>OY987327.1:191067858-192267858 GCA_963920685.1 Polydrusus tereticollis | reverse complement strand
TCAGATACGCCGACGAACCGTAAAATAGTAAATTAAAAAAAAAGTATACATGGTATCCGGTACGTATTGGGTAATATTTCGTCAGCCTAGAGGGGAGGTCAAAATAACACTAGCAGTTCATATAATCATTTTTCCTAATGTCCCTCTCCTAACAAAGATGTCGGGCCCCAAAGATTTATATTATCGATTTTATAACATTTAAGCAATCCTGTATATTTTAATGAAATTCTGTAACTTCGTACAGCATGGACTAAAAAACTTACATATACTAGAATCATTCTTGTACATAGTCAGGAAAGCCAGGGACGGACAGGCGCGCCCCGCATTCGTAAGGTAAAAATTTCGGTAGGTGTAATTTTTGGAAAAATAAAAAATATTTTTTTAAATAGTTTAGACATTTCTCTTTAAAAATGTACTTTTCGTTTGTTTCAAAAAAATCAACCATATTTGAGATAATCAAATTCTTATAAATAGAATAACAAAATTTTCAAAATTAAATTATTTTCCGTCAATTTATAAACGCACAATAAAAACTTGAACTAACCTAATATTTTCACATACTAATTATAAGTAGTTATCATTATTAATAAATGAACCTAAGAATTTAATACGATGTAATGCTAACATGCACTTAATTTATAGACAAACACAATGAAATTCTCTGGAAACAAGAAGCATTTCTTGTCGTCCATATGTAAACCGATATTCATAATCCACAACTACCATTAGTAAAAGAGAATGGTTTCCCCTATGATTGTAGTAAGTTCTCCTTGAATGTGGGGGTGGCAATAAATATATAAGAAGCTTAATATTTTAGACATTAAACGCTTTCGGCATTTACAAAATCAATAATTTTGTAAGAGGCCAAAAGCACTTAAAGCACTTGACGTTTGTAATATTTAGAATGCTCCTATAAACAAGAATTTTATTCTCCTATCCTTAAACTACGATGTATAACCATTCTATTTGTTTTTTTTTAAACATAAATACTTTAATTGAAGTTGTTTAACAACTTACATGCGTTCTACACGTTTACCATCGATTGCATCAATACAATTGGGAAAATTCCAGTGCCCTTCATAATCATCTGCAATTTTCTCCAGCCTTTTTCATCAAGGGCCTGAAGAACTAATGGTGGAAGGACAAACCAAATTAGATTAAAGGTCTCAGCAATTTGATTAGAAATGGTAGATAGTTATTCCTACTCTAAATATATAGGACAAGCTTCTCATACTATCCCCAGATGCAAGATATCTACAAATAGTTATTTGACTTTTCGTAACATGGACTTTGCAAAATTCTTGTTGCCTTTACCTTATAGGTTACCTTATTGGTTCTCTACCTATATCTGATGTTAAAATATGAGGGCCAACTAACGTTAACATTCTACCAAAAGTGGTTAAACTCCTGCGTAAAAAATTGTAATGCCTGTTGTCTTGACTGGACCTCATTTCCGGTGTAGAAAAATTGGTCGCTCCAGAATCGCGTAAGCATTTTAACTTTTGAATAACACCGTACTTCCATGTACTCTGGCCTTATTGCCCAATTGGGATTTTTTCGCTGTTCTGTGGTTTTACGCCAAATAATGTTCCTAGATTTTTGGATAAACAAATAAATACAACAGTCGCAGCGACAGATCGAAGCTCTGAGAACGCGGCTTAAGGACTCCATAAGTTAGTTTTGTTCAGATAATGACTTTTACAAATTTTGTCATAATTACTTATTGGTGTCCAGAACAACAAACCATAATGGCTTTTGTTGCAGTATTCGAACTTATTTAAATAGTAAAGCTGAATCTATAAACTCGAAAAGTTGGCGAGGTTGAAGTTATGTTCAAGTTGGTGAGGTTCGATATTCGACAGTCCAGAATATAGGATTTATAAAGTTAGTTGCGAAGTTTGTAAAGTTGTTGTTTGAAGTTCGTGTTCAATAAAATGAATTAATATGTTTCATAATTTTAAATAAAGTCGAGTAACAGCAAATTAGTGTCACCACTCTCCATACAGTTAATTTTTTCTTTTGCGGCATGAAATACAAAACTTATTATATATTCGGGTTCTTGAAGGTATTGTTACGTCAGGATTTTATCCTTTGACATCTGTTACTTATTGCGTACGGTTTAGGTATTGTCGTCTATAGAAATTTTGATATCGGCTTTTGCCTTAATTAATTTTGGTTCGTGCGTTTTCTTTTAAAAGTTTTTGTCTGCAAAGTTTTGGCGCCTTTTTCTATTATATATATCATATAGTGCCTCTCTACTATGGATTTGGATTTGAACCAACAGGGAGCCAGTCTTTTGGTAGTTTAAAAATACAAAACTAACCTTCCAACAACAAAAAGAAAATACAAATTTACAAATACAAATTGCAGAATGGCGACGTAAACAGCGAACCACATGACCTTAAAATTGCGTCTTCATTGGTCGGAACGAACTTTCCGAACTTCGAACATAAAAGTTGGTTATCTCGAACTACCCGGACATTTTATGAAACTTTGCATTAACTGAGTTTATAAATTAAACTGAGTGTTCCCTTTTGTTTAAATTGAACTCCTATTTATAACGCCAACTGAACCTGAGCTTTGCGAATTTTTTGAGTTTATAAATCCAGCTTTATCGCAATAAATCTATTTTTTCCGAAAATGATTGATTTTCTTGAAACGAATAAAAGCTACTTTTTTAAGAGAAATGTCTAAAGTATTTTTTGTGAAAGCGTTTCGAAATAGACATATTTCGATATTGATTAGAATTTCGAAATGACACTCTTTTAGGCACTAGTGTCTAAATGTGACAGTTTTAGGCACTAGTGCCTAAAAGTAAAAATGAAACATTAAAATCAATGAAAATATCTATTTATTATATATGTTAAATGTACAATTATGTAAACTGTTGAACTGAATTCTAGAGGCATCTAGCTTCTCTTCTTTGAGAGCAATGTAATTATTAGTAGTCGGAATGGATAAACTGCTAGTACTGACAATGCTAACTTCTGCTTTTGAGTGAACTTCTTTTATTTTTGTATTTGGCGTATCTTTCTGCCCTATGATTCTTTTTGCTATTTCGTTTTTCTGTTCAATTTAATTTTCTATATAACTCTCGGCAACTGAGCTTGATCGCCAACCTCCATGATGCTTTAAAAGTGTCATGTCCGCTCCAGAATCTGCCAACATTGTTGCAGAGCTGCGCCGGAAGCACTGGCCAGTGTATTCATTGGTGTTGGGGAGTCCAAGGAATTTTGCTATTTTTTTTGGCATACCTCCAATAATTGTATTAATTCCAATTGGCAAGGTACAGCATTTACCACTTCGATATATCAAGAAAAATCGCTGATGTGTCGTATTCAGTGGACGAAGTTTTGCGTACTTACGAAATAGATCTAAAAAATTGATGCCATCTATTGATCCCTCAGTAATCGTAAACATTCTTGGAACATGAGTTTTTGTGTTCGGAATTTTGACACTGATAAACGAGTGACAATCTTTGATGGCATTTAATTTCAAAAATGTGATTTCTTCCCTCCTACATGCTCCAAATACTCCAACGATTAAAACAACTTTAGCTAACAGGAATTCTTTATCATCAGCTTGTTTTATAAAGGGTTCTATTTCCAGCTTTGTAAATATTTTTGATTTGTTTGGCTGATATCCGGTATCTTTCCTTTTTAAAAATGCAATAAGGTTTGTAAATTTGCAAATATCTACGTTTTTGTTCAGATAAATCATGGTGCGGAGCATCGAATATTTGCTCCACAAAGTTGACGGCCTTAAGGTGGTGGATAGCTTGAGGAAATAGGCTAGTAATACCTTTTCTGTAAAGTTCTCAATATGTTTTTCTTTGGCCCAGGTTTCAAAGTTGTCGTAGGTTTTTTCGTATAAAGCTGGATTTATAAACTCGAAAAGTTGGCGAGGTTGAGGTTCAGTTGGTGTTGGAAATAGGAGTTCAATTTAAACTAAAGGGAACACTCAGTTCCATTTATACACTCGTTCGTGTTGTGCATGTAAAGCTCATGTAAGGTTCGAAAACTTCCCGGGTAGTTCGAGATAACCAATTTTTATGCTCGGAGTTCGGAATATCTAACCTCACAAACTTGATCATAACTTCAACCTCACCAACTTTTCGAGTTTATAAATCCAGCTTTAATGTTTCAATTTTTCGGGTACTAACGTGGATAGCGCAGCTTCAGCAGCTTGTTCAATATCCAAAGACTCGTCAATATCACTCATTTAAAGTAATTTTTTCGAAAAACTTTGCGGAAAAAAAGGCAAAACGCGACGTTCGAACTTGACAAGACACTAATTTCGCAACTTATTGTATTAATAGCTTCTTTTCTTTCTTTTTATTATTGGCTTTGCCCTGAATTTTAGTTGTTCAAAAATGGCATTTATCAAAATTTTGACTTTACGAGTACAATGCAAGGTCCGTTTCTGGTTTCCCTCGTTATGTGTAAGAATTATTCTAGTAGATATGAGTTTCTTAGTCGATACGGGCTCTACAAAGTTACTAAATTTCATTAAAATATACAGGAATGCTTTAAAGTTATAATCGAAAATGTATACTTTCAGGTCGATATCTTTGTTAGGAGGAACATTAGGAAAGAAGATTATAGGAACTTATAGTATTATTGTAACATCCACTATACGATGGCGAAATATTGCCCTATACTGTATAGACACACGCAGTTTTGCGCAAATTTGCTGCAACACAGGTTTGAAATTCTTGCATCACGGTTTTATGTGAGCCTTTGAGTGTTTAACAAACTTTTGGATATTTGGTCTGTAAAGATTATTTTGTGAATGTATGTCCATTGTAAATCAAATATTCGACTTTTGTATTTTTTTTTATAATTTTAAAAATTAACTTCACTATTCAATCTTCACGAAAGGGAAGAAACAAATTTTAGGCTGGGAAAGGTGTTAATATCATAAACACTTTGTTAGGAGCCCCCATGTCTAAAATGTGGTAAAAGCAACTGGCGAAATCAATATTGGAATCGAGGAAAAATGATGAAAAGCGAATATTTTGATGAAATGCACACAAGCCATACCAAGATGACATGCGGAGATCAAAGTTTTTTTTTAAGCAGATTTTCGCCATCATAGTGGTGTCCTTAAAAATAGATTTTTCCCATGACGAAAAAAAAGGCTAAAATTGCATTTTTGACCAGGCGGTTGTAACAGGCAAGGGATTGTTTAGAACATTTTTATTTGTTAGAAATTTCAATTGCCGCTTGATATTCTTAACTTTGGGAGTATTTTTTATACGATCGGTAAATAATCATCTGCCTTTTTACCGCAAATGGATGGAATGGAAGTAATTATATGATTACATAAGCTGGGGATATTATTTATATCTACTAACTCTGACACTTATAAGTAGTCATCGTAAATTATCTTTTACGCCTAGAAACGTAACGAATTGTAATAAAATTACCTTTTATGTGTTTTTTATAAATGGTTGAGCATCGAACAAATTAAAGTGATTTATAATGACCTTTTGTTGTACTCAGCGCCTGGGAAAATAGTATAATTATGTACGATCAAGTACATTCTCAACTGCATTCAGACGTCTCATGGTTCGTTGAACCACGAAAAATTTTACAACTTTTAAATTCGAGATGACCATCACTTCAATTAAATAATAAAATAAAATTGAAAGTGGATTTGTTTATCCGGAATTGGGATCAGCATAAATAAAATAAATCATTATATTAATAACTGGACTCGATAAACATTATTTTCCGTAGATGATGAAATAACCGTTATTAAAAATCGACTTACCACGAATAGGGGAAGGTAAGGCAAAATTTATTTTAAGGAATTTGTAATAATAGTTATTTATGGTACAAGTGTGTGATGTTATATATAAGTCACGGTGGGAAATGTTTAGCCCTCAAGGCCGTACGCCGACGGGGCTGATTCCCGAGTGACTTAAATGACCTAATACACGAGTGCCATACAAAAATTTTATCCAACACTTGATGATACCAATAAAAAATAGAAAATTATATTGTCTCAATGTAAACTGGAAAACCCTGTATTATATTTTAATTGACATATTTTTGAATGACAAATTTGACACGTAAAAGTAGGTTAAGGTGATTTTTAAAGGCAATAATAGTATATTATTAACCAAGGTTTAGACAGCCATCATTATTATTGCCCGAGCGGCAAGTTTAAATCACGAGGAGCGAAGCGACGAGGGATTTAAGACGCGAGGGCTATAAGCTGTCTAAACCGTGGTTAATATAATATTTTTTCCACTACTACAAACTTTTATAAGACATTTATCTTTATAGTGTTAATAATTATAAAAAATTATAGGTAGGTATAAGTATATTTTTTAATCAAGTTACCTGCGCTTTGGAATTGGAAATAGCTATTTTCCTAACAAGTGCAGAAAATCGATTTTTCCGCACGCAAATGCCGTTGACAGCACGACGCGTAGCGGAGTGGTGTCAAGCATTTAAGTGCGGAAAAATAGGTTTCTGCACGTGTTAGGAACAATAGTTTTTCTACTAGCGTGAGGAATCAACAACTGGTTATATACACCATAGCAACTAAGATATTTCAAAGGTAATATGATGAACAGTGACTTCAAATCGTACAGCATTTAATTTAATTAAATTTAATTTCAAAATATAACAGTGCGGAAAAATCTTTGCCGCACGGTGCGGAAAAGTGGATTTTCCGCACTAAAACATTTAATTTCAAAATATAACAGTGCGGAAAAATCTTTGCCGCACGGTGCGGAAAAGTGGATTTTCCGCACTAAAACATGTGCGGAAAATGCGTTTTTCCGCACCGTGCGGCAAAGATTTTTCCGCACTGTTATATTTTGAAATTAAATGTTTTAGTGCGGAAAATCCACTTTTCCGCACCGTGCGGCAAAGATTTTTCCGCACTGCTATATTTTGAAATTAAATTTAATTAAATTAAATGCTGTACGATTTGAAGTCACTGTTCATCATATTACCTTTGAAATATCTTAGTTGCTATGGTGTATATAACCAGTTGTTGATTCCTCACGCTAGTAGAAAAACTATTGTTCCTAACACGTGCAGAAACCTATTTTTCCGCACTTAAATGCTTGACACCACTCCGCTACGCGTCGTGCTGTCAACGGCATTTGCGTGCGGAAAAATCGATTTTCTGCACTTGTTAGGAAAATAGCTATTGTTGCTTTGTCAGGTGGCTTTGTGAATGTCAATTTTTGTTCATTTATGTCATCAGATTTCACGAGTTTTCCGTTTTTTTTAAAAATGAGCGAAGAAAATGTTAGTGATATTATTATGTGTACACCTCCAGAATTAAGGATGGAAGCAGAAAAAATGTTGATTGTATCGATATTTTACAATATCAAGTAATCTAATATGTATTGATAATTATCTGGTTGCCTAACCACATTCATGTTTATGAATTCAAGTTGTACAATCAAAAAATCGAGTTACCTGCCTTCAAATAGATTCTTGAAGATCGGTCAATAATGGATTTCAATGCCTTATTATTGACCATGGTCAATAATAACTTATAAGGTAGAGAAAAACGATTTCTAACGTTAATAATCGGTCAATAATGGCGATGTTATAGGTTAGTAGTGGAAAAATAGTATATTATTAACCAAGGTTTAGACAGCCATCATTATTGCCCGAGCGGCAAGTTTAAATCACGAGGAGCGAAGCGACGAGGGATTTAAGACGCGAGGGATATAAGCTGTCTAAACCGTGGTTAATATAATATTTTTTCCACTACTACAAACTTTTATAAGACATTTATCTTTATAGTGTTAATAATTATAAAAAATTGTAGGTAGGTATAAGTATATTTTTTAATCAAGTTACCTGCGCTTTGGAATTGGCAAAATATTTTATTGTTTTGTCAGGTGACTTTGTTAATGTCAATTTTTGTTCATTTATGTCATCAGATTTCACGAGTTTTCCGTTTCTTTTTTAAAATGAGCGAATAAATATTAGTTAGTGATATAATTATGTGGACACCTCCAGAATTAAGGATGGAAGCAGAAAAAATGTTGATTGTATCGATATTTTACAATATTATCAAGAATCTCTAATAATCTAATATGTATTGATAATTATCTGGTTGCCTAACCACAATGAATTCATGTTGTAGAATCAAAAAATCAAGTTACCTGCCTTTAAATAGATTCTTGAACATCGGTCAATAATGGATTTCAATGCCTTATTATTGACCATGGTCAATAATAACTTATAAGGTAGAGAAAAACGATTTCTAACGTTAATAATCGGTCAATAATGGCGATGTTATAGGTTAGTAGTGGAAAAATAAAATTATTATGTTTGCTATTTTCGAGGGTAGTTTTTCAAAATATGGAAGAAACTTCAGCCGAAATTCAAAAAGAAGCGAACCTTGCGTGTTTATTTATTATTCCCCACAAAGTGAACATTATTAGTTCGATTACCCTCGAAAATGGCAAAAATAATAATTTTATTTATGACCTTTAAATTTTTGTTGTTAATCAATTCCATAACAATAAAAATCACCTTAGCCTACTTTTACGTATCAAATTTGTGTTTCAAAAATATGTCAATTAAAATATAATACAGGGTTTTCCAGTTTACATTGATACAATATAATTTTTTATTTTTTAATAATATCTATCAAGTGTTGGATAAAATTTTGTATGGCACTCGTGTGTTAAGTCATATAAGTCACTTGAAATTAGCCCTCTCGGCCTACGGCCTCAAGGGCTAACCATTTCCCAGCGTGACTTATATATACCATAAAACACTTGTACCATAAATAACTATTAAAGAATGTTTTGTTGAGCCACCGCTTACAAGGACATAAGTATAGAATACATTAAATAAAGCCATTAAGAATTTAGATATCGTAAAATTTGTGTAAATTATATTAAGGAATAAAACAATAACTTAAAATATCTACTAACTTTTTCGCAATTATGAATTTGCATGTGTTGATATTCTAATAATATGCAAAATATTAGAATGCATATTTCCAACTAGACAATAAAGTTGTGGTAATTATATTAATGGCCTACTCATAACAAGAAAATAAAAAAATTCATACAACATAAAAATAATATACCTATTTTCGAAGATTAACAACACATGTAGGATTCACTTTTACACTTTTCACAGTTTAAAAAAAAAGTATTTCCTAAAAGTCTTCCTTTGATACCGTAAAACTGTTTTAGAGGTCAACCATCTTGTGTTCAAAAAATTAAGAAAAAAAAACAACATTTAAAGAAATCTTGCTAACGATTCAGAAAAATTTAAAAATGCAGTTTATCAACAGTAACGTGTCATGGTGGCCGGCATGTTGCTGGGGAGGCAAATTTTGAATAAATTTATTAAACAAAACTTGACTGGATAGCTACAATAATACGATGGATAAGGATTGATAATCACTTTAGAAGGTGAGCAAGTTACTGATGTGATCGATATGGATAGTGCTCTGAGTAAAAGCAGGAAAAGAAAATTGTGGTTCCTGCATACGAACTAAAAATGTTTCATAAAATTTTACTCTTTGTTGATAATCTTCCGGTTTTGGCCCTTCAACTTAATTAAACGCATGTCGTGACTTACTTAAATTCGTTGGACTGACTTCTGCACTGCGGATGGAAGCCTGTGGATATGCATGGGAATATCCCAAGACATATATAATATTATCTTCGTCCGAAGTTATAGAATTTGGCCTTTGAACCATAATTTATGAAATTCTTGAGTATTCGTATGAGCTTTCTTCGGTTCACTTGTGGGAAATCAGGATACAATACGTTAAACTTTTTGTAAGTTCTAACTATGTTTTGGTCACATTGTCCAAGTAAAACAAATTGTTTCATTAGAACTTTTTTCGAATATTGTCGTTCATTTTGGAAAACGGTAATGTCAGTCTTGTCATACTTCAGATTCATTAGTAGCGTCAGAAAGTGTCAGAAGTTCAAGTTTTTGATTTATTTAAGATATTCACGTTTACCTCTACTATATCTCGGGTGCAGTCCCGCTATGGAAGATAGCAGTGATGAACAAGTCCCGCCACTGGACGCAGAAACTTCAGATCCCAAAAAGGATAAAATGTGAACACGCTAACGAAAATATACTGTCCGAGAGAAAAAAATTATTTGAAGCCAAATACACTTAACTACAGGATAAAGAAAAAGAGTGAGAAAGGTGCCTACAAGAAACGGTGACTAAACTGAAATACGGTCATGAACTTAAGATTTAAGGGATTGAGTTATCGAAGAAGAGCCATATTGACTAGGATAGGTACGGGAGTCAACTCTCATCACACTAACTGAACTAATTCTTCACCAAGTACACAGAACACAAACACAATCACCGCACAACCTATCGGAACACTACAACCATCCTATATTTTAGATTTTGAGATTCCAGTCGAGGATACTAACCTCCTTCTAACTTGTCAAACCAAGTAGAAAACGTCAAGTTCTCAATTATAATAACCATTTCGCAAATAACAACAGGAAGTAGACGCAGCAGGGCAAAATGATGAGAATAACTGGTCTCAGTATAGAATCATATTAATCATGATGTTAGGATCATCGTCAATGTATCTGAATCCAAGAACTTAATTGTGAATTAAAAAAAAAACTCAGTTTGTGGTTTTTGGTATACGCATTTAATGCTTGTTGATCAAGAATTTAATATATCTGTTATCGGCACTGTATTGAAGCCTGTCAATAAATATAAGAATTTGGGCTTAATTATTGATTCAGAGCTTTGATATTCTGATCATATTTTCTTCTTAATACGGAAAACTTATGCTAAACTTTAAACTCTTTTATACGCATAAGGACATATTTGATACTGCAACAAAATTACGCCTAACAGACTCTCTTGTTCTGTCACATGTGGGCTATTACGATGTTGTTTATTGGCCTGCTTTTCTACAAAGAGATGATTTAGAAAGAATTCAGAATGCTCGTCTTCGTTTTAGCTTTAATGTGCGCAAGTTTGAGGACATCACTCCCTCGCTGAATAAGTCATATTCACATACTGTTTTTAAAATTTTCCGAAATATCTTTTCTATAAGCTTATTAAGGGTTCTGATCTGCATGATCTCCATACACGTCACCGTTATTTGTACGCGGTGCCCAGGCATATCCGTGGTCTTTTTCATCGTTCATTTAGTTACACCACTGTAACTATTTTTAATTCTCTGCCCACGAACGTCAGAATGGCTCTTGATTCTGCCGCGTTCTGTAAGGGCGTTAGGAATTATCTATTCTGCTTGCGGGTCGCGCACAACCTCTTTGCTGTAATTTGTTTACGTGTGCTTATTTTGTTTTTTCTCTCACTTGGCAGTTCTTGTGCTTCATTTAATAGCTAAGGTTAAATATTGTAATTATCATTTATATTTAGCAGGTATTAGTTTATTATGCATATTATTATATTTTTATCCTAGTTTCATTTTTATTATTTATTTTAACTCTTGCTTTAATGAGATGGTTGCATGAGCAGCTTTAGTTGGATACCGCCACCCGTAGCTCAATATTATGTTATGTATTGTTGTTGATTTATAATAAAGGCGTTACCAATATGATTTTCTGACAGGTCGCGAGACCTATCATGCACTCCTAACTCTAACTCTACGGGGAACATTCACTCATCCCAGATATCACCGATATCAAAAGGATTAAGCTCTGTGGGGACCCTTTCCATGTTATTGGGTCCGTGAGGTTCTTCTTTGGTTACCCATGTATACTTCTTGACTATTCGGCTTGTTGCAAGTAGCACTGCTTTCTGCACATCCTTGTAGAGATCTTGAGGTACGTCTAGTATTTTAAGGTTTTCCAAAAGCTTGTTTGGGATTGCTCCTGTTGTTGAAACAATGATCGGCATGATTTCGATGCTGTCCATATTCCACTGTCTTTTTATTTGCTCCTGAAGGTCCCGATACTTCGCTATTTTCTCGGCATGCTTCACTAGAAGGTTGTTGTTATTTGGTATAGCTACATCTGTCAAAGTCGTTTTCTTGGCTCTCTTTTCTACCACAGCAAGGTCCGATCTGTTGTGGGTCACCGTCTGATCAGTAACAATTAATATTATTAATTTTATTATTATTATTATTAACGTAAAGTAAAACACACAATCTGCTCCACTAGTTTAATGTTAAATTTTAAGCCATACATGTTTCGGAGGCATAAACCTCCATCATCAGTGGGATAAACTTAAGTTAGTAGAAGAGAAAAGGACATTGTGAGAACTGCAAATTAAAGATATAAAAGAAGTATTAGTGAAACAAGAAAAACTTAAACGACAATAGGCTCATCAGAGAGCTCGGAAAGATGATAGATAAAAAGGAGAATACTTAAGTGAGAGACTGATTTATACTTAGGTCAAACAAAATAGTGGTGACTTACCTGGAGTTTTTTCTGCGACACAAGGTAAGTCAACACTATTTTGTTTGACCTAAGTATAAATCAGTCTCTCACTTAAGTATTCTCCTTTTTATCTATCATCTTTCCGAGCTCTCTGATGAGCCTATTGTCGTTTAAGTTTTTCTTGTTTCACTAATACTTCTTTTCTATCTTTAATTTGCAGTTCTCACAATGTCCTTTTCTCTTCTACTAACTTAATTTTATCCCACTGATGATGGAGGTTTATGCCTCCGAAACATGTATGGCTTAAAATTTAACATTAAACTAGTGGAGCAGATTGTGTGTTTTACTTTACGTTAAAATATCACTCCACTGAGAGATGGACTTCTTCCATAAAATTATTATTATTATTATTATTAAACAAAATAACGAAATCACTAATAAGCAGCGGCAAAAGGCCGATGTCTTTTATCAGAACCTCTGCTAATAGTGATCCAGTCTCTTAAGATGTTGGCCATTAAGGCGGGTTGTCCAATTGAGCATATTGCTCAAAATTTTAATGTACTGCCGTTAGCCATTATCGTTAAATAAACACTAAGAAGATCCAGGCTCATTTTCGATTTTCAGGGTACGCCGACAAACAAAACTGCAGTGTTTGGGGAGGGATCAAAAAACTAAATGAAGTTTACGACAAATCTATGAATCTTGTATGTGTAGCAGTTTTTAAAAATGAAAAAGGAGAAGCCCTAACGGCGAACTCTATCGCACCATGTTGCATAACTTATGGTTAGCAGTGGAAGATGGATTTAGATGAACTATGATTTCAGAGAAACCTGTCACATCTCCCGGGAAACAATATTGATCTTCTAAGAATCAAATTTGAGGACAGAATACTTTTACAAAATGATTGGATGCCACTATATTAAAATTTGGACCAGTTAATTTTATTGTTGCTGACAATTCAAGCAAAAGGGTTTAAATAGATAATATTATTTGTCACAAATTAGAACTTTAAAAAAAATCAGTAGAACTCTGTTTTTGGAAAATCCTTTACAAGAGGGATGTCAACTAAGTCAGCTGTAATTTACTAAACAAACTGTTTCTTTAACATTATTCTGCAAAATGTTCTTTTATAGTTGTAAGAAATTTGACAAAATTACCATATTATAATCAATAAATAATATAACAATAATTTTATTTAAGTTAACTATATTAAAAAATAATAAATACAAAAAGTTTACAAATTTTGTTAGTGACATGATGTTTAAAGTTTAAAACCGAGAAAAATATTCGATTTTTTTCATGGTGAGTTGAGCATCAGTGGAATATAATTTATCTCCATCCACCACCTCCACCACCGCTTCTCCATCCACCTCCTCCAGAGGAAAAGCCACCTAAAAATGGTTATTCAATAATTATTGTCTCACCTGTAAATTTCAGTATATTTTTAAAGATTTCTTATCTACCTTACAATAAATGTCTATACGTTATAATATATAGAGGATCATTTGAAACTTAAGTAACATAGAGACGTCAACATTGTTCTGAATGATATTGATCGGGAAAAATTAATTTTGACTTTTGGACTAGGTAGCGTAATTTGTGCTAGATCGTCATATTTTACCCTTAGGAATTTGTGCTAGAATTTTGTAAACCTTTTTGGAGACACCCTGTATAAAGTGCATTGTAAAGGGACAATTTTCTTTAAATTAAGCCTTAGGCGTTATCCAAATGATATCAAAATGAGTTCTTTCTTGGAAGATTTACCAAAATTTCAACTTGATACACATTTACGATATGAGTGACATTTAAAAACAATCATCCACGCCATTTAACAACGGACTAAAACTTAAAGGCCTTGAGTGATGATAAACCTCCTTGATATAGTTTTTAAGATTTTGCAGAGTCACGACAACCGAAATTTTAAATCTGAACCCAAAGTCCACAAAGTCTGTAATTGACTCATTTAACACCATTGACGAAATCTAGGAAGCGGCAGAATAAATATATTGTACAAATAAATGTTTTTCTGCATATAATAAACGTTGCCGCTACAATTACGTTAAAGTTAAGAGGCGGCGCTGTCATACAAGCCGCAATCAGCTTAATACAATTTATATAGCACGGCGATTCCGATACTGGAATCGAATTTATCTATCGATTTTGTAAGTTTTTCTTCATTTTTCATTTAGTGATGTTAGCTTTTAATTGAGTAAACTATTGATATTAACGAACCTTCAACTAGTTGTCCGCCTACAATAAAAAATTCAATTAACATTAAAAGAACGAATAATGGTTAAAAACGTATAGCATGCAATTCGGGAACGAAATCATGAACTAACCACATTGGATGCTGCAGAAATATGTGACACCTTAACGAAACTTTCCTCGCGTACTCTGTTTAGGGTTTTGGAAGGCTTTAATCAAGAAAGTGATGAAAAGAAGATAGTCGAAGAGCCCCCAGACAAGAGGACGGAAACAAATTATCCTTGATGATCGAAATGAAATATATCCACAATAAAGAAATGATGGCTGAAATTTAAAAGGACACATCTTTACCTAAAACATTATTAAGAGTTTTCAAACGAACTTTAAAGGATATTAATTTTAGATATATTAAACGAAATCGAAAAAGCGTACTTTCTAATTGAAAAAAATAAAGTTATTGTATGGCGTCGAAAATACTTGGAAGAAATACGGAAAAATTGTATTACATCGACAAAACATGGCTCAATAAAGGGCACACAGTTGAGATGGTATGGCAAGATCTACATATTAAAAACTCAAGGCAGGCATTTGTGGATAAATTCTCGCAAGTACTAAGAAATTCTAGTGGAAAAGGTCGTTGTTCTATAGGATTAGGTTTTAAGGGTTTAACAAATAAATTTAAATAATAAAAACTAATATGACATTACGACAAAATTTCATCATTTATTATTTTTTAAAATGTAGATACACGCTACTCGAACTCATTCCGCTGAAAAAACCCGGAGCTCTCTATATTCTAGTGAGTGAATGAGTCACTGACAAAAATTTTGAACTTAGATTATAGACGCAAATAAAACAAGCTCGGCATTATGCTTATAGGAAATCAAAATTTCCTTTCTATGACCAAATGACGTCATAAGTCCAATATTGTAACTAGGTATAATCTTGGTTCAACGGAGAGCAAAAGGAAAATTTTTATGGCAAATAGCACCTCCGAACGATACATACATCTTCATACCTCTTTCTAAAATAATACGTTAAAATTGCATCTATTTATTACCTCCACCGGATCTCCATCCACCGCCACCACCCCCGTATCCGCCGCCTCCTCCATAACCGCCACCGCCTCCATATCCTCCGCCACCTCCTCCAAATCCTCCGCCGCCACCTCCAAATCCTCCGCCGCCGCCAGATCTCCATCCACCACCGCCTGAAAAATACAAAATCATATTTACTTTATTTTTTCAATTTTATATTGAACAGAAAAGTTAATATAAAAAAAGGTTTCTTCATGATTCACCTGGTCATCGCAAACCTTGGTATGGAAAGTGAATAGTGATTTAGGATTAGGTACGATAAGTTATAAGATAATATTCTAAGGATATTTAACTACATATTTTAGTGATCGCATTTGCACTACTTCGAAGTGCGGGGATGCGGGTATTAGGCATACTTTTAGGTACTTAAGAAAATTTTTACAAATTAACTTATTTAAAAGCGGGGCTTTACTGTAATTTGTCATCAATCGGCACTTCGACTACGTTCGTTTGAAATATGGACAGCAATATCTACAGTATTCTACAGGATGTTTCATAATTGATTGCTGATCCTTGAAAGTCTTAATCCTTACTGATATAAACATGGGTCCGTCACCGCTGTATTTTATAGAGATATAGGGCGCTTTAATTTTTAAGCGGAACAAAAAAATGTACGCCACTGCCTTTTCTCTAATGGCATAGTTATTTCGACAATTCAATGTCTAATGCAAATTGCCAGTTAGAAAAGATGCTAGGAAGGACACCACTGGTAGAAGTAGAGTAAACCTTTTTATGAAAAATATATGTATTATGCCTAGTTAGTCTACTAAAATTCAAAATGATATCTAATGCGAAAAAACCCTTTTTTTTTTTTAATTTTCAACACCTTGCATAATAATAATAACAATAAATAAAAGAAGAAGAGAAAGAAAGAGAGAAAGAAAAGAAATAATGCAAAAAAAAAGCAGAATAAAGTGCTAAGCACTTAAATCAACTGAAAATCCTTAAAGCGCGAAGTCTAGCTGAGCAATCTCAGCACCTGCGGAGATTTCTTTCACCCTTGACCCTAGGATCTGCACTGGTTACACCAATCACACTTAGTTGCATGGATCGTTAATCTTTAACACCACCAACCGAATGGTAAAGAGAAACTTACTATTGTAGACACTGAGACAGGAGCAATAAGTAACTGTAGCTATCCTAAAATACAGATACCATAATATGAATATGGTTTCGTTTCCGTTATCCCGCATTTACCTGTTCATTCAGTAAAACAGTTTTAACTTTCTTAAGAAATATGGAAGCTAAGGGACAGGCAAATTTATTATTAAATGTAAATTATTAAAATGTAACACAGCGTTATAGGTAAAGCATCGTTGAAAAAGACGTATTGTATGCTGAGGCATGGTAAGTCTATTGAACCTAATGGGAACATTATGGAGTTAATTTCTAAAAACCAACCTGGATCTCAACTATATTGCGGTACAGGTTTTTAGCAGCTTGTACATAAATACCAGGAAGTGATGGTATTTCACCTACGGATAGCGCTATTTGTCGAATAATGCCTATTTTTTTTTTTTTTATGAGAAGGCACAGCACTACAGGATAAATTCTTTATGGCGCTCTAGGAGCGGTGCGTGTCGCAGAAAACGATTCACGTTGGTCTTGAATCTTTGGAGATTATACTCGTTGGGGAACACGATCTCAGGGAGGTCGTTCCAGAGTGATGACGTTCTCCAGATGAAAGAATTTTGAAACAGTGTCGTTCGAGGGACACTAAGCTGAACCACGTACTGGTGGGCTGCAGTGGCTCGTCGTGTATTTCTACCATGCACCGCTCTGGGTGGTATTAAGCGGGCAACCTCAGTTGAACACTTGCCATGAAAATATTTGTAAAATAGACTCAAGTCGCCAACCTGCCTTCGATGTTCAAGGCTTTCCAGGTTGTTTGTCAGACTATGGTCACCGATCAAGCGAATGGCTCTTCTTTGAATGGAATCTAGCAATCTCAGGGTATGTTTAGGAGCAGAGCCCCAAATATGCGAACAGTACTCCAGTGATGGTCGAATTTGGGCTTTATAAAGCATCAAAAGTTGTTGGGGTGTATAGAGGTTCTTTGTTCGGAAAAGTACTCCAAGCTTCTGCGAGGCTGCCTTAGCAATGGCCGCAACGTAGCTATGCCAAGACATATGACTATCCAAATTAACGCCCAATAAATGAATTGATGAAGCCAAGGGAATTGAGTGTCCCGCCATAACTATCTCCGGTTCTTCAACATTAACTTTTTTAGAAAAAACTGCCGGCTGGGTCTTTTTAGCGTTAAATTCTACTTGGTTACTGTCACCCCAAGACAAAATTTCTTCCAGGTCTTTGTTGAGATGTGAGACCTCTTGCTGCCTATAGAGATGTGCATTAGCAGCCGATGTCCGAGCATCCAAAGTAAAAGACGAAACAAGTGTGCTGTCATCAGCGAAGCTATATATAGGATTTTTAGTTTTTTCCAAAAGATCGTTAATGTATAGTCAGAAAAGGGTGGGCGACAATATAGAACCTTGAGGGACTCCGGCGTTGATGTTAAATGTGTCCGAAAGAAATCCCTCCATCGCCACTCGCAGAGAACGGTCTTTAAGAAAGCTCGACAGCCATGAACAAAATTGAACCGGCATTCCGTATGCTCTCACTTTAGTTAGGAGCCCCTCATGGAAGCAATTGTCGATACAATTGAAACTATAATAATTATTCTGAGAATAAAGATATTTCGAGGTGAAAATACCGGGCCTAAGAGGTATTGGTACAAGTGGAATACATTTAACCAATTTAATTGATTTATTTTTTCGGATACGTGATAATATTTTTTTAAGCCGTAAATAAATCTACAACAATTATTTAGGATTTTCTGCAGGCGTTACTTATCATACCGTGTCAAGCATGGATAATAAAGAATGAAGCAATATGACAGAGTTGATAATACAGAGTGGCAAGAAAGTCGCTCATAAAACCTGTAACTTTTGAATTACCTCGTATACGATAAAGTGACCTTTATAAAAGTTGTTCAGTAAATTATTCCCCACATTTCTACTTGCATGAATTTTTTTTGTCATTTCTGGTTTGGTTGCCATAGAGGCCAACTTACTTTTTTTAAGTGGAACAACCTGCATATGATTGCATATTTGGTTTCTACTGGGAGAACTCTGAATTTTTTGTATTTCAAATTTTTATTTATTTAAAATTGTAACAAACTTTATAATAACAAAAATAAGTAGCCTAGAAAATTGAACAACTTAACATCGAAATAATAAACAAGTGGAACCTTTTCAGTGGATCAGGTGTGCAAGATGTCCACGATTTTCTGCCAAGCAGAGCGCCAGTCGATTCCTGAACCCGTCTACAAAGTTTAAAAGAAAGTCCTCTGGAATGGCCCGAACTTCAGCACTAATTCTGACTTTTAAAGACTCTAAATCATTTGGACGGTTAACGTATACTTTGTTCTTTAAGTGTCCGCACAAAAATAAGTCGAGCGGGGTTAAGTCCGGGGATCACGCTGGCCAGTCAATAGCACCTCTTCTGCCTATTCAACGTCCTGGAAATTGTTCGCTTAGGTATTGTCTAACATTTGCCGCATAATGCGCAGGTGCTCTATCTTGCTGGAACCATACCTGTTTGTTTATGCCATTATTTACACCCGCTAAAACCATTCTGCAAGAAGGAATTCTGTGATTCCTGAGGAGGTCCAGATATGTTTCGCCATTCAAGTTACCATCTATGAAGAAAGGTCCCACAATATGTCAACCAACTATGCCCGTCCAAACATTAACTTTTTCCGGCCTCTGAGTATGACCTTCCTGGAACCAGTGAGTATTCTCCGCAGACCAATAACGATAATTATGTATATTAACAATGCCATTTAAATGAAAAGTAGCTTCATACGAAAAAATTATATTTGTTGCGAAGTTATTATCGTTATTGCATCTTTCCATCATCGGCTTACAAAATTCAGCTCTTCTATCAAAATCGTCCTCGTTTAACTCGTGCACCAACTTTATCTTGTAGGGATGCAACTTCTCTTGCTTAAACAAATTTTTCACTGACTGATGAGACACATTAAAATCCACTGCCATTGGCCTGGATGATTGTGCTGGATTTTAATGTATTGAGAGCATGATATCCAAAGCGTTGTCTCCCCTGGTTGCTGTTTTATGTCGACCTGATCTAGCGGCTTCCCTAACACTGCCTGTTTCTCGAAATCTCTTTAACACTCGACACATCGTTGACTGATTTATTGGAGGCCTATTTGGATATAATTCATTGGAAAGTTGACAAACCTGATCTTGCGATCTCTTTATATTTCCGTTACTGCTCATTATTAGAATTTCAAGTCATCGTTTCTTATTCACATGAACCATAGTGTAGACAAATTAGAAATCAGACAAAAGAAAATTAAACAGGAACTCAAAATTGACACCTCTTAGGTCGCTGCCATGAAAACACCTTGACTCAACTGGTGGGTATTAGGTAGGAATAATTATAATTAGGAAGTTTTTAATTTTTGAGCTGTCATTATCTCGAAAACTCTTGGAGAAAGGTGAAAATTGGAAATACAAAAAACGCGGAGTTTTCTCAGTAGAATCCAAATATGTAATCAAATGCAAGGTGTTCTATTTAAAAAAAGTAAGTTAGTCTCTATGGCAACCAAACCAGAAATGACAGAAAAAATTAATGCAGGTAGAAATGTGGGGAATAATTCACTGAATAAATTTCATAAAGGTCACTTTATCGTATACGAGGTATTTCAAAAGTTACAGGCATTATGCGCGAGTTTCTTGCCACTCTGTATATAAAATTCGCATAGCTCTTTACGTACTTTAATGTATTTTAAAGGAAACAGGGTGATCCAGAGAAGTGGGACAATAAAATTATTATATATTTTTTTAAATGAAACAGCCTATATCTTACAATATTTTTGGATTCTACATAAAATTAAAATTATTTTTTAATAAGTAACTCTAAACATAATAGTTTTTAGAATATCGACTTTTGAAAAATGACATTTTGGAACTTTGACAGCTTCTAGCTTTCTGATGGTAACCGTTAGATCAAGGTAGCTTACGCATGTACCCGTTTTACTTTTTTATTATCTTCTCGAAGATGTCAACTTCCGGTTAAACCGGATGTAATTCAAAAGATGGAAATTTAATATTTCCGGTTTAACCGGAAAAAGATGTTACCTGTACCTGAACAAAAAAAGAAAAAAGAGACATTTTATTTATTTTTCAGTGTCTGATGGTGGGGTTAGCAGAAACCACTTAAAATCATTGTTTTTAACTATGAAAATGTATAATATTTCACAAGAACCTAAAATACTTTTTGTAAAATCCTAAATCCCCAAAAAGGAAAAACGTTTTCAACGTCCAGCAACAACAATGGCTTAAACTAAAATTAAATATATCACTTACCACCACCTGATCTCCAACCACCGCCGCTTCCTCCAAATCCACCTCCTCCTCTTCCGAATCCGCCTCCTCCTCCTCCGTATCCGCCACCTCCGCCATTGCCACCACCTCCACCAAGGAAGCCGGCTAAAAGGAAATAATTAAATTAATTCAAAAATAACGTATTAAAAAATTTGATACAAGCATAATAATATTATGCTATATAGGAAGCGGATTTATTTATACAAATAGTCATCCATGGTACAGTTTACATTTTTGGTAAAAAGGACGAAATACACGTTCGGTGAACGATGAGCAAAAAACTTGCTAATAATTTTGCTAGAAAATTTATAATGCAAAATCAAATTCTGTTCTGAAAACTCGCAAATACATGACTTGCAGGTTTTTTTTTTTTATGATAAGGCAGCACTGCAGGATAAATCCTTTATGGCGCTCTGGGAGCGGTGCGTGTGCGCAGGAAACGATTCACGTTGGTCTTGAATCTTTGGAGATTATACTCGTTAAGGGTGTCAAAATGTGTTTGTTTTTTTAAACAAGTTTGGATTGATAACTTTTTTCTTTAGTTTGCTGATTCTCTTTTACAAAAATTTATAAAAATCTTTAAATACAAAGTTTAGGGGCACTAGCCTAAGGTCGTGGGTCACTAAGACATTTTGGCATTAAAGAACGTCTAATTTGGGACAAAAATACAAAATAATTTTGGTCATAAATCTGTCAAATTTAAAATAGATTCGCAAGCTTACAAAAAAGTTATCAAGCCCAAAGCTATTAGACCCAAAATGTTGTTAATTTTCAAGTTTCAACTTTTAACTGTACAGGGTCTTCCAACGAGGACTGAACAGGGGCTCATTTTTGAGCTTCCTTGTATTTAAAGAAAAATCCAAAATAGCCAATCGATGTACTTTTTCCTGCAGAATTCAAAAATGAAACCAAAAATTTATTTGAACCAGAAACAAAAGAGTTACGCTATGGATAAGGTGTTTTTTAAATGGAACATAGCTTTTTTTATACGATTTTTGGAACGAGTGATTTTTTTTTGTCCGTTCTGATTAAAATATTTAATATTGTGACAGCTATTTTTATTAAATTTTAATGTTTTATCCAGTATAATTTAACTTTAACCTGTTTGAAACATACACTAGATAATAAAGGTATAATCACCTTTGAATCCTTCAAAGTCAAAAAATTTGACAAATTTACTATAATATTGCCGAAATGAAATATTCATTAGATGAGAGATTGCAGATTGTTATCTTGTTCTACAAATGCCAAGAAAATGCAAGAGAAGCAAGGAGAAGATTTATTGCAAATTTTCACAGAAATATATCCGTCAATACTATTCTAAGGATAAAGAACCTATTTGAGGAAAATAAAACATTACATGACAGGAAAAGAAATCCAGAAAGGAATAGAAATCGAGACCGTGCCATTGTGAATTATTTTCGACTGAATCCAACCAAATCAATTTCGGACGCAGTTCGGGACGTTCAATACGGCGGCGGTGTAAGACGCAGAAGAGTTACCCAAGGAACTGTTCACAGGACTTTAAGAAATCATAAATTTAAGTCTTATCATATCCTTCCACTTCAACATCTAACACCGGCACAAAAAGAACTTCGCTTCCAATTTGTTTCCCAAATTGTGATTCGGAAAGAAAACGAAGACCCTAATTTATTCAGAAATATCTTATGGACTGACGAAGCCACATTCACAACATCGGGGGTTTTCAATAGACATATAATCATAACTGGGCCGTTAGAAATCCAAGAAAATTTCAGACAATTAAATTTCAAGGAAGGACTTCAATCCATGTTTGGTGTGGCATAAAAAATAATAGAATTTTGGGACCAATATTTTTTAACGGGACTTTAAATTGAAAACTTTTTGGAAGATTTACCATTGGAAGAATATCAAAATTTAATTTGGCAACATGATGGGGCCCCTCCGCCGTGCGTGAGGTTACTCAATATTTAAACGGACGCCATGAAGAATGGATTGGTAGAAATGGAACCTATGCTTGGCCACCCAATAGTCCCGATTTGTCAATATAAGACACATTTCTTTGGGGCTATTTAAAGAACGTGGTATACAAGCAGCAAAACCACGATATTGAAGAGATCATGCAGAAAATTGTGAATGAAATAAATCGCCTTAACCAGGAAAATCACAGTATAACAGCAAGTTTGGAAAGGCTACAAAGAGGTTATCGCACATGTTTCGAGAACAACGGAGGTCACATTGAACAATTAAATTATTAATGTTTCTTTTTTAAATTAGTATAGAGTTGGATTTCTTTTTCTGTCATGTAATGTTTTATTTTCCTCAAATAGGTTCTTTAACCTTAGAATAGTATTGACGGATATATGTCTGTGAAAATTTGCAATAAATCTTCTCCTTGCTTCTCTTGCATTTTCTTGGCATTTGTAGAACAAGATAACAATCTGCAATCTCTCATCTAATGAATATTTCATTTCGGCAATATTATAGTAAATTTGTCAAATTCTTTGACTTTGAAGGATTCAACGGTGATTATACCTTTATTACCTAGTGTATGTTTGAAACAGGTTAAAGTTAAATTATACTGGATAAAACATTAAAATTTAATAAAAATAGCTGTCACAATATTAAATATTTTAATCAGAACGGACAGAAAAAAATCACTCGTTCCAAAAATCGTATAAAAAAAGCTATGTTCCATAGCGTAACTCTTTTGTTTCTGGTTCAAATAAATTTTTGGTTTCATTTTTGAATTCTGCAGGAAAAAGTACATCGATTGGCTATTTTGGATTTTTCTTTAAATTCAAGGAAGCTCAAAAATGAGCCCCTGTTCAGTCCTCGTTGGAAGACCCTGTACATGTTGTTATGGTTCCGTACCCCAAATAGAAGAAACGCAATCCTTTTATTATGATCATTTTGTTCTCCGTATGCCTGACTGTTCGTCAATACCCATTTTTTTAGAAATGGCCAAAGGTATGAGGTTAGTGAATATTAAGATCAAAAATTCAATTGATTTTTTACTTTGGAATTATAAGTGTATAAATTTCAGCCCGACATAGGTGATGTAGAAGAGGAAATAAGAGCTGAAATTCGTGCAATGTCAACAAAGGTTCTTCTTAACATTTTAGGAGGATTTAAAGATTGTTTAGGTTAGCACAGGGGTTTTCTACCTTGCGACGAATTGAATTGTGCATAAATTTTGTCTATAATAAATAGCGCAAATATTGTATAAGGCCGATATTAGTTACTGAAAGTAGGTTAAAAAGTCAGAAACAGGGTAAGATTATTAGGCATATATAGGTACACAGTTAAACATAGCGTGAGGCATTCTACATTTTTTGGAAAAATATTGTTATTAAAAATTCGAAATTTAAAGTAAATAGGTAAATCAATTAAAATAGTGGAGTGACAAAGAAAGAACTATTAATGAATTCATGACATGTTTATCTTTTTTTGTACTATGACTCCAATATGCAATATTTCATTTACCAAGGTTTGTAATCTAGTTTTACCAGAATTATCAAGATTATATGGGAAACAATGGGCATCAGTAAATAAATACCTACTTATAAGTAAACAGAAATATGTAAATAAATGATACTGTTTTAAAATTATTTAGTTATTTTTTTTATAACTATAAAAATTAATAAGTAAATCACTTACCCTGGGCCAAACCAGCAACAGCAGCTACCACTAAAAGAGCAACAAACACCTAAAACCGAAAAAATAATTAGTATATTTTAAAGTGCACTTCGACCGTAATCCATTTATAATCTACTGTACTACCAAAATAAATTACAAAATTTAGGTAAATGATTCTTTTGTTTTATTTACCTTCATGGTTAAGAGCAAAAGAATGACTGACTTGTTAGATCTCTATTCGGATGAACTTTTATAGTTATGATATAAACCTTGATGTAGACCCATTTTAAATGGCCATCTAAAAACTTAAATACATCCCCCCATATTTCAACGTTTTTGTTAAAGTTTGCCCAAATATATCCATTATACTAATTGCATATTATTTTTTCTTAATTCACTTTTTAACCTTTCACTATTAGAATGACTTTGTATACCTACGTGTTCTTGAGATGCATTTTTTTTTTCGTCGCAAAACTTGCAAGTAGTATTAGGTACTGTATTTTTTTTTAGGATTTGTTTGCTTTTTAACTTTAAATTATCCTAAATTACTGTAATAGGCATCAAAATAATGATTAGTTTATTATTACGTAAAAGTTAGTTATAATGGTTAAGGTTGGTAACGTATACCGGGTCCGCCAACGAAGCGGGGACGGAAGATTAAATCTTTATCGAGGAACTTATAAAGAATACTAAAACAGCATGAGGTCTGGAATTAGAAGCGGCATATTTTAAAAATATTTTACATTATACAGGGTGGCCCAAAAAAGTGTGGCGAACTAAACTTGTGTTTTTTTAAATGGAACACCCTGTATATTATTAGCCCAGAAGATGGGCATAGAGCTGCTGATCATTTTAATATTTGGTTATGTGGGTTTATTTTTAATAGTATAAGAAATAATAACGATTTTATCTTAAAAATTATCAAAGTTTAGTAACCATTTCCAAATTACTAAAAACAATTGAATGAAATAGTAAACTAAAAAGCAATATGTTAGAATGTTGCCTATCTTTCCAATTAAAAATATTTGTGTTCAGTGCATTTATCATACAGGGTGATCACATTATGCAAAATATAAAAAATCTATTTTTTTTAAAATGGAACGCCCTGTATATTTTTTTATTTTTAGAAAGCCCTTTTCACATCCTTTCTACTGATACCAATTTGATACCTCTTAGAGTTTACCGTATTTTAGTTATTTCGATATAAACTTTAAAACCCCACACTTTTGCTACTTTTTATTTATTTCATTTTATTTTTATTCGTAATCGAGTTGCCATGATCAAAATGTAGATGCCGACACTCTCCAAAACCACTGGTTTCAACGCCAAATGCCAGTCTGACTTACGTGATGATTTTCCTGTACTGCCAACAGAACCCTTAATTCATTTTCTTCATTAATAACGGGTTTATTGATTACCATCCTTTTTTTGTAAGCAACGCTTCCTGTTTCTACAAATCTTCGCAACAACTTCTCAAAGGCCTCTGGTCTCGGCTTTCTCTCAATATTTGGATATCTTTCAGCATACACTCAACTCGCTAGAAGGCAATTTCTTGCACATTCTCCCAGTATAAAAATCATATTTACCATTTCCACAGTGGTAAAATTCGACATTTTGAGAAATTTAGTACTTAATTTCGACGACTGAACAAATAATGTTAAATAATTGTATTCGGTCGTCATAGTGACAATCTAAACAAAAAAAATCATGGCAACTCGATTACGAATAAAAATAAAATGAAATAAATAAAAAGTAGCAAAAGTGTGGGGTTTTAAAGTTTATATCGAAATAACTAAAATACGGTAAACTCTAAGAGGTATCAAATTGGTATCAGTAGAAAGGATGTGAAAAGGGCTTTCTAAAAATAAAAAAATATACAGGGCGTTCCATTTAAAAAAAAATAGATTTTTTATATTTTGCATAATGTGATCACCCTGTATGATAAATGCACTGAACACAAATATTTTTAATTGGAAAGATAGGCAACATTCTAACATATTGCTTTTTAGTTTACTATTTCATTCAATTGTTTTTAGTAATTTGGAAATGGTTACTAAACTTAGATAATTTTTAAGATAAAATCGTTATTATTTCTTAAACTATTAAAAATAAACCCACATAACCAAATATTAAAATGATCAGCAGCTCTATGCCCATCTTCTGGGCTAATAATATACAGGGTGTTCCATTTAAAAAAACACAAGTTTAGTTCGCCACACTTTTTTGGGCCACCCTGTATAATGTAAAATATTTTTAAAATATGCCGCTTCTAATTCCAGACCTCATGCTGTTTTAGTATTCTTTATAAGTTCCTCGATAAAGATTTAATCTTCCGTCCCCGCTTCGTTGGCGGACCCGGTATATGAAGCAAAGTAAGCACATTGATATTTCCAAAATCCAAATATTGACGGATAAAAATGATTGTAGGATTAGAACATCTCATACATGTATGCGCATATCGATCCGTTTAAGACAAAAAATTTTTTAGTGGGATTTGATAATAATTTAAAAATGACTCGGCTACCTGGGGGGTCGGTTTAAAAATAAGTCCTAATGCTTTTTCTAGAGCTATGATAATAGCAATGTCAGGTCTTAACTATGAAAGTTATTTTGTTTATCTGGATGGTCTTATTGCTTTCGGAAATAATTTGACTAATCGCAATAAATATTTAGTAAACGTTTTACAAAGAATGAGAGACGTTAGTTTGAAACTAAACCCAAACAAATGCGAATTTTTTAAAAGAGAACATTTATATTTAGTAGTCTTTTCTGAGGGTGTTTTACCTGATCCAAAGAAAATTACGACTATTCAGGAATATCCTGTACCTAAATATGCAAGTAAGGTTAAATGATTTGTGGCATTTGCTGATTATGCAAAATGCAAAATTCTGCACAGATTTTTAAAAGAAAACGATGTTGACCTAGTCGCAATCCAGGAAACGCACACTGAAAATGAAGCTCAATTGTGCTCAAGAGAAAAGATTCCAGGTTTTGACCTGCTGGGCGCTACCTATGACCGAGCCTATGGTGTGGCAACTTACGTACGCACAAACATAGAAAATGCATCCCTGCTTTCCACCTCCACTAAAAATAACATCCATGAGGTAACCGTAAAACTGGGAGATATCACGATAGCTAACATTTACAAACCACCAGCTCTCATCTGGCCTGCTCATGTACTCAATCTCTACGAGCATCCAGCCGTATACATGGGATGTGGAAGTACCGTGAAAACGACATAAATGGCACGTCCCTTCTGGAATGGTCAGAGGAACATGGTATCCATCTACTATTCGACGCCAAAGACCGAGGCACTTTCCGATCTGCAGCCTGGAGGAGGGAATATAACCCCGACCTTTGCTTTGTTACCACTGATAGCAGAAGCCAACCTTTACCAGCATCAAGAAAGGTCATGCCCGACTTCCCCCATAGCCAACACCGCCCCATTTTGATTAGAATCGGCATTAGCATCCCAGTCATAAAATCGTTCCCACGACCCAGATGGAACTTCAGAAAAGCTAACTGGCCTACCTTCTCTAATAATCTCGATAAATGCTTGGGATGGATTCCACCAAAGGGCGAAAACTACGAGAGACTGACAGGGGCAATAATGGCAGCAGCAAAAGCAGCCATACCTAGAGGCTACCGAAAAGAGTATATACCTGGATGGACTGAGGAGAGCGAGAGACTGTATGAAGAATTCTGTGAGGGTGCAAGGCAGCAAATTGCAGATAAACTAATCCACAGCATCGATGCTGCCAGGCGCGAAAAATGGACTGAAACAGTTGAAAGTCTAGACTTTCAAAAATCAAGCAGGCAAGCATGGTCCCTACTGCGAAAGCTCGGCAGTAGCAACCCACCAGAACGCCCAATTAACCTAGTAACGCCAAACCAAGTGGCGTCCCACATAGTGTCTACCTCAAGAGCACCCCGAAACCGCACACACACAATTAAAGTTAAAAAAGATCTCAAGATCATCAAGTCCACTTGTGCCCCCGAAACAGAATATGCAAACCCCTTCACCTGTCAAGAAGTCACAGAGGCCCTGACCGAAATGAAAACTGGAAAAGCCCCTGGCTTCGATGGCATCCATGCTGAATTCCTAAAGCACAGCGGCAAATTTACTAAACAATGGCTAGCAAAATTCTTCTCAGACATCCTCCAGACGGGAAATGTGCCTTATCAACTTAAGAGGGCAAAAATCGTCGCTATCTTAAAACCAGGGAAAGCAAATGATACACCAAAAAACTATCGCCCAATTGCACTCTTAAGCATGGTCTACAAACTTTTTGAAAGACTGCTATATAACAGGATTGGCCCAACAATACTGCAAAACATACCTGTGGAACAAGCTGGATTTCGCCCAGACCGGAGCTGCACAGACCAAGTCTAGCACTAACTAACTATGTAGAAACAGGCTTCCAAAAACAACTTAAAATATCTACTGCTTTCATAGACCTATCAGCGGCATACGACACTGTGTGGCGACAAGGAGTTATTTATAAATTAATGCGAGCTATTCCATGCAGAAAGATGGCTGATGTTATCAATGCCATGCTATCCAATAGATCTTTTCAAGTCATTATGGGCGACAAGACCAGTAAAAACATGAAACTGAATAATGGCCTTCCACAAGGATCGGTGCTTGCTCCCTTGCTCTTTAGCCTCTACATAGCAGACATGCCAAAAACTACATCAAAGAAGTTTGGATACGCGGACGACTGGGCGCTCGCCACAAGCCATAGGGAATTTGGGATAACTGAGCAAATCCTAACAAATGACTTGGCTACCCTTGGGAGATACTTTCGCGACTGGAGATTACAGCCCAGTGCCGCAAAGACGGAAGTATCCTGTTTCCACCTAAACAACAGGATAGCCAACTACCAACTTAAAATCAATTTTGAAGGCAGACCTCTCAGTCACAATATGCGCCCAAAATACTTGGGTGTCATACTCGACCGAACGCTAAGCTTTAAAGAACACCTTATGAAGACAGCCGCAAAACTCAGAACCCGAAACAACATCCTGCAAAAGCTATGCGGCACCACATGGGGTTCCACAGCGCCACACTCAGATCGACAGCACTGGGTCTGGTGTACCCCGTCGCGGAATACTGTGCACCGGTGTGGATCAACAGCCCACACACCAAACGTGTTGAAGCCCAACTCAATCAAGCTATGCGTACTATATCAGGCACAATTAGGGCCACGCCCACTTATTGGCTACCCACACTGAGCCACATAGCCCCTCCACAGATTCGCCGAGAACATGCCCTGGTCAGGGAGTATGAAAAAATAAACGCCGACCCCGTGCTCCGCTCCCACGTTGGAGTAACCGGTAGAACCATAAATAGGCAACGCTCACGAAAACCCCCTCTGAAAACGGCAGAAACCCTTATCGAAGAAAATTTCAACATAATTGAGCGATGGAAAGAAGACTGGGAGAGGATGGCCCCACCTGCTTACCGGGATATGCCATGCGTTACAAGCAAACCAGAGGGCTTTGACCAACCAAGACGAATCTGGACAACACTAAATAGAATAAGGACGAACTGTGGCAGATGCTCCGACTTACTTTTCAGGTGGGGAAAAATACCTTCCCCAAACTGTGACTGCGGCGCTGAAAGACAGACTATTAAACACCTGGTAGAGGACTGTCCAATTAGTTCTTACAGTGGTAACCCATCCGATTTCCTGATTGCGACAAAAGAGTCAATAGAATATATTTGTAATCTTAATGTTTGTTTGTAAAATTTTTTTTTTTTCTCTTTTCTTGTATTTTTGTCATATACTTACCTGTGATGTAGCCATACGCTAATAAATAAATTATTATCGAAAATATATTAGAAATTTTTAGTAAGGCATTGCAAATATTTTATCTCTATTTACCCAGAGTACTCTCAGTAATCGAAGTGGAACGCAGCCGGGACGGATCGCTGATTATTTTCTATGTGTTTGTACTCTACTTTCCGTCAATTGAAATCTGCTAATATGTTTTGAAAAGTAGTACATTGTATTTCCTATAAGATAAGCCATATTATAGGGTTAGATATCGTAAATCCTCGACCCAATTTTAGACCTAAAGCGTTAAAACTAGAATCAAATAAAATTTTGAGTATCAAGAACATGCACTCTAACATATTCGTTTCGGCAGTAATGCTAGAAAAATTATCTACTCAAAAGTACCTTTATTTGTTAAAATTTACTTCCCGCCTCAGTTTTCCATTTTGTACCTTTGTATATGAAGAACTCAGGGAAAAAACGTGCTAAGTCACTTTTTTTGAAAAATAAGTTAGCAGTGTCAGTTGGTAGTTCTTTGAGTGTAGTATCCAATAGAATATTGATACCGGCAAAAAATGCTTCATGTCACCTTATAAATATGTACAGAATATATCGCATACAGGGAAAAAACGATCGTAGTCGTTGCGGTACTAGATAAAAACGTCAGTTACGTTTACATTGGTTTTCTACGCAATGAGGTTAGTTTTATTGTTGTTTATAGTGAGAAAGCATGTCGAGCGCTACCGGTAGTGAAGAACTAGAACAAACAACACGTAAACTTTCAAAAAAGCGAAAAATTACTGGCCGTTTATCAGATGTTTCCAGAAAAATTAGACTACAGAGTCATGAATCGGGTCTGTTATGATAATTTGAATTGCACGATAGTTCCTTACTTTTACATTTGCACTTGGTTATGGAACTTCTCAAATTAGCTGAAGCTGCTTTTCTCTCAGCGACTTTTCTTAAGTAGAAACTATGAGGGTACCATTTTTGTTTGCTAATTTGTAATTTCGGTTGTACGTACGCCCACGGTCGACATCAGGAACTTATATTCATACTGTACCACCAATTTGTACAGGAGAAAATTTTATGTTCGAGGTTAATAACATTTTCGTTGCTTAGAGTAGAAGATTCTGTTTTGTTGGGATAACTAAATTATTTAATAATGTTGGAACGAATACTCCGACTGTCACAACTAGTTCATTTAAGGTTAACTAAATTATTTAGTTATATGGAGCAGTTAGTATTTTTATTTACAGCAAGAAAGGATGTTAATAATATATATATGGTATATAAATTAAAGATTTTGTGTTTTTAAAAAAAAAGTTTTAATTTTCTGATCAAACATTATTGATTAATTCTCTACAAAACATGAGACTTACTTAATTACGGGTGATGGGGGCCTTAAGTCCTAAGTACCCCGAAAATTTTTTATAAATATGTTTTAAACCTTTATAATGAGTCTCAAACAAAATCTCTCTTCCTTGCCTTTAAATTAATATCACGATATGAATTGAAATGTCCCACAATTCCATTTATATATTCCTTCTTAAAACTTTCATGGAAAGAACATCATCTTTCTTTATAACCTACTAAATATGACAAACATTTCATGAGAACTTTTAATTGAAATTTTGATTTAAGAGTTCTGTATGCTGATTAAATTCACTGCTTAATACATTTTAAAATTTCAAATCTTAAAGCTCCATCAACGTCACCTTTCCTAATTTTGTCTCCTGAAGATGAAGGTCACTACCTTCGAAACATGTAGACGATTTTTTATTATAAAATTTGATTGCTCTTTATTAAAACAGTGGAGAAAGACTTTTTGACTTTCTTTCCTCTCCCTATATTTCAACTCCACTTTGAGAATGGACTATTTCTTCATATTATCATTTACCTAAAACACAAATATTGGCCAATTATCATAAAATGTACGATTTTTTTTTAGATTAACTAGAAGAGCTAGCTGATCCATTAGAAAAAAAACTATTAACCTGTGTGATTGCCAATTTGACGTGCTATAACAATTAATTTAACATTGAAGTAGATTCTCTTAATATTATTGAGCAGTACCACAACCTTCTATATGGGTCCATATATACAAGTTTGTGGCAATATACTATTGCGGGGCATCTACATAGATATTTTAGTCCAACAAACCGTACACAAAGCCACTGCTTAGGATGAAACACTTGAATTTGATTCATCGAGGTTTATGAGGTCAGTATTTTTTTATAATTTCTACTCTCAGTATCCGTTAGGTATGATTGCTTAATAAAAATAGCATCCATACCTACCATCATCATTCATCACCATAAGATATACATTTAAACTATAATTTTTAGTTGGTATACTCAATATAACAATATTATTCTCAGGTTTAAAAATCATGCTTACAGAAAGAAGTATGTGGTGTTAAAAACCCCTTTAACACACCAAGACTGTGTATTCATGTCATAAATCAGGCAATGTCAGGATTACAGGAAACAATATTCGTAAGCCTTAAATGCAGAGTAACAGTACAGCGGCCAGCTAAAATTACTCTATTTACAATAAATGAGAAACGTATGGTCCAATTTGATCATGGTTAAGAACGATACTTGCTGCAACTTATTTTTAACAAAATCTCAAAGGGAGAACATTGCAGCCAAGCTAGCAGCAAAAGTACCACTGCAAGCCATATTGGATAAAATAAGGGACTCCTCAGTTGGAAACTATAATCTTGACAAAAAAAGAACTACTATAATGTCGAAGATTAATTTAACTTAAAGTACTCCTCTGTACATCATGCCAGTTGATGCTATATACCTACCCCGAGCAATAACTAACAATTGTTCGGTGTCATATTATTGATTGTGAAGGCACGGGTTAATAAATTTAAAACAAATGATTATTTACCTTTATTTAAACCACAGGACATCCTATGTGCTGAATAATTAAATATTTATTTTGACTGAGCAGGTAATTAAATAATAATAAATATAGTTTTGCAATTGCTCCTTTTAATCATTCACAACTTACGATTATAAAAAAATACTTCGCTCGTATTACAGTCAACTTTAAGAAATAATATAATATATTGAGTTACCGACCCCCTGGTATGTTCACCATGCACCTGTTGTTTTCGGCCACTCTCACTGTGATCGTGATATAATGTCGAATGACGTGTATATTACGTAGTGTTAATTGCATGTTATTTTCTTAAAGCTTGGTACAAACGATAAGTTGTATATCCATCTTCGACGTAAAGAGTCATTTATTCGTTATGTGTCTGCCTAACAATTATTAATTAATTGGATTTTGTTGTCTTTATGCCAATGCAGTGAATTGAAACAAAGGGTTCTGTAAATTCATTTATTAAATCACTTAGGGACCGATATTATATCAACCAGTAATAACTTGAAACCTGTCTATCTCTCACGGTTTTCACCCACCTTTATGTCCTCTAGCGACAATCGTACAACTTTAAGTAATTTCCAAAGCTTCCTGGAAGTCCTGAAAAATCTTTGCCATGATCCCCCATTATCTGTACACCATGTATAATATCAACAATCTTGTAATCACATCATGCTGATTTTATCAAGATAAGTTTACGTAATTATTTTGCCAAACGCAAACAGCTCGTTATTATAGTATTTTGCCAGTAGAAAACCCGCTACTGATATAGTAAACGTCATTCAATTTATTGCCAACCTATTTCGCATTGATTTTTTCAGTTTATTATTTAATTAGCTAATATTTAAATAAAATCAATATCGTCTCCTCAATCTTTAGGTAATATTTGATATTTATACAAAAAAATCTCAAGGTATTTCATTATAATAATTATTGTATCGTAAAAGAATCATGACATAATAATAATTAAAAAAATATTACCCCATGTTTTTCGCGGTAAAATATTTTACGAATTGCCTTTATCTTACATATCAATAATAGCCTAGAACATGCCCTCGTTATTGATCAAGACGTTAATAAATCAAAATAATCTACGCAAAATAGGTTATCTTTAAGAGGCCTGCACAAAAAAGCTAGCACAAATTTCATAGGCTAAAATCTGACAATCCAGTCCAACTAACTTTAGTCCAAAAGCTGATAGTTTCCGAAATATTTATATTAAAGTTATCCTTTTTCAAATATTTATCTTATTAATTGGAGAATTTACAAGAAATTAGGTATAGGTAGGTATAGTAAGGAGTTTTTTACCGTAAAATAATACAAGAAAAAAATTGCCAAAAGGTACTTCGCATTAGACATTAAACTGCTTAGACAACAACTGTGCTATCAAAAGATAAAACAGCAGTAGCCTATATATTTTTTGCTCCGTTTAAGTATGTAACAATTGTTTTTTCTTATGATAAGACACAGCACTGCAGGATAATTCCAGAGTGATCACGTTCTCCAGATGAAAGAATTTTAAAACAGTGTCATTCGAGGGATACTAAGCTGAACCACGTACTGGTGGGCTGCAGTGGCTCGTCGTGTATTTCTGCCATGCACCGCTCTGACTGGAATCGAGCGGGTAACCTCAGTTAAGCAGTTGCCATGAAAATATTTGTAAAATAGACTTAAGTCGCCACCCTGCCTTCGATGTTCAAGACCTTCCAGGTTGTTTGTCAGATCACGGTCATCGATTAAGCGAATGGATCTTCATGGAGTGGAATCTAGCAATCTAAGGGTATGTTTAGGAGCAGGGCCCCAAATATGCGAACAATACTTCAGCGATGGTCGAATTTGGGCTCTAAGAGCATCAAAAGTTGTTCAGGTGTATAGAGGATCTTAGTTCGGAAAAGTATTCGAAGCTTCTGCGAGGGTGCCTTAGCAATGGCCGCAATGTGTCACCCCAAGACAAAATTTCTTTCAGGTCTTTCTTGAGATGTGAGACCTCTTGCTGCCTAAAGAGATGTGCATTGCCAGTCGATGTTCGAGCATCCAAAGTAATGGATGAAACGAGTGTGCTGTCATCAGCGAAGCTATATATAAGATTTTTCGTTTTCCCAAAAGATTGTTAATGTATAGTAAAAAGAGGGTGGACAACCATATAAAACCTTGAGGGAGTTGATGTTAAATGTTTCTGAAAGAAATCCGTCCCACTCCCAGAGAACGGTCTTTGAGAGCTTGACAGCCATGAACAGAATTGAGCCGGCATTCCGTATGCTCCCCATGATGTTCTATTGCCTTGTTCCAAACGTGAGTAACATAAGCGAGGAGGTCTCCTGTTGATCTTGACCTACGGAATCCATACTGGCGGTCACTAATAATGTTGAAGCCTTCCAGGAGGTTCTTAAATAATTTTTCGTTGATAGCTTTCTCCATAACTTTTGATATAACCGAAAGCAATGCGACTGGACGATAGTTGTTTAGCAAGGACTTCTTGCTATTCTTGGATATGGGCTGGACTTGCGCAGTTTTCTATCAAGAAGGAAATATTCCTTTTCTGTAAGATAAGTTAAAAAGCCTACAATATGCCGGTGTCAATTCATCAGCGCATGTCTTAATTACGATGACTGGAATTTCGCCAGGACCAGAAGCTTTTTCAGTGTCAAAACTTCTCAAGATTCGTTTAATATCGCGTTGCCGGAAAACAATCTCGGACAGTCTCGATTCTACAGAGCGAATATTCGGTGAAGTTTTTCCTGAAAATAAACCGCTGAATTTGAAGAGAATAGTTCCGCCAATAAGTTTGCTTTTTCCTGTGCTTTGGTCGCAATGGTGCCATCAGAATGTGTTAGGGGTGGAATGGTTTACTTGGTAAAGTTCTCACTGACGGCCTTAGCTACCGACCAAAATGATCTTGAGCCGCTAGGACATTCAAGAAGTTTGTCTCTGATCCTCTGGTTGTGTGCTTCTTTGCTTTGGTTTATCGTTTGCTTGCATTGGTTTCGAGCGTTAACAAAGATGGTACAGTTTTCGGGGGTAGGGTTTTAAAGCCATTGTCGGTAGAGATAATTCTTTAATTTTAAAGCTTGTTCGGAATTTATGGTAAACCAAGGGTTGCCGTTAGAAGGGCACTTTTTTGAGAAAAGAATGAAGGCTACCAGTAAGGATAACCTCCGATACTTCTCTAGCACAGATAGATGGATCGTCAGAGGTAAAGCGAACGTTCCGCCAAGATATTGTTGTATATAGTGTCGAAATAAGGTTGTGGTCAGACGTTCCTAACGGAGGCCTTACGATAACAGTGTACAAGTCGTGGTTTGAAGTTAAGAAAAGATCCAAGAAACTAACAAAATCGCCATTTCGGTCTGGAATCCGAGTTGGTTCACCCACGAGTTGGGTGGGACCAGAGCTGATGGCAAAGGATTCGGCTTCGCGACCTTGTTCGTCGGTTGTATTTGAGTATTTGAGCCAGTGGACATTATGAACGTTAAAGTCGCCAAGTATGACAACTTCGCAATTGGGTTGGTTGGTTTGCAAAAGGTCGATAATATTAGTAAGTGAGGAGAACAAGTCTCTATAATGGGTATCGCTTGGCGGCCGGTAAAGGCAGCAGATGAATTTAGTAATTCTCGGCGTTGATATTTTAAACTATATTACATTAAAGTCATTAGGCTCGAGTGTCTCCTCTCGTTGACAAGAAATATCACTGCGGAGAAAGAGACAGAGACCAAAATTGCGCCTAAATTGGTGATGGAAGTCGTATCCAGGTTATAAATAGCTGACCGTACTAGTCAATGATCTGACCTTTGTTTCGGCTAGTGCAAGTACATGACGGGACACCATGTAGGTATGCCGTAAATAAGTACCGGCCTTATGATTGTCTTGTATATACATTTTTTTGTTCTTATGTTGATCTTGCTACTTTTGTTTAATAATCGGTAGACGGCTAGCAGTTATTTTTGCGCTTTGACGACTTTTTTATCGGTATTGCAACTACAGATCAACTTGTTGTCGAAGGTCAAGTCTAAATATTTTATCTCATTTGACCAATTAGTTTGCTTATATTTGACCTTGACTTTAGTTTCAGGCAGTTTCAATATTCCCTTTGAAGAAAAAATAGCCTGGGATTTGTCAACATTCAAACGGAGCTTTCAGGTATCCAGGCAGCTCCGAAGGAGTCTAATGTGGCGTTGCCGACGTGAAACAACTTTCCAGGATACTTCTGAGGTGACAATTATCGCTGTATCATCAGCAAAGAGATATAATTGTATGTGCAGAAGTTTTGGTACATCGCTCGTAAAAATATTGTATGGAATAACTGCAAGTGGGGATCCCTACGGGATTCCCGCTCTGACCTGCCCTATCTTAAACAGTGCATTTTCTGAACCGCGAAGGTACTCAAGATATGAAATTATCATTTTGATTAAAACGTTTGGCATACCTGACCTTATCAGTATCAGTATGAAACCTTGTCGAATGCCTGTGCGACATCGAAAAAAACTGCTCCCGTTTACAGGTGTCTATTGAACCCTTTTAGTATATTAGTTCCCAACCCTTTTATTTGGCGCACTGTGCAATGAGCAGCTCTAAAACCGAACTGCTCTAGTAGTAAAATATTATTATCTAATTCAATACAAAATCGGTTACCCGATTAAGTATTAGTTTTTCAATAACTGTTTCTAGGCACGATAAAAGACTTATCAGCCGATAGTTGACAGATACTGTTAGATCTTTACCGATCTTTGGGATCATTATTTATTTATTTATTATGTCTTTATTGTAATAAAGAAAAAAAAATACAAAAGGCAAAGTTGAAGCAAAGCTTCCTCACTTAACCTAATATTCTAAACTATGACGGAAGTAATAATCACCAAGGGAACAATAAATTGAATGTACACCCCTCTATCATACTTTTTATCACTTTGGCATTTTTTCAAGTGTCCGGAAAGCAGCCTTTTTCGGTAATTGTCTGGGCTATGTTTATAACGTCCAAAACTATGTTTTCAGGTAAATTTTTAATTGCCTTATTTCAAATGCCGTCAAAGCCGGGCGCCTTCGATATGCTATATACAGCGTGTCCAGAAACCATCTTAACATATGGGAAACTTTTTTATTTTAGACTTTACGAAAAAAAGTGATTCTTCATGAAAAGTTCTGCATGGTCTAAAACCTAAAATGCAACTATCAGATATTAAATTCTCCCAGGCGTATACAAGGTAAGTCAAAAAATATGAATTTGGCTTAAAAGTAAAGTACCTTTATTTTTGATAATATCGAAAATTGTTATTAAAAAAAGTTGATCAGAACTAAAAACCACGTTCAAATATGAAATTACGCCCATTTACCTTAAAAAAATTATTTCGTCTTTTTTGAAACGTATGTCTACAATAACAATGCAAATAGTTACATGTAATCTAGGATGGTTGTAACATACAAATTAATTGTTGATAGCAAGAAATGTTTGACAGCAACCGTCAAAACGCGTTAAAATTTATAAAACATAAAAATGGTAGCGTTATTAACTTCTGAGGAGAAAATTGAAATTGTTTTGATTGTGGAAGAAAAATTCGTAAAAAATAATAAAACCTAATTTTTCATTGCATTACCTAATTGTAATTTAAACGTGGTTTTTGTTTCTGATCAATTTTTTTTAATGACAATTTTCGATATTGTCAAAAATATAATAAATGGTCTAAAGTTGCCATTCGAAAGGCGACTTAGCTTAAAACAAAGATACTGTGGCGTAATGTTGTTGTTTTTCCTGATTCCATAGTTTCTCTAATTATCTCACAGAATTTTTTAGAAAAGGGCGAGCAAGATTTTAAGAAGCGGTATTCATTCTCGTTTAGTAGGTCCAGCACGCCTTGGAAAACTAAATGAAACCATGACAACTAATTATTTTATTTGTCAAGGCGGACAGTTTCCTTTTAATTAAATATGGTGCTTAAATTTACAATCGAGGAAAAAGTTGAAATATTGTCAATTGTTGGAGACCACTACAAGACGTACAGAGAGGCTGCTCAAATTTTTAATGCAAGATATCCAAATAAAATTATTAGCCATGTAACGGTTGGAGATATTTTTAATAAATTTAAAAATACCGGATCTGTAAGTAATACATTTTCTGACAAGCATCAGGTTTGGCGTACGGACGAAGATACCCAATTGAATGTTTTGCTAGCTGTCGTGGAAAATCCTAAAATCTCATAGAGAAATATTTCACAAACTGTTCCACGACCTGTTACAAAATCCACTGCCCAAGTTATTTTAAGGAAAAATAATTTTTACCCATACAAGCCAAAATTTCTTCACAAACTGCAGCCTAGAGATTTTGATACACGATTTTTGTTTTGCTCTTGGTTTCAAGGTGAGGTAGAAGATGACCCACTATTCGCAAGAAAAATATTGTTTTCAGATGAGGCGATGTTCACCTCAAATGGAGTAGTGTGTTCTTAAAACTGTAGGTGGTGGAGTGATGAGAATCCCCATTTTGTAATTGAGTGTCGTGACCAGTATTCTTTCAAGGCAAATGTTTGGTGCGGCGTTTTTAGGAACCAAATTGTAGGGCCGTACTTTTTTCGAGAAAATATTACCGGTGAAATTTACTTGAACTTTTTGGACACGGAATTATTTGAATTTTTTTATGGACTACCAATGAATATAAGACAAACACTTTGGTTCCAACATGACGGCGCTCCATGCCACAGCTCTGCAAGAGTGACAGAATTCTTAAACCGGACATTTCCACAGAAATGGATTGGACGAAGATCAGAATTTGCTTGGCCACCAAGGTCACCTGATCTAACACCTCTAGATTTTTTCGTATGGGGATTTTTAAAACAAAAAGTGTATACTCACAGACCTTTCGAGAACATAGACCATTTAGAGAGAATTATCAGAGAATGTGTCCAAGAAATTTCCCCTCAGATGGTTAGAAATGCAGTAATGGAATTTTCACGACGTACAACCGTTTGTATGGAAAAAAACGGTGGTCATGTTGCAGCTTAGTATAGTATTTCATTATTGTACTTTGTAATTAAAATTATTAAATATAGTTTTCCATTTACGGTATTAATATTATTGACTTTCTGAACACCCCGTATGTGCTGGCTCAAAAATTTTGATTTGAATGTTATTTTATCAACAAGCAGAACTTTTTATGAAGAATAATTTTTGTTCGTAAAGTAAAAAATAAAAATTTTCCCATATGTTAAGATGGTTTCTGGACACGCTGTATATGAAGTGACTGATCGAATTTGTGGACGACCGTGCAAAAAGTATTTCAAGCACCTTTCATGCTAATATTCTTTATTATTACTTAGCATAAAAAGTAAAAAAGTTAAGGGGGTGGGCCATTATGATGAATCACCCTGTACAGCACAGTTCTCATTAAAATGTAAAATATCGAATTGGCCTAAAAAATAGTAGGTTACAGTTAGGGTTTTTTGTTTTTACGGGTTGTAATTGGCACACTTGTGCTTGTAATAACTAACTGTGCACTAATATGCAGATCCCCGGCACTTTTTGTTATACTTAACGTTTTTCAGTTTAATTTATTTATAGCCACAAACAGCACAAAATTCACAGAAGCTCATATCTTAAAACGAGCATACTCGATAAAGAGGTCGGCCACATTATTTCTACTGAAGTCCCGATGGTGGCTGAAGAACAGGGGTATACATAGAATGTTGTAAAAAAAATCCCCAACGCTACTATGAATTGCTTAACCCTTTTGAAAACTACAGGTTGAATTAGCAACCGACAATCTACTTTTTTTGAGGTCTGTGATGGACAATAACGGAAATTAAAATCCGGATATCAATTTGATATTGTAACCTTCTCTCAATGATATAAAGGGTGAGTCGGGAGAAATGCGCCTAACTCTAAGGGTGTAATCTATGCATCAAAATAATAAGAAAAAACTCAAATGTTGTTATCCAATATTCATTTGTTTTCAAGTTATAAGGCAAAAAGGAAATATTGCATTAATTTAGCTTTCCTGTAATAAATGTTATTATTGTTTGCTTTTGATTGTTGTGCTGTCACTATCCTATTAGTGTCAGTATAAAACGTTACATTGATTCACCGTTAACTTTCGGATTTGTATCATTTTAATTTTATAAAATACCACACATTAATTCACATCTCGAATACGCCAATATGGTTTTTATTTATGGTTTGCGTAATGGTAATGCTATAGCGGCTGCTGAAGAATATCGTGAACGATTTCCACATGAAAGAACATCGAACAGAAAGATCAGAGTTTTCAACAAACTCTGCGAGACCGGAACGCTTCCAAGTGCTAATGTAACATCCTAACGAGCCATTCAACAGGATTTAGATGAAATAGAATGTTCTAGCTTTAGTAGAAGAAGATGCGACGACAAGCTCACGAAGAATTGGAGTTCAATTGGGGATTCCCCAAAAAAGAGTGATCAATACGCTTCACGAGCAAGGCTTATACCCGTACCATGTACAGCGTGTACAGAATCTTCAACCTGGAGACTACGCCAAGCGTATGCGATTTTGTGAGTGGATAATTAAGAATCGTCATCTTTTACCGCACATACTTTTTACTGACGAAGCTACATTCACCCGTGACGGCATCAATAATAATCGAAACTCCCATGTATGGTCGGACGGGAATCCTCACGCAATAGTCGAAAGTAATTTTCAAAAGAGGTTTTCAGTAAACGTGTGTTGCGGCATGATCGATAATAATTGAATTGACCCTTTTCTTTTGAAAAATCGCCTTACAGGGGATTAGTACTTCAGTTTTTTACAAAATGAATTGCAAGGACTACTGAAGGAGATTCCTTAAAACATCAGAATTGAAATGTATTATCAACACGATGGAGCGCCTGCCCATTTCGATCGTCGGGTCAAGCAATATTTAGACCAAAGGTTTCCAGGGGTTTGGATTGGTCGCGGTGGTCCTATTAGTTGGCCTTCTAGATTGCCAGACCTCACGCCGTTGGACTACAATTTATGGGGTTGGTTAAAAACTGAGGTTTACAAAGTAAAAGTAGATACTAGGGATGCATTAATTAGACGCATTAGAAATGATGTACTCAATATTAAAGAAAGGCACGAATCAATTAGAAGATCCACTCGCGCCCTTCGTAAACGAAGCTGGAAATGTTTGGAAGTCAATGGCAGTATTTTTGAAAATTTACTAAACCAATGACTTATTTAAAACAATGTTAATGTTGGATATTTTGGTTTAACAATATTATTACTTTATTTAACGCTGTAACTTGAAAACAAATGAATATTGGATAACAACATTTGAAATTTTTCTTATTATTTTGATGCATAGATTACACCCTTAGAGTTAGGCCTATTCCTCCCGACTCACCCTGTATATTATTATTTCTCCCATTTCTTTTCTTTACCTTACTTAGCTGTGGAGGAATATTATAAAAATGAGACTAACAAAATGAAATTGTCACTTGATATATGATACTGCCCTTTATATTAATTAACGATTATAGGTAGGTATTATTACACAAAATCATTTAAATGAGGAATATCCACTGATTTTATTATAATTTACTAAACAAACTGCTTCTTTAACATTATTCTGCAAAAGTTTTTAGATTTGTTTGAAAAATTCGATAAAATGACTATCTATATATTGATTAAATAAAATAGCAATCCTTTTATTTAAATAAAATATATTAAAAAATCATAAATACAAGAAATTTACAAAATATTTACAAATTTTGTTTGTGACATGGTGCTTAAAGTGTAAAGCCCAGAAAAATATTTGATGATTTCCACGCTGATCAGTTAGGCGTTAGTGGTGTATAATTTACCACCATCCGCCACCTCCACCACCGCTTCTCCATCCACCTCCTCCGCCTCCAGAAGACCAGCCACCTAAAAGAAAGTATATATAATAAATATTTAATGTCTGCCCTATAACTTTATTTTCAAAACCATTTTTTTTTAATTAAACTTTGTGTTTTACCCCCGTATGCATACCACTGTGAACATTAGAAAAACAGTTTTTTTTTTAGATAAGGGCTCAAATGTATGCATTAGAAATTGTCACAAATTTAATATTGTAGATAATAATTTTAAAACGTTTATCCCACAAATTCTAAAATATTTATTTGTAAAGTAAAAACTTTGAAAAATATATACAGAGGTTATAAGTGGCGCATAAAAATAATCATCCATGACATTTAACAACATACCAAATATTGAGGGTCTTGGCAACCGAAATTGTACCTAAATTTCTTTTTGGTAGGACTACAATAAATCTGAAAGCAATTAAAACAAGACCGTCATTATGTTTATATAGGAAGTAAAATTTCCTTTCTAAGACTAAAGTTCAATATTGTGACTACTTATAAACTTGACTCAATAAAGGACAAAAGTAATTTTTTTAAGACATATGTTATATAGCCAACTTCAGGCGTTACCCATATACTTATAATTCCTTTTAAAATAATGCATCAGAATCTCATCTATTTGTTACCTCCACCGGATCTCCATCCACCACCACCCCCGTATCCGCCACCTCCTCCGTAGCCGCCACCTCCTCCATAGCCTCCTCCGCCGCTGGGAACGAGAACTTTAATAATTTTCACGCTACCGCCGCCATATCCACCGCCGCCTCCATATCCACCGCCGCCTCCATATCCTCCACCGCCAGATCTCCATCCTCCACCACCAGATCTCCATCCACCACCACCTGAAAAATACGAAATCATATTTATTTAAATAAACACAATCAATTTTTTTTTTAAATTGCATTGAACATTACAGTTCAAATAAAAATTCACCGTAAAGGTTTGCAGTTATTCGGAGTGATTAGGTACATACACGAAAAATTAGAGATGGTGTTTTGCAAACATTGGCGGGTGCTATAGATGACTCTTTTGAAGTGGGCAGTATTCCTTCCTATTTAAAAGTGACCACAGTGGTGCCCTTACATAAAGGAGGGGACTGTAATTCACCGGCAAATTTTAGGCATATCTCCTTATTGCCGACACTAGCTAAAGTGGTTAAGAAACTAATTGGGAAACGTGTTGTGACATATTCACAGGGGCATAACTTGTTGTGTTCTAAACAATTTGAATATCAGAAGTGTTTTTGCTTTTGGAGGACTTCTGTATGGGGCTAAATGGTGAAGAGTCGACCACGGCAGTGTTATGTGATCTACTAAAAGCTTGTGATTATGTGGATCACAAAATACTTTGGAAAATCGAGGTGTATGTGCATAAAGGTATGATGCTGCGCTGGTTTCAGTCATACCTGTACCTCAGGGTTCTGTGCTTAGACCGTTGCTGTTCCTGATTTACATAAATAATCTAACGGTGACTCAGATTATATAATAAAGCTATTTTTGATTTCATTTGATCGGCGATCACGAACTGACCTACAACATCGGACATTTAGAATATGATAGAGAGGTTGGTGATTTAAAACTGTTTTGCAGATGTTTTCTTAATAATTATTCAATGTTCAAAAATTCCTTCATCTAAAAAACCTCATCACTCTCGAACAATCTTCCTTAGGTCGTTCTTTGTATTGAATATAATCTTTAAAGATTCATGATCGAAGTAAATCGGCTAGTTCCCAAATTATTTGCTTGCAGGGCATCATAAAGAACTTAAAATCGTTGTTTTTGACTATCGAAATGTAGCACGTGCTAACTAATAACATTTACATGAAAAGTGCAGATGAAAAAGTTGTTTTAAGACTAGTAGAGGAACTCTGTTTAAAGTGCATGCGGTTGCTTAAGTGCTAAGAATGGCAGTAAAGATTTATATACATAATGTAATGACCAAGTCAGAAATACTGATGATACTAGGTTAATGGGAAAGGTGATTTAGTAGGTGGTAAAATTATTTTACCGTATCCACCTCCTCCTCCATATCCTCCTCCCAATCCCCCTAGTTGCAAGCCACCTAAAATTTATTACAAATTTATAAGCGCCTTTCAAAATCTTTTTTAAAAGATAGTGTTTGTAAATTAATATTAGGTAGAAACTATTTTTAAATGTATGTATTTGGAAATAAAACAATTTTAGTAACTTAGGAATAGTTTTAAAACTGGTAGCTCTAGTTTGCAATGGAGAATAATTCAACAAAAGTTCGATTACGCGTTAAAGTTAAAGCACCCAGAACACTAATGCTAATCTGAACTAACCTAATTATTAAATAAGGTTAGAGGTGCTTCTTACAAGTCGGCATGAATTGAAAGTTTTGATTAATTATAAATCTAAACAATTAATTAACTAATTAACAAAAAAAGAGTCATTCGAGTGAAGACGGGAACTCAATTTATTAAAAACAAGGCTCAAGTTAACAGTTTGATAGATACTTATATATTTCGGTTTATTTTAATTAATCAGTTTATTGTTTCTAAAAAAATATATATTTTCTTAACAATGGAGTTCTGTATGCTAATTACTATGAAACTAACTAATCTATTCTCTAAAAGAAAAATAAAGTGGTAAAACAAAGCGGAACATTAAATTATTTGACTGAAGAACGTTGGATCGGCCGAAAAAAACTGAAGTGATTTTTTTTACTTATAAATATTTTCCACCAAAGAATAAGATATATATTCCAGAAAAATCCAATAGCGTACCATGAACTTTTTCTTTTAATAGTAGTTCGACACTTGGTTACACGAACGCCCCTGGTAGTGGCAAAAAAATCTGCTTGTCAAGGGGAAAGCCTTATACGCTTAAAGTGCAGTAAAATTTAATATGGTATTTTAAGTAATTTTCGAAATATTCAACAAAAACCTAACATCATTTTGTTTTTTTGAAAACATCCTTTATTTATCACTTTATACATTACAACAATAACAATAATTCCGTAAACAGTGCCTAAAGCTCTGGCCTCGGGAATACTACTCTAAATTATTTTTCAGTGTTGGTTGGATTTCATAATATACCTATATAGATTATATTTTATTTGTTTTATAAATAATCTGTAACTTTCTATGTTCCTAATATTTTCAGGCATTTTATTGTATGTCTTCCTAGCCTGTATCACTGGGTTATTTAAACCTCTGTTTTTTCTTACAGCTAGTTGATAAACATTGCCTTGAGATCTAGTATCATAGTTATGAATATTATTTGACATTACAATTTTTACATTAGATTTCTGTGTTTTACTTAAAATTTTGTATAACAGTTTAATTTGTTTTAATTATAATGCTACGTCTAGTCTTGGAATGTATCTCTATCATATTTAAACAATACTTTTAGAATTTTGTTTTGAACAATTTGAATAGAGTCAAAGTTTGTCTTGCCACATGTTCCCCATATCGGTAGCAGATATCGAAAGTGAGAGAGAAAGAAGGCATTATACACGCTATGTTTAGTTTTTTCTGTAAGGTAATTTCGGCATCTATAAGTTATTGTTATCATTGCTGCTATCTTGTTAGAAATATTGTTTAAATGTCCAGACCAATTTAAATGATTATAAATAATTAAACCCAAATATTTGACACTCTGAACCTCATTAAGCTTCGAGTTATTTATTTGTATATTAAGTTCTGGAATGTATTTATTTTTTGTCGAAATGTTAAGAAATTTGTTGTTTTAATATTTATTTTTAGTTTGTTGCAATACAACCAGTTTAAATATAATTTGAAGTTATTGTTCACCGCGTTGACCAACGTCTCCCCCTCCTCTCCAGTATATACCAAAACCGTGTCATCAGCAAAGGCATAGTACCGAGCACTGAGGTTTGCACATCTCAAACTTAGCACATAAAGTGAATACATAGTAGAGGTCCAAGTACAGAGCCCTGGAATCGATTTTTTCATTTAATCACCCTGTATTTCGAACAGGAAACGTTTCCGGAGATATGTATATGGAAACTGTTTTAAAAAGTCGTAAGAATACATCTGGAACTTTCGAACCGTACTTACGAACCACCCTGTATCATTTAAAAATATAGATTCAAACAGTCTAACAATCGGGTTTAAGAAAAATAAAGATCTAACTTACCACCACCTGATCTCCAGCCACCGCCACCTCCTCCATATCCGCCTCCTCCTCCGTATCCGCCACCTCTGCCATAGCCGCCACCTCCACCGAGGAAGCCGGCTGAAAGGAAATAATTCGATAATTGAACTAATGTAATAAAAAATGTAATAAAACCATAATAATATAGGATGCTGATCTATTTATACAAATAGTCAGTGATCCATAGCACAATTTATTATTATGGTGTCCGGGAAATGACGAATGGAGTTGAAGTTCATATAACATTTTTCAAGCTAGAAAAATAATTAAATTAAATTGTTCAAAATGTGTATTTTTAAATCAATTTGGCATGATAACTTATTTGCGAGTTTGCCGATTCTCTTTACACTTGGCTAATACTATTTGTTTGTTTCCAAGGCATTTTTTAATATTGAAAATTAACTCAAGTGAATCGGTATTCATTGATGGCCTAAGAATGTTTAAATGCGATTTTACGGAAATCGATTCTTTTGTTTTGGTAAAATACAGGATGTTTTAAAACATTTTTTTAATGGTCTTCAGGTGACATTAAGATATAGATATAAAAATCTTTTAATAAAAAGTTATGGGCATTAGTGGAACAAACTTTAAAAAGCAAATTTTGTGACCTAATAATTTCGTTATTTTTAAGTTTTTGAAAAAATGATATATGATCTTGTACTACTTATAATGGTTTCAGTAAAATTACCCCCAAATTTTTTGCTAATTATTTCCAGACACCCTGTATTCCTAGATAGGTAGTTACTTATTTATTTTCTCAAAATTTAAGAAAATGATAATACATAAGATGTTGGTAATAAATGTCATGTTTCAAATTTATTAGGGTTCCGTACCCCAAAAGGAAGAAACGAAGTCAAATCCCTATTGGATAATTTTGTTGTCTGTCTGTTTCTTCGGTAATTAAAGTATATTTAGAAATGTCCAAAGGTATCAAGTTAAAATTATTATCAATATATCTCATTGATTTTTTCCTTTGTGGTTGCTGTACCAATTGTATAAATTTAAACCAGAAAACATAGGTGATTTGAAAAAACAAATAAGATCTAAAATTTGTGCGATATCAACACATATAATAGCATAATTAGTAACCCCCGAATACCAAATATAATCAATTTAGATTTAATACTATTTAAGATACAAAACCCTTTCGCAATATTTGCCTAACACTGTAAGTATATTATACCGCGTATCCAAAAAAGGTTTAGAGGATTGAAACTTTTCCATATCTTGAATATTGCGATAAATTTATGAATTTCTCGGCTTGATGCTAAATTAATATTAAATTATTGGAACGAATTTACTATTACGAACGTGTATTGAGGCTGCGAAAAATGTAAAAAAGGGGTTATTTACCATTAATTTTTACTTTAATCCAAAATGGTACAAGAAAATATTATTCTGACTCAGGACTACTACTAATATAGGAGTGAAACCAAAAATGTTCTCCAAATTAATAAAAAACTAAGCAATTGTTCTTTTAGAACTAAAGAACTGAAAATCTCAGGTTTTAGGAATAATTAGGATCCTGAATTTCACAGTAAAGCTAAAATAAACACTATTCACTTTTTTCGAATTCGTAATGGTTTTTGGTGATCTCATTGCATGGTCAACGCGATCTCCAGATCACAACCCACTAGACTTTTTCATTAACGGGGCAACCTAATAACAGGGACCAACTAATCCCGAATATTTATGCAGCGTTTTATGAGGTGAATAACAATATAGAGAACAACAACTGGGAATGAGAACTTGGACGGATGACTGAGTTATGTATTGCACAAGACAGTGGTAACATTGAGCAGCTTTATTAAAAACAATGTCACTGTGCTTTAATTAAAATAAACCACAGATTTTCCTAAGCCGTCTAGTAATTTAGTTTAAACTCAACTTCAAACCCCGATAGTTGAAGAACCGTAAGAATTCGGAAAAAGTCAATATAATCATTCATATCCAAGTATTTCGCGTACCTAGGCGTATTGTATTGTATTCCAGGTTAAGGTGATGGTTAGACTTTTCGCGGCAGTTTTAGAATCTATAGGGTTCAGTTTAAGAAAATGTACATTTATACACTTTTAATCAACAACTGTAGATAGTGTTAAACTGTAGTAGACACGTTTTTCAAAAAATCAAATATTAAATATAAGAATGATGACTACCTATATAAATACTGTAATAAATAATAGTTTTGTAAGCTATCAAATATTCTCGATGCCACTAGTAAATGCCAGTAACACCTGAGTTTACGGAAATATATAAAAAAAAACTTCGTTTTTATAAAAAACTGAACCCACTTTTTTAAATAATATTATACTGTTGATTTTTTTTTATTAAAAAAAAATGTTGCTTCTGTGCATATAAATCCCTTAACTATCTATGTTTAATAAATATTTGTTTTTTAAGTTCAAAAGAAAATGCCTAGGATGGGGTTGAAAATTCACGATATACAACTGAAATGATTAAAAATTTTTCTATTCACAACATTACTTTATACAATAATTTAAAATGCAAATAAAAAATTGTAATAATTTTTTTGAAAATAAGTTTGAAAAATCTGAAATTCAAAATAATAAATAAATTAAAAAAGTGGAGTAACAAAGAAATAGTTATAAGAAAATCTATAATATCCCTATCTTCATCAAAGAACTTATAGAGTATAAAAAAACAATAAGATAATCTTCATTTATAGCACCAAAATTAAATATTTAATTTGCTAAACTATATTTAACAAAATTATCAAACTTTCAGGAGAAACATAAAAAAAAATATAAGAAAAAATTTTTACTAGAAAGCAAAAATTACTTTTTAAATAAATATTTAAATAAATAGAAATATGCAAGTAGATAACTATTCTGTTTTAATATTATCGATTTTTGTTTTACTTTTCAAAAAAATTTACTAACTAAAACCTAAGTAAGTAAATCAAGTACCTTGGGCCAAACTAGCAACAGCAGCTACCACTAAAAGAGCAACAAACACCTAAAACCGAAAAAATAATTAATATATTTTAAAGTGCACTTCGACCGTAATCCATTTAAAATTTACTCTACTACTGAAATAAATTACAATATTTAAGTAAACGATTCTTTTGTTTATTTACCTTCATGGTTGATACCAAAAGGTGACTGACTTGTTGCACCTCTACTCGGATGAACTTATATAGTTGAGATATAAACCTTGATGTAGACCCCCCTTTCAAATGGCCATCTAGAATCATGGATACATCCCCCCATATTTCAACGTTTTTGTTTAGGTTTACCCAAATATGACGATTTTACTAATTGCATATTATCTCAACTTCATTCACTTTTTAACCTTTCATTAACAAAACGACTTTGCATATAGGTGAATCAATGGGAAAATTTTATTCTTGAGATTCAGTTGGTATTATTATGGATTTCGTCACAGAACTCATAAATATTAATAAGGGTAATACTGTGTCCTCTTTTTAACTATAAATTATCTTAAATTACTGTATTAGGCATTGAATTAATTAGTTTTATAATCATGTAAAATACAATTTAAATTGTTAAAGGTAATATATTAGAAGAAAACATGCAAAAAGATAATTTTCAAAATCCAATTATTGACGGATGAGAAGGATCGTCTGAATCTTAGATATTATGTAAATATGTTGTGCCTGTATGAGCATGTCTATACGACGATTAATTCTCAGAAAGTGTATAGGCACAGTTGCAAGATTCTAATTATCCGAATTTGATTTAAATCTCAGTGATTTTTTTTTATATTTTGAAAATTACACCTTATGTATTAAAACTCTAAAACGAAGCAGAATCATATCAATATTCACACTTCAACTTCTACTTGTACTTTATTTCTTATTATGCACTATAAAATTTTACATTTTTAAACTTTCGGGGTAGATCAAGGCACTGCAATTTAATACACAGGTACCTAATTGTAGCAAAATTCGCATTTTTGATCACATGACAGTTTGAAGACATAGGGATTCAAAAGTAGTACAATTCCGAAAACTTATTTAAAGTTTTCGTAATGTATTTTTTTGTTTTTGTTTTTTTTTGGTCTATGACTTTTTATGTGAAGACTGACTTTTCATCCTTCAAAAATAATCAATATTATTAATATAATATGCCTTATTTTGGTTGTTGTTGTTCTACAATTGATTGGCAAAGAGTTCCATATCTCTAATATGTTAAATGTAATCACTTTTTATAGGTAGCTTGTTTTTGTTTCTCATACTGTAATTTGTGTTTAATTTCTCGATTCTCAAAATAGATCTGGACTGGATTTTGTGTTCAATAAAGTAGGTTTTGCAACCTTGCTTTCTGTTAAGTTTTTAAATGGTTCTAAGCAGCGTGTTAGCAATTTTAAGATTCTTTGTAGTAGTATTACCCCAAAAACACCGCTTATCTGACATGTGACTACCAGTAGCGACTGTTGATGCCTTTAAGACAAAACCGTTAATCTGTGACAAAACGTAGAATACAACAGCCATTTTTTTTTCAGGGGGTATTGCGGATATTTTTATATATTACCCTCAGTAATGGAGGTGAAAAGCAAGCTGTTTATAGAGCTCACAAAACAAATTTTATGCTTTTTTCTTCCTGCTCGAAACTCATTATTTTTTATGTATTTTACCTAGTTTTATTAGTCTAGTTTTTTCTAAAAGCTTTTTAAAAATATCTAATAGTTATTTATACACACTTAATTAAATACAGAAAACACAGTTTTAAGTTACGGGCTCACGATCATTTTAGGCTATAAAGTAAAGAGTTAAGGCCTGTTCCCTTTATTTAATGAGAACAGGTCTCTTCTCAAAATTTCTTAAAACAAGGTTTGGATAGAGTTCCCTAGCCAAATTATTATTTTAAATAAATATATTAATATATAATTCACATTTACTAAATATTGCTTTAATATTGTGTTAGTATTGAAAAATAGTTATATTCTAAACATTGGAGCAGCATTTTTCTCTTAGGGCCGATTATGCCGTTGATAATAGTATGAACATTGATATTTTAATCAGAGATTTGTTTTTAATCAATAATTATTCGTATATGAGTCACACCACCAAAAATAAGAGTCCGTTTAGTAAACCGGAGAATACACTTGGCAAAAGTCTAGTTTCTTATGTTTTAGGTTGTTTGCCAATTTCAGATCGGTGAATTTATTTGAATTTATAGATTACAATAGTTTCGTCCACGTCCATTTTGAGTATTTTAACAGCTTGACTTGGTTTTGGTTCAAATTAAATAAAAAAAATAGGTTCGATTACCATCGTGTTTGCGATGGATTCCAACAAAAAGAGAAGAGAAAACTCTATAAGCTTTACTGCGGAAGAAAAATTAAATAGCAAACATTATGCTCGATATAAAAATGTATTAGATATGTTGTGACAATACCTCGGTTAATGAAAGAAATTTAATTTGGAACAAAATAGCAAGGGGTGCTACGCTGCTGGCCAGTTGGTTTAACCAGTGCCAAAAAACTCAGATACACATACACACACACCATCACACGCTATTGTTCCTGAAAATAAGCGCTGGTAAAAATCATTTTAATAAATTAAATACACTTTACTTACAAATCATTATCAAATTCAAGGCTTCTTCTGAGAATAAGTAAATGTAAAAGTGATTTTAGTAAGGCGAAATCGCCTGAAGAACGTTAAATTATCAAATGCCTCCAAATTATTCTTTCTATTGTACCTAAATCTTGCGCGGAGATCCGAAATCAACAATATCTAGAATTTCCAGATCGTCATTTATAAAGATACATTTATGTATCTTCAACAAAATCTATTTTGAGGACCCAGAAAAAATAAATAAAATCAAAATACAGAACAAACTTTGAGGTTAATCAGTGACTTTTTTTACTAATCGATAATTTTAACGTCCCAGAAACTATGTCTAGTTTAATTAATGAGTAGCTGCCTTTAATCGTTGTCTAACAGACGGCACAACAGATATATCGAGATAATCATTGATAAATGTTTTAATCAATGTTTAGGCGAACGGTACAAAAATTTTGTTTAGGAAATTGTAAGCAAACCTTGCTTACGCCCTCAAGATAAGTGTTAGTTTAGTTGATGAAAAGTTTTTAAAACTGGTCCAATATTACGAAATGAGTTTTGGAAGATAACACGAAAAATGTTGTTATCAAATTTCCAATAGAGTCCGTGCAATTATCGCCGGATGCCGTAAATTAAGTTTAAATTGATATTCCAAATAAAAGCTAATTAAAAGAAGGTGTTTCTTCTAGAATTATATTATTTCAGAGAAACGTATGATTTGCGTGTGCTTGATGTACTTCAACATCCTGTATAAAAGTAAAGGATTTGGAAACGAAACCAGTAATATTTATTATAAATACAGCATCCAATTCAAAATTTTTTTAGATCTGAAGCGTCATGGAATATAGGATGATTATCATAAAAAAGCCTCAATAGCTCATTTTTCCCAAGAACCTCTGACCCTTATAACCTTATATCAAAGTGATCAGGATGATGTTTTTAAAGTTTCTTGGGCCACACTGTATAATGTAAAATATTTTTAAGATATGCGTCTGGGCCACCGCAATCATAATACATATAAATATTTTGACAAGTTCTTTCGTATTTGTTGGGAAAGCGTGTATCAACACGTCAAAGAGAATAGGTTGGTAAATGTTGTGTGCGTGCTTTTCAATCTCTGCTATTTTTGTTTGTAAATAACGTAAGGATTATAATTTGTTCACGCAGTTAGAACGTCATTATTGGAACGCTAGCTTCCTATTTGGCGAAACATTTGGTCAGATCGTATCGCGCGGCGGTAGAGAGGCCAAACGGCACGACGCAACGGTCGAAATTTAAGGAGTCTTCTACGATGGCTCCGTGAAGCAAGTGCTCTTACGTCTGCTTCACGATTTTAAGGCTCTTTTGGGCAATTAATGGTTCCTTTAAGGTAGAACTAAGCAGCTAGTGATTCTTTGTTATCTGACGTATGAAATTAAACTCCCTACGATACCGGGGCGTTTTTGTGATGTACTTTCAAGTGACAGTTAGAAAATTAACAAACCAGTGAGCAACCCTATGGGCCACGCACTAAAAATTAATGTAACCCATATATCCATACAGTGGTAAATATTTTAAATTTTTTTTTGTTCCCTTCGTTGCCTGTAATTTTGCTGACCCTAACCTCAAACTAAATATATTATATTTTTCTATTTTTTAGTAGAAAAGTTTTTATAAAGATTTATTATGTTTTCTGTTCGTAGTATTTACTTCTCATGCAATCTTATTAGAAGTGTTATGTTATAATAGATAATAACAATGTATAATATTTACATTCTTAAATTAAAGCGTTCCTACATTTGATCACCATAGTGTTACGAATTTATCGATAGATCGACAGGCAGACGTAACTTCAAAAATGGTAAAAATATTCAATTTCGCCTCTTGTAATTAATAATAAAGACTAATTTTTAAAGTAGTTTTAGTAATTTTTATATGATTAAATAATAGCTAATAGGAAGTATTTCATAATGAAATTAATCGTATAGATATAAAAAAAATGTTTCAAAATTTAGTTTAGCGCCATTAAATTTAATTATGACAAAATTTAAATTTTGTCCTGGATTTTAGGATATTTGTGCAGGGTGTTATGTTTAATATAAGTGGAACTTTTTATAAAAAATAAAGGCATTTTATAAGAATATTTTCATTCATATTTATATGGAGTAGTTAAGTTGCTATTATAACTAAGGCAGCCTAGCACCTCTATGCACCTTTTGTTGCTATTTAAAGGCCTTATCCGACTATCGCTGGAATACTGCACACAAATTTGGGGCTCTAGTTCTAAAGACACTCTGAGACTCTTGGATTTTATCCAAAGAAGTAGTATTCACTTTATCGGCGGCCACGAACTGACAAATAACTTTCAAAGCTTAGAACATGGAAGTTGGGTTGATAAATTGAGCCTCTTTTACATATATTTTTATGATGTTTAATTGATATTTCTCGCTTGTTTTCACTCATGCAGAGCTTATACACGTACAGGACGAACCACTAAAATGCCTGCATATACCTATCTATGTACAGCATATAGCACAGCCCTCATTTCTCAAAAAAGCAAAAAAGCAAAAAAAAAAAACAACACGGAACAAAATAGCGAAAATAAGCAAGCAAATCAATAAAGAAAACAGAACAATGCATAGAAGATCATCGCAACAAAGGAATTCCAGTATAGTAGAAGAATAAGCACCAACAAATTTAAAAGAAGTAAAAGCTCAAGGGAGCTGACTTAAGAGAAATACCAATACCAGCTGTACAAAAGAAAGTAAGATACCAAATTGGCCTCAAAAATAGTGTGCCACGTATTAGACTACAGTAACGGTTTTTTGTTCTTATAGGTGATCACTGGCAAATTTGTGTTTTTAGTAACTATGCATATCTCTGGCACTTTGTTAATACAGTGCGAACGAAAATTATTATCATCAAAGTGTGCTTTGCATCTGAGGTCGTACTGCTTAGCGATAGAGTTTACTACCTGTTGGGTGTCAGTAAATACCAGTATTATCAATCAATCAGTTATTTCATCATCTTTTACAGTCGTTAGAAGTAATTTTAATCATTGCTAATTTATCCAAAAAATGCATGGTTAAAGCGTATCTTCGAAGCAGGGTTAGAGTAAATAGTGAGTGGCAATACAATCGGCGTTTGTGCATGGACGATTCTCGCGAAAACTTTACGTCTTTTATACTGCTGGAGCTTTTTATCATTGCCTGAGAATAACCGTGGGTCTATTTGGGGAAACAGGTTTTATACAACATAAAAAAGGAGCTAGAAGACCATCTGTTAGAACAGAAGAACTTGTTGCAAACGTTCGTGAAATGATGCAAGATACGCCAACAAAATATGTAAGACGCCTGTCTCAAGAAGTTGGAAGATCTTATGAAGCATGCAGGACTATTCTTAAAAAAACTGTTAAATTGGTTTCCTTATAAAGTGTAAGTATTCCGAGAAATACGAGCTGCAAATTTTAAATGACGCAGGAATTACTGTCAGTCGCTTGTAATATATTTATCGATATATGGACTACAACACTTAAGCATCAATGGCGAAACTTCGTCCACCCCTGTCGCATTTGTTAAAATCCCGTTAAAAATTTTATTAACGTCAGATACTTCAGCTGGCCAAAAAGAAAATTGTAATGTATCACTTAAAATATTATTTTGATAGAAATTAACTCTATCATTACAATTAAATATATTCTGAAGAAAAGCAGCAAAGGAAGTATTAATATCATTAGGATCAGATAACACTTTAGGTATTGAACTATTTTTATTATTATAGAAATTAACTCTATCATTACAATTAAATATATTCTGAAGAAAAGCAGCAAAGGAAGTATTAATATCATTAGGATCAGATAACACTTTAGGTATTGAACTATTTTTATTATTATAGGAATTAACTATATCATTACAATTAAATATATTCTGAAGAAAAGCAGCAAAGGAAGTATTAATATCATTAGGATCAGATAACACTTTAGGTATTGAACTATGTTTATTATTATAGAAATTAACTCTATCATTACAATTAAATATATTCTGAAGAAAATCAGCAAAGGAAGTATTAATATCATTAGGATCAGATAACACTTTAGGTATTGAACTATTTTAATTATTATAGAAATTAACTCTATCATTACAATTAAATATATTCTGAAGAAAAGCAGCAAAGGAAGTATTAATATTATTAGGATCAGATAACACTTTAGGTATTGAACTATTTTTATTATTATAGAAATTAACTCTATATTACAATTAAATATATTCTGAAGAAAAGCAGCAAAGGAAGTATTAATATCATTAGGATCAGATAACACTTTAGGTATTGAACTATTTTTATTATTATAGAAATTAACTCTATCATTACAATTAAATATATTCTGAATAAAGCAGCAAAGGAAGTATTAATACCATTAGGATCAGATAACACTTTAGGTATTGAACTATTTTTATTATTATAGAAATTAACTCTATCATTACAATTAAAAATATTCTGAAGAAAAGCAGCAAAGGAAGTATTAATATCATTAGGATCAGATAACACTTTAGGTATTAAACTATTTTTATTATTATAGAAATTAACTATATCATTACAATTAAATATATTCTGAAGAAAAGCAGCAAAGGAAGTATTAATATCATTAGGATCAGATAACACTTTAGGTATTGAACTATTTTTATTATTATAGAAATTAACTCTATCATTACAATTAAATATATTCTGAAGAAAAGCAGCAAAGAAAGTATTAATATCATTAGGATCAGATAACACTTTAGGTATTGAACTATGTTTATTATTATAGAAATTAACTCTATCATTACAATTAAATATATTCTGAAGAAAAGCAGCTAAGGAAGTATTAATATCATTAGGACCAGATAACACTTTAGGTATTGAACTATTTTTATTATTATAGAAATTAAATATATTCTGAAGAAAAGCAGCAAAGGAAGTATTAATATCATTAGGATCAGGTAACACTTTAGGTATTGAACTATTTTTATTATTATAGAAATTAACTCTATCATTACAATTAAATATATTCTGAAGAAAAGCAGCAAAGGAAGTATTAATATCATTAGGATCAGATATCACTTTATGTATTGAACTATTTTTATTATAGGAAATGTTAAAAAGCTTTTTATAGCAGTCCATTTTTTTTTACAATTTTTCTCGGCACACATAAAATTTAAACAACTTCTTTTTTCTCTTCTTATCGAAGCCAAAGTAAAATTTCGCAAATACTTATAGTTAATCCAATCTTCACTTAATTTTCTTTTTAATTTTTTAAAAGCACTGTCCTTTTGCTTCATAAATACTTTAATGTTGGCCGTTAACCATGGTGCCCTAGGTTTTGTTATTCTCGATTCTTTCATGGAGGCATGCATATCGAACAAAGTTAAGATATTAGAATTGAGTAGTGTAATTCTTTTGTCAATATCAGCTCGTACGCGAAGACAGTGTTGTGACTGGTTTGTGCAAAAGGCAATGCGTTCCTTGAAGTAACACAGATCCTCGTTAAAAATTTTGGCAATTTGTCTAACGAAACTCAATAAGAAACGTTTCGTATATTAAATATTCTTTATTATAATACAAATCCATACAGCAGCTGATATTAAATCTTTGAATCCTGGCAGGGCACTTGGCCTGATAAACTAATAAAGTAGTTTGCAAATTGATCTCGGACCGAAAATCCTGTTTTTTCACGTAAATGTAGCGCAGGGGCAATATCTAAAAATTCTCGTATGTGTAATGTATGGTGTCCATGCCTGGAGCGCACGAACTTATGCAGAATGTAACAATAGCTCTGACAAATTTTTCAGAATGGCGAAACGATACATTTATTTTCAGCCATGTATGTAATATTGACATTCCTGTCTTTTTAGAAAATCCTAGGACGGAAAATGCGTTTCCATCCTAATACATTTCAATCCTCATTTTCTTGCCAGGTATTTTTGAGTAGGTCTTATAAAAACGGGGTAAAATAAGAACACAGGAACTATCCGATTCTTTATTTATTCATATTTTTATTTATACACGTTAATTGTTAAATTGGCATTGTTATTTATTACAGAAATTTTCAAACCCTCTTGAAGTTGAGTTTGATTTGAAATTCGTATTTCTTGCGATGCAGCTTCACTTGAAATACTTGGTAAATCAACAGTTTTAGAGGAGGATGATAACATTTTAGCAGTCTTTCGTTTGTTCTCTAGTGAGGATTCTACATATCCCTTCGCAACTGCACTCGATTTCCATCCGCCGAGTCTTTTTAGCTGCAAAACATGAGCTCCATTATCAACCAATAAAGTAGCGGCTGTTCGTCGAAAAGCATGACCCGTGAAAGAGCCTACATTTGGAAGTTTCAAGAAAGTAGCTATCTTTTGAGAAAAACTCGCGATTGAATGATATCCAATAGCCTGATTATGCAATTTTCCATTTCTCCATTGGACGAAAAACCTGTCATTTTGAATGTTGTTTCGCAAAGTCACATATTTCTGAAAGACGTCAATCCAATTTGGGTCACTTATGATGAAGGATCTATTTATATATGTCTTCGTATCAGGAATTTCGATGACGACCTTTTCTTGCAAAACTTTAATATGGGAAATTTTCATCTTTACTAGTTCATCACTCCTGCATGCTCCCGAGAATCCAACAATAAGCGCAATCTTCATACACAAAAATTCTTTAGGTGCTTTAACCAAAAAATCTCTGATGTTTTCGCTTCAAAAAAGCCACAAGTTTTGAATGCTTGGAAATGTCGACCTTTTCTCTAAGTTTCAGTATACTTTTTATCATACTGTAGGTAGCCCATAAAGTGGAAGATTTTTTTTCTTTAGAGATCTCACCAAAATAGACCAATAAAACGGTCTCTGATGTAACATTGGTTGTTCCTCTACTGCTGCACCACGCCTGGAATGTATTAAATGCTTTCTCATAACGTAGCTTACTTTTTGTAGGTAGCAGACTTTCTTCAATCTTATCCGCTGCTTCTTTCAAATCAGGCGGAGTACAGCTAATTAACTCGTCGTCACTATCGGAGAATATCTTTAATCTGTATTCTTTTTCTTAAAAAAACGCTGACTTTCAAAAAATTTTAAGCGACAACTGCTGTCAACTGGTGACAACGACTAACAATGGAAATGAAAGGTAATAACCGGTGCGACAAAATTTATTATTTCAAAAAAGTCTATCGTGCAAAATCATGAATATTACTATAAATATTACTTGAATCATAAATTCATGGCTGAAAATAAAATAGTATACAATCCTCGACGGAAAATTTCATTGCGGTCTCGAGATTATAGTTTATCGAGACGCGTAGCGTAATTTCTCGACCAGCAATGAAACATTTTCCGTCTCGTATTGTAATATACTATTAAAGGTCTATGGAAAATTCTTCATTTGTTTCTAAGAATACCAAAAGTACATTGAATATAACGTCTAGTGCGTGTCAGGCGATATTTAAAGATTTTCTTTTTTAGTTCAAACTTTTTTCTGCACATGGACGCAGCAAGTGGGGTGTTAATCGAAATGCTTCATCCCCGACAATAACGTATGGTAGTGGTTTATTATCCAAACTTCCACGGATAGATGTATTTTTAGGAATTTGTAGCATATAATTTTCAAATTTCTGCCAAAAAGTGCTGTCACTGTTGAATCGGAAAATTTGCCGTAAGCCCTAATATCAATATAAGTGAACATAAAATTGGCATCGCATATTGCCATTAGCACAATTGAACAAAAGTGTTTTAGATGTCTCGCACTAACAAGTGGGTGAACCCATAAAATTTTTGTTTTTTTTTCGGCGTTTAATTAATAAATAGTACGCAACGGCAACGCTGCGACTTCTATAACCTGTCATATACATTTTTAAACTAATCATCAGTCATTATGTCAAAACATTTTTACGGTACGTGCGTATGGTACGTGCGTACGATACGTGCTGATAGTACGCTGCATGTGAAACGGCATTTAATGTTGAAGTCGCCAAGATAAAAAAACATCATCAACTGAGGGATAAAGAAATGAAAACATGTTATCGAAATCCGGTGTTAAGCTGTTAAAGTTTAATGAGGGTGGTCCAAAGAATACTGAAAAAGCATTTGTTTTGGTTGCTAGTCTTATTTTAAATATTAAAAATTCCAATTGTATAGTAATGTTAAAATCAAATGTAACTATTTCAATAGCAAGATCAGTCTTTACATATGCAGCTACTCCTCCTCCCCTACCAATCCGATCCTTTCTGAGAAACTGATAATTAGGAATTTCAAAATGTATAGAACAATCACCATCGGAAAGCCACGTCTCAGATAAAAAGAAGATGTCAAAGTCATATTGTTCAATTAATACTTTTAATTCATTAAAACCCGTAAATAAAGACCGCACATTTAGATGGCCCACCTTTAAGTTACCCAAAATCAAAAATATGTAACAGGAAATGCAAAACACAAAATATTTGTATCACTTATTAGCAATCTATTATTCAAAAAGTAGACAAAATATAAATAATATATTTTTTTTTCATCCACTGATTCTATTATGATTTACTAAACAAACTATTTAATTAACATTATTCTGCCAAAACTTCTTCTAGAGTGGTCTGGAAAATTTTATATGACTAAATAAAATGGCAATCCCTTATTTAAATTAACTATATTAAAAAATTATAAATACACAAAATTTACAAAATATTTACAAATTTTGTTAGTGATAATATGGTGTTTAAAGTTTAAAGCTCAGGAAAATATTCGATGTTTTCCAAGCTGATTTATTGGGCGTCAGTGGTGTACAATTTATCCCCATCGGCCACCTCCACCACCACTTCTCCATCCACCTCCTCTTCCTCCTCCACCTAAAAGTGATTTTTCAATAATTAATGTATGTCCTCTAACTTTCAGTTTAGTCTTAGAGCCATTTTTGTTCAATTGTGCAAAAAAAGGATGCATTTTCTGTCCTCAAATTCTGAGGGCTACACTATGACCATCTAGCCCAACTTACTTTAGTCGAAAAGTTGATAGTTTTCGAAATGCCGGGTGTTTTCCTGTATAAAACTTTTCCCAAGAAAAAAGTTGCGCCTCTTCGACCCTTGCACGCGCTCTGAAGGATTTTTCTTCAAATTCGTAAACTAAAATGAGGAAGCTTGGACCAGTCCTAAGTCTGGACAAAGTTTGAAGGTTGTCAACGACGAGTTTCAGTACGCAATAATTTATTTACATTCCATTATCTCAGAAATGGTACTATATCCTTTTTGAACTAAGGATGCTTCATTATTAGAAATTTAATACAACGAACCACAGAAACGTTATGAGCTTTTATTGTGCCAAGTGCTGATATACAAATAATATCTAGGGTGAGTCCGGAGGTACGGACTAAACTCCAGGAGTGTATTATACAGGTGAACACAATGTGGAAAAACCCATATGTTCTTATCCGATTTTTATTTGTTTTCAAGTTATAGCGTAATTAAAAAATTTTATCTAGCGTTCCAATTGTATCCCCATTTTCAAGCAATCAGAGTATGCCATGTTTGAGACTCAAAAGCATTTGATAACTTTGTTGTTTTGAAAATGTGTCAGTGTACTGTGAGAGTAATAATTGAACGTTTATTTTCAAGTTTGAATGATTAATGCGTTACAAAATGCCAAACACCTATTCAATCTTAGAATATGCAAATATGGTGTTTGATAATGTTTTCTCCACGACCATTACTGAATGCAATAATTCCAAAATCATTTTTGATAATAGAATGTAAAAATTTTCGCTCTTGAGTTGGAATATTTATTCTGAAACACTTGCTTCTTATGCGTTTTGCATGTATTTTCATTCCATAACAAGATACGGAATGAATATTCTGTAATTGATCTAAACGACATAGGTTGCCATGAATTTCGAAACTGTCAGTGTCAGATAAAAATGGCCGCGTTATAATATTTATTTTCAGACAAATTTTAGTGCAAGTCAAAAAATGAGTGAAAAATCGGATGAATCAGATATGGAACTGGATAATACTCCACCTGAAATTATGAATATTGCGAATAGTATAAGCGAGAACCTGCTGCCGCAAAAATCAAGGCATGAGTATGAGTATGAAACGTATTATGCATTGTTGAAGGATTGGCAACACGAAAAGACGGACTCCTTTTCGGAAAACGTTTTACTTGCATTTTTCGGTGATTTGTCGAGTAAATGGCAATCTTCGACTCTATGGAAAATATATTCAATCATAAAAGCAACGGTCAATGTGAAACACGACATCGATATTTCAAGATACAAAAAATTAAAAGCTTTCTTAAAACGCTCTTCTGAAAACTATGTAGCGAAGAAATCGAGGATTTTTACGGAAGATAATGTTAAGCAGTTCTTAGAAAATGCTCCGGATGAGATATATTTAGCTACAAAGGTAGAAAATTTAACTATTTAATAATTGTTTGAATAAATATAGTTTTTATTTTTAGGTCGCCCTTATTATTGGTGTTCTGGGGGCTTGTCGGAAGAATGAGCTCTACAACATTAAAATTTCCGACATTAAAAATTTGGGATCCACAATACTAATTCCTAATACAAAAAATAAAAAACCAAGAGAGTACAATCACAGGAGATTTTTATAATATTCTTAAAAAATACTGGGCTCTGAGACCTTGTGATGTTCCTTCAGATAATTTTTTTATTAATTTCCAAAAAAATAAATGTACACGACAAGTAATTGGAATCAATAAACTGGGAAACATGCCTAAACAAATTGCCACATTCCTGAATCTAGAAAACCCAAAGGAGTATACTGGCCACTGTTTTCGCCGTACCTCAGCGACTACGTTGGTAAATGCAGGTGCGGATATTACAACATTGAAAAGACATGGAGGCTGGAAGTCTTCTCAGGTAGCAGAGGGATACATAGAGAATTCTTTGCAAAATCGAATAAATGTAGCAAATCAGTTAGTTTCTTCACTGACTGGATCTAATTCGTCAGTAGCCTCAACTTCCAATTCTTCCTGCTACACGACTGTCAAGTCTGCCTCTACAAATCAATCCGTTTTGAAAAAATGTTACGGAAAATATTTCCAATGCACCAGTTTTTAATTTCAGTAATTGTACCAACACTATAAATATGAATATTAATACAATGTAATAAAATACCCCAATAAATAACTTAATTGCTTTGTACAGATTTTATTTGTTTTTATTCGTACTTTTTGGTCGTGGAGAAAATATAGTCTGCTACTCGGTTAGAATGAAAATTCGATCCGAGTGGAAGATTCCGAACGCGAGCGTAGCGAGCGTGAGGAACCACGATTATTCCAACCTCGTTACAGAATCTACTATTCTGTAATGGAGGTGCTAAAGCTGCTGTTGCAGAATATTGTCAACGGTTTGCATATCAGAGACATCCTAATAGAAATGTAGTTATCAGAGTTGTCAACAAATTGTGCGAGACCGGTAATCTTCTCAGTGCTAACATAACATCTGAATGAGCTACTCAACAAGGTTTAGAAGAAGTAGAAAACATTCTGGATTTAGTAGAGGAAGATGCAACGTCCACCTCACGAAGACCAATTCTTTAACTGGGCATTCCACAAAAACGAGTAATAAATATACTCTACGAGCAAGGCTTATATCCATACCACGTACAGAGAGTACAGCACCTAAAAGCTGAAGATTATGTTAAACGTATGGAATTTTGTCGGTGGATAAACAATAATCATCGTGTTGTATCGTGTATACTTTTTACGGACATGAAACAATATACAACCGTAACGGTATTAATAATTCTCGTAACTCTCATGTATGGTCAATTGAAAATCCCCACGCAACAGTCGAAAGTAATTTTCAACATAAGTTTTCGGTAAAGCTCGATAGTTATTTAATTCGCCTTTTCATAATCGCCTCACAGGAGACCACTACTTCAATTTTATACAAAATGCATTACAAGGACTAGTAGAAGATGTTCCCGTAAACATCAGAATGCAACTTTACTATCAGCACGATTTAGCTCCTGCACATTTCGCTTGTCAGGTCAAGCTATATTTGGACGAAAGGTTTCCAGGACATTCGCAGTAGTCCTATTAATTGGCCACCAAGATCTTTAGACCTTACAGCACTAGATTATTGTTTATGAGGCTGATTTAAAAATGAAGTGAATAAAGTAAAAGCGGACACTCGAGAATACAAATTCGATGTATTAGAAATACTGCATCCAATATTAAAGAAGAAAGACATGAAGCAATTAGGGGACCAACAGGCGATGTTCGTAACATAACACACAATAAACTTACCATAAATCTGGAAGTATTTAAAATAACATCCGCATTATGTTTATAGGAATTCAAAATTTCGTTTCTATGACCAAAGAACAACGTATAGTCTTTGTTCAACGAAGGACAAAAGTAACATAGCACCTTTGGAGGATACCTATACCTTAATACCCTTTTTTTTTAAATACGCCAATATCTTATTTGTTTATTACCTCCACCGGATCTCCATCCACCACCACCTCCCCCGTATCCGCCGCCACCGCCTCCAAATCCTCCGCCGCCGCCAGATCTCCATCCACCACCGCCTGAAAAATACAAAATCATATTTACTTAATAAATTTGATTAAAATTTTTTCGGAATTGCATTGAACAGAAAAGTTAAAAAGAGAAATGCTTCTTCATGTATAAACTTATAAATATATTTAAAAGCAGGATAACGTGCCCCTTGGTAAGGGTATGCCAACCTATCTAAGAATTCCACTACGTTCTTCTAAAATATGGGCAGCAATTATTTATCATTGTATTAGTGAGCCAAGTGCAAGTCAAGTTGCAAGTGTGTCGAAATAGTACAAAAACGAAATTGTGAGTACTAGAATGTTTTCAAGGATTTTGTTCGAGTCGGGCACCAGGAGCTCCTCTTAAGCAATCTCAAGGACCGTTCTCGGAGGGTGACCTTGGAAACATTTACCGTCAATATCGGATTCCATTCATCTCCTTACCCTTTTTCCAATTTACATTAATGACGTTTTAGGATCCAAAATATTTTTGCTGATGATGGCACGCTTGTTTCATCTGTTATGTTAGATGCACAAACATCGACTACCGAGGCATATCTCTTCTTCTCTGTAGGTACAAGTAGTACAAGCCATTAAGGACCTGGAAGAAATTTTGTCTTAGGGTAATCGAAACCAAGTAGAAGATCCCAAAAAAGATAATATAGAAGTCGTGGATATAGTCATGGCAGAGGACACTCGATGCTCTTGACTTCATTAATTAATATTTAGTGGGCGTCAATTTGGGTAGTGACATGTCTTGGCAGAAAACATGTGATACTTTTCTAAATCAGAAACCTTCATACACCTCAAAACTTGACGCTCTACAAAGGTCAAATTCGACCATCGCTGATATAAATCCTGGCAACACATTTGGGGCTCTATTCCCAAATATACAATGAGACTGCTGGACTGGATACCATGTAAAGAGGAGTCGGCGGCCACAAACTGACCAATAACGTCTGACACTTGATACAGGATATTATTGGTGATTTAAGACTTTTTCACATATACTTTTATGACAAATTTGCAACTTGCTAGAACTAAGTGTTCCTCAAACGACGCTGCAAAAAAATTCTTCATCTGGAGAATGGGATCACTGTCCAGCGAATTTCCTGATGGCGTGTTCTCTAACGAATATAATTTTTAGACATTCAAGACCGACATAAATCGCTTAATTTACACATGAACTGCTGCACCATAAAGGATTCTTGCCTGCTTGCACCTACCTGAACAAAAGAGGAAGAGAGGAATCTAATAATTATCTATCTATCAGTATCTAATACACCTCGAAGTTTCGGACTGCACTTACGGAACACCCTGTATTGTTTGAGAATATCAATTGAAAGAATATGTGAAAATCATATTGCCATGGATAGATTCAACAACTTCCAACAACAACAATCACTTAAAATGAAATGAAAAATATTACTTACCACCACCTGATCTCCAGCCACCGCCGCCTCCTCCATATCCGCCACCGCCACCGCCACCTCCACTGAGGAAGCCGGCTGAAAGGAAATAATTATTTTTTAGAAAAATTAATAATACAAGTTCACATCACATTTTTTAAAAACTCAAAAATAACTGACTTGCAGGGTGTAAAAATGTGTTGTTTTTTTTTACATGGATTTAGCTTTATAACTTTTTTCTATGGACTGCTGATTCTTTAATTAAGCCGATTCATTGGTAATGTATTAGTGTTTTCATTTCAAGAAATTCCTTGATGATATTGGAAATCAACTGAAGTGAATCGGTATTCACTTCAACTTCAACTTGCAAATTTAAAGGCAATGTTGTCGCGGTACAACAAACGATTATTTTTGAAAGACTTTTTTAAGGTCTTCAATTTCGAATTGTCAAAATTTATAAAGATCTTATAAGCAAAATCGATTGTAAAAACCAAATTTTGTGTGTATCTAGTTAAAACCAAATGGCCAGAAAAGAGCGACTTTTAACACCCTGTAAAATTCCGCTACATTTGAGTATTTATAAAAATGTTATATGACCTTATACTATTAATGGTTTGAGCAAATTTATGCCCTAATTTCCGGACTGTATTTCTAGACACCTATCTATTCTCTTAATTTAAAAAAAAAATTAAACCCAAAATGTTGTTAATAATTGTTAAGTTCCAACTTTTAACTAAACATTTTTTTAGGGTTCCGAAACTCAAAAGGAAAAAACGAAATCCTTATGTTCTCCGTATGTCTGACAATTCGTCATTACCCATTTTCTTAGAAGCGGCTAGAGGTATCAAGTTAATATTAATATTAAGAACCCAATTGATTTCCTTCTTTAGAATTATTAGTGTAAAAATTTAGACTTGACATAAGTGATGTGGAAGAAGAAATAAGAGCTGAAATTCACGCCATCTCAACAAAAGTCTTTTCAGGGGAATTTAAAGGCTGTTTAGGATACTATCAAGCAGCAGAGGAGTTTTTATATTCCACCAAATTGAATTGTATTTCAATTTTATCTATAATAAATAGCGAAAATATTGAGTAAGGTCGATATAAGTTACTGAAAGCAGGTTAGGAAAAATCAGAAATAGGGCCACATAATTAGGCACCTTTCCAGTTGAAGATAATTCCAATATTTCTAAAATTTCTTTGGCAAAATATTGCTTATAATTAAAAATATGTAAATAAATTAAAGTAGCGGAGTAATAAGGAAATATTTATAAATAAATCCTTAGTAATAAGAAAAACTAAAATAAAGTATAAAAATCACCTACCTTGGACCAAACTAGCAACCGTAGCTATCACTAAAAGAGCAATAATCACCTAAAACCGAAAAAACAATTAATATATTTCAAAGCGCACGTAATACATTAAACATTTACTCTTCTACTAAACAAATTACAAAATTTAGGTAACCGATTCTTTTGTTTATTTACCTTCATGGTTAAGACCAAAAGGATGACTGACTTGTTGCATCTCAACTCAGATGAACTTTTATAGTATGATATAAACCTTGATGTAGACCCATTTCAAATGGCCATCTAAAAGCATACATACATCTCCCCATATTTCAGTGATTTTGCTTAAGTTTACCCAAATATAACGATTATACTAATTGCATATTATTTCTTCCTAATTCACTTTTTAACCTTTTATTAATATCATGACATTGTATCGGCGAGAATGTTGATCTTGAGATGCAGTTGTATTTTTGTTCATCACAAATCTTTTAAATATAAATACTGTGCCATCTTTTTAGTTTATTTGCCTTTAAACTTAATATTATCTTAAATTAGTGTATTAGTCACAAAATAGAATTATATATACAGGGTGAGTCGGGAGGAATGGAACAAACTCCAGGAATACGTAAAAACAATGTAAAAAAAAACCCATACGTTTCATTTGTTTTAAGTTACAGCGTAATTAAAATTTTTATCTAGGGTTCCACTTGTATCCAAATTTTCACATAATGAGAGTATGCCATGTTCGAGACTCAATGACAAAAACATTTGATAACTTTGTTGTTTTGACAGTGTGTCAGTGTACTGTGACAGTAATTGAACGCTTATTTTTGAGTTTGAACGATTAAAGTGTTACAATATACCAATTACCTATTCAAATTTAGAATTTGGAAATATGGTGTTTGTTTAGGGTTTTCTGTACTGGAAGTGTTATAGCTGCTTTTGAAGAATATCGTCAACGGTTTCCACATCAGAAGCATCCCAATAGAAACATATTTATCAGAGTTATTCAACAAATTGTGCGAGACTGGTAAACTTCCCAGTGCTAACATAACTTCTAAATGAGCTACGCAAAGTTTAGAAGAAATAGAAAATATTCTGGATTTAACAAAAGATGCACCGACCAGTTCACAAAGAATTGGTACTCAATTGGGCAGTCCATAAAAAGTAAACATGGAGAATCGCCACACGGGAGACTACTACTTTAATTTCTTATAAATGAATTACAAGGACTACTAGAGGATGTTCCTGTAAACATCAGAATACAATTATTATTCTATCAGCACGTTGGAGCTCCTGTACATTTCGCTCGTCAGGACCTCAAGGCACTAGATTGTTGTTTTTAAAAGAACGCTCTGAAATTTTGTTTAATTGTTATTACGCTATAACTTGAAAAGAAATGAAAATCGGATTAGAACATATGGGTTTTTTCACATTGTTTTCGCGTGTAAAATACACTCCTGGAGTTTGGTCTTGGGTCTGTTCCTTCCGACGATTGATAAGATATAGCAGAAAAATGCCAGATCAATATCGCACTTGATGAATAATTTGGTCCCCAGTATTCCTCCTTCTGATTGTATTGGGATGGTTGGCGGATTGTTGAGGGGTAGGAGACTTCCTAATTTGCTAATTTTAGACCTTTTATTACTATTAAAAAAAGTTGTAGGAAAAAACTTTTTTCAGTTAATTAACAAATATTTATAATAAAAAATAGGTTTGGCAAATACATCTTGCCTTTTTCTGTTTCTTAGCGAAGTATTTATAGATAGCCTGGAGAATGTAATGAGGAAGGGTGAGTTTTCAATTTTTTTGTTGACTTACAACCGGTGTGTGGACGATATGTATTGTTTAGAGTGGAACTGATGATAAGTTAAGGGAGTTTCTAGATTTTGTCAACATTATGCATCCTAAAATAAGTTTTACACTCAAAACAGAGACAGAAGGCACATAACTATTCTTGATCTACTTCCAACTAGAAATAATAACAAAATTAACTTTGAAGCCTAAAGAAAACCCACATCAATTGATAATATAATCCAGCTCACTTCAAACTCCCCTTACTCACAGAAATTTACGGCGTTCAACTGGTTCTTGTATAGGTTATTTAAACTGCCTTTATTAATAGATGACTCCAATAAAGATCTGGAAATAATGAAGCAAATAGCTATAAACAACGGATATCCCATGAAATTAATTAATAAACTTTATTATAGATTTCTAAACAAACATAGACTTATAGAGATAATATCTTACGCTCTAATACAATGCACTGGAAAGCGATAGATACAGATCCTTGACTTTTTTTGGTGGCATTTCTCAACAACAACAAATTCTTTAAACCTTATAACTTTTTGTAATGTCCTGTGGACACTTTCTATAAAACAGCTGTTTCATTTCTAAACATAATATATATACTCTACGCCTTCTGATCGCAAACTGGCCTAGGCGTAAAGGGTCAAAACTGACTATTCATGAAAAAATTAAAACTATGTGTTCTATGCGGGTATACCTGACAAATCTAAAATAAAATAATATTCTATTCCTACCCATAAACATTACACATAAAACTTTAAATATAAACATTACACTTTTCGAAACCACCAACACTTTTAAACAATATTATATTGTCAAAACAAAAACATCAGCTGATCTTATCTAATAAGAATTAGTCAGAAAAGGAGAAGGAAACTCCTGCAACAATCAGCTAAGCTGGTAATTAAATGACAGGAGTCGCTGCCAGAAGCGCAGTATTAAAAGCCTATTCGGTTTGGGGACCGAATATCAACAATTGTAAATCTAAAGTTAGTTGCTTCCTTTAGATTCCTATATTACAACGTCTTTTATAGATACCTATGGACGGGCGGCGGAACTTTCGGCCCCATATTGGGTAAGGTACCTGCTAGAAATTTTAGGTCAAGTAATCTAGCAAGAAATTTCGGCCCCAAACATTGCAGGTAATGCGAATTGAACCAAAAAGGTGGATTAGATGCCGTGTTAGCGCTGTTTAACCAATAAGGGTCTATAAAAGGGGCAAACAATTAATAATAATATTCCCCGGTGAACTTGAAAAAGGCGAATTGGAACCAAAAAGGTGGATTAGATGCCGTGTTAGCGCTGTTTAACCAACATAAGTCTATAAAACCGCATTAGCCGAGTTGCAGGTCAAAAATTGAGTTAGTTCAGGTTAGTTGCATTTTCATTTTATAAATGATTCAAAACACAAAAGATCATAAAAAAATTAAAATGTTATAACGTTAGACCATTGGGGCCGAAAATGCCTGTAATAAAAACATGACCCTTCCATCCCGGGGCCGAAAGTTCCTGTCAAAATCGGGCTGCTACCTGGCCGGGGCCGAAATTTCCTACGCCCCTATGGACAAATGATATAAGTGTTCATGAATTGAAGAACAATAAAATAATGTAAAGTGTAATTTCATGTTCAACAAGACATTTTAATATACTAAAATGGCAAGCAGAGGAGATGATTGCTGTTACAAAAAAAACAATATTATCCAATTTAGAAATAGAGGTTTGTGTTTAGTTAACGTCGAAAAAGTGGCCGAGTAGACGCATCTAACATATTATCACTTCTGTAGTGACAGATTTTTCTCATTGAGGGAAGCTTTGACTCTTCAATCCTTACATAAAGGTCAAGGATAATTGAAATGTTTATTTCAACCTTGTAAAATCCAAGCTACAGATGACAATGTTACAAGGCGACACCGCAGTGCAATTTCAGATGTCATAAAAGCGGTGTCTGCAATAATAATTACCTACTTTACATATTTATATTATTTGAGATTGAAACTAGTTTTTTAAGTGCTAAATAGAAATAAAAATATTTACTTTAAATTTATGAGTTTTTATGTGATTAAACCATATTAGCTATACCGTCTTATGCGACATGGCGACTAAAATACGACGAACCATGTGGAGATAATTATTATTAGTTCACTTAGGAAGCGAAATAATCATTAAAACTTCTTAACCTTTGAAAACAGATCCGATTTTGATGACTTTTTTCAAATATGTGATATTTGACAATTTTTCAAAATCAGAAACATGAGTGATGACGGAAATAATTTTTTAAGCCCCAAATTTTAAATTATTGGGTAATTTTGCAAAATATAAGGTATCTGTTTATTGAGTACGGTTTCTAAAGGAAATATTTGGCTGGGGAGTTTTCGGAGTCGCTGATTACAAATGTATTGTCAAAAAAGGTCTGTCTTGAAATTTCCGGGAGTTTTTCTGAATCATAAAGTAGCGGAGTGCGGCTATCTAGCTAGTAGCAATGTCACCTTGTACACATGATTTTTTCTACAACCGATGTTTTTGCAAAAACGTTTGTTAGAATGTATTTACTGCAAAATAAAAACTACAGATTGCATAAGTACATTCCTTCATCATTAGGGTTTTTTAAGTATAGTCAATGACTTTAACTTATATTTGTTTATATTATTGCTTCATCAGCGGGTTTTTTTATTGAACATGTAGAACCACATCTTGAGCTGAGCAGGTTCAATGTAGGGAAGTATTCACTTTTTAGTCATTTAATTATATTTATTCGGAAGCAAGTTAAGGTGCAGGCGGGGGGAGGAGACGAGGAATGAGTCAGTCTTTCGGTAATCTCTATGGTTTTAAAGGGTTTGAATGTATATGTAAGTGTGTTATTAAGGGGTTCAGGGAAATGTCAGTCCGTTTGTTGAATTTCGTCCATGTACTTAGTTATTGTCGGTATCTGAAAGTCATTATGGAAAGTAAGTATGAGCCATTGTATAGGGGCGCCCCCGTCATGATTCGTAAACATTTATTCTGAAACCTTTGAATTTTGAGAAAGTTTGTCTTCTTTATGGTACTCCAGGTGGTGATATCATATAGAAGTACAGGCCGAACGATAGTTTTGTAGTTTAAAGTTTTTGTACGCAGATCCAAAGTACTTTTTCTGTTTATCAGGGCATAAATGGCACTCAGTTGACCGTTTGCTTTTTTTAAACGAGAGGTTGTGTTGTCATTCCAGTTTAGCTGTTTATCGAAGAGCAGACCCGGGTATTTTATATTCTGACACCAGTTTATCCTAGTGTTTTTGACAAGCAATCTGGATGTAGGTTGAATACTTCTGCCCTTTGAGAAATAGATAGCCTATGTTTTGGCATCATTTAGACGAATTTTCCATTTATCAAGCCAAGCCTCGATAAGTTTTATATGACGTTGCAGTTTTGAAATTACCAACCTAGGCTTTCTTGCGGTGGCGGTAATCGCAGTATCGTCAGCAAACAGATTTAGTTGTGTTTGAGCGAATTTTGAAATATCACTGATATAGATATTGTACAGAGCCGGCGCAAGGGGTGAACCTTGCGGTACTCCGGCTCTGACGTGTCGCACAGTTGCGAACGCATTCTCTAACGAAACTGCGAAAATCCGGTCCGACAAGAACGACTGAATTACCTTAATTAGGTAGTTTGGCATACCTAATCTCATTAGCTTTAGTATAAGTCCGTCATGCCAGACCTTATCAAACGCTTTACTGAAATCGAAAAGAGACCGCTCCAGTTGTCCAAGGACGGTTAAAGCCTGTCAGTATATTTGAAGCCAATCTGTTTGCCTGGCTCACCGTGCAATGATCAGAACGGAAACCGAACTGCTCAGGTGGTAAAATATTGTTTTCAAATATGAAATCGTTTTTACGATAGAGTTTAAGCTTTTCAACAATCTTGCCTAGATATGACAGAAGGCTGATGGGTCGATATCCTGAAACTAAAGTTTGGTCTTGATCTAGCTTTGGAATCAAGATAACTTTGGCTTTTGTCCAAAACTGGGGGAAGCGGCCCTTTTCTAAAATAGCCTGTGCTATATTTACTACATCCATTAATACATTGTCAGGTAAATTTTTCAACGCTTTCATTTTTATACAGTCGAAACCCGGAGCCTTTCTAGGTTTAATGAATTTTATAACGTCTTTAACTTCTTCCATAGAAATATTGCGAATATTCTGTATGGGGTGCTCGATAGAACTATAAATTCGTATTGTTCTGGAGATCCTCGCGTCTCTCTCAGGATCGGTTGTTGAGTATTCGTCGAACTGCTCGTAGAAATTGTCCGCGAACAGTTCGACTTTTTCCCTGGGATCGGAAGTTAGTGCATATGTTGTAGCATGTCTAATAAAAGACATTGGCTCAATGTTGCCTCTTGTTAAAGTTTTACATAAGTACATATTATTTATTTAAATACCGTCACAAAATTGTCGACATGTGTCAAAATTGGGTCAAACATGAGGAACACCGGATGCTTCATGATGGTTGTCAAGGTAATCGGGCGAGCGAACGTTCTGGTTACTTTGTTGCTCGGCGAGCGGTGTAATATTTCTTTAAATTAACCACAATCAAATCACTTCTGGATGGCTTTTATCAAATTGAAGCAAATTTGTAAAATTTGTTTAGACTTATATTTTTTAAATAACCAAAAACTTCATGTTTCTTGCAAGGACAAAGAAATTTCAAGTTTCGCAAATATTCCTAAAAGTAAGATAAACGCTCTTATAATATTAATGTGCCAACAAAGTAAAGGTCGATCCCGTGTGAAATAATGAAAATATACAAATAAAGCAAATAATAAGTTGAAAAAAAAATTAAAAAATTTGGAGAGAATGCTGTGACTTTGCAATTAGACATATGTTTTAATTCTAAACAACTTAATTACGTTCCACTCTACTTTTGACAGAAGGGTCTTTTACTCTTAAACGATTTTCATATTTTTTGCCCTACCCTGTATCTTATTTGACTTGAATAACATTTCCTTAGAAACTAATAATAAAGAAGTTTCCCATTTGATGCACACTTAATCGACCACACTGAATAGGTTCCTTTCGAGGTTTCTTTATAGTATTTTCGATTTTTTTTTAAAGAAATTGTTTGCTTACAATTCCACAGTTGCTTCTGAACTTAGAAAAAATTTTAAGGAGAACTGTTTAAAAATACAGGCATCACTACATTTTACGGATAATTTTCAAGCACTGGGGTAAGTCATAAAGAAAACGCTTACAAAATCAAAAATTTCAATAAAAAATGTATTTAAAAAGATGACATACAATTATGTTTGTCTAAACATTTGAACAAAGTTGTGTTATGGATACACATGGAACTGAAAAAAAATTAATTCAGCTAAAAGATTTCGAAACTAATATTCTTAAATTTTTCTGCAGCATGTGCTTCATCATACTTATTATCGCAGGCACTTATTCAGAGGATATAACATTTTTGACAGCACCAACTTTTGGGACAGGTATTACAGCTGAAGCTCCTGGTCTTCTTACGTTTGCCGATCCCAAAACAATATTAATCCAATTTGAGTATGAGATATTTTATGAACCAATTCAAATAATGACTGCCAAATTCCAAAACCTGTGAGTTCAGAATGAGACACCTTTTTGTAATTAAGATCTACAGTTTCAGTTGTGTTCAGCACCCGTTTACTACACCTATGAACATTATCGAACTCCTACAGACTGGAGTATCCTGGAGTCGAAAATCTCATAGTAATTGTTTTAATCGTGAGATGATTTTATAAAATATGCTATATGACATCAACGATTTCCTGTTTTGTTGGACGCAACTGTCGCTCTACAAGGCTAAAGTTTATCACTTACAAGTCTCTCTCAAGTTGCTAAGCTGTAAAGTTATTAAACATTCAATTTATTTGAAGAAATAGTCCATATTTACAGTGGAGTTAAAGTATAATGTGAATAAAACAATCCAGTCTTCATTCACAGTTTAATATGTGAATAGTATATTACGTACCGAGGTGGAAAGTGTTTCATTACATTATTTATTTATTTATTTATTTATTCTACACAATACTCTATCTACAGAGAAATATATCTCCAAATGGTATAAAATTTTCTAAATTAGCGATTTTGTATAAAAAGAAAAAACACAAAATAGACAAGGCAAAAAAAAACAACAACAGATTAAGATTTAAAAAGTTCTTCCTAAAAGTTTCGAATGACTGGTGAAATAGGTCGTAGTCCAGGAAATTGGAGTTATAATTCTTTACTAATCTATCCACACAGCTGTGAAATCCATAATTAGTCCGATGAGGCGGTTCCTGAAAGAGCTGCCTACTACGAGTATATCTCTGTGGGACGCGAAAATCAACATTACAAGGTAATTCGGCGGTCGGCGGAGTCTATTTTACCATTAACATCCAACTAGCTGTATCCTATTTGTATAGAAGAAATTAAGCAAATTTGCTCTGGACTGCTTCTAGACGATTTGCATAATAAGATGGTGACCAAACTATACTACCATATTCCATGATACTGCGAACAAGGGAGTTGTAAAGACATTTTATAGCGGAAATATCATAGATATGGCTACAGTTTCTACGCAAAAAACCCAGCATTCTATAACATTTAAGGGCAACATTAGAAATGTACTCGTTGAAGGTTACCTACCTCTCGAACGAAGGTAACTCCTAAATCGTTCATCTTGGTAACATTTTGTAGATTTTCCCCATCAAGGAAATATTGGAAAAGTATTGGTTCCTTTCGACGATAAAAACTCATAATTATACATTTTCCGACGTTAAGGTTAAGGTAGTTTTCCTCGCACCAGTGGACCAACTTGTTCATTTCAGACTGAATCACCTCGCAATCCTTCAAGGAATTTACAACGTAATAGAACTTGAGATCATCCGCGTACAAAAGACATTTGCATTTTTGAAAGTTGATAGTAACATCGTTGACAAAGAGCAGGAATAATATAGGTCCCAAATGTGATCCCTGGGGTACTCCGGATTTAACCACGATCTCTCTTGATGTTATACCATTAATCCCGACATATTGTTTTCGTTCAGTCAGGTAGAACTTGATGAAATCCAGGTAGCAGCCTTTCATTCCGTATGTTTTCAGCTTTTCCAACAACAGAGCATGAGAAACACTGTCAGAGGCTTTAGAAATGTCGGTGTAAATGACGTCAATTTAGGATCCCTTTCCTATATTTTAAATGAGGTAATCCTGAAAGAGAGTCAAGTTGGTGGCAGTTGACCGCCCCTTAAAAAATCCATGTTGTTCTGGAACCAGAAGTCGCTTAAAGGATTCAAATATTTCGTCTGTTAATATGGCCTCAAATATTTTGGGTGTTACAGATAACAAGGAAATCCCTCTAAAATTTCCAACATCGGTCTTTAAACCAGACTTGAAAATGGGGAACAGGATAGATTTTTTCCACTGTGTGGGAAAGTGGGCTACATCGAATGACTTTTGGAAGAAAATACACAAAGGTCTGGCCAGTGATGCTGCGCACCTCTTCACAAAGACAGGAGGTAAGCCTTCAGGTCCTGAACTCTTGCTTACATCAACAGAATTAATTTTAGTTAATATCTCTTCCTCGGTAAAATCATGGAAGAGATTACTGTCGAGAGAGTTGGTAGTTAATCGAGGAGCGAAGCGGCAAGGTTAACTAAATCTTTACACCGAGGTTTGTATACTATTTTATTTACAACCACTTCATCCACTTCTTATTATTTTGAATTAAAATTATAAAAATTGTTAATAAAAGCAAAATGTCATTTTGACTTTTTCATTTAACAATTAGACAGACATCAGAATTATAAATAACCGCAGGTGATAAAATAGTAACAAACATCAAATATCATATTTTGAATATGGTTTCCACGTCACTAAACAATATATTATTTTGTGAAAACGTATGTAGTGTCAAAAATTTCGCAGAACATCGAAAAAAATGCTATCAGATGAGGAATTTCAGTTTGCTGCTACTCAACCAGAAATTCGCGAAGCAGCAAAAATAGTAGAAGAGAATATTCGCTACTCAAGCTAAAACGGCAAAGTTGATTTTAAAGCCAAGTTCAAATTTTACTAGCACTACTTTAACTTGAAATAATCATGAATTAAACCTTTTAAAAAAAGAAATTCAGCAAGGTTTGAACATATCAGTGACTGCTTACAACAATGCCAATATAATAATTAATTCGAAAAAGTATAACATAAACCATGTTAATTTTTCGTTTTTTTATAACTGTCAGTATAATTCATTTAAAAAAATAAACATTTATTGTCGTTAAATTTGTGTAATAAGTGTGAGCGTATTACAGTGTCTACATTGGTGTATTTGTAAATTATTTGGAGATATCGATTTTTAATAAAATTACAAAAATATAATAAAGTGAGCACTTTCCACCCGAGTGGAAAGTAAAAGTCAAAAAACGTCAACTTTCCACCTTTCAAAGATAGGTGAAATGCCATTATTACATGCGTGGCTGCAAATAAAATCATTCTTTAGTTCCCTATAGGTTTCGAACGTTTAAACGTTCATCCTCAACGGATACCAATATCAAGTTGTTTGGAAAATACATAGATGTCTCAAATTAATAAGCATAATTTATAAAAGTGGGGGAAATATAATTGAAGATGCAGTGTAATAAGTAGTCGTATGATTTATGCTAACATGTTGGTTATATCGACTCATTCAACGAAAACTGTAGTAAGTCAGATTAGGCAAAATTGATAAAAATCCATTTTAAAGTAAAGTTAACGTAGTCAGCTATTGAGAACACAGCGTACATCAAACGCAAGAAAACCAAAATTATTTTGTGGATTAAGGGGTAGAATAGAAAGTGGATTATTATTAGAAAATATTTTTTTTCTTTAATTATACCCATTTTTTAATGACATACTACAGTTTTCGTTGGAAATATTTAACAAAAAAATAGGATACGATAGTTTTCGCTTAACATTTATTTACAAAATCTTTACAAAATAATAAATTTTACATTAATAATGTTACTTATTCTGAGTCACTGTTGCTAACTTCAGTATTTTCTTCTTCCAATACTAGGGTTTTACCTTTTTTGGACACTGACACCCCTTTTGATTTCAGTGAAAAATAAAAGTTATGATAAACCGGAGGAATAGCCGGCTCATTGCCTCCGCAAAGTGCTAACAATCCTTTCAATTTTTTTGAGTCGATAGCAAGCAGGTCGTTATAAAGTCGAGGTAGGGGCTCAAGACATAGCTGAAGTTGACTACGTCTTGCTTTTTTCAAATTTAAAATTCTCGGGTTTTCTTCAAACTCATATTTAAAAAAAAACAACATTAGGGGAATCGTGTGACCAAGACAATTCTCGAATTTTACTTATTTTTACCTGCTCACCATTTTCATCTGTTTTCCAATTTTGGTTCCTAACCATATTCGAAAAACTGAATTTTTGTTCAGAGGCTAAAGTATTTCTAACATACTCTTTGTACAATCTGTGCATTTTTGTAATATTTAAACCCTCTTCTAAATACAACTTGCTTGAATTTTTTCTTATATAATGAGAAGGCATCACGGGAAACAACTTAATGTGCATTCTTACACTATCCTTAATATTGTCTGCGATTTTATGCGGTCTTACACTATGTTGTCCTCGTCTATCTTCTTCCAAGCTTCCACTTTCTGTAAGTTTCTTTAAAGCCGTTGTCACCCATGTCTCAGATATTCCCAGTGTATTTAAAAACATGGTTTTGCAACATTTTATCTCACTGTTATTATTTACAAGAAATTTATATTCTCTGGAAAAATTGCGCCTTGAGTCATTTTTTTTTATAACTTGCTTTTTGTCTATCTGTTGGACACATCTGGCAACATAATCCCACTGTCGCGTGTGGTCTCCCATTTTCCAAAAATTGTTAAATATAATATTTCTATTTTCTTCTGAAATATTATCGCGGCATCTTTGTCTGCAGTTCTCTTTACACGTGGGCTTCATATTTCTGGCACCAATGACTTTTCCTTTTCTATTTTCATGCTCATTCCCCAAATTTAGTTGTCTTTTTGCCTTAAGGTCTACCCATTCATTTTCGTCTCTTATACGCTTTCTTCCTTTTTTGATTTTTCGTGTCATTTTTCGTTTTCTTTTAGCGGGCTGACAATTAATATTTTGAATTTGATTTTCTACACCAACTTCATCTTCAGAAGGCAGAGCACGTTGATCATTAATATTGTAAATTTCATTTTCTGAAGCAACCTCATCTTCAGATGGCACATAGTCAGGATCATTATTAGAACTGTCGGAATCTTCTATATCATAGTAATTAAACGGAAACTTTTTCTCAGCGTGATCGATGATTTTTTCTATAATGTCTCTTATTATATTGCCATCATTATAATCTGTTTTTCCACCTGAAGCGACGCAAGGCTTGTATGGTTCAATGCTCGGTTCAACGACCGCGCTGCTAGCTGCAAAAAAAAATTACGGCTTAAAAAATAAGTAAAACTAACTATGTAACATGCATATCTGATTTTAACTATTTAAATTTACTTACAGCTATAAATAATCATTTATTTATTAAAAAATCATTTATTTTCCGCGACTCTTTATAAAACAAATTTTAATAAGGTAGGTATTTTTTTGTACTACTTACATGAACTAGCATTTTCTTTAATGGTTTTTCCACATAACTTTAAAATCAATTCAGTTCTTTTACTCATATTTTGCACTATTCTTCTTAACAATAGCACTGTGACAATACTATAATAAATGGAAACCGGTAGTGTTTAATCTAACCTCAAAATATGACGCGAAACGTAAACGAAACAATAACCTAACAATAACAAGCAACCTTTAGCGCTTCCTGTATATTTGGCAACGAAGACTGTAGTAAATCAACATACAATAGACTTCGCTGGAAATTTTGTGGTTTATTCGAGTTACGATAAAAATAAATGTGTTTTTCTGGTTGCCTATATTATACTTTAGAGTTACGATAGTTTTCCAGGCGAAAATTATATACTTGGTGATAATGAAAACAATATTAACTCAAATTGGCTAAAAAGTGAGTTACTACAGTATTCGTTGTAGGGGTCGATATGAAGATTTTAATAAAAGTGAAATTTTTAATTGTCGGTGTGAAAATATATTTTTATTTAGTAAATGAGAACCATTTTTAAGTAAAGTAAAGTTTTTGGAAATAAAATAAAATCTATTAAAACTTATATTAAGGGAAACATTATTGAGATTATATCATTAATTTGAGACATCTATGTATTTTTCAATCAACTTGATATTGGTATCCCCTGAGGATGAACGTTTAAACATGTAAATACATAAACATAGGTCCCTACAACTATTATTGAAAAACTTATTTCGGGAAAGTTCTACATACGACAAGCAAGAGCAGAAAATTATTTTCAAAATTTTATCCGGTGCTGCGGCCTACATCATACTAATTGGCAATTTAAAAATATCTTTTCTTCATCCCCATAGACAAGTATTGACGAATTTCTTCACCACTATTGAACATAAAAATATACTCGTTTAAGATGTTATTTAGCCGCATCTCCTGTTGGTGGTAGCGAGCAAAGTAGTGCACATTTATTTCTATAAATAAAGTGATTAATATTTGCGTCCCAATTCATTTAGTCATTAGCTGTTTTTGAGCCGTAGAGTGCAAGAATACAGACATTTCATGTCAGTATTAACAAATCAGTTGTCCCTAATTTTTATTTTCAGTCATAAAAGTTTAATTTTTATAAATTTACTATTACCGTTCCTATAAGCAGCAGATTGATGTAGTATCGCATCCTGCGTTACTGACATTTTAATGTCGCTGTCAAATCCATGGAGAATTACGGAATTTGTTTGTTCAAATCTTCAGCTTTTTTTCTACTTTTCTGGTAAATCCTGTACCGCGCTCATGTATCGCGTAGTGTAAAAAATATATTTTTAAAAGTTACTTTTAACACTACACGATATCGGGTTCATGTGCGATATTGACATTTTAATGTCACTTTCAAATCCATAAAAAATTACAGACTTTCGTGTTGTGAACATTAAGATTTCTCTAATTAAATATAAGTATGATGCTTGTTTTTGGCACACTTCTCGATCGAGTTTTCTTGGTTCAATTATTCAGCTTTTTTTCTACTCATCTGGTGAATACTGTTCCGCGCTAAAATATCGCGTAGTGTAAAAAATATATATTTTTATTTCTGACCGGTATATTATTAGCTTATAACGTCTCAGTTACGCAAGAATTATAAGGGTCATAACTCCCTTGGCATATTAAGAAAAATTCGACATAAAATCAAACGATTGACATCTAATGTCAATTTGATTGTCATCTATTGAAACATTTATTCCACTTTAAAAATGAACAAAATGTTACTAAAATCGGTCAGAAATAAAATTATCTATGTATCACTGGAATTATAAGGGTCTCAATTACCTTGGGCAATTGCTATCCCTCGGGCCAAAGGCCCTCGGGACGTAAACTTTGCCCTCGGTAATTAAGACCATTATAATTCCCTAGATACATAAATAACTGTTAAAAAATTACTCTTAACGCTACGCGAGGTCGGTTTACAATGCATATGCAAGGCCGCAGTAAAAAATGTCAAAGTATTCTATGTCCATTTGCCTATCCAAAATTTCATTTAGATATTTTCAATTATGTAAGCAAATAAGGATGAGCAACTATTGTGGGGCACCCGGTATATACGGAAACACTTGCATAATTCGTCAAATTTACCCAGATAAAACGTTTTGTGCTTTTATTTATATTATTAGGGAATTCAATAAAATAGAAATTACAGATTAACCGTTAAAAGTACATTGTTTTTCATTCTATTCTTTTATGTTTTTTATTCTATTCTTTTATGTTTGGCCATGTGATAATTCCATGACAAATGAATATAATGACAATCTTTTTGTAATTCATTAACTAAAATTCCAAAAGAGATGTATGACAGGATGATTTAACAGAAACGTATATTACTGATTTTTTGGAAAAAGTCTACTATACTTGTATAATTTTTATAGATAGATAGATGAAATAAGTTGTTATGGGTTTGATATCATATTTCATGTTTTTTATAAAAAAAAAAACAAAGCCTATAGGTACAATTTTTTACTAATAGGAACAAAGCGCCATATGACGGAACAAAAATCAGAACAGAACTCTTTTTGTCTATTCTTGAAAGATACAATTTGTGTGGCACAACACAACGTGGCTGTTGGTGGGAGCATGATTAGCACATATAACTTATGGGCCGTAGAGCAACTAGAGATACCTGACATCAAACTAGACCGATTAAGTCATATACGTTTTCTCGAAATGTTACTCGTTCTAGAAATACAGGGTGTTGAAAGTGAAGTTTATTTTCGAAAATAAGCCATAATTTCAAAACGGTTCAATGAGTCGAGTAAAAAGTTGGCAGTATTATGTTTTTATGAGTAAGAAATAAGAATCTGTACAAATTTTTTAAGTTTCACATTAGAGGGCGCTAGTTACATCCACTGGGTTTCATAAATCTATGATTTTTTTTCTTACCTGTCATATTGGGTGTGTTTGAATCAACGTTTCTCAAAGAAGGGCAATTTCTAAGCTAAAAAGGTATACTCGCTTCATCTTAATATCTCTAACCGTTTTCGAGATGTTTCCGTTTAAACATCACAAAGCATAAAAAGAAACAAAGTAACTAAATTCATATTGTAATTATCACAACGCAATAAATTAGAAACAATGCAACAATAACAAGAAGCTCACTTTAGTAAATGTTGAATGTGGCCACCGTTGACTCAGAACGTTATTTAAGTTTCACACTAGAAATAAGAAGTATTTAAGATAATTGTGTATTAATACTTAATCACATGCTATATTTTTGAAAAACACTAATTGACGAGGTTGGCTGGGCAATACAAAATCAATTGAAACAATTGATTATTGGTTGTGACTTTTGCCTAGCAACGAAATAATTTATGTCAAGCGAATGTTAACAAAAGTTAATAAAGAATTTTTTCCACTACTAACCTATAACATCGCCATTATTGACCGATTATTAACGCTAGAAATCGTTTTTCTCTACCTTATAAGTCATTATTGACCATGGTCAATAATAAGCCATTGAAATCCATTATTGACCGATCTTTGACCTTAACCGAATTTTGTTTGAACGCAGGTAACTTGATGTTTTAATTCTACAACATCAATTCATTGTGGTTAGGCAACCAGAGAATTATCAATACATATTAGATTACTTGAAATTGTAAAATATCGATACAATCAACATTTTTTTTGCTTCCATCCTTAATTCGGGAGGTGTACACATAATATTATCACTAACATTTTCTTCGCTCATTTTTAAAAAAAACGCAAAACTCGTGAAATCTGATGACACAAATGAACACAAATTGACATTGACAAAGCCACCTGACAAATCAACAAAATATTTTGCCAATTCCAAAGCGCAGGTAACTTGATTAAAAAATATACTTATACCTACCTATAATTTTTTATAATAATTATTAATACTATAAAGATAAATGTCATATAAAAGTTTGTAGTAGTGGAAAAAATAATATATTAACCACGGTTTAGACAGCTTATTATAGCCCTCGCGTCTTAAATCCCTCGTCGCTTCGCTCCTCGTGATTTAAACTCGCCGCTCGGGCAATAATGATGGCTGTCTAAACCTTGGTTAATAATATACTATTATGTTATATCATATACTAAGTTTATTTTTTTCGAATATGCCGCGGCATTATCAATATGCTAACAGAAAATTGAGAGATATGCTCTGCGTCTATGATTAAGAAAATTATAATGGTGCTGCTGCTGCAAGAAGATATTTTGGGTTATATCCAAACAGAATTCAACCAGATCGAAAAATATGTCAACGTATTTACACTCATTTAGGCGACAGGGGTAGCTTTTATAATAAGAATCCTGGTGGCAGACCAAAAACTATAACTGTTGCGCAGGAAGAATAGATTTTGGTTCGTGTTGCGGACGATCCCTCTTTGAGCACTAGACGCTTGAAAGCTGCTACTACAATAAGTAAATCATGGAATTTTGTCAGTTATTATTAAATAAAAAAATGAAAACCCGTCATTCCTAAAAACCATATTATTTACTGATGGGGCGACGTTCACAAGACGTGGAATCTTCAACAGGAGAAAAACCATTATTATGCTCTTGAGAATCCACAACTGGTAAGAGAAAGACATTTTCAGCAAGAATTTTCAGTGAATGTTTGGTGCGGTATCATTGGCAATTATTTGATAGGCCCATTTGAACTTCCACAAAGACTTACTGGTGATGCATATTTGCAGTTCTTAGAAAACGACTTATTTAATTTATTAGATGATGTACCTTTAAACATAAGACTAAATATGTGGTTTATGCAAGATGGGGCACCACCTCACTTTTCACTTGTAGTTCGAAATCACCTGAATCAACGCTTTCCACATCGGTGGATTGGTCGCGGTAGTGACTTTCCTTGGCCCCCTCGTAGCCCAGATATTAACCCGCTTGATTTCTATTTGTGGGGACACATGAAGTTATTAGTTTATAAGGACGAAATTAAGACACGCGATGAACTTTTACAAAAAATTGGGGAAGCCGCTAATGTGATTAAAAACAAGCAAGACACTTTCTCAAAAGTGGGATGCCCCTTAGTTAAAAGTTTAATAAAGTGTATTGAAGTCAAAAGTGGTCGCTTTCAACAATTACTAAAGTGAGCTTCTTGTTATTGTTGCATTGTTTCTACTTTATTGCGTTCTGATAATTAAAATATGAATTTAATTACTATGTTTTTTTTTTATGCTTTGTGATGTTTAAACGGAAATATCTCGAAAACGGTTAGAGATATTAAGATCAAGCGAGTATACCTTTTTAGTTTAGAAATTTCCCTTCTTTAAGAAACTGTAATTCAAACACACCTAATATGATAGGTAAGAAGAAAAATCATAGATTTATTAAACCCAGTATATGAAACTAGCGCCCTCTAGTGTTAAACTTAAAAATGTCTAAAAATTCTTTTTTCTTACTTATAAAAACATAATACTGCCAACTTTCAATTCGATTCATAGAACCGTTTTGAAATTATGGCTTATTTTCGAAAATAAACGTTCACTTTCAAAACCCTGTATTTCTAGAACGAGTAACATTTCGAAAAAACTTATATGACTTAATCGGTCTAGTTTGATGTCAGATATCTCTAGTTGCTCTACGGCCCATAAGTTATGGAACACCCTGTATTTGTTTTTTTCGTATGATATTATTCAAGCATTCCTTGCACCTCCTGTGGATTAATTTTTGCGCATCCTTTTGAAATGGAATATAAGCTAAAAAATGTGCTTATATCCGAGAAATTCGTTGCTATATCATAATATGTTATCTTATTAACAAGCAGCAGTAATAGCTCCTAAGGGTTGCTGGCACAAGTTTATCATGTCTATGTGTATTAGTTTTCATGGTCTCCCCAGTTGATTCGTCAATAGCATCATCAAAATGCATTGTAGATTAGAGCAGCTGCTTCATTTTCTTGGGACAGTATTATACTAATCTAGAATCTAGAATCTTCCTGAAAGCCAAATATTGGCGATTTTTCTTTTCTGTTTTTTATTATTAAAAACTCTGTTCATAGCTCCCTCTTATTTTTTCTCAAGGTTTCGACATAAGTAAGTTATTTTTATTTTTAGTTTAGAAGCTAGAAATATCGCACGCCCAGAAGAACAGTGTCTTAAAATTTATTATTTTTAAAGGAAATACAGAATTTAACTACAAAACTATGAATGTTTCTCAGGAAATAATGATACAAATTCTATTAATGACACAGAGATGGGACTAGTGTCACTGCTCCATTTTATTAATTTTATCTTTTGCTAAAGGGCAATAGTATCACTTCTCGTTTTATCGCTATCAGGTTTGAAGAATAGTGGCACAAGTCCAACAGTGTCTTTTCGGTTTAGCTGTGACTTAAGGGAATAGTGGCATACATAGTATAAAGACGTTATTCTCCTATTTCGGCAAGTAACTTTTAATATATTTTACATTAAAATGTTGTCATGTTTTGAGTTGAGACGTTATTTAACTTCTCTTTTCTACGGTCGTTTTATAAATGCATAAAACACATATTTTTTAACATGTTAAAAAAGTAGATCAGAGTGAAAAACTTCCATAACGGTGCATTAGTTTAGAGTGAACAAATGAACCGTTATGGAACTTTTTTTTAACTCTAATCTACTTTTTTTTAACAAAGTCGGTTTCTATGACAAATCTGTCATTATTACAAATGTATAGTACCTATTCTTGATCACCGTGGCTCTCGCTATAAATAGTTTCTGATATTTAAAATAGGCCCTCCCTCCTGGGAGTGGAAACAAATCATGAAAAAAAGTACTACTTTATACTCTTGGTGCATAGAATGCTATTATTTATCTCAGTTGGTGTTATGACGTTGATATCGAAATTCTGTAATGTGGCATTTTGAGATATGACGTTATTCCATAATTTTCTTTGGCGTTTATTTTTCATTACATTGTTTTAAATGTTAATGACTTTCCGAGCAAGTTTCCTGGCTGAACTAGAACAAAATATAGAACACTCAAAAAAAGTATTTCAAAAATCTACAAGAGAACAGCAAGTAAATTTTGACAAAAGTATTGAATCAGTTGAAGTAGAAGTGCAAAATAAGGTAAGTTCTAAAAACCATCTCTTTACGACAAACGAGAAAATTACTCATTTCTTAACAATTGTTTTAAGATAATGTATGTATTTTCCATTTATATACCTATACTTTTTCTATTTTTCTATATCAGTTTTACGTTGCCTTTTGTAGGAACCTGTTTACATGATTGTTCCAGAAGACAAAAGTTACAGCTGGTTCAAGGATACGGTGGTAAATATAATTTTTTAACTACTGCCAAAACTTGACAATATAAATTACTTATTTATTTTAGGTCAATAGTAACTTAGAAGCACAGGATCTTATCGAGAATATCAATGAATTTAAACAGATGGAAAACAATAAAAATGACATAGAATCAAATAAACCAGATGTAGAAAAGACGGATCAATGGAAGAAAATTTATGGCGGGTAGTTCAAATAGCTCCTTTTCAAATTACTGGTTTACTGTTTTAACAATATTTAAAATTCTTAAAGACGCTTTATTGCTTTTTGAGTTAATTTCTATAAAAACCCACGGAGTCAGTATATTCCAGAATTTAATAAATACATGTATGTATTTTAAAGGAAATTATACCAAAATTGCAATAAATGTCATTAAAAACCGAATATTGTTTTTATTTATTAATGCTGATGTATATAACAAGTAAAGCTTATAAACAATCATTTAAAACTTATTTAAACTTAACCATAAAAATGAGTGTGAACAAATTCTGGAAAGAATTGGTATCAAAACAATAGAAATACTTTAAAGCTACCAATAAAAATGTTCTCTAATAAATAAACCAAAAATGTAACTATTAACAAAAACGTAACTACAATGGTTCTAAGTGTTCCATGAGCCCGGGCTTGCTTGAGAGCTAAGAAAGCGCCAGATGAATTCTTGACATTTGGGCGTTGCTTAAAAAAAAATGTTTGCCTCCAGTGCTTCATCACAAGCTCAGGTCTTCTAGTTACGCTACTGATTATTAATACAAAATAGCAATTAGCTGTTTACGTCTTGCACACTTTCTTCGTTCAAGTTCAAGAAAATTCAGTAAGTTGCTTGTCAGTTTTACCTCATTTCCATGGTATAATATAGTATAGCTTTATTTGCAGACATTTTTTTCATAAATGCGCAAATAGTGTTAATATTATAGTTTTATTAAGAGAATAAAAAAAAACAGTAAATAAAATAAAGCAGCAACAGAAGAATCTTACTTCATCCCGTGCTCGTCTTTTAAACTTAACTCAAGTCAAGTGGTTAAAATGTTAACAGTTATAGTTTCTAGTAGAAGGAAAATAATAGAAAATAATTAAAATACATTTCATAACAAATGAAAAATCATTGCGACAACAAATATGTATATGTATTTGCACCCGCTTGGGCTATGAATCTCTTCTATAAACTATAGTTGCTAGATCTTTTTAGAGAGTATACTGTAAATATTAGAAAAGAACCAATTTGAATTACAAAATTCAGCAAACCTAACTTTCAAAGCATAAATTTGAATTTTCTGTTACATACCTGTGGTATAAGGTCGCGTAACCATCCTAAAATTATTTTTTCTCCTCCCTATATTGCAAACAACGCATTTTGACACTGTTTTGAAGGACGTAAGTAACAATTACCAAAAAGGTATTGATTGCCCTTGACGACGGGTTGTAAGTCAACTTACCACCCTTGGGTGATAATAATTTATGCCATATAAAAGCAATGATTTATAAAAATTGAGTAATATTAAGTGATATGAATATTAATAGAACAATTTTTACAATTATGAACATTATTTACAAAATTTACCGGTCAAAGCTGTCCGTAATTTCATGCGAAAAAAAAAATGTTATATACTTCATGGGATGTAAGTATATTTACTAGTCTCCAACTTTATTTCCAGCCCTCGCTATCGCTCGGGCGCAAAATCGTTCTCGGCTAGTAAATGTTAATTACATCCCTTGTAGTATAAATGACTATTAAACTTCTAAAATGGCCTGTAAAGGATTAAACAAAGACTTAAAGCGGTAAACTGTGTTATAAGAATTTTAAAAAATAATGTCCTTACCAACAACAATTCGTTCGGGATTCACAGATTGGTTCACAGTTCACAGAACTTTTCTTCTTCTATCATATCCAAAAAGTGGATAAAAAAATACTTGAGTACTAACCTGAACTAATCAGAACACAAGACCATCCAGCTTATGTTATGTATGCCTTCGGAATAATGCAATGAATAACTATACGTAGTTGGTTTAACTTTAATTAATTTATTAACCAGCTTTATTATCATCATCAGTACGTGGTATCGCTGTCTCTTAGGAGTCCCTATTGCCTCTTACTCCCTTCTCGACATTAAGCATGGGTGACGGTGGTTCATCAAAAGTCGCCCAAATACTCTTATTATCTTAAAAGATATTGAACATAAATTAATAAAATTTATTATACAGTTCTAGTTATGCGCGATTCGATAGTGTTATATAAAGTTGCCAAATTTTGAATGTTGTAGTATCCATGTACCGCTACCTGTATCTCGATGAAAATTGTAATCTGAAGTTTTTCTCCAAATAAACACGATGAAACATTTTCACGTGGTGAAATAGGCGGGAGATCGTCGCACTTTCTATTCTTATTGGTCATTCACTAATAAAAATCGAAAAGTGAATCAGTTAACGCTGCAGTTACTATTATATGCGGTCGGGATATGCACAATATAAACTTAATAAGATCTTACAATATAAATTCATAGGAGTTAAACCCGGTGATCCAGCAGCCCATTCAATAGCACCACGACGACTATGTATAGTTAATGCAAAACAATTTCCGTTGTACGCCATACCCTTCGAGTGACGCCAGTTATCAGCAGTGTTGCCAGATTGTAACCAAAATAATCGAGTGAGAGATTACACTGTTTTCTTCTCATAATAACAATATAAATTTACATATTCTAGAAACACACATCTTCTTTCTCTTTCAGATATTCTTTCAAAAATATCAGTCGTTTGAAAGTTCCATGAGAAAGTTCCATAAGCCCCTGCCTTGGTTCATATTTATTCCATCCAAAGCATATTTTCTTTAACAGATGTCTTAAAGAGTAAAGACAACAATCAAACAGTTCTTGGTCTTTTAATTTCATACTAAGAGTTGTTAAAGTTACATAATGTTCTCATACATTTAACGCTTAAACACAATAAATTTAAAATATTATAGTTCTAATAGTGCAACTTACTTGTTTCGTACATTCCATAAATAGTGTCACGCATATAACTAATATCCAGTATCCGCCACATTTACAAGTCTCTTTGCATAAGGACGTTTCTTTTAGGTGATTCTAATAATTTATTTGATTGATACTGATGTTGAAACCGCACTTACAGTGGAGATATTCAAATTTAAAGCAATTGCAACACGCTAAAAATTAATAGTAAAGTATAAATAAAATATTTAAACCTTAACATACTTTTTAAAGTTACCTCTCTAACTGCTGTGAAGGGTAACAATGAGCCATTGTTGTTAAGTTCTTCCTGTAAATAGCTTATTTGAAAAGCTGTTTTTTGCACGGGCTATTGAAATACGGAATTTTTCACAAATGGTAAGCAACGTAACCGACAGAGATATGTATATACACATTTGTTGTTCTTAAAAGAATAGATTTTCAATGCTATTTATAAAAATATCTGAAGCTTTTATTAAAAAAATACACAAATACACGCACGAAGCGAAAACAACAAAACGTCAAAACAGGTCAATGATCGAGCTGGCGCCACCATAGCCACTATAACCTTATTTGGGGGTAACAAAATATAACTGTTGGTATTTTTAATATTAAAAAAAGTTTAAGGTCACCACCTACCTCAGCTAGCTCAGGCTCATGGCAATTGGTTCTTTTGTGAAGGCTCCTTCCAGTAAAATAACAATGTGCAAGTAGGTGGTCCCCAAAGGATGTTGCTGTGCAAGTTAAGATTTAAGATGGTATATGAGTTTTGAGCGCCACAGTTACAACTGCTTTTAGCTCTAACCGGTCACAACCACGCCAATTTCCTTTGAGTGAACAAGGTAGACCAGAACAACCACACAAAATTGATTAAAAAAAGGTAGATGTCAATGAAAAGGGATCATTTTAAATACAAGTTAACATCAATACTTAATTCAACTAATAATAAGTTCAGTTGATTTACCAAATCAGACAAAATAGTAAAAGTATGAGTTTGACTAGGTTAAACACTCATTATTTTTGCGCAAAAGTTGCAACTCTTTTACATATCGCTTTATATATATCTGAGTAACTGGGGTTAATATGGGAAATGACTTAAAACGTTGAATAACATGGTAAAATATACTGTTAAATTATATTAGAAATTGTTGAAAAAACTAGCTCATGGTTCTAATTAAAACAAAAGAAAATTACTCGGTTTCAGGTATCGCAAGAAATTACACTTGGCTGCGTCCAATGCAAAATAATCAAAATTAGCTAGGTAGTTGCCAACTGTCGACCCATAAGATTATAATAATTACATTAATTTAAACAAGTTTAAATTTAAAAAAAATATTTGCTATAAGTGGGTTAGTATTGAAGAAGAATACCTTAACTTTTTAATACATAATTTAATTTCCTCACGTTTTCTTACCGATCTACAATTATTATCAGGTGATTGATGACGCGAAATTGTTTTGCATTAAATATACAAGGCCTTACGCCGGTTGTAAAAGATCCAATTTTCCAAAAATATTTTAAAGATCTTCCACACAAGTAAACAGCAAAAAGCTTTTTATAATATAATATATAAATTATGCCATTGTTGGTGTTTGAAAATCAGTTTTTGTGTCACAGCGGTATAGGGACAGAATTTTGAATACATTTATGGAGTAATTACGGGCAACCGCCCATACAACCGCCGACACTATTAACTACTTACGCAAGTTTTTAGACGACAGATTGATCAGTTTTCGAACAGACATTGAATTCCCACCCAGATCACCTTGTTAGACGGTTATGGATTACCTCATTTTTCCTCATTGGAAGAACAATATTTTTAAAACACCAGTTGAATATTTAGAACAGTTACAAGAAAGGACTATCCAAGAATGTGTCTCCGGAGATGCTGATCAACGCTTTCGAAAATATGAAGAGACGTGTGATTTTATGCTTCAAGCGTGGGGTGGCCAGTTTCAGCAATTTCTATAATTTTTCCTTTCTCTATATTCTTACTTTGTTAATTTTGTATACAGTAGAATAGCAGAGCCGTTTCTAACTCAAAATCCCATAAGAAATAACATTGCCCTGAAATCTGCAGTTTTGGTGCCATTTTAGGGGCGCGGCACTTTTCCTGGAAGCCACCATCCTCTCTTCACCTAAGTGGAACCCAGCTACTATCGCCACCTAGTGTCTGACGTCATAACTACTCGCAGTAGATACAGGATCCGTATTAACCTAAGTGGCCCCCCCCCGGTATTACCAGGGGGGCCCCATTATTTGAAGATTCTAACCTAACAGCATTCCCCATGGAACCCAAGTACCCGCGGAGGCGCGAGCCCCAGACCCGCGGCGGAGGAAGCCTCCACAACAGGCGTTGAGCGCGCATGATGATCGAAGGCGATACCGCGAGACCCTATGCATAATTCGCGAGGCTAGCTCAGGCAGGTCAGCGACCCCGAGCGGTGGTCACCCGATGGTTACCCGATGATCGCCCGAGGGTACCCGTCTTAGCCTAAGTGGCGCCCCCCCTGGTATTATCAGCCCTCACTATTTCAAGATTCTAACCCAACTTTATGATCCATAGTCACGTGTTATTATATTTATGGGGAGAGATGACGTACCACGTTCTCAATAGTACCCCAACCCAAGTACCTAACCTGAACATCTATCTAAATAATCAATATTGAACAACATAATGAATAAATAATAACAGAAAAAAAGTTTGTGCAGTCAGCGGGAATTGAACCATAATCCTCTGGGGCCGAACCTCAAAGCCTTGCAAAATACGCTACGAGAGCATATACCATAAAATTGCTAAACAATGTTTGACAACGTGAAACCACGGGGGCACATCTGATTAGATTGCTGGAACAAAAGGTCCTTAAGTGGGGTTATGGTGGTGTTTTCTAATGTACAAAATTAGGGCAAACCATACACATATACTTAGTAAAACAAACTAATTGATATCTGAGTACTACCTGAAGTTAGGCAACCAGTGTTTCACATAAAAATAAATATTATAAGCGTAGGAAAATATTAACAATCTTGTGCATTCACCTATCTGCTATGCAACACAAACATCAGCTTTCAATATTATTTTACAATCATTTACCCCGAAAGGGCTGCAACGTCTCTTATAGATGGATAGTATAAACTAAAAATCAGTAATTAGTCGAAGCGTCAAGTCTTTTAGCCGATTATTAAAATCAAAGACATCAGATTTAACAAAAAAAGTATTGTAATATAAACTGCTCCGTGTGGAATCAGATTAAACGTATTATGAACCCTGTCCAACAGACCCTGTTCACCCGGAACAGACCCGATGAACAGACCCTGTTCCCCCAGGAACAGACCCTGTTCCCCCGGGAACAGACCCTGTTCCCCCAGGAACAGACCCTGTTCCCCCAGGAACAGACCCTGTTCCCCCAGGAACAGACCCCGTTGGCCTCTCTGTCACAGAAAACAGCCCCGATAAAGAAACAAAACAGTTAAGTACATCAAACAAATTTATTACCAAAAATATATAGGTATTCACCAAACAATACATACAATACATGTCATTAATGAACATTGTTAGAGGCCGCGTGGCATGTAATTAGACAACCGGGGATCTAGTATGTCCTTTTGGCAAACAGTATTTTCAGACGCAGTCTATAATTACGTTCGCGCACACTCCCGCTATCTGGGTACTACCTGAACTTATGCAACCAGAAGCCCCTATCAGCAAATATTGCCTTCGCCAATTTATTAACAAACCTAAGTGTGGTGATGACGACAAAATGGCGGTAAACCTAGCTTTTATAATGCACTCACCATTTTATCGACAAACCAGTACTAATGGCGTTGTCAAACCAATATTTCCCCTTATTCAACATAAAAATTGTCGAAACGGCAACACCGCCGTTCCAATACTGAAAATTTAAGAAAATACGCTTAGGTCCTCTTGCAATACCCGTCCGCAACAGTAACTAGGTAAAACAAAGAACCTTAAGTGTGGTTATAGGGATATATTCTTATCGACGTCAATTTATTAACAAATCTTAAACCTTCCAACAGCTTCAGGATTGCATAATTAAATGAAAATCAATCAATTTTAAAACTTTTTTATTTATAACATAAAAATATCACTTACTACCGCCCTGGTATATTACATTAAAGGAATAAAAAATCGGCGTAAATAAAAAGACATCTGTAATCATTTAGCAATGTTTTATTTCAGAAATATATGCAGTTTTCAAGTCAAATGCACTATTACAGCACTAGTTAGCAAAAATATTTAAATAAGACAAGTATCTTGCATCAAAAATAATACCTGAACGAAATAAAAATTTGGCACAAGACACTTATCGCCAATCTTGTATATAGGTACAATATATTATAAGTTCAAAATTTAGTGAAAAATATTTACAGTTAAAACTAAGGATTAGAAACATTTACCGTGCAAGAATAGGTATATCTACATACAATTAAAAAACTAGGACTAGAAACATTCATATTATTAACATTTACCGTGCAAGAAGGCATATCTACATACAAACTTAAAAACTAACAAAAAAAAAAAAAATGAATGGAAAAAGAATGGAAAAAGACATTGGATGTAATGTGCAATATTCGCTTATAGATAGAATATTATCCTTAACTTATACATACAACTTGAAACGAGGGCAAGAGCAAAAATACCTGAAAAACACTACACTTACCAGAGGGCACTCAGTTTAAACAGGGACACGACGTGAACGTGGCCCATATTGTCCCCATTCGATTTTTATGGAAAAACGAATTTTCAAAGCAAAACCAAATTATACCACAAATGGTTCTATATATAACATAATATACGGCTCTTTTTAAGTTATACAGGGGGAATTTTTGCCTTCTTTTACTGTATAACCAACATGGGCTCTTTTTAAAGTTATACAGGGGGAATTTTGGCCTTCTTTTACTGCATAACCAATATGGGCTCTTTTTAAAGTTATACAGGTTAGGATATAATATGTGTGTGTTAGTATTTTGGCCTTCTTTTTACTGTACAACCAATATGGGCTCTTTTGAAAGCTATACAGGTTAGGATATAATATGTGTGCGTTAGTAGATTATTCTAGCAATGAAAATAATTTTAATGCTAATAGTAATATGAGTGCTAATGTTATAATAATATGAATAATTATAATACTAATAATGAACAACTGAACAGACCCTATTGAACAGACCCTGTTGAACTTAGTCATCCACATGCATAAGTGAGCAATGCCCCCATGGTAATGTGCTGGGTGAAGATTTCGATATTTGCCGCTTATCATCATAAGGGCTGAGACCGATTTTAGTTTGTTTTATAGTATGTAGCTCATGTTTTTGGGACCTAATTAGACGCTGTGAAATAGGCTTTTCCAACCAAGTTTCAAGGCAGGTGACGTAATCTTCAAATGTGATTTTATTTTTAATAACAGACCTTTTAATGCCCTTTATCTTTTTGGTAACGCCCAAGTTAGATAAAACCTTATCAATTTCCGCCCGCTCTTTGTTTAAATTCTCTAGTTTTACCCGTTCTTGCTCAATCTCGTCTGGAGTATAAAGCAGTTTAATAGCATACATTTTAGACCTAAGACCAACAAAATGGGTCATAATGCGGCCATTGTTCTCATCTTTCATCATTCCCAGCACCTTTTTGTTCACTTGTGGAATCGTATAAACGTTATCACGGGCATAATCTGAGGTATCAAAATAATCGTTACAATCTCGTTTCATTATCTGATACACATCATGGTTTTTAATTTCGTAAATAAGACTATCTGTGTCTGTATACAATACACTACAGGTGTCAAAACGTGGAACCATGTACTCGTAGTGAAAGCCATAAATCGTAGTCTTTGCCAAATCAAGAATACACATGCCGACATAAATCGGCTTATTAAAATAAATTTGTGTTTTTGCAAGCTCGACAATTACTAAATTTTCGGAAACAATTGTGCTGCTTTTAAATTCTGGCCGGGATATTAAGGCTTCTGCGCCATAGCGGCCATCCCATTTCGTTATAAGTTTGACGTCAGAGTGGTTCCGGATATTCTCCATTGTCTTTCCAAATACGGCATTGTTCATAAGTTTAAAAAAATTCTTTTCAAACTCATTCTTGGCATTTTGGCGCAGCCCCGTGTTGAGGTCGATATATGATTTTAGCCATGGAGATTGTTTAAAGGCTAATATTCGGTGTATTTTGCTCAATTTTGCACCCAAAGTTAGAGCTTGCTTTAAGTTTCTATAGTGTATTACGTATTCTGTTTTATTGTGTAGCGTAGCCAAAAGTTTCTCATTCTTTGCCCCAGGTGGTTTTTCATGGTCAGGGCATAATGGAAAATCGGAAAACTTATCATGCAAATTTTCAGGTATTTCCAGGTCCACTTCCAAAATAAACCCTTCGGCAGATTTATCTGAAATTTCACTAATGTTTAAGTGAGATATCTCGTTTTCTGAAAGCCATCTAAAGCCGCCATAAGGTAGATATTGCGACATTGCCCAGCCGTATTGATTATTGACATCAAAGTACATGAGATAGGAGTCTTCTTTAGTTGGGTCATAATTTGGCATGTACTTGTTGTTGGCTTCTGCATACCTCTTCGAACACTGACTTAGCCCCCCGCGAACTCCCTTTTCTATGAATGTTAGCATCTCTAAATCAGTAAGCAGCTCAAGTTTTATCATATCTTCTCGATGAATTAAGAGGGATAAACATTGCCACGCATAACCAGGTAGGGTATACGACCATGCAGGATCAAGGCCATATGTCCTATGCGATATATCCCTAAATGCTTCAAATACATCCGTTAAAAGCATTACATCCGTTTTAAGATATAAGTCTGAGTAATCTTGCATGGTACGGCAATTAAAAGTTTGCCAAACTTTCTGCGCATTTAAATATTGCGCGTCACTTATAGCTACATCTTCTAAGCTGTTATAAAACGCCTCTTTAGGAGGAAGTTCAGTCTCATTCAATCTTTCCCAAGCGTTCATATAATCATAAGGGAAAACACCCTTTCGGGTAAGTAAGTTCAGTTCTTCCCCCAGGTGTTCAAACTCTGCTTTTAGGTTAGGATATTCACATAAGTATGATGCAAGCTTATCCAGACCGCTAGCAAGAAAGCGAAAACTATCTATAAATCGAAAATGAACAGTACTATCCATTATATGCTTCGTAAATGAGATATAATTTTCTTTATTTACAGGTAATATATCAATCTTCCCCTCTATTTCAGATAGCGCCCGTATTATCATGTGCCCATCATAGCAACTCAAGTTATGGAATAGGACAGGTATTGTGTGCGAATCCTGGTACTGTAGATTGCAGTGCTCATGTGCAGCGTTTCGATACTTTCCGGTAAAGTGTGAGTGATCTCTAACACGCTTATCATCTCCCGTAAATGGCTTCTCACATATATGGCAGTGAGTAGCGGCCAAAAAACTTTGTTGTTGGGCAGGCGTAAGCGGTTCCATGGGCAAATCACATAAAAAGACCGTCTCGACGTCTTCAGCAAATTGTTGAAGCTCGCGCATAAACCACTGCATACAGTCTTGACCTGTGTAACTTTTATAAAATGATAGAGAATCGTCATAATTACATTTTACATAATAACCGACGCTATAAGGGACATGCTCTTGTTCCTTTTGAGTGTTTTTTTCTATATCATCGACTACAGGTATTAGCAAGCTTTCCGAGTCTGCGAATATAACAAACGGGGCTTTTTCCTTATGTTTAAAATTATTAAATTCCAAAATATTATTGCCTTCTACAGGCATCCGAGGTATTGCTAGGGTCTTGTTTTTAGAGCATTCGGACGTGTGCTTATCTAGTGTTATCTGCGTGTGGAAAAAATGAAGGCAGCGATCACAAAAAAATTTTCGATGCGTATTAAGACTCAATTGCCTTGATAGTAAGCGTGAAAGGTCTTTAATCCAAACAAAATGGTATTTTATAGGGCTTAAATCAATATCATCATCTGAGGAAAAGTAGCTGTCTTGTAAAAGTAGTAACTTTATATGGGTAGGATGCTTATTTTCAGGTATATAATATGGCACAACCAGATAATTTTTTCCAATTTTTTGTAGTCGATATACGTTAACAGAAATTAGGTTTTGCTTTTCAAACTTTGAAATTTGATTAATTGTCATGGGGAACGTAATACCTTCCAAGTTTAGAACTGACTGAGGGTTTGGATAGGACGATGTTCGTTCAGAATTCTTGAAAGCGGGATATAAAGCGGAAACGATGGACCACGCAAAGCACATTTCATCACTGTTTTTTACATTGATGCATGCCTTTTTCAATGCAATTTGTTTTGGAAGTTCGATGTAAGTTCCGACCCGAAGAGGATTATAATGATTAATAGATACCATTAAATGCATAATTTTGCGTAGTGCCCACCCAGAATTTCTTTCCTGGAACGTGTCTAATTCAACTAAAATAGGGTTCTTAACATGATCGGCAAACCACTCATTTAAGTTTGTGTTGTCGAAAATAGGGGCATTCGGAGTAGTAATGTACTTTGTATCCTTTAAAATTTCGTCCGCTTTACTAATTTCAAAATCTCCACAAAGAGCGGTGTTAACTTTGAGGGCAGTAGTTTTTTTTAGTGCGTTTTGAATTCGCCGCTTAAAAATTGCCAAACAGTCTTCTAAAAATGATCGTACATCAGTATGACGTTTGTTAATAATAACACCCGTCCTGATTCTCGATTGGAATGCCGAATGTAAATCTTCCCACTTTACTCTACAAGAAGCTGTTTCTGCACGACGTGTCCCACTACCCCCACCCACTTTACGGTCCTTTAGTAAGGACTGAAACCCCTTAATTTGGGCTAAACACGCTATTATATGAGACTTTTCAGCCACAGACTCAGCGCGTTTCAAAAGTTTATTTAAATTGCGAATTGCACGAGTACAGTCCCGCAATATCTTACCACAGGTAATCGTTGTTAAGTTAGGGGTATCCATCTGGACCCTAATTAACTCGACGTACTCACTTAGGATCGGCATTTTTTTTTTACTCTGTAACAAAATAAATATGGCTCAAAATACGTCTGCTCTCTCTAACGTACAAAGACAGAATGGGCTCTGGAGCTCCTACGTTCTGCCTATAATGCACCCCTATTTATAACCTCGGTTGGGGTGCGTTCAGAAAAGTAGCATGCATGCCTTCGAAAAATAAGGTGCGTTCAGAATTAATATTCAAGGTTTAGTATGCAGCAGATGTACATACAACAAGCAGTTTTACGCGTTTTTGAATATATTACTTGCCGAAAACATTAATATAACGAGTCCGTTAAAAGGCTGCAGCTAGGATAATGGATTCATTGCATAGTCGACAGCGTGGTGTTAAACATGGTAGAAACATTAAACATTATTCTCGACAATGTTGAAAGAGTATTTATACAGAACAAATATTACGCATCCTGTCTACCGGCTACCTTAATAGTTTGGGAGCTTGCTAAAAAATATAACGTCAATGTTGAACCGAAATGTGGACAACTCTTGTATGACGAAATGGGAAGTAACATTCATTTTTGGAACGTGTTTAAAGAAAAACCTTATGATCCTACCCTTAAAGTGATGAAACATATGATGCCTTCTATCGACGTTAGCAAGTTCCAATATAAAGAATATAAATTGGGTGCAGACCTGGACTCAATAGAAATGTTAAATATTTTCAATCGGTTCCTGGAAACAAAATCAACTCACTTTTATTTTTCAAAAGCTCCAGATAAACTTAAAACGATTAGGAACATTATTCATAGAAGTGTATCTAGATGTATTTAATAAAGATTATGCGTATTTACAATCGTATTAATATTATTACATACGTATCATTTTTTACCTAAAAGAAACAGTGTTTTACTAGAAAATATATTAGGGCTTCTCAGAACTACACCCTGTTTATGGGTATACAGCGTCATCATTATGATTGACGTATCAGTGTTATATTAGTGTTTTTGTTTGTGTTCAGATGATCTGAAACAATATTATAGGTATATAAGACCTGTTTTGTTTTTTCAGTGTTGACGTTGTGATTGATATATAAGCGTTATATGTTTGTTTTGTTTCCGTTAAGACACTGTTTTGTTTCAGTTAAGATATTGTTATGTTAGTGTTGTGTTTTAGGTAGTGTTTTAAACACCCGTTCCGTTGATGAGTACGTCATTCGAATGTCAGAGTTTTGTGAGATAAGATGGCGAACCGAAAAATTAAATTAGCGCTTTTGTCTTTACCGAACGGCCTAGATTTTGGTTTTAAAATGGTTGAAAATGGCTGCTTTATTGGGAATAAGCCCGTAGAATTTGAAAATAACACCCTAGTGATTGATAATGAGAAATATACTTTAACTGTAGGACTTCTGAATTTATTGACAAAAGAACGCCCTATAGGCTATTCCAATACAGAGCTGGATAAATATAAAGAAATCCTTCTTTTATCAAGCGCACACCGAAGGGGGTTTAATAGTAAAAATCACATAAATTCTAGCAGAAGCTGGAAGTATACAAACATTATTTCTAAGCTTTTTCCACCAAAAAGGACTTATTTAAAGAAAAGCAGAGTGAGCATGATAAAGAAAAACCTTAAATTGAACAGTACTATTCCTCCTACTTTGAATGATTTAGAACTTGATTACGATAATGACGTTAACAAGCTAGTGGAAATGTTTAAACAGTTAGAGAGCGACAATTTTAATCATAAAAACGACGATAAAATATGGTCTATATTACTAGAACTGGAAAAACTTGGTATAATCGAATTTTTAAAATAAATACACTACCCCTTATTTATGATCTCAGTATATATCTACCCCTCGAGCAGAATGGGTGTGTTGATTTACCTCATTTTATTTCCCGCTGTTACTTCTACAGCTGTACTGGCAACAGACGAAACAGCTGCCCGCCAATATTTAACAGACTATGGTTACTTGGAAGAAAATGCTACAGATAATGCCTTAGTGTCGATATCAGATGGGTTACGGGCATTTCAAGAAACTTATGGTCTCCCTGAAGATGGAACCTTAAATAACGAAACTATTGCTCTAATGCAAAGACCTCGCTGTGGCGTCAAAGATATTGCAGATTGGGGAAGAGGCTCTAACCACTTATGGAAAGATTTAAAGCTATCCTGGTCTATCTACCCCCCAAATTATTCGGTATATCCATATAGAGCAGTTGCTGAAAGAGCTTTTCAAGCATGGGAGGATGTTTCTAATTTCCGCTTTAAATATGATAGAAACACCCATAATATCACAATTTCGTTTGCCGACCAACGGCATAAAATGAAAAATGACCTCACGTGGTGTCCCTACAAATTAGATAAACCTACTTTAGCGCACGCATTTTTTCCGGATGGAAGTTTCAATGTAGAGATTCACATGCATTCAAAAGAGCCATGGAGTCTTTCCTCCAAAAATGGTGGGACAAATTTACTAAGCGTTTTAATACATGAGATTGGACATACTCTAGGTTTAGCCCACACAGCTGACGAGAGCGCGATCATGTACCCGTATTACAAAGCGGAAAATGTGAAAATAACTCAGGACGATATTTATGGTATCGAGTACCTTTATGGTAAAAAATCTTTGGCCACAGCAAAAATACCCACGTCACCGAATACAACCCCACAGACAAAAACCACGACAATACCTACAAAAGTTACAACCACTCCACAGATAAAAACCACAACTATGCCAATAAAAGTTACAACCACCCCACAGACAAGAACCACAACTATACAGACAAAAGCTGCAACAACAATCCCCAGCGTACACCCGACCCCTGACGCGCCCTCGGTACCCGATGCGGCACAGTTTCCGACTCTATGTGACTTGGACTCGAAAACAAATAAAGCTTATTTAATCGTTAAAAACAAATTATTTATTTTTTATGAGAGATTTGTTTGGATGTTGAATTTAGAGACAAAACAAATTTCTAATACCCCGTTTCTATTAACAGATTATTTTAAATTTTTGCCAAAAAATTTTAGGAAAATAACTGCTATATATGAACGTCCTAATGGTGACATTGTATTGTTTGCCGATGATCTGATTTACTTTGTACAATATGGTACGTTCGCGTTAATAAAAACGGAATCAATAGATAGTCTCGCTGCCACAAATGTAAAAACCAGAGTTCATGCTGTCGTGAACACAAACAAGGGAAAAACCTATTTATTTTTCAATGATATTCTAGTATGGGGCATAAATGAGTGCATGTTTAGACCAGACAATTATCATATAACGTCAGAATTATTTAACGGGATTCCCGCAAAGATAGACAGTGTATTTCGTTACACCGACGGCCGCCTTTATTTTATTCAAAACGACATGTTTTTTGAATATAATGAATTTACCATGAGTTTAATTCGCATCGGTAAAATGGATCTTTCATTTTTTGGTATATCTTGCCCTAATGTAGGCGTTTTGGCGCAGCTTAAAGATTTATTACATAAGATTATATCTCGTAATATAAAATTTTAGTTATGTAAAAATAAATAGAATGTATATTATTATAAACCCAATAAAAATATATTATTATTAGAGCTCTCGTTTTCTTTAAACAACCTATGCCAAACCCGTTTTCTTTAATCGACCTATGTTCCAAGTCCTATACAAGTTGTAAAATAAATTACTTTCCCTATATCTTTTTCGATGCATACGGAGTGTTATGGTCATTGTAATTTACTAGCTTGATATCACTTGTTAAATTAACTTTTACGACACACTGGCGTAGAGCAGCTGTTTTAAAATTAATCATATTTGCAGGATTATTTGGTCTATGACCCTATTAAATAATGCCTTATTTAACTGCTAGTTTGATTGCACAGATATTGTGACGTACATACTCAAGCTACAAGAATTGAGTTATAATATTTAAAAAAGATATAAAAAACAATATAATATTAAATGTGTCTGATATTATACTGATAAAAACCCACATGTAGATAAAATGTTAAAACAAACGATTATACAGGTATGAAAAAACTAAAAACAATTTTCATTTCTTTAGGGCTGTTTTGAAAAACTAATACCCAAACTACTTGGTGCAAATGCCTATATAAAGTAGTTGTATTCTACATAATAACGAAGAAGGGTTCGTGAATTCGTAATAAAAACAATGGCTTATGTGGGTGCGTGTCCATATGAGACGCATTTTAAAAATTACCTAGGTATACTGATATCGTTTTAGGGAAATATTATAAAAAATTTTATTCAAAATAAAAAAGATTACCTTAACTTTCGAGCGTTTTAATACATATTTTACATATAGGCAGACAATTTGGAGCGTCACGCTTTAAACGTATGCAAAAAGAAAACCAAAAGATACAAACACTTTGAATAAAAATACCAAGTCAGTTTAAAAACCCCCCAACACCATAATAAAATTCAAAAACTTACCTGTCGCAAACTTATAACAGAAACAATTAAGTGCTCTCACCATTTCTGCACTATTTATAAGCCCCTTCTAGAGTGACGCTACTATTAAAGAATTAATTTTTATGATGCATAAATATATGTCGATTGGAGTACGTACTAATTAATTCAATCACTAATATAATATCATCATATACAGGGTATTTTGAAAATGTAGATAATGGGCTTGTTTATTCTTTACACTGATTTTAAATACATATACGAGGCTGGTAATAACTACTCTGTTGGGATATTTTAAACGGGGTTAATGGCGGATTAGACAGCTTAACGAGGTTTTGATCCGCCTAGCTGGGGCTTGAGGGAAACGAAAAATAATTATTATATGTTCTCTTTCAAGATTAATTTTAAATATATCACCCAAATACGTACAATCAGTTAAAATGTAGTTGGTCTTCAGCTACGTCATTGTACTAAAATATACCATTTAGGTCGAATGTTATGGTTGTTTATAGATATAATTTATAATTTAAAGGCGTAATTTAACGGTTAAAAGTGTTTCATACCCCCTGTATACAGATCCCATTAGTAGTAATATATGCTTGCTTTTATTCGCCCACATTATACATTATTTATTTATTAAAAGGAAAATTACTTTCAATGCAAAATTGCATATGTAATAGACCAACAATGTTGATAAAATTTACATATAAAACCACTTCTACCTCGCGTTGTGACTCGATTTTATATGATCATTTTATTGAAAGATAATTAATTATGTATTCTGTTTTTATTGTACGATTCGGTAAACATATCCTTAAACATAATAAAATTCGAAAAAGATCTTATTTTCTCCAATATGACCTTTATATATATTACCATAATCGTGCATTTGACTTGAAAACTGCATATATTTCTGAAATAAAACATTGCTAAATGATTACAGATGTCTTTTTATTTACGCCGATTTTTTATTCCTTTAATGTAATATACCAGGGCGGTAGTAAGTGATATTTTTATGTTATAAATAAAAAAGTTTTAAAATTGATTGATTTTCATTTAATTATGCAATCCTGAAGCTGTTGGAAGGTTTAAGATTTGTTAATAAATTGACGTCGATAAGAATATATCCCTATAACCACACTTAAGGTTCTTTGTTTTACCTAGTTACTGTTGCGGACGGGTATTGCAAGAGGACCTAAGCGTATTTTCTTAAATTTTCAGTATTGGAACGGCGGTGTTGCCGTTTCGACAATTTTTATGTTGAATAAGGGGAAATATTGGTTTGACAACGCCATTAGTACTGGTTTGTCGATAAAATGGTGAGTGCATTATAAAAGCTAGGTTTACCGCCATTTTGTCGTCATCACCACACTTAGGTTTGTTAATAAATTGGCGAAGGCAATATTTGCTGATAGGGGCTTCTGGTTGCATAAGTTCAGGTAGTACCCAGATAGCGGGAGTGTGCGCGAACGTAATTATAGACTGCGTCTGAAAATACTGTTTGCCAAAAGGACATACTAGATCCCCGGTTGTCTAATTACATGCCACGCGGCCTCTAACAATGTTCATTAATGACATGTATTGTATGTATTGTTTGGTGAATACCTATATATTTTTGGTAATAAATTTGTTTGATGTACTTAACTGTTTTGTTTCTTTATCGGGGCTGTTTTCTGTGACAGAGAGGCCAACGGGGTCTGTTCCTGGGGGAACAGGGTCTGTTCCTGGGGGAACAGGGTCTGTTCCCGGGGGAACAGGGTCTGTTCCTGGGGGAACAGGGTCTGTTCCTGGGGGAACAGGGTCTGTTCATCGGGTCTGTTCCGGGTGAACAGGGTCTGTTGGACAGGGTTCATAATACGTTTAATCTGATTCCACACGGAGCAGTTTATATTACAATACTTTTTTTGTTAAATCTGATGTCTTTGATTTTAATAATCGGCTAAAAGACTTGACGCTTCGACTAATTACTGATTTTTAGTTTATACTATCCATCTATAAGAGACGTTGCAGCCCTTTCGGGGTAAATGATTGTAAAATAATATTGAAAGCTGATGTTTGTGTTGCATAGCAGATAGGTGAATGCACAAGATTGTTAATATTTTCCTACGCTTATAATATTTATTTTTATGTGAAACACTGGTTGCCTAACTTCAGGTAGTACTCAGATATCAATTAGTTTGTTTTACTAAGTATATGTGTATGGTTTGCCCTAATTTTGTACATTAGAAAACACCACCATAACCCCACTTAAGGACCTTTTGTTCCAGCAATCTAATCAGATGTGCCCCCGTGGTTTCACGTTGTCAAACATTGTTTAGCAATTTTATGGTATATGCTCTCGTAGCGTATTTTGCAAGGCTTTGAGGTTCGGCCCCAGAGGATTATGGTTCAATTCCCGCTGACTGCACAAACTTTTTTTCTGTTATTATTTATTCATTATGTTGTTCAATATTGATTATTTAGATAGATGTTCAGGTTAGGTACTTGGGTTGGGGTACTATTGAGAACGTGGTACGTCATCTCTCCCCATAAATATAATAACACGTGACTATGGATCATAAAGTTGGGTTAGAATCTTGAAATAGTGAGGGCTGATAATACCAGGGGGGGCGCCACTTAGGCTAAGACGGGTACCCTCGGGCGATCATCGGGTAACCATCGGGTGACCACCGCTCGGGGTCGCTGACCTGCCTGAGCTAGCCTCGCGAATTATGCATAGGGTCTCGCGGTATCGCCTTCGATCATCATGCGCGCTCAACGCCTGTTGTGGAGGCTTCCTCCGCCGCGGGTCTGGGGCTCGCGCCTCCGCGGGTACTTGGGTTCCATGGGGAATGCTGTTAGGTTAGAATCTTCAAATAATGGGGCCCCCCTGGTAATACCGGGGGGGGGGGGCCACTTAGGTTAATACGGATCCTGTATCTACTGCGAGTAGTTATGACGTCAGACACTAGGTGGCGATAGTAGCTGGGTTCCACTTAGGTGAAGAGAGGATGGTGGCTTCCAGGAAAAGTGCCGCGCCCCTAAAATGGCACCAAAACTGCAGATTTCAGGGCAATGTTATTTCTTATGGGATTTTGAGTTAGAAACGGCTCTGCTATTCTACTGTATACAACAGAAATAAATTTGTATTTGACACAATTTTAACCTAGACTTGGTTAGATATATCGTCCCCATATAATTGTAATCTAAAACAAGCCCTACGTTTTTCAGTCCAGGCCCTCTTGGATGAAATAATACTCTCTCGCACGATATAATATAATATTCTAATGAATTATTTGAGAACCAATATTTTTAACTAAATGAATCAATATAATAGTATATTATTAACCAAGGTTTAGACAGCCATCATTATTGCCCGAGCGGCAAGTTTAAATCACGAGGAGCGGAGCGAATGCCAATGACCATGGTCAATAATAACTTATAAGGTAGAGAAAAACGATTTCTAACGTTAATAATCGGTCAATAATGACGATGTTATAGGTTAGTAGTGGAAAAAATATATTATCTACTTGCCAGGTTAGTTTTAATTATACATTTTTTGCACAATATCCTTACAATTTGTGTGCGAAATAAAATACCGATATATTTGTAAAAAAATATATTTAAAAAAGTATCATACAAGAAATTTACAATATGTACAAGTTTTTCGGGTGGTTCGGTGAACACTGACTTGAAAGTGCGAAGTGTTGATAGTCTTAAATTTTGTTTTTATCAGGAATTCTTTGGTTTACCACCATCCACTGCCACCTCCTGAAAATTAAAAAAGCACTCATTAGCTACACATTTTTATAGTATTAAATTCGAAAAATGGATGGTTTAATATAAGATATGATACATATTAATTTAAACGGAAAATTCAACACTTTGTCATAAAAATAATATCACAGAAATAATAAAAATTATAGTAAGTTTTGTATTAAACAGACATAGCAGTACTCTACACTATATATAAATATTAACACTGTGAACTAGAGATAATTTTATTAAATCTTGTATATCCTGCTACTGTTGTAGTCTGAATAATATTTTTGTACTATTTTTAAGAGAAGAATGGTGAATTACGTTAGAAAAAAATTGAAAGTATATTTTCTAGTCTCTCTAAATTAAAAAAAAAAACAACGACATAGTTTAATACATACCTCCACCACCACCTCCGCCAGATTTCCATCCGCCGCCACCTTTAAATAAGAACAATTTATTAATAAACAGCTTTAATATTGCCTCCTTTCATAGTACTGCACTGCGTAATTTTGCTGCGATTTACGTACAAGTCAGTTTTGTACTATCAAACTATACTGCCACCACAGACCATATTTTATCAAAAAAGTAGGTAGGGCAGTTAGTTAAGGGTTATTTGTTAACCATAAGCATGTGGTGTTCTAAAATGTACCCCTTTCAAACTACATGCTCCCCTTTTGTTTTCCAGCGATATTCTTGAAAACGGGTAGTTGTATCAAAAAAATGCAAGAGACCAAGGTTTAAAACTTTTACATGCCCGACTGGATGGTCTTATTTAATTTTAAGATGTATCGGCGATAATCATAAATGGCGGCCATCAAAAGTGTAGATGTCAATCCCTCATAATATTAAGTTTACGCTATTTTGAGGCACAAAATTAATAGAGCGTCTAAAGCAACAGAGGGGTACTTATGCAAATTTTCAGGAGAGCTGATTAATAACTGCAGAAACAGTTCAAAGTAATCAATTTTCCTCGTGCAATTTACGATACCTGTAGCTTGGAGGGGCTGCATTTTAGGGCACATGTTTATAGGAAAAATCTTGCTGGCATCAAAAATACGCCCTTAAAATCTTTGTAGTGAATTTTGAAATGCTGTTATTGGCATATTATTTATGTTGCCAATAACGTCTTTTTAAAAGATTGACATGCACGAGTTTTAAAAATAACGATTGATTTTATGCTTCTTTATACATGAGAAAGCACGAAATCCGCGAGAACCCACAGAGTAAAAAGAAACTCGAAAAAGAGGCCGGCCAAATTTTTTTCGTACAAGTTAAAAGATACTAAAGTAATTGTTTCGGTGAAAATTAAATTTTTATATTATTGGATTCGCAAATCAAAATTGCAAGTTAAGTTACGAGCTTTTTAAGAGTGTAGTGGTAGTAGACGACAAGAGACGTGACGAGAGGTTGTATTGTGCCTCTGATACGTCATCACAAGATACAACATAAGTAAGTGTAAATAATAGAAAAGTATTATTTTTTAGGGAATGGAAAATAATCATTGGTTTGAATGAAAAATATTTAATTTATTATAATCGATTTAAAAACATTGTTTTAAGAGAAAAACTTGTTGATCGTCTTTTCCTGTTCACACCAAGACAGACTTAAGTATCTTTTTAACTTGTACGGCAGAGTTATAGTAAGGACGCCAACTTAAGAACTTTATATTAGAGGAAAAGGGGTGTCAAATACATTACTTAATCGTTAAAGAGAAAATCCCCAAGGCTTGTCTCATGCCGTTTTAAAAAGTACAGGTCTTATGGGGAAGCGGCATTCTGGTGAATTTTGTTATTTGCTTTTAAATTCTATTATGCTATTTTTTTCTTCTTTATTAATTGTAAATATATACCTTTATTATTGAGTGAAAAGACAATGTAAGTTAATCAAAATATATAGTATTAATTTAAAGTAGCAAAGTTTAACACCCGATTTGCTGATTTAACCAATATGCTGTTTTTTCTTAATCATTCTGTTATAAACCTCGATTATTAAGAATTGAGATGATTTTTGTTCAAGATTCGATCATTTTTTTTAAACAATGTGTGCTAACTTCCACGACTAATACATTTTTTTAAATATTTTTTTACCCTATTTAAAATAATTTATTGAGGTTCTAGATGGCACCTCATAGACAGTAAATAAGTACATGCAAATAATTTAAAGCAAGATATTCTTGGGAAGATAAGATAGTTTAAAGTGTTAACTAGCAAGCCATTCTTAAATAAAATAAATAAAGAACTTATTAAATATTGGAAATTCATCAGCATAAGATTGATAATAAAGTGTGATAGTCTTAGAGCCATTTCCAAATGTGCTATAAACTGCTTTAACACTGAAATTGTATGTCAACGTCCTTATAACATGTCATGAGTTTTATAAATTAAATGTCATCAGTACCTACTGCACTATTTGTGGGGTTTAAAATATATAAAATAAATTAATAGAACTGTAGAACGATATTTTAGGTGATTTTTTAATGCTACTTGAATATTTCCTAAAAATATTTGTCAAAGTCGTAGATGCAGCTCAATTAAAAATTGCTTACCTCCGCCAGATTGCCATCCACTGCTACCACCTCCTCCGCCTAATTGCCATCCACCTCCGCCTCCACCTAAACCTCCGCCTCCACCTAATCCTCCGCCCGATTTCCATCCGCCTCCGCCTCCTCCAGATTGCCATCCACCACCACCTCCTCCAGATTGCCATCCACCTCCACCTCCGCCGCCGCTGCTGGGAACAATGATTTTGATTATTTTAACGGTTTGACCGCCTCCGCCTCCGCCGCCGGATTGCCAACCGCCTCCGCCTCCTCCAGATTGCCAACCACCTCCGCCTCCGCCAGATTGCCATCCGCCTCCACCACCGCCTGGAAAAAACAATTATTTAATTTAATTTTTGGGGATATTTGAACGTTTACATGTTATATCAGCCTCAACCTCATATCTGAAAAGGAAGTGATAACGAAAAAGTGTAAAAAGTCAAAAACCATTATAAAACTGAAAATGCAATATTATATAATATTCAGGTTGCCTTCTGCCCCATAAAACTCACATGCAACTAGTGAATTTAGGCATATCCATAATTGACAAAATAGACAATTAGACATGCATAACAATTACTATGTGATTAAACATAATAATTGAAGAATCTAGCTTTCTTCTCATAGTTTTCATGCAAAACAGTGCTCAAGAATATTAGTAGATAAATGCATACATAGACAAGGTCTGTAATATGGATTAAATTCCTTAATATTGATATTCACAAAAAGACATAGTGAGAGTATCTTGTACAGAATAATAAAATAGATATTTATTACGTTACCTAAATAGAACCCGAACAACTATCATATAGAATTTCGAAATCACATATATTTGAATTCGATTTGTTTGTGTATAAAAATGAATTCAGGAAAAAGTCATGTGGGGGCTTTCGCCATTACTAAATAAAATTATTTCAATTTCAACATTTCAATCGGTTTATTTCTTTTTAAATTTTAAAAAATGTGTTGTTCCTGATAAGTGCTTAAGGGAATAATTAAAATGAACTTTATTTACACTGTTCACCTTAATAATTTGATCTTCTGTCTTTTAATATGTAAGTAAAATGTACGTTTTTACCTATTTTTTTATGTTAACGCTTCATTAATAATAGTAGCTTCATGCTTAAGGTAAAAACTTTGAACCCCAAAACTGTAGTTGTCTTGAAATAAAAAAAAATATTTTGCGAGTTAGGGACCTATAAATTTGTTTAATTCGTAATGAAATAATGGTTTTAGAAGAAAATTTTTATTAATATGATGCAATACGATAAAATAGAATTTTACCATATCCGCCTCCTCCTCCTCCTCCTCCAAGTCCACCTCCTCCTAGTTGCCAACCTCCTAAACCTCCTATAGAAGTAATAAATTATTACAATATATGTTCAAAAATATCAAAATTTTAAAATAATCATCAAAATCAAAATTTGACAAAGTAAAAAGTACATATTTATAAAACTGAAAGAATGGAGCATAAATCAAAACTTCTACATATACAATATGTACAGTACAATATACATATAATTTTTATATTATTTTGAAATTTTGTACTACTCTTTTTATGCTTAATTAATTAATTTTCATAGTTAGCTTACCTCCGCCACCGCCAGAGCTCCAGCCGCTGCTGATGCCGCCTCCGCCGCCGCCAGATTTCCAGCCGCCTCCTCCACCGCCACCTCCATATCCGCCGCCACCTCCTCCACTAAGGATGCCGGCTAAAAATAATTATTATTTGTTATTAAAATTGTCGTGTAAAATCAAAACTAGCAAGAATTATTTTTGTTTTATGATAAAGCCCAGCACTACAGGATTAAGCCTTTATGGCGCTGTGCGAGAGGTGCGTGTGCGCAGAAAATTATTCACGTTGGTCTTGAATCTTTGGAGATTATACTAGTTGGAGAACATGGCCCTAGAGAGGTCGTTCCAGAGTCATGACGTTCTCCAGATGAAGGAATTTTTAGAAAATGTCGTTCGGGGAACAATTCAAAAAATTTTAGTAGGAAATTTATTAAAGGGTCCTTTATTGTGGTTTTAAGTGTATAATGGTAGTTAAAACTATTATTTACAGCCATAATGTTGATATTTCAGACTTTCTAAAAGCTATTTCTAACTTTAACATTTATTCAAGTGGAAAGTGAATATTCATTGAATAACCAAAATGTTTGTTTCAATATTATTAAGGCTTCTCTCAATTGAGGAGGAGTACAAATCATTTCTTCTGAATCGCTCATGGTGTTCAGAAACACGTTTTTGACAACAATTAATGACAAAAAATGCAACTAATTTAATTGTGTGTGCTTGTTTAGTACCATAGTAACCACCGTCACAAAATATCAACTTGACGTTTTTTTTTTTTAATTTGTGGATGGTGACGAAGCTTGTGATCAAACAGGGGTCTTACTTTAATCTGTCACATAGTTATTTATATTTGTCACAAAAAACATAATTTGCATTTAGGCATGGTTGTAAATAAAATATTATACAGACCTCAGTGAAAAGTTTCAGTCCTGTCTCGAGAAAAGGTTCCTTTTCTCTTGACAAAAATTAAACACTTTCCACCTCGGTATGTAATATACTGTTAATTTGCCAGTCAAGAGTTTATCTTCAATGGTTAAGCTAATTATTTCATTTTCTAAATTTGAAATTAAATTTTAGACATTATTTCAAATTTAAGAAATTTATTTTTTGCAAGTAAGTTTGCACTTCTAAAAAATATCTTGCATTATTAAATTTATTTATTGATTTATTTATCAGCGTATTATTTTATTGATTTTTTGGATTGTTATATTTAGTGCAAAACTGCGTTTATATCATTTTGTGATGAGGCATAAGTACAGCGGGAATCATCATTTTTGGCGCTTTGCGAGCGGTGTGAGTACAAAGCATGCGATTCCCGTTTGATTTGAATTATTAAAGATTACCTGCTTATGAATACTACCTCAGGACGGTATTATAATACATACACGTGTAATTTTTTAACGCCTAATCGTCAAATTTAAATTATAAGACTTCTTCGTAAATTAATTATGTGTTTGATAGAAGCACGTTGCGATTTTCTGGGGTTTTATATTAAATTAAAAATTCTGTGACATGAAATGTTAGACTCATCGTCCAATTTAATTCAAATAAAATTATATCCCATCAGATATATTTTATAAATTTAAATGAATCTATAAAAAATAAGTACATTAAACAACTAATTTAGGTTATGATGCAGAGAATGAAGCCAGATGGCTCCATCTCGTGGTGTCGGTAAATAACACCAATTGCTAAGCATACCTGCGTCTTCTGACATGGACTTATCAAGCCACAAATATCAGAGGAAAACCTGCAAAGATAGAACGTCACAATTGCAGGAATCCTCGCTAGACAGCGCTATGCGTTTTGTCGGTTTATTAACCGAAAACTTAACACATTAAATAGGGTTTGCTTTTTTCTTCTACCAGAACCATTTTCAGACGCGTTTCGCTGTATAACAGCTCATCAGTGAGGCTATGGGTTCTGACCAAAGGAAAAAGCATGGGTGTTTGAATACCTGCGCAGGAAATTTTCCTCTGATATTTGTGGCTTGATAAGTCCATGTCAGAGGGCGCAGGTATGCTTAGAAATTGGTGTTATTTACCAGCACCACGAGATGGAGCCATCTGGCTTCATTCTCCGTCTCATCTTGTATTTTCTGTTGTAAAACAGACACCTATGCTTTTTCCTTTTGCCAGAACCCATAGCCTCACTGATCAGCTGTTATACAGCAAGACGCGTCTGAGGATGGTTCTGGCAGAAGGAAAAAGCAAACCCTTTTCAAATAATTTATATGTTATGTTATATTATACTAAATAAAAAATAATTATTATTACGTTTAAATACTTTTATTGTACATAACTTCGTATTATGCACTGCAGTTTATTTAAAAAATTTGAAAAGTTGTTTTTAATAAATATGCAAAGTTCAGTAAAATAAAATAAAAATTATGTCAGAGATTTTATAATATTTTGCAACTTACAAAAGGATTTATGTCTCCTTTTATAATTCGTCTTGCATCTGCCATGTGCTAAGTAAGTACCTACCCAGCATTAAATATTTAATTTTTTTACGTGCAATTAATTAATTTAGTATTCTAGTTTCGCAATCATACGAAACGTACGCACGGCGAGTTTGAAGTATCCAAACAAATTTGAAATGCACAATGCTATGTACTCTTAACCTTTCAAACTGTTGTGTTTAATGAATTCAAGTTTCAAAGAGATCATACAGTTTTTCTTTAAGATTTTATGAAAAAACTTATAATTGATTAGTTTTTTGATAATACTAATAAATACTTAATATTCATATAATGGGCCTAGTACAAGGAAGCCTTTTCAATATAATATCTCTCTTAAAATAAATTTTAGGGTCAAACTATTCTCTCATCGTCTACTAACCTGAAATCCATTTGTGGAATAATTATTTTCACCTTTCAAGAGGGTATAAACAAAATCAGAAGAAAAATTGCAATATCTATTTAGAAGGAACAACCGATAGGTAATAATTTTGCTGTCAAGTTTTATGTAGTGGCTTTTGATTTCTCGGGGTTGTCAACAGTTAACTATGTTAGATTTGATGCCATAATAATTTATTTAAGCATTTAATTAAAATGAAAAATATACGGCGGTAAAAAGGGTTTTTAATCATCATCCATTTCCACTAAGGAGTCAGCAGATTGATTAAAAAAATTAGGAGGTTAAGAAAGATCTATTTAATTGGTAAAGCATATTATATCATTCAGGAGTTTTTCGATGATGCATGGGTCAAACTAATTTATTTGCTTCTTTTACTTACCTATAGATTAGAAAGTTTTATTTTAGTTATAAATCATATACTTCCGTAATTAAGTACTCCGTTTGGTTTTTAATTTTTGACTTTAATTCGTTTATATACCAGCTTCTAATTATTTTTTGTTTATAAAAATGTGCGTTTGAAGACTTCTAGTGATGTTCTATTTTAGTACAATGGTTAAGCTTGTTGTTTACAATTTATTGTGATATTATTTGTTATACACATTGAATTTTTCTTTTAACGAGGTGTCCTTTGAACAATAAGGTCAATTTTAAGAGCAGCCAATTATATGACTTAGTAAGATGTTGCTTGTTTAAAAGATACAGGCCTACTTGAGTTAGTAAACAATAATGTTGGCAGTGGTCCAGAAGCTGCATGCGTGCATTGAATTACTAGAATGCGCATATCTTAAGATCGGGACGACTTATCGATAACTTACCTTTGTCCCCTAAAAAGAATCAATCCATCTTTTATTTAAAATCGCAATACAGTTTTGCATAAAAAAGTTGTGATGATAAATAAGTATAGATACGTATTTCTCACTAACCCCTCCTTCCGACTTTTCTCGTAATTGTCCAAATCATAAAAGAAATATAAAATTGATATTAACGCAACGTTATCTTTAAAACGAGCAACAGTTTACGAAAAATATAAATCAGCTAATTTCTGTTCTTTGGCGGCCTTTCTTCATAACCCATTTATTACGGATCACCCTATACAGAATCCCTATACTGAGCTCAAATAGTTGAAACTTTATTTAAAATTCAGTATTTTATTTGAGAAAACGTTCGGACTAAAAAGAAATTATTTCACGTGGCACTTTAAAATTGCTCATTTTTTATTTTATTTTCGAATTCTATTACAATTTGTATCATATTTCAATATTTCATAGCCTATACATATATAAATTAGGTTGTTTTCTAAAATAATCAATTTAATTAAAAAAAAATAATTAATTTAATTCCAAATAGTAAATTTCTCAATTACTTTGACAGTAAAAAAAATATTTGAATAGCCATTTCACAGGGAATCAATGACAATGCCAAGGTAAATTCATAAACTGAAATAAGGTATGATAATATAATATATGAAATATGATAAAAATATTACGTAGAATCAGAAAATAAAATAAAAAATGGGGTATTCAATTTAAAAATTCAAACTGTAACATGGAATTTTTTTTTTAAATCATCCTATATAAATAAAAGTTAGTTTAAAAAACGCAAAACTAAAAATACAATCGACTGGTCTTTATTATCGAAAATAAAAAATTTCTTTGTTTTAACTCAATTTATTCCAACCCTTTTCAGCTACCAGTATATCCGTAACTCTTTTCTAAAAGCAACTCTCACTGGACGTTCTTTTCTAATTACCTAGTGAGCTAAGAAGCACTTAAGAAAATTAAAGAAGACATAATGAATATACTTCTACAATATCATAGGTAAGTATATCGAAAGTAAAAATATTGCAAATAAATATCTTTAGACTAACATGTGATTTCTTTGCGAGCCATTAAAAGTTCATTATGGTGTTTTTTGGGTATTTTATTGTGACCCTTCACCACTTATACCATTAATTTTTATTTCACATCGAGAAAGCGAACAAGAAGACAAACAGTTTAATCGCGAGTTTTAAAGTATATTTTGCAAGGATCCATTTTTGATAATAGAAAGTAATACTTAATACTAGTATCACTATTTGAACAATACTGTAACTCTATTCTATTGTTGCGCATGCGCAATAGGTTACCAAATATCCTATTAAAAAATCGGTAGGTATATCGCCAACGTTGTAGAACCTCATATTATGAATTTATAAAAAAAGACCTAAATATTACTAAAATTTGTTTTTAATTTTCTTCTAAATAGAAATTTCGGTTTAATTTGTGAAATTGCATTTGTTTTTTTAAGCATGTATAGGTCATGCATTCTAGCTTGAGCTCTGAGATGAGTAGATTATAGAAAAGGAGAGTCAGTGTACGACAGAGATATATCAGTGTACTACCTTATCTAATTATTACTGCGCATCCGTAGATCAGAGCTCATGCTATATAGCTGGACCTGAACCTATGTTTTTTTTTTCAGAACTCTTATTTTTCTTTTACACTTAGGTGTCGTGGTTTATGTCCACAGGTGTTTAGTATATAAAACTGACTAAATTTAATAAGTATTAATAAAGTTTTTAATTAAGGAAAACAGTTTTGACTTTAGGTACCTCTCGCATTTCCCTTAATTTTAATAAAAATTAACATTTATAAAATCGGCCATTGCTTAAACCTAGTGGATTTTAATGGCGCGAAGTATGCACATTTTTATATATAAATGATTTCTTACTGTATATACAGCGTGTCCAGAAACCATCTTAACATATGGGAAACTTTTTTATTTTAGACTTTACGAAGAAAAGTGATTCTTCATAAAAAGTTATGCATGGTCTAAAACCTAAAATGCAACTATCAGATATTAAATTCTCCCAGGCGTATACGAGGTAAGTCAAAAAATATGAATTTGGCTTAAAAGTAAAGTACCTTTATTTTTGATAATATCGAAAATTGTTATTAAAAAAAGTTGATCAGAACTAAAAACCACGTTTAAATATGAAATTACGCCCATTAACCTTGAAAAAATTATTTCGTCTTTTTTGAAACGTATGTCTACAATAACAATGCAAATTTAACTGTAGTTACATGTAATCTAGGATGGTTGTAACATACAAATTAATTGTTGATAGCAAGAAATGTTTGACAGCAACCGTCAAAACGCGTTAAAATTTATAAAACATAAAAATGGTAGCGTTATTAACTTCTGAGGAGAAAATTGAAATTGTTTTGATTGTGGAAGAAAAATTCGTAAAAAATAATAAAACCTAATTTTTCATTGCATTACCTAATTGTAATTTAAACGTGGTTTTTGGTTCTGATCAATTTTTTTTAATGACAATTTTCGATATTGTCAAAAATATAATAAATGGTCTAAAGTTGCCATTCGAAAGGCGACTTAGCTTAAAACAAAGATACTGTGGCGTAACGTTGTTGTTTTTCCTGATTCCATAGTTTCTCTAATTATCTCACAGAATTTTTCAGAAAAGAGCGAGCAAGATTTTAAGAAGCGGTATTCATTCTCGTTTAGTAGGTCCAGCACGCCTTGGAAAACTAAATGAAACCATGACAACTAATTATTTTATTTGTCAAGGCGGACAGTTTCCTTTTAATTAAATATGGTGCTTAAATTTACAATCGAGGAAAAAATTTAAATAGTGTTAATTGTTGGAGACCACTACAAGACGTACAGAGACGCAGCTCAAATTTTTAATGCAAGATATCCAAATAAAATTATTAGCCATGTAACGGTTGGAGATATTTTTAATAAATTTAAAAATACCGGATCTGTAAGTAATAAATTTTCTGACAAGCATCAGGTTTGGCGTACGGACGAAGATACCCAATTGAATGTTTTGCTAGCTGTCGTGGAAAATCCTAAAATCTCATTGAGAAATATTTCACAAACTGTTCAACGGCCTGTTACAAAGTTCACTGCCCAAGTTATTTTAAGGAAAAATAATTTTTACCCATACAAGCCAAAATTTCTTCACAAACTGCAGCCTAGAGATTTTGATTCACGATTTTTGTTTTGCTCTTGGTTTCAAGGTGAGGTAGAAGATGACCCACTATTCGCAAGAAAAATATTGTTTTCAGATGAGGCGATGTTCACCTCAAATGGAGTAGTGTGTTCTCAAAACTGTAGGTGGTGGAGTGATGAGAATCCCCATTTTGTAATTGAGTGTCGTGACCAGTATTCTTTCAAGACAAATGTTTGGTGCGGCGTTTTTAGGAACCAAATTGTAGGGCCGTACTTTTTTCGAGAAAATATTACCGGTAAAATTTACTTGAACTTTTTGGACACGGAATTATTTGATTTTTTTCATGGACTACCAATGAATATAAGACAAACACTTTGGTTCCAACATGATGGCGCTCCATGCCACAGCTCTGCAAGAGTGACAGAATTCTTAAACCGGACATTTCCACAGAAATGGATTGGACGAAGATCAAAATTTGCTTGGCCACCAAGGTCACCTGATCTAACACCTCTAGATTTTTTCGTATGGGGATTTTTAAAACAAAAAGTGTATACTCACAGACCTTTCGAGAACATAGACCATTTAGAGAGAATTATCAGAGAATGTGTCCAAGAAATTTCCCCTCAGATGGTTAGAAATGCAGTAATGGAATTTTCACGACGTACAACCGTTTGTATGGAAAAAAACGGTGGTCATGTTGAAGCTTAGTGTAGTATTTCATTATTGTACTTTGTAATTAAAATTATTAAATATAGTTTTCCATTTACGGTATTAATATGATTGACTTTCTGAACACCCCGTATGTGCTGGCTCAAAACTTTTGATTTGAATGTTATTTTATCAACAAGCAGAACTTTTTATGAAGAATAATTTTTTTTCGTAAAGTTAAAAATAAAAAAGTTTCCCATATGTTAAGATGGTTTCTGGACACGCTGTATTATGTAAATTATTAAATTGATGTGCTAGGATTCACTTGTGCGTATAAAAACGTATTTTAAATTTGTATCACTTAATAATACTAGAAACCTATATTATGATACAAGTTTTATAAACAATCATCTTAGCGCAAGCGTCCATGTTCTATTGCATTTATTTTCAATAAAAATCCAAATATACAAAGAAAATATGCCACAAAATAACCTAAATTTTGTAAATTTATAAGCCAAAATTTTATGTTGATAGTACTATCAAATGTCTAGTCTTGTCCTGTCAAAAAGCGAAAATTTTATTAATCAGGTAGTATAGTTTACGGTTAACTTCAAACTTCAGTTTAATCGGTGGAATGGATGCCGGTTAATGGCTAATCCTTAGGTTAAACTCTAATCATGAAAGTAATCCGAACCTATAATATCCAACATTCGGCATAAAGATTACATGGGTCCTCCAGCAGAATAAAACATTTATATGAATGTCATTACCAACTTTTAGAAACAAGAAAGAAAGCTTCATAAAAATCTTACTACGATACTGAAAACGATATCGAACATATCGCATCCAGTGTGTCCGTGGACAACTAAGCCCTTTTAGAAAAAAGTGTTGGTTATCGAAAAATGAGTTTTTCATACAAAAATCTGAGAGCAGCTTAGTTAGAGTGTGATGCGATAACTTGAAAATGCTTTAAGAAAAATGAACCCAAATGAAGGGAATAAGGGGAAAACGGGCTAAGTTAATTTTTGATGAAATCGAGATAATATAAAATTTTACCCATACAGGGGAAAGACGTGGTGTAGAGCAATAACGGGTTAAGTCTATTTTAGCCCATAAAAATCCTTAGATTAGAGAACACCTCTAAACTTAAAAATCTTTATAGCTTGATATTCTCCTGCGCGCATCAAATTATTTGTATTAGATTAAAGATTTCTGAAACAAAGTTAAATAATGCGCAAATAGTAAATTTTCTATGTATGTCGTCTGGAGGTGTTTTGAACTGCTTTACAATTTTAATATTTAAAGAATATTTTATTTGGTAACCCAAAAAAAATAACCAATTATTAAGAACATTAAAAGATGTCAGCGGCATCCTATATTTTCGTGAAAATATTGAGAGCAAAATTGTATATCGACGCCGACGCCACAATCATAAAAATGTATTGTACGGTTAATGTAAGTCTATGTTATTGCATATTTCACGTTATACCAAATATTATTCAAAAAACCATTCTTAACGCTTTTAGAAAAAAAGGTATTTTAAAAAACTTTGCAAAAGTACTTTTGATTACTTACATAAGATATATACAGGGTTATTTTTTTCAAACTTGACAAAGGCTTACTTTTTTATTTGAAGAGATACCCTATAGTTCCTAAAGCAAGGTTTTAGGAATTAGTCCAACTAAGAAAAATATGTGGAAAAAATGAACGAATTGTTGCCAAATTGGGCGCAATTCCGAAAAATCTTATTTTTTTAAAGGACAACACAGCATTATTTTCGCAAATTTTGATACTTGATTTTGAGATTCTAGACAAGGCATAGAGAATGAAAGTTTTTGATTAGAGTGGCGGTTTCCGAGTTATTATCGTTTAAAATTTAATTTTTTTTTTCACTCACAAGTAATGTAAAAATTGTTCATTGGAAAAACTAGGCTATAAATTGTATTGTTTATACCTGCTGGCATAAGATGACAATAAGTTTTGTGTGGTCTTGGATTAAAATGAATCGTATTACACCTCAAGATAGAATTGAATTAATTTTTTTGCCTGTTGGAGGATTAATTTTACGAAAAGCAGACACTGAATTTCATGTTAGGCATCCCGACAAACCTCGACCTAGTCCAGAATTTTTAAGATAAAATTTGGTAAAGTTAAAAGCTACTGAGAGTGTGCGTGCAAGGATTCGACAAAAAAGTAAAAATATTGCGTGTATGAGGAACAAAATTAAATTTTAAACAATAATAACCCGTAAACCGCTAGCCTAATCAAAAACTTGCATTCTTTATGTTTTATCTAGAATCTCAAGATGTATCCAAATTTGCCAAAAAAATGCAGTGTTGCCATTTAAGACAATACGTTTTTTTGAAATAGCAGTCAATATGGCAACAGCTCGTTTAGTTTTTCTACATAGTTTTCTTAGTTGGACTAATACCTAAAACTTTGCTTTAGAAACTATAGGTCTATCTCTTCAAATAAAAAAGTTATTCTATGTCAAGTTTTAAAAAAATAACCCTATATAAGCAAATATTATATAATAAAACCAACTACATACCTTGCGCCAAACTGGCTGCGGTTGCTACTACTAAGAGACAGACGAACACCTAAAACCAAGAAGAAAAACATAAATAATCTCATCGTAAAAACGCACTTTCATCGTAGATTTTAAATCTAACTCGGTACCACCTTCACAAAAACTAGTAAATATTAATATTTATTTACCTTCATGTTTAAGCCTAAAAGGTGACTGACTTGTATCACCTCATCTCCGACCAACTTATATATAGTTGAATTTTAAGCCTTGGTCAGACCCCCCTTTCTAAAATCCCCCTAGTCATCGTGTGTATGCACATCCCTCCATATTTCAGAAGACCCGAACTTTAAATTACAATAATTATTTCGGTACTTACAATGCAGTTTGGTTAATTTAATGGTTCTTCACTTACCGGCGACTGAACCAACCTGTAATCAGCGTTTGCACAATTTGATCCAGTTCGTTAAAGTTATCTAAATCTTTAAATTATATTACCGCACGCTAAGTAGTTATTATCGAAGAAACATCGGGTTTTTGTTGCAATAACAAAAGACAGTAACAATGGTTGCAGTAAATTTTATTATTAATTTTTAGAGCTTAAAATTTAAAAGTGTACGCTGCAAGATAAGTTGATATTAATTCGTTGGTCATCGGGTAAAATTGCCTGAATCATAATTCCAAAATTTGATTGAGAAATTGACAAAATAAGGTTTGAGCAGATTTTATTTTAATAATATACAGGGTTACTCGGATCTAAATGTACATACATCACCAGGAGATAGTGGACATCTTGGGGGTTTTAAATAATATATCTTTAGTGGGTCCATCTTTCCTCGTTACTTAGATACAGTATGTTTTATAAGGTGTTTTTCAAATAAAAAATAAAATTGACAAAAATATGATATACTAGGGTGTTGAATTTAAAAAAATGAAATCAGTCTTGTTTTTAAAGTCCGGACCTGAATTTCAAAAAATTTTCATACGGCATTTTGTAGCGATAGCTACTCAAAATATTTCCACCGAATATGAACATTTTATACCGAGTGCTAAAAGAATTATGGCAAAAACAAAATGAGCCAAACCTTATAAAACACACTGTATCTAAGTAACGAGGAAAGATGGACCCACTAAAGATAGATTATTTAGAATCCCCAAGATGTCCACTATCTCCTGGTGATGTATATACATTTAGATCCGAGTCACCCTGTATACTGTGACTTACATCCAGGTCGTTTTATTTATTCTGAAAAGTACGGTATATAGTATTAGCGATATAATAAATTACAATAATAATTCATTGAATTTTAGTAACTTAAGTCAAGTGATTTTGCTAGCCAATTTTGTCTGACGTACGATAGTTGGCATGATAAATAAATTTTTACCCCTGAGGTGGAGGATATTTTTTAATGGGACAATGGCCGGTTAATAATTAAGACCATTCATTTATAAACCCAATTGGATTTATCGTATAACAATTCGAGTTCATCAATTTTATATTCAAACCTACATCTTTATCCGTTAGCTAACAAGTTTTACTCCTTCGAAATGTCATTTTATCTTATTTTGCAAAAAGTGCTACATTTCCTTCGTTAATTAATTTTTAAAGCACTAAATACCAAAAATTTGTATTTAAGTTTGTTTTGTTTCTTAAATAGAAGTGGAAATTTCACTTCAGTATTTAGGAAGTTGTGTCACGTTTTGTTGTATCAATATTTTCATGACCATGTAAAAGCAATAATTATGCTACTTGCTTAATTTCATGTACGTCTATGTTAATAATGGTAATTAATAAACTAACAATTTATATTTATCAGTACATTCTTTCCAAACTTTGGTAATTCCAAGTCCAATCGTTGTAAGAAGCCAAAAAAAAAGTAAGTAATAAGGGAGTTATAACTATAATATTTTATTCAATTTAATTAATTTCTTATTTTTCATCTCGTCGCATGAGAACCAGGTTATTCTATGTCCATTTTTTTTTCAAATTGAGATTTTATTATCAAAGTTTTCTATGTCCGAAGCTCTATCGACCAAACTATTCCATGTCACTCTGCGCCAATCGGTTCACTACTTACACAGAGTCGAACTTATACTATGTCCATATGAAGTTTTTCATGTTCGAGTCATTTTAGTCTATGTCCTCACCAGCTAATAGGATTTGGCCATCTGCACCACGTGAGGACATAGACTAATTTGGCATAAATATTTCTTTCATAACATTTTGAACAACGTGCACGTGTGTGCATATATTGTGTAGTATCCGTGTTTACAGTGTTTTTGGTCGTAAAATAAGTTGTAAAGTAATGAGCGACTCAGAAGAATCCCTTTCGGAACCTTACCATTACATTTATGCAACGTGTGCACAGGATACAATACAAAAAAAGAAGAACAAACATTAAACGAAAATTTAAATACAAAATACAATGGGCATATAAAAGCTAAGCTAGAAGCTCGTAAAGAAAAAAAACAGGACATAGAAGCCTGTAAGAATGATCCGTCTACAGCCCTACTATGTTTTGATATGCAAAGTGTTTTACCATGCCCACAAACACAAATTTCAATATCATATTATAAGAAAAAGTACGCTGTGTATAATTTGACTGGTAATGACGTTGTTCAAAAGACCGGTTATTGCATTTTGTGGCACGAATAGTTAGGTGGAAGAAATGGTATAGATATTGCAAGTGCTTTGTATGTTATCCTGGAAAAACTGTTATCGGAAAGGCCTAATCTAACAAAACTGATTTTGTGGTCGGATGCATGCGTGCCCCAGAATAAAAACTGGCACATGTCGGCAGCTCTATTGTATTTTTTAAATGGGCATCCTGAAATTGAGAGCATTGTTCAAAAATTTCAAGTCCCAGGTCAAGCGTGTTGTAGTATTGTAACTGCATTCGGTTATTTTCATTTTTGATTAAATCTCGAAAAAGCCCTCCTTCTTCGAAGTCGGGCTCTTTCGGATTTAATCAAAAATGAAAATAAACTCATTCAGTTACAATACAACACGCTTTCAATCAGAATTATCGGTAATTTTGATGCACTAGTGGTATTATACCTGATAATTTCTGCCAACACCACCAAACCGTACCTAACGTTGCTTTAAGTGGTACTTTACTGTTGTCGATTTTGAGAGAACATGTGGCAGGTAGTAGGCCAAAGCTGCCAGGACAGTGGAACTTCACTAGTATCGAAAGAAAAACGTGCCAGGTAGCACATAAAACCTGCCACGACATCCAGTATAGGTATAGAACATAAAAGTCAATAGTACTGTGTGCCGGCACCATCAAACCTCGTCTAACGTTGCTTCTTGTGCTACTTTCCAGTTGTTGATACCTGATATCCTGATAACATATTTTCCCAAATTTGACACGAGTAAAGTACCACTTAAAAGAACGTTAGGCGCAATATGGCACTGCTGGCAGAAAGAACTATATTCTGGCAAATTTTGTCTTCTACCTAGCATGTATTTTCTTAAAATAAACAAGAGAAAAGTATTACTTAAAATAACGTTCCGCTTGGTTTTGTGGTAATGGCACAAAGTACCATTCATATTTAGTAGTTGTACTAAATATAAATACTTTGTTCGACGCAATTAGTTGCTGGCAAAGTTTGAATATATATCAGCAAATTAGACATAACCGAAATATATACTGAAAGAAAGAATTCCCGCGCCTGTTAACAGTTTCTCTTTTAAAATATGTGGGTTAAGGGATTAGGAAATAATAGTCAAGTAATCATTGAGCGAACTTTTAACCCGATTTTAATTAGTATTTCCGTTTTCCTGGATTGATGAATAGTTACTCTCAGCCAATAATCCGACATGTTGGAATAATAAATTTGTTTATTCCTGTCAGTTGTAAGTCCTACACCCGATGCAAGTTCAGAGACCCAGGAATATAATTAAAAATTGTAAGAAGTGTTTGAAACGAAACACTTTCATAGATTAGGTGTTTTTTTTATAAACATAAAACATTTGTAGAAGAAAAATTGCTGGTTTTTTAAATTTTCATAGAGATGTGGTCATATGAATTTTTAGGTTTCAGCCTGTCCCATTGAGGTACCATTTTGACTTTGGACGACAGTTATTATTGAAGCGGAGTGAGAAGAAATTATCTGTTACAGCAGAGGTCAAGGAAGGTCGTTACGCCTAATTAAAGAAAGTAGTAAAATATTTAAATTTTATAATACGTTTATTAAAGTCAGCATTAACTGATGCTATTTAATTATATAATTAAAAAGAAATTTTTTATGATATGATCCACTAATAAATAAGCATAAATTTTGCAAAAAATATTTAAGATCATCTTTTTTTATTCTAAATTTCTTCTGCTCAAGTGTGTTTAACTCAGTCAAGGTTATCTAAATCTTCAAAATCAATCGCTTTAAGTAGTTATTAAACTAACATTACTAGCTTCTTATTTGAATAATATCAAAAGTGTACATGAGAGGTGATTAAAAATGTGTTTACTTATTTATTTACCTTAAAGGATGTATGACAAAAGTAAGGATAAAAGGTTTTAGTAGGTATATTTAATTTTAATATTAAATAATGCTAGGTATTATTACGTAATCAAGGCCTCATTATCAAAAACAAAACAATTTAATTAACATTCTTAAAAAAATTCAGTAAACAGCAAAATGCCAAATTAAATAAGTACTTTCAGTACTTAAGAATTTTGGTTAAATCTTTGTACATCCTTGTATAAAAGAACTTTTTATAGCTTTCCTGGTATTATCCTCAAGAGCGTATATAATGTAGAAGCGCAGTGGAAAATCGAAAAGAAATAATTATTTTGTCCACGAAATTTTTTAGTTAACTACTGAATTAGGTCACGTTGGGTAAATGCCTTAGAATATTTAGGCGTTATTCCAAAAAAAATTTCGTCTGCAATGCTATTCTTCACAAAAGTGTTACCGGAAGTATGTCGGTTCTCGAAATACATATATGCCATTTTGCTCTAAGGCGTACCGTTAGAAAGCTAGATGGCGTCAAAGTTCAAAAATGTCATTATTTAAAAGTAAATATTTCGTTAGACTTATATTTCACTCATTTAAAGATAATGGTAATTTTATGTACAATCCAATAATATTATAAGATACAATGCCTCAACATTCGATCCATCGATTTGCGACGTTCCTGTTTAGGTGTTCTCCAACTACTAGACTAAAATGTAGCGGGGCCCCATCATGCATGAATTACATATTATGTCGTATTGGCAGAGGTAGATCTTCTTAAATTTCTGGAAAATCGTTTTGAAGAAACTCCAAATAAAATTATCCAGTTAAACTTCTTGGCAATACAAATGGTTCAATTAAATGTTACTCGATGATTCCGGCCCACACGCTGACGGGTTCAAACTGATGCTGATGATGCATTACAATTAAATCTTGTTGAAAATGTAGCAAATTTTCATCTAAGTTTCTATTTCCGGCAATGTCCAGCTGATTTTGATTTAAGAATAGGTTGTACTATTCTTTACAACAAAATGTAATGCATTTTGAGCATTTAATCAAATAAAATAATATTTAAATTTTTTCATTCTCAATTTTATTCAAACTACGCGTTTTCTTTTCTATCGATTTTTTTATGCAGCTAAATACCACTCAGTGGGACCTTTTATTTAAGGTATAACAAAGGGGATAGTGTCATTTGAAATTTTAAGGTGGTGGCGTGGGGCGCATAGGGGGTAACTGACCCCTTGACTAAAGTATGGTAGTTCTAGTTTCTCCTACCCAAATAACATTCGTAGCAAATCGCGTTGTTCTAACTTTTGTAGCTTTCGAGATATTTGCATTAGAAATTTTTAGATTGACACTCTGTATGTTTAGCGTCGTTTTCCATACATATTGTAATTTGTCGTTTGGAAATAAAATGTATTTTTATTTTATTTTATTTTTATTTATTTACTACTTACGTAGCTGCAGAAAGGTTCAGTTCAGATTAGTTCAACTTAAAATAATCAACATTTTTCCATTTCACAATTTACCATTACATGTTTCCAACTACTTTTTTTAGTTTCTGAATAACCTATTATAATAATAAAAAATTAAAGGAAGGTGAATCGTAAATTCACGAATCCAACAAAGAAGAAATGTGAAAGATTTGCGAAGCCAATATGAAAGGGGGTCTCAATTTAATCATGTGCCAATACACAATATACCTATCAATAATGCGCTTAAATATAATATCAAATATTGACAAATAAATTTAATATTTTATTTTTAAGCAGTAGGAAGAGAAAGGAGGTAGCAAAGATACATAACTTAAACCTATATAATATTATATTGTACTTTGTATTAATAACTATAGAACTTTGTTTACCTACACTTATGATGAAAACCTTCAATAACAGTATGCGAATACGAAAATAAACATGCACAAACATATTTGCATTTACAAACCGATTAGGTAGAAGCGTTGCCGGAAAAATATTGTATGGCACGAAGCGAGTGGTCTGCAGGAAGTGATTCACGTTCCTCTTAATTTAGACAGAACTGCAACACTATTATTGCAGCAGTTTCTTACATAAATTTTGTCGGCGAAATTTTTGATTGGTATGAAAGTATTTTACTATACTTCAAGTCCAAATTTTCAGTGACTCGTCACTAGCATATAGAGAGCATTTTCAAAATAATAAATGATGAAATTCTCATATAATTCTTTATAAATTAAATTTATTTCATTTACCCTTAAAACCTGATTCTATCAGACCTTTCCACTGGGATTTCTTAGTCCTTGCGAAAATCCATCCATAAATGCCTGCCTTGAACTTTTAATATTGTGATCTTGCCATACCCTCTTAACTATGTGCCCTTCATTGAGCCATGTTTTGTCGGGGTAATACAATTTCTTCTCCTTTTCCCGAAACTCCCGTATCGTTTTAAAATATTTTCGCCGCTATACAAAAAATTCATTTCTTTGTAATTAAGAGGCTTTTTCGATTTCGTTTAATACACCTGAAATTAATTTCTTTTAAAAAGTTCGTATGAAAACTCTAATAATATTTTAAGTAAAGATGTGCCCTTCTTAATTTCAGTCAACTCCTTTTTTATTGCGGATATTTTATTCATGAAAAAATCCATGGATTTTGCGTATTATAATACAGGGTGTTTCAGAATAAGATGCTGATCCTTAACGGTGTGAATCCTTAGGTGATTTTAAGAAGAAAAGTTCAAATTAACATATATCCTTAACCTATCAACTTTTGAACTACAGGGCGTTAAAGTTTTAAGAAAAAAATCGTTTTTCTATCATAATAAATAAATAAATAAATAAATAAATATCGACTTTATTGAAAACACAAACAGAAAAAAAAAACAAAACAATATTAAATTATTACAGAATAAGTATGATTAGTAAACAGCACAAGAAAGAAAAATAATATTAAACACACCCTATCTGCGGTATGTTGGCGAAGTCTAGCATGGCTATTCATACTCAACCCCCACACGGCAGTAGGGTATGAAATAAAAGTTATAATAATATAAAATATAAAAAATGAAAAAAAAATATAAAAAATATAAAAAGAATACTCTTAGACGGCAAATACACCTAAAGATAATATAATTGATATACATAATAATACCATTATCAAAATCAAAAGCACTCGAACAACCCCCAAGCACGCGCGGCAAATTAGTGTTAAATTTGTTTTATTGCTTGCTCAACAGTAAGTGTTTTAATTTGTATTTAAATTTATTAATATTAAATAATTTAAAATTTTTCGGTAGTGAATTGTACATTGATATTGACTGATAGATAAAGCTTCTTGTAAACATGGCAGTTTTATGTTGTGGCAATACAAAGTTTTCATTAAATCTAGTTTTCCTTGAGTGAAGATTATTGTGACGCTTAAATTTCTCTTTTAGACATGGCGGAGCTGCGTCGTTGGTAATAATTCTATGTGTAAAGACACCTAAATGTTGTTTTCTCCTATCTTCCATAAACAAGCATTTATCCTCTTTTATTTTATAGGTAATTGGTTGAAATTTTTTAATTCCATATATAAGTCTATAACAAGATTTCTGTATTTTTTGTATCCTATCTTTATCAATTTGTGTCAGACAAGGTCCATAGATAAAATCACAATAAGTAAACTGTGATAGCACTAAAGATTCACATAATTGTTTTTTAGTTTTTTGATTTAAAATGTACCTGTTGTAATAAATTAGTCTTAAATTTGAGTATGCTTTTTTAAATATTGATTTGAGGTGTTCTTTAAAACGCAAATCTGAGTCCAAAATTATTCCTAAGTTTTTAACAGTGTCTGTAAATATTAATTTCGTATTATTAAGGGTTATGTTTAAGTTTTGTTTAATAAACTCTCTGTTATTCTTATTACCGAAGCATATAACTTTTGATTTTACAGGATTCAATACCAGATTATGTTGGAAAGATAAGTCATTGATAGTTTTAAGATCACTGTTAATATTTAAACATGCTGCTTCATACATATTCCGAGAAAAATTGTAGTAAATCTGAGTATCATCTGCATATGCCTGTATCTTACAACATTTTAATGACTTTAGTATGTCAGATGTATAAATAATAAAAAACAAAGGGCCCAGAATTGAACCTTGCGGCACACCAGATAAAATTTGCGCATTAGAGGAAAGTATGTTATTGACGGAAATTTGTTGATTACGATTACTTAAATATGAGTTTATGAGTAATAAAGATGAATTATCAAAACCAAAGTACTTTAATTTGGCACTCAATAAATTATGATTAATCGTATCAAATGCCTTAGAGTAATCAAGCAGCACCAAAACACTGACCAGACCCGTGTCATATGCCTCAATTATATCACTTGTAACGGTCGCAAGAGCTACAGCAGTACTATATCCTTTTCTAAACCCACACTGCACATCAGGTAATATTTTTTTTTCATTGAAGTACTCATTAATTTGAGTAAATAAAACGTTCTCGTATATTTTTGATAAGAGTGGCAATATGCTTATAATTCTCAGATCTGAAAAATCCTTAGGGTTATTATTTTTTGGAAGGGGTCTTCCTAAAGCTACTTTCCATAAATATGGAAAATATTGCCTTTCAATGCAAGTATTAATTATATGAACAATATACTTTACTATAAATGGCCTGCAGTAATTAATCATGTTTAAGGAAATCTTATCAACTTTCAATTTAACAACTTTCTAGCAATTTTTATGAATTTTTCACACATGCCCTCTAAGCATCAATAGCCATTTTTTGGTGTAGAAAAATTTTAAAATTTTTTAACCAGTGGCGTCCTGAAAGGGTTTGGACTAGACATTTTGGAAAATATTATGTACGCCACTGCTTTTTCTCAAGATAAAAATTATTTTTAAAATACTCATTCATTTTAGGACAAATTTAATATCTTGCCTTTTTATCGTCCGACAAACAGTTTCCGACAAAAAAAATAAAAATCACTAAATGCGCATTCGCTCTGTGCCTATGGCTTATTTTTTAACATTAAATTAAAACAACTAACATTAAATAACGTGTGAACAAAAACGAAAATAATTTAGATTAGCTGTTAAAAGTGGCCACCACCTGCAAGAATGCATGCATGCTTCAGCTCTTCTCCTCATTGAGTCTCGTACCCTTTGAAAAATTCCTGGAGTATTCCTGATAGTGTCGAAACAAACTATTATGCGGTTTCTCAACTCCTCTTCAGTATTTATTGGGATGCTGTAAACCAAGGTTTTCAGATGTCAACACAGGAAAAAATCTAGACTGTTTAGATCCGGGGATCTAGGTGGCCACGATTGTGTTCCTCTGCGCCCTATCCATCGATTACTATAATGTTGATTTAAAAAGTCTCGTGCTAAGAGACTGAAATTGGCAGGTGCACCATCGTGCATAAACCACATACGATGTCGGCTTAAAATAGGGACGTCGAGACGTCGTCTAGCAAATTTGGTAAAATTCTCCAGACATGAGTAATATTTAAAATATTCCCAATTTTTGTGGTACTTATATTAGGGTTTTGTTCCACTAAATTTAAAACAGCTTCTTCGGTTTCCGGTGTTCGTGTAGTTTGGTGTGCCCCTTTTAAGTACTTTTTTCTTTCAAAAAATCCCGTTTCACATAACTTTCTGTGAGTTCCTGAAATCGTTCGTGCATACGGAACTATTCTATTTGGATAACGCTCTTGGTATAATCGTCTGGGTTCGAATGCATTGCCGTCAACAAGTCTGTACACTGTACAGGTAATGCATATCCGCAAACTCGACATTTGTACAATTTACCATGATACTTATACGTTTAAAAAGTATTACGTTTTTAAAATTTAAGTTAAGTGGAAAGCCGTGTACATAAATAAATAGCTGTCAAAACTATTTGGCATTAAATATTTCGTTATTGTCATTGTTTCCTTAACAAAGTTCATAGCCTACTTGTCAGAAACCATAGGCACATAACGAATGCGCATTTAATGCTTTTTATTTTTTTTGTCGGAAACTGTTTGTCGGACGATAAAAAGGCAAGATATTAAATTTGGCCTAAAATGAATGAGTATTTTAAAAATAATTTTTATCTTGAGAAAAAGCAGTGGCGTACATAATATTTTCCAAAATGTCTAGTCCAAACCCTTTCAGGACGCCACTGGTTAAAAAATTTTAAAATTTTTCTACACCAAAAAATTGCTATTGATGCTTAGAGGGTACGTGTGAAAAATTCATAAAAATAGCTAAAAAGTTGTTAAAGTTATGATAGAAAAACGATTTTTTTCTTAAAACTTTAACGCCCTGTAGTTCGAAAGTTGATAGGTTAAGGATATATGTTAATTTGAACTATTCTTCTTAAAATCACCTAAGGATTTACACCGTTAAGGATCAGCATCTTATTCTGAAACACCCTGTATATTGTGTATTAAAATATCTCTTTTACAACAAATACACAAGGTACTAATGATACCATTTCCTTAGAACCAGTAGACTCTACAGAAATAATTGATATATTTAACAACCTTAAAAACAAACTAAGTACCTAGTGGTATTGACGAAATATCAACCTCTCTTATTAAATACATTATTACAGCTATTACCCAGTCCATTGTCTATATCTTTAATAATTCACTCAGATTTGGCGTTCTTTCTCAAAGATCCTGGAAAGAGTGATGTGTGACCGATGATAGGGCACAGTATTCTTAATGAGGTTCAACATGCCTATTTAAAGGGTAGGTCAACACAAACGGCCATTTTTCAGTTTACCGAAGAGATATTAAGAGCCCTTGAACGTGGCGAGATCCCCTTAGGTTTATTTCTTGATCTGTCTAAGGCATACGACACTCTAAACTTTGATATCTTGCTTAAAAAATTAAGAATGTATGGCATAAGAGTTATAGCGTTAAGGTTTATTACATCATATCTCTCTAACAGATATCAGAAAGTAACTTTAGGTCAAAGTTCAAAGCGAGTCTTCTCAATTCAGACTGAAATAAAATTCGGCATACCACAGGGAAGTGTCATTGGACCTCTCTTGTTTATTATCTATATAAATGATATAAATGAACTATACGCTATCCACAAGGACTCTACTATAACCAACTATGCCGATGACACTAATCTTTTAATAACAGCATTAAGTTTACCTGTTCTAATTGACAGATCAAAATTATTGATGGCTAAAGCATCTAAATGGTTTACCAAAAATAAGCTAATATTGAATAATGACAGAACAAACATCATTATTTTCAAGAGAAAAAGAGCACGGATTCAAGAACCGGCCACTATGAGTGTAAATAGTAACAGTGTAAAACTAGAGTCAACTACTAGGTTTTTGGGAATGGTATTAGATTGTTGTCTCTCGTGGGATCAGCACATTAAATACACTGTAATTAAGTTCAATAGAATATGTTATACTTTCCGAATACTGTCGAACTATGTCGACACTGACAAAGTAATCTTGGATAATGTTTGTTCTTTAAGGGAGACCACTAGCTTGGGCTATTTGGCGGTGGCAGTAATCGCGCTGTCGTGAGCAAACAGGTATAACAACTGTGTTTGACCAAATTTGGGATGGCAAAGTAATATATCGGCTCTACTATTTAAGGTAGATACCAACAAAAAATGTTTACAAAAGTTGTAGGGTATAAGCAAATAAATATTCAAGAATTATTTTAAAGTATACAGGGTGGTCCAAAAAGGTATGACAATAAAAATAGGTACATATTTTCTTAATAGACCACTCTATATATTTTAGGATTTTTGTTTCCCCACGAAATTATCCCTATGACGCCATATTTGGTTTTTCATATTTGTACAGCGTTGTCAAACAAAATAAAAAATTCTTAAAATGTTAGAAAAAAGATGATATAGTATAAGAATCTGTATGTCTCAATTACAAAATCCAAAATATTGAATGTGTTGTAAACTCCAAGTATAGGGATATAAAATTAAATCATGTAGTCGAATTTTTTACAGGGTATAGAAAATTTTAAAATACAATAATTCCTGTTTTTTCAAATTCAACACCCTATATTTATTAGGCTCACTCCATAAATTCTCTTTTATTGGTAACTCTTCACTACTTTTTCAGTATTTCGATTTCTTTTCCAATTTTTCTTTAAAAAACTGTGATTTCTCTTTTCTAGTTAGTAATGATCCCGGAAAAAAAAGAATAAAAGAGAATTGAACTCTCTATAAGAAGAACCTAATAAATATATGGTATTGTGTTTGAAAAACGGAGCTATTGTATTTTAAAATTGTCTGTATTCGGATGTCAACAAAAAACACCAGCAATATACAGTATTACACCGGAATACCATAACATCACATTTTACATAGTAGGTTTCCGAACCAGACTCGAGTAAGGCCTTACCACCCGAGATACATTATAACGCGTTCCTTAAACAAGTCATCGCATAAGCAAAAATATTTCCTGCTAATTTATATTTCGTTATCTGGTGGTTGCTGATAATATTTAAACCTTTTAATTACTTTAAAACTTTTTGGATAATATAGTATTACCCATAATTATTAGTACAATAGAAAGCAATGCAATTGTTCAATAGATGGTTGGCAGGTCATTCTTGCCTTTTTCGAGTATAGCATGGGCTCCAGCATACTTTTCTCAAGAAGTGGAATATCTTTTTTTGTAGGATAAGTTTTAACACTTAAAAGATACCGGTTAATTTTTTAAGCACGCTCATTGGAATCTCGCTAAAACCGAAACCTTTTTCGCTGTCAAGATCCTTTGGGATTCGTTTATCAATGCGATGCCAGAAAACAACCAATCGTCAGTATTTATATGACACACAAAATGTTGGTTGCAGCCCCTAAATAATTAATTTTACTTTTTAACGCCGCGTCGTAACTCAATAATTAATTCAGTTTTATTTTTATTTTTCCGTTTCATATAAATTTTAAAAAATTGTGATATTCTATAGTATACAAAAAAAGGGTGTGCAAATGTAACTGATTTCAAGTTTCAAAACCATCAACTCATTTCAATGTTATCATTCTTGCCGACATATTGACATTATCGTTCATAATGTTAACCCCAAAGCTTACCCTATAAATAATTGTTAACGCCAGTGGTGGATGGACTAGGAACTAAATTTTTGTGTCTTCTTTTTTCTTTTATTTTAAGGCACAGCACTGCAGGATAAATCCTTTATGGCGCTCTAGAAGCGGCGCGTGTGCGCAGGAAACGATTCACGTTGGTACTTGGTTTTGAATCTTTGGAAATTATACTCGTTGGGGAACACGATCTCAGGGAGGTCGTTCCAGAGTGATGACGTTCTCCAGATGAAAGAATTTTGAAATAGTGTCGTTCGAAGGACACTAAGCTAAACCACGTACTGGTGGGCTGCAGTGGCTCGTTACCATGCACCGCTCTGGGTAGTATCAAGCGGGCAACCTCAGTTGAGCACTTGCTATGAAAATATTTGTAAAATAGACTCAAGTCGCCAACCCGCCTTCGATGGTCAAGGCTTTCCAGGTTGTTTGTCAGACTATGGTCACCGATCAAGCAAATGGCTCTTCTTTGAATGGAATCTAGCAGTCCTAGGGTATGTTTAGAAGCAGAGCCCCAAATATGCAAACAGTAAACAGTACTCCAGCGATGGTCGAATTTGGGCTTTATAGAACATCAAAAGTTGTTGGGGTGTATAGAGGTTCTTAGTTCGGAAAAGTACTCCAAGCTTCTGCGAGGCTGCCTTAGCAATGGCCGCAACTTGACTATGCCAAGACAAATGACTACCCAAATTAACGCCCAATAAATAAATTGATAAAGCCAAGGGAATCGAGTGTCTCGCTATAACTATATCCAGTTTCTCAACAATAACTTTTTTAGAAAAAACTGCCGCCTGGGTCTTTTTAGCGTTAAATTCTACTTACTTACTGTCACCCTAAGACAGAATTTCTTCCAGGTCTTTGTTGAGATGTGAGAGCTCTTGCTGTCTATAGAGATGTGCATTGGGAGCTGATGTCCGAGCATCCAAAGTAAAAGATGAAACAAGTATGCTGTCATCAGCGAAGCTATATATAGGATTTTTAGTTTTTTCCAAAAGATCGTTAATGCATGTAAAGTAAAAAGAGGGTTGGCGACAATATAGAACCTTGAGGGACTCCGGCGTTGATGTTGAATGTGTCAGAAAGAAATCCACGCCAACGCCACGCGCAGAGAACGGTCTCTAAGAAAGCTCGACAGCCAGGAACAAAATTGAACCGGTAATCCGTACGCTCTCACTTTAGTTAGGAGCCCCTTATGCCATACTCGGTCAAGAGCCTTGGAAATGTCCAGTGCTACCGCCCGGGGCTCCCCATGATGTTCTATTGCGTTGTTCCAAACATGAGTAACATAGGCGAGAAGGTCTCCTGTTGATCTAGACTTACGGAATTCATACTGGCGGTAACTAATAATGTTAAAGCCTTCCAGGTATTTTAATAGTTTTTCGTTGATAGCCTTCCCCATAACTTTTGATATAACTGAAAGCAATGCGACTGGACGATAGTTGTTTGGCAAGGTCTTTTTGCCTTTTTTGGGTATGGGCTGGATTCGCGCAGTTTTCCAGCAAGAACCTTGGACCTTAATTTTGAATTCTACAAAACAAATAGAAATATTTACTATTATATATATATATATTTTCACTACTTTGGTTCGATTTCGAATCGATTTATTTAAGCTAAAGTGAACTGATTTGTTCTCTTTTCCAAAAATGTCACTTCCTCTAAATTTATCCCAAAGTGATTTTCAACTGAACCAGCGACAAAGCAGGATCACTTTAATCGATTTAAGCAATTATTTGGATTTTATGTTAGAAACAAAGTTATTTTAGTGTTTGATATTAATTCCCTTAATTGATTTTAAAAATTGTATCGATCCAATTCAAATTTTCAATAGAATGCGGCTAAGGATATCAGCACTTTAAAATAAGATACGAATTGTTAATACGAGAAATCACAAACACAAAAAATGAAGTATACAGAAATTTCCGGCATTACTGGTCTCGTCATGTCACCGCCACGTCACTTCGTGGGTCTTGATTAGCGCTTACGGTGGATGGACTTGTTCCTTACATATATTGACGGTCTCCCATTTAAGAAATTTCTCTTTTGGATAATATACTTTATGATGTCAATTGGCTCAAATACTCAATACAAACAACGAGCAAGCTTACGATGCTGAATCCTTTGCCATCTTATCTTGACACTTTAATGTCCTCACCACGATACACAAGTTTCTTTTGTGTATCGTTAAAAATCCATATGATTTTATTATCGCGATTAAGACATGTGCCGATCAACCGACACCGGTCAGTATTACTTTAGTTTTTTTTCAGATCAGGTATACCTAATAGAGTCGTAAGAACTTTTACTGTTACTATTTATCCCCCTATTTATTTATTCTCCTTTTTTAAACTATCCTACAAAAGAGGAATATTCTTATAATGCTGGAAAATTGCACGAGTCCAGCTCATACCCAAAAAAGCAAAAAAATACCCTGCCATTCGCATTACTTTCGGTTGTATCAAAAGTTATGTTGACAGCCTATAATATCATCATTGGCAACCAGTATGGATTTCTAAAATCTGTAACAACAGAAATTCTTCTCCCTTTTGTTAACCATCTTTGCAGCAACGCAATATAATATGATGGGGAGTCTCGGGCTATGGTGGTTATTCTGGGCCCGGGCGGTAGCACTAGACCTTTCCAAGATCGTGAAGTATAGCATAAGGGCCGTCTAACTAAAGAAAGAACATACGGTATGCCTATTCAATTTTGGTCGTGGCTGTCCGACTTTCTTAAAGATCATTCTCTGCAAGTGGTCAAGGACGGATTTTATTCAGATACGTTTACCATCAATGCGGGAAACCAAGGTTCTATATTATCTCCACTAGACGTAAACGACCTTTTAGAAAAAACTAAAAATCTGATAAAAAGTTTCCAACCAAAGTTTCAACGAATTGAATACTAAAGACTCCCAGGCGGCAGTTTTCTGTAAAAGAAATTCATGTTAAAGAGTCAAATAAAGTCATGGCGGGACACTGAACTTTTCTGGCTTGATCATTTCATTTATTGGGTGCCTACATGTAGGTATAGCTATATTATGACTTGGCATAGTTACGCTCGCGGCCTCGCGGAAGCTTGGGATACTTTTCTGAAATTAGAACCTCTATACACGACAATACCTTTTGTCGCTCTATAAATTCCAAATTCGACCATCGCATCGCTTGAATTATCCTATCGGTAACCATGATCTGGTGAAGGCAGGTTAGCGACTTTTACAGTCTCCTTTACAATATTCTCATGGCGAGGGCTCAACTGAGGTTGCCCGCTTGATTACACCCAGAGCGGTGCATGGTAGAAACATACGGCGAGCCACTGCAGCTCACTCATGCGTGTTTCAGCTTAGTGTTCCCTGAGCGATACTGTTTAAAAATTCTTTCCTGCGCACACTTACCGCTCGCAGAGCGCCATAAAGGATTTGTCTTGCAGTACTGTGCCTGATCATAAAAAAAAGTTTTATTGATAGGAGAAAAAGTTTGCTGGCAGTTTTGAGATATGTAAATACATAATTATGCAGCTTATCAAGATCCGTACCAACAGTATATTTTTATTTCAAGTTACTTCATCGGAAATAAATTTGTAAACATTATTTTTACAATCTAATTACATTATTTATTTTTAATATCAATCTGTTAAATCAAATTTATAATTTATTACCTAAATGTTTTATACAACAGCTTTACATGAAATTAAGTAATAATACCAGTTTTAAAAAAATGCGAGGATGTACGAGTTTATACAATGTAATAAGAAGTTTGGTGAAAGGAAGTGGGTGAGCGTAAAAAAATTGAAGCTAATGTGAACTCAACGTTGATTTATTCTCTTTATTATGTAATGCTTTGATTTCTTAGTAGGTACGAAATTCCTTATTATAAAAAATAATGTCATACTCTGTAAAATTCAGGAGAACAATAAAAATGTCATATTGTGGTTATTAAAGCATGGAATATATTTAGAAGAAAAGCCACAAAATATAACGATTGTTGAATGTGTTATACATTGCTAATGCTACACGATTATAGTTATTTATATTACTAGTACGGTATGAGTATGAGTCGTAGTAACCACACGAGTGCTGTAATGAACCTTACCGTACGTGTGATATACAACATTTTATATAAGACCCAGAATTTTGGTTTTTTATGATTTTTTTATGTATTCAAACATAAAAAACCAAAATAATAAATTTCATATCACTTATCATAAAGGTGGATTTATGGAAACCAATTAAGACCTTTATTTTTCCTAATTTTGTATGCTTTTAATTTTTCATAACTGATCTGCATAAATCCACCTCTATAAAAAAAAACTAATGAAATGACATATTTCACAATTATCTATAATAAATTATTGTCTTCTACCTAAAAAAAAGCCTTCCGAGATCAACAGAAATAATGCACCTTTAGATATATTTTACGGAAAAAGAACTGTTTACTCCATACTAATATGGTTGGTTAATGTGCACACTTTAAAAATATTGACTTCTATACAGGCGGTCAAGGACGGTTTTACTGGGGGGGGGGGGATAGGGTAATTACCCCCCCCCCCCATGAATTTAGAATTTTAAGCATCATCATTTAAAAAAGGGCGTGGCACCCAAAAATTTTTCGCCTGCGCCGCTATTTTTTTTCTAGTCCCCCCCCCCCCCCCCCGAACTTATTTTCTGGTGACTTCAGGTTAATAAGAGCTTTTCTATTTATTACTGCATGCTTGTTTTAAAAAAATGTACCTATCTAAATGCATAGGTAATTGATACCATTTTTTAAAAAAAAAAAAATTGGGATTTGAGAATACCCCCCCTCCATGTTGAAAAGCTAAAACCGCCCTTGCAGGCGGTACCAAAAAAGTTTGTTCGAGCAATGTAACAAACTAACTGCTGTACTCCTTAAAAGGAATATTATGTTAATCTTGCATTCCACGTTTTCATATAAAGATTGTTTACTTTATTGTATTAGGTACATTATACGAACCTTATTACCTGAACTAACCTCATAGTTCTTGAGATTTTTATGGTTTTAGCGAAAAACTCCTAAATTCAAACATTTATTATTTATTATGGGTAAAAATAAAATTGCTTGTTATGTTTCACTATTTAATCAGTTACCTGACACGCGTGTTTCGACCCTTTCTTCTTTGAAAATGACCTGAAAGGGTCGAAACACGCGTGTCAGGTAACTGATTAAATAGTGAAACATAACAAGCAATTTTATTTTTACCCATAATGGATAATATACGGTTTCACCAAGAATGTAGCCCAACGCAAGTAAATTACATTTATTATTTACAAAGCTACGCCCATAATTTTGCGAGAAAATAATTTTTATTTGGTAGTAGCAAAGACTAAGATATAATAAATGCTACGCTGATGAAATATTTAAAATATATAATACAGGGTGTACCAGAATGGCTATTGGGGTGGATTGGTTGTTTTCAGGGAATTTTATAAGGGTGTAAAGGGAGCATCGAGCGTCTTTTAATAAACAGGCCAAAATAAGAATTTCGTCCTGTACTCAGTGCATTTCTATAAGTGTGAGCTAAATTTGTCGCTTTTTTAGTACTTGTTTTTTCTTTGGGTGATGGTCCCTTACTTGCCGATATAACCCAGAATGCAGAATTGTATTTTATTTTATCTCCTCGCCTCTTACGTGTGTAAAAGAATTATTCTTTTACAATACATATTATGATTGGGTCTGGTATTAGGTAAGTTGTGTTATACGACTTAATGTTTATTAGACCTTAGTTGTATTTTTGCTTTAAATATGCTTGTTGTAAATTTTAAATTAGGTAGTTCACAAACAGCACAGTAAGTGTTATAACCTATTTACTGAGTACCAAAAATAATGTTACGATAATGTAAAAGTAATTATATACCGCAATTTTTGTGAAATCTTGATTTATAAAGGTGAAGATAGGAATAACAGTATACTAACAATAATAACTTAAATGACTACTTTGATGCAAACAGTGTTAACATATTGATTATACTCAACGAAAAAGTATAATGCATGCTCTTAGAAGATGTGAACTCCTACCCTAATAAAAATTTTAAATATATATAGGTATGTACTTATTTCTTATTTCGGTAAGTCTTGTTGCATTCAGGTGTAAAATGTCGTGGTCGGTGCAAAATATCACCTACGGGTGTAAGATGTCACATACAGATTTTAATTGTCACATTTGGGTATTATGTGCTTGATGAGTACATGCAACAAGATCTTTGTTCCTTTTCGCAGAAAAGCTCTGCGAGCAGTTCAGCGAGAACCCATCTTCTGGCCTACGGAGAGATGAAAGGATCTCCAGAGCAGTAGAAATATATCAAGGAATAGATCATCCAGTTCAAAATATATCATTCGTCACTCAGGAGGAGGTGAAAGGACTTTTCAATAATTTAAATATAAGGAAGGCTCCAGGCTTGAACGGCATTAGAAATGCGGCAATGCGCAATTTACCTAATAATATAATTAGGGACATAGTAAACTTATAGGTAATTATCAAAGAAGGCCACTGTGTGTGGAAGAAGGCAATTGTTGTTTTGATCCTTAAACAAATCGAGGAGCCTACAGTGCCTACACAGATTGTAAGCTATAATAGGCCGATCAGTTTATTATCGAGTCTGGCCAAAATCATTCTCAGTCGTCTGCAAGATTTTGTTTTTGAGCGCAACATTCTCACGGATGAACAATTTGGATTTCGGGGAGAACATTGCACTGTAAGACAGACAATGAGGCTGGCAACCAGAATACCAGAAGGATTTAACAAGAGAGCACGCACGGGAGCTATTTTCTTTGACGTTTTGAAAGCATTTGATAAGGTCTGGCACTGTGGTCTGATATTAATTCTAATAAGGTTGGGTGCCACCAGTTTTCTCATTAAAGTCATTATCTCCTTTTTGGAGAACAGAAGTTTTGTAGTTTCGCGATTTCAGACCCGAAACACATCAGGGCGGAAGTTCCGCAAGGATCCCTCTCGCTCCGATGCTATATAACATTTACGTTTATGATATTCCGAGGGGCAGATTTAATGAGTTGTTTTTGTTTGCTGACGTTACTGCAATTACTTCTGTTTCAAAGTCACCACGGATACACAATGGCTTTTCGACTGGAAGATACATCTGAATCCTGCCAAGACGAAAGTCATTCTCTTTTCGAAAAGCACGGTGAGAAGGCCCAAGACCCTTCTAAGGGTGAACGGTATACTAGTAAATTGGGTTCAAGAAGTCAAGTATCTGGGTCTAGTTCTTGATCAAAGATTGAACTGGAAGAAAAACTCCGAGACCCGACTTAAAAAGGCTGGTAAGCAGCTAGGTTCTATTTACTGTCTTTTAAATAAAAATTGTATAAAACTAAAGTAAACCTGTACAAGACTTTGGTCAGGCCGCTCCTGACTTATGGTGAGCCAACATGGTGCATGATAAGCAGGACTGAGCATAACAAATTCCAGATATTTCAAAACACAGCTTTAAAAATCATTGCGGACGCTCCGAGGTATGCTGTAATAGTACATTACGTATCAAGTTTAGAAAAGTGGAACTTTACTTGACGAGTATGGTTAGTTCAGGTTAGTCCTTAGTTCCATACGAGTCAAGTAAAATCACTTTTCTGACGAGGTGCGTATACTATTTTTTCGTATTTTATAATTAATTAATTATTTTGCATTTCATATTAAAATCTAAAAAGAATAGTTACTGAAGAAAATCTACAAAAACTTAGTAGTATGACTTTTCGGTAACTCAGCAATATAAACAAGATGTTTTCTTGTGCTTGACGACTATTGACAGCATCCAAATAAAATCATATTTGAAGAGTGAATTTCGCAAGAATTATGGAAATGGCTAATGAAAACGACTTGGAAGATATCCTGAATGCGGCCCGCGAAGCTTCTTCAAGTTTGCTTCTAGTAAAATCCAAGGAAAGATACGAGAAAGCATATAATATGTTCTGCGAGTGGAGAAACACCAAGAATTTTAAAGGCATTGACGAAAATTTGATGCTGGCATACTTTTACGAAAAGGTAAGCTATTTTATATGGTTAAAGTGTGGTACATAGGTACTAATTTTGTTATTTGTTTTATGCAAAAGTCCTCAAAGCTTCCAGTTTATGGTCTACGTACTCTATGATCAAAAGCACAATACATATCAGTGAAAATACGGATATTTCACAATATAAAAAGTTAATCGCTTTTTTGAAACGTCAAAACGACAAATATGAACCTGAAAAATCAAAAGTTTTGACCATGGAAAACGTCACGAAGTTTTTGAAGGAAGCTCTAGACGACACGTTTCTGTTAATGAAAGTGGTATCAATTTTTGGGCTGAATGGCGCATGTCGGCGTGCAGAACTATGCAGTTTAACATCTGAAGATATAGAGGATTCAGGAACAATGCTAATAGTAACGTTACATGATACCAAAACAAAGAATAACGTGTATTTACCGTAGGATCAGATGGCAATGGGTATAAAATTTACCACAAGTACCTACTGTTAAGACCTAAAACAGTACGGCACAATTGATTTTTCCTGTTTTATCGTCATGGCAAATGTACAGTACAGCCAGTTGGCATCAACACTTTCGCAAAAATCCCACAAGAAATTGCGAAATATCTAAAACTTCCTGATGCTTCAAGCTACACCGGTCATTGTTTGAGAAGAACATCTGCAACTTTTCTTGCTGACAATGGCGCTGATATTCAGGATCTCAAACGGCATGGGGGATGGCATGGGGGATGGCGACAAGCGTAGCTGAAGGATACGAGGAAGAAAGCATTGAAAATAAATCGAAAAATTTTCAAAGGGTATTCAAAAATGTCCAACTGGGACTACCCAAGAAGTCCCCATAGGAATTGTGGTGAATGAAATAAATGTTCAGCAACAACTACTTAATACGGCGAGGTCAGCAGTTGCATCCTTTTCTAACTTAAATAATTGTTCTTTTAATATTTATTGTAATAAGATTTAAAATAAACGAATTTCTTTGTTGTAAAATTGTGTTTTGAATGACATTGACGTTTTATGCAGTAAGGGTTGCTATGCTGTAACGGTTGCTATGCTGTAATGGTTGCTATGCTGTAAAGTGACCCATTACTGTACGATTTTGAGGTCATTAATCTAGTGCATTACTGTATAAAATGTAAATATGGTGTTACATAGAGATTTTCAGATTGCCACTTTAATGGAATTTACAATAAAATTATTACAAACTACTGCAGACGAACGGACATTAACCCATTTATTAGACAAACATACATACATTCTCCGTTAGCTCCACTTATAAGTACCCTAAGAATTGGCTACTTCCAGATATAGTTTCGAAGCACTAAGCTGGAGGGCTCGACGAAATATAATAATATTTTAAACAAGAAAACCAATTTCGGAAAAAAACAGTGATAACATGAAGCAATATTGACGCACTCTCAAATGACATTCCAATTAAGGCATTGCCCAAACCAATTTTTTTATATGAAGTTTGGCCCATAAAGCCACCGATCATTGAATATAAGTTAAAGGCGTAAACCCTGACTTAGAAGACAAGGAGGTTCCCAATTAGATCTCTGTTCGGGTGCTGTTTGACGGTGGCTCGACGGTCGAGATGGTCATCTTTTAACTTTTTTTATTCGCTGTTGGGAATATAACCAATCATGTCGTAGAATGTTGTCACGTGGTTCTATAGGATACTTTTAGACTAGTATTTGTGGTTTAATAGTCAGCGACGTCTCATCCATAATTCATGTTAATTTAACTTGTAAAATCTTTTAACAAATTTACAATTGGTATAAAAAAACAAATTTAAAAATGTTAACCTCCTATGACCAACGGTGATGCAACCGTCAAATTAAAAATCCTATTTTTTACCGGCCACCGTCAAATGTCGACCAGTACCAGTCAACGTTAAGCTATAAATTCAGCTTTAATAAATGAAAATGAAAATGAAAACTTAATGTATTTGGCATTGTAATAGGAACCTGGAACAGTTAGGTAATTATTAATTTAAAAAAAAAAACTAAGAAATTAATTATTATAGCTTTCACGATTTGAATTCTTTGACTTTATCGTCACGCCCTGTGATATATATTTTTCTATATTGTAGGCACTTAAGAAAATCGAGAACAGCTTGTTCCATTACTTCGCCATCGACATTATGAATGGCCCAAAACTGTACTTCTTAACTAGAAGAGTAAATAACTTTAAGGGTAGTTACTTTCCAAATTAGGTTGATGAGAATGACCGTCCAAGAATTCTTATAAAAGCGTATGCCTAACTAACCTTAACCTTATCTACCAAGCATATTACTTTTCCGCTCGGTTCGTAACACTCCATAAGATCATGCGAATTTAAACCAACGTAAACGCAAAAATTATGCCTAAATTAACCAAGAACGTTCACATGAAAATATCCACATACTAACCTGAACTAACCTGCCTCAATGGCACTGAACCGTCTAATAAATTATTCATTAAACACAGCTGATTGCAACATCTGATACAGATCAAATGATATCTTTTTTAATAACATAAAAAGCTAAATACTTAACAAATAGTAATTATTGCTGGATACGAAGATTTGAAATCAGCATTCCCGTGTCGTAATAAAATATTATCCCTTGAGAAAAAGAAGACATACCAAACCAAGTTATGTCATTTATTATATAAAACACTACTGGGTTAATTATTATAAACAAAGGATTCGAGAACTGGTTTAAATGAAAACTGTTGACTGTAAACAGGTAATTAATTAATTAATGATTGCTTAATATTAGAGTGTACATCGATACCTACTTTGAAAATATAGTGAACAACTTGTATCGAGAAGAAAAATATAAAAATGCCATTTTTAAATTATAACTTTAGAAAATGCATGATTTGCTAGTTTGTCAATTCTAACTAGTAAACTTGGAGTTAAGGGCATTTGGTTAAATACAATATTAACATATTAATATAACGGTGTACCCACGGCATTTTATCTACTTCTAACATTAATAAATCCAATATTGGTTGATTCATAGCAATGCTACGAAATTTTAGCAAACAATTGATTTTAATGTTTTGTATGTTGGCCATTATTCAAAAACAGAAAGCCAATTTCGATAAAGCTCCAAAATGTATTATCAACCAGGGAAAATTTATAGAAATGCGTATTGCATAATTAGGGTCAGATGAAATTCTGTATGCATTCTTGCAATCAGGATATTTAGAGGGAAACTAAATTTTGGTTTTTAAATGAGTTTAATGGGTTACAGGGGCATACCAGAAAGAAGTGGAGAATAACCTACAAAAGGACGTGCAAGATGAAACCAATATTGAACAGCTTAATGAGACGTTAGTGGAGGCACTAAAGAAGGCACAAAAGAAATGTGAAGATAGGCAATCAAGGAAAAACGAAAAGCTCACTGAAGACACAAGGGACCTAATGCAAAGAAGATAAGCACACAACGAACACAGCAGAGCTAAGGAGTTTAAATGAAAACATTTCAAATCCCATTAGGAAAGACATACGGATCTTTAATACTAAGAAAATTAATAATACCATAGAACAAAACAAAAGCCTAAACGTTCTGAAACAAAAGTTGAAGACAGGAACGAGGAATATTTGCAAGTTAAAAAATGGGCAAGGACATATCATATACGAGCAACAAGAGATTCTGAAAATCACCGAAGAGTACTACAGAACATTATATAGTCAGGATGATTCCCTTCAAGAGGTAGAAATCCCAGTAATATAGAATCAAGGATCGGAGCAACTTCCAGATATAACCGAAGGGGAAATTGAATCAGCCATAAAATACATAAAGAATAACAGAAACCCTGGAGAAGATGGCATTGTAAGTGAAATGATAAAACTGGGAGGTAGATGCATAGTAAAAGCCTTAAAAACTCTTTATAATTGGAAAAAGGACACCAGAACAATGGAATAATGCCGTTGTGTAATCTTACATAAAAAGGGAGACATAACAGAAATCGGAAATTACCGACCTATCAGCCTGTTATCCCATTTATATAAGCTCTTTATGAGAATAATTACTAATAGACTGGGAACCTAAGCTAGATTTTCACCAATCACTAGAGCAAGCCGGACTTAGAAGTGGTTTTGGAACGAATGACAACCTAAAAGTAATAAAGTCCTTGATCAAGAAAGTTATAGAATAGAACAAACCATTGATAGTAATATTTGTAGACTTCGAGAAAGCATTTGGTTCAGTCCAGCATAGCTCCATGTTTAGAGCGCTTACGGAATGCAGTATTGATCATAGAGACCACAACCCTTCTCCAGAATATATACACGAATGCAACAACTGCAGTCAGAATGTATTATGGCGACACCAACAAATTCCTCTTAGAGAAAGGTATTAGACAGGAAGACACCATCTCTCCCAAACTATTCACCGCTTTGTTGCAAAGTGCCATGAAGAACAACAATTTGGGAAATATTGGAGCTAACATCAATGGAGAGTATCTGAACAACCTGAGGTTCGCAGACCGGGTGGATCATGCATATCAACTTCTTCAGGACCCCTAAGGTTATTGTGCACGAGTTGACCTTAAAATTAACTTCTCTAATACAAAACACATGACCAACCTTGTACTAGCCAAAAACATTTCAACGTATGGCACGCAAATAGAACGAGTGTATACCTATAAATACTTAGGCCATGAGATTAAATTGGGAAGAGACAATCAGACTTCAGAATTAAACAGGAGAATAGGATTGACGTGGGCAGCTTAGGGAAAAAAATCAGTGTCTGCTTCCGGTTCTAGTATATGGAGCAGAAACACTGACCCTTACCAGAGAGGTCATAAACAAAATCCAAGTGGCACAGAGAACAATGGAGAGGTCAATCTTGAATATATCCCTCAGAGACAGAGTTCCAAATCATATAATCAGGGAAAGAACCGGTGTTACGGACGCAGTTGAAAGAATTACAACGCTGAAATGGAACTGGGCAGGTCATGTTGCCAGAGTCAGAGATGGAAGATGGACCAGGAGGATTCTAGAATGGAGACCTAGACACGATGCGTATCGTAACCGAGGACGTCCCCCAAACAAGATGGTCGGACGACATTAAGCGCATCCAGCACAACTGGATGCAAAGTGCTCAAGATCGGAAGCAATGGAATGATTTACGGGAGGCCTACGTCCAGCAATGGACCTGAAACGGCTATTGATGATGATGATGATGATGAATGGGTTACATAGATCATCTCAGCTACTAATAGAGACAAATAAGAAGCAAATTCAAAAACTAACACGAGTCTGAACAACTCAGCATGGCTTCTCATAAAGTCTTATTTGCAACAGTTTAGGCTGTGGATATGTGAATATTCTATAAGCTGTGGTAGTGGTCTGTCTGCCGTAAAAACAGCATAATCTAAAAGATAAAGCAGCAAATTCTGAAATAAAAGTTTAAAAATTTCGTTGGTGTCCTTTCCGTCAACAATCTGGTTGAAGTCGTAGATAATACGGCGGTTCTTTTCTTCTTCTTCTCTCATCCAAAAGATTTGAGCGAATTGGTGTAATCTATTATTGATTTGTTACAATTAGTCTTGTCTTCCATATATATTAATATTATGAGAGAGAGAGATAGTCTACTGACTAATTTGCCAGTCTGATGTGTCGGAAAATAGCAAATGGTAGTGGCCATTAGTCGACCTCTGGTGGCTTGTTGGCCAGCGTAGGTTGAATCAAGATTGAATGATAAAATTTTTTATGAAGTCATCCATGTGCGAGATCATGTGACTATTTTACTGATACAACATACTCTTCTATAAAACTTTTTTGAAGCCTTACTTATTTTTTAACAAAAGAAGAGAATGGCGCACCGAAAACTATTTGTTCATTCATTATTAATTGATTGCAATGATAAGTAATTTGTTACAATTAACAATACAAAGCTTAGGCATACAAAATTACAAAATATTTAAAGTAAAATTATGATATACCTACCATTTTGCTTTTAAGTCGAAAGTTTTTGTTGGTGCAAAAATGATTTGTATCTAAAATATTTTCATTAGGATCATCTGAAAAGATTTTTGGGGTTATAAGAGACTAAATTATTTAAAACAGAAATTATAAGCAGAAGAAACAAATATTTGCATATTTCTGTTTGTTGTAAAGCGAGCCTAATATGGAATACCTTATTAAATAAATGAAGTATGTATATTTACCTTAAAATATAATATAATCCATTAATACAACCAGAAAACTGTCTTCTTTCAAAAAAAAAATATAAAAACTAATCAAATTTAAAAAAGGGTATCTCATAACCGATTTTCTCAAAGACAATTAGAGACATTAATTTATTGTACAAGGCACAAAAACACAACTTATTTGCAAAAATCACAAACAAAGTATTCGTTTAGTGCGCCTGAGCATTCTTCGTGTGACCAGTGGCTGCACAAAATACACTGGATCCAGATTTCTCCTCTACTGTCTTCGGAGTAACTTCTGAACATGGAGGCAGCGTCGCCGTCAGGGGATTTTTATTTATTTATTTATTTATCATTTATACTCCTTTAAAACACAAAAATTTTGTAATTACATTAAAAGAGTACCTACTACTAAATATCAATATTACCTAATATTAAAATGCACCTACACCTACAATAAAACTAAACCTAGAGATCACAATCGATAAAGTTGTATAAATAAAACATCACAAATTAAAAAAGAATATCAATAGAATAAAATCACAGTATAATAACATAATATTAATTCAGCATACTAGAAGTTGGCCTCAAAGGCTGATTTACCGAGGAACCAAAAAAGTTTATATCACACTTTTTAATCACAATATTACATTCGTCCAACATTTTGTTTATTGGTGAACAATCAAATTTACTGGTAAAAAACAGTTTAGAGTTGTTGACTCTTAAATGCATTCTCGGAACACAAAATTGTATACTATTTATCAAAGAGCAGTCTTTATACTTAATACTATTTATTATGTAATAGATAAATATGGCTGAATGCATATTTCTCCTATTGCTCAGTTGATGAAGTTTAAAACAGGCCAGCATACTATTATAAGAGACCATATATGGGTAAACATGAAACTTTTTTACATAGAGGAACCTCAGGAATCTGTTTTGAACTTTTTCTATCATATCAGTACTAGATTCGGCATATGGCGCCCATACAATAGAGGCATATTCTAAGTGGTGTCTCACTTGTATATTGTACAATAGTAAAAGTGTCTCAATTCTTTTAAAAAACCGCGAGTTTCTGATAATAAAGCCAAGAGTTCTATATGCCTTTCCAACGATAGTCCGATAGTGCTCATTGAATTTTAAATTTTGTTGAAAATGCACTCCCAGATCTTTACAACTATTTTTCCTACATATCACAGAGTTGTCAATCGTATACTGATTTTGTATTGGTAACTGGTTAGGTCGATCATCATCATAGCTTTTCTTTAAGTGTTGGAACTGGCTTTATTGCTTTGGAAGAAATATAATTAGGATAATTTATGTCGGCTTCTGCTAAGTTGTCTTCAACACTTTCCTCATATTCTAGCTCAGTAGATAGAAATTCTGATTGAAATATATTTCGATTAACTGGATATAAAAGCTGGTTACCTCAAATCCATTTTTAGCTTAGACATCAATCTGTACTTTGATTTAAGTTTCACTTCGGCTACTTTACACTGAGTAACTGCACGTTGACGTTGCCTCATGAAAATGTGAATCTCCTCAGAGTAATACGTCTTTAGGGGCCCCATTATGGATTTGTCCATGTGTTGAATTTTGTGAGACGCATGCGGAGGTAAACTTAAAACGGTCACATAGTTTGCCTTTTCCAACTTCTAAAATTTCAGATTTCTTGTGTAGCTGCTGTAGCCCTACAGGATCCTACTTGTATGGATGCGTTTTCAAAAGAAAATGCTTATACCAATCCGTAAAAATTGAGGTATCAATTCAGCCGCTTATATAAGAAGCCAAAATTGTTCCTCGTTGAGCACCTTTCTCGAGAAAGACGCTCTTAATTCTACCAGGAAATATTAAAAAGGGGGAAAAAAGTGCCCCAGCGCTCATACATTAATCTGATGTAATAAGTGAGCCGCGCTTAGCAGATGTTAATGTTCCTACCAGCTATCTTTCCTTTTAAGGAAACAACTTTGCTATACCTGCACTGAACGGTACTTAAATCAGTTTCATATGTATTAAAAACTTTGTCTGGTGGATAGACATATTCATCCATTTTTGTCTCAAGAAGATCAAAGAATCTGTAAATACTCTCCTTTGTAAATCCAGGAGGCTAATCAAATTCCGGTCGCTTTTCGAACAGTTAACTTTGGGTCTCTTCGCCAAAAACCCTTTAGCCATTTTCGTCCAGCTAGCTGATTATGCTTCGAAAAGTTGTGGTCAGTTCTGTTTGAAACTGCCAATTGATATGCCTAGCTGCTTCTGACGCCCATTCTAGTCATCCCAAAATAATGCTGGTCCATTTCCAACAAGTGTTTTTCAAGCTCATCTTCCAATTTTGATGATAACAAAGGTTATCTTTCCAATTTGGGTTTTGAAATTTCATCTGGTCTAATCGAAATGAGTGGTTCTAGGCATTTGGAATTCTTTGGCTGCTTTTAAGTAACCAATTTGCTTTTCTCGTACTGCTGTAACTGCCGCCGATATCTCCTCATCATTCAACAACTTTCTTCGTTTATTCGAATTGTGAGACATATTCTGTGAAGAAAAACATCTTTATTTTGAGTGATCTTACAATGAAATACAATACTGTACAATTCAAGAAGAATTTTGAAGTGGTCTTAATATTGAACACATTCTATATTTGGAACGTTGGCGTATTTCATATTAGGCACTACCACACATGAAATTAAACATTGTGTTTTACTAAAAACATGAAATTGACCATACACTATCAATATTAAAAAACAATGATAGTAAAGGATAATCCAATGAAGCTCAATAAAACTGAAATGTTTTGCTTAAAAATAAAAAAATACTAATCAATAAATAAACTTCCAATATCAACAAAACCTGTTTACAGAGGTATGATTCACACTAATACAAACATGGCCACCAAGACTTCGCTGTAATGTAAGAATGAGGTCTTTCTTAGAAATAAATTAATATTCAACATTATGCACCTATTCCATGTTTAGTTACTTTATCCTATGGCATATTTTCTTCTTAAATATGGACTATTTATTGAAAAAAATGCAAAATTGATAAAATTGTATAAAGCACAAATATGTTTTGTAATACTATTAGCGCACTTTTCTTTGGTGCTTTATAATACTTACTTCAAGATACCTACCTTCTAATATTATATACACTCCATTGTGACAAAAGTTTCTTCCGAATTATTGTTATAGTCTCTTTCAAGTTGTCTAATGACCAATAGGATTTATCGTCGCAATAAAAATAATTACTTTCCAAAAATGTAAAATTATTAGAACTAAACAGTTTGTTGCTTCCAAATACGGGTTTAAAACTATCTTTTGATCACAATATAGCCATTTCGTTTTATTTGTTTAAATTTATTCTTATTATAAATTAAGCCTATGAATATATTTTAATCGGTTAAAATTTATATTATGAATTTTTAATTAGGTTACTCAATATTTTCGCTAATAAGTAATAAATTCATGATTTTACATAAATCATATACTCTGGTAAAAATAATTTATAACACCATTAATCATGTATGTTTAAACCCACGTAAATTTAATGGAAAAGTTCAAAGTCGTGATTTTTACTATATTAGATTAATTTATATATTTTTTAAAGCTAGTCATGATTTTATTGCCATGGAAGTTAAAACATCTAATTTCCCTGTTTTTAATGATTATTTTCTTTTGTTATTATTTCTCAGCGATTCTTGTTCTAAAATAGCATTTTTGTGAAGGGTTATCCAACTAGGACTGAACAGAGGCCTATTTGTATTTTTATTAAAACCAGTATAGCCATATGGTTTATGCTTACTCGTAAAGTCTCAAATTGCCATTAGAAATGCGCCTTAGCTTAAAACAAAGGAACTGTGACATAAAGTTGTTGTTTTCTCACTCTTGTTTTTTTTTACTTTTGTGAAATATTTTTCTTTCCTTATTTCGAAAATATAGTTTCTCTATATAAGCTTAAACCGTTTTTAAGATATTATGAGCAATTACATTTTGAAAACGCTCTAGTTTAATTTAATATGTCTAGAGTTTCTTGGAAATCAAAACCCTTTAAAAAACAATACGTCAAAGTTAAACATTTTTATTAGTTAAACTTACAGAAATTATAAATTCGGATTAAGAAAATATACATAGCCCCTTTTATGGCTGTTAAAATATGATTTTCTTTACATAGTTCACATACAGGGCTATTTGGGGCCACCTAATAGTACCATTACGATCAATTCACGCGTCGTATCGATGGTTTAAAAAATTTACAACATAACGAGCTGCAGAGATATCGTTGACCACTTTTAATGACCCATTAAAAGAAATTGACGCAATTATTCTATTATTAACTATACCACAACATACATAACATACCTGTATTACCTGTTGATAAAAGTACCTATTCAAAATGTCGTCATAGAAAAAACAATAATAAATGTCGCTGTTTTAATTTTCGAAAAGTGCTAAACTTAACGACCAAACCGAAAGTTTTAATAATTCATTATATTAAGCAGGACGGTTGGTCTGAAAGGGATATTTCAGAAAGACTTAACATCCCATATAGTAGGGTTCACTATATTAAAACAAAGTAGCAAGAAACGCATTTCTTGGAAATATCCAGTGCTACCGCCCGGGACTCCCCATGATGTTCCATTGCGTTGTTCCAAACGTGAGTAATATAAGTGAAAAGGTCTTCTGCTGATCAAGACTTTATACTGGCGGTCACGAATAATTTGAAGCATTCCAGGTACTTTAATAATTTTTCGTTGATAGCCTTCTCAATAACTTTTGGCATAACCTAAAGCAGTACTCAAAATGGTGGCCACTGACTTTAATGCACTAACTAGTCCGCATTTCAAAGGACTATCCACAACTGAGAAGTGTGTCTGTTTGAATTTCGGCACAAGCATATCTGATTCGGTCAATCATATTTTCACGTGTTGTTGAAACTTGTTTGTAAACTCTGCCTTTGAGATTGTCCCACACCACCGATCTAGCGACCATTGAATTCACGATCAAGTACTTTACGTGCTACCATCGAATAGTGTGCTGGACAACCATCATGCTCTGTCACACTTCTAAGCCCAAGTATTTAACTAATGTTGGTAGTTCATTTTAAAAATATCTCGGTACATTTGAATTATTTTCAATAATGTTTGGGCCGATGAGTTTGTTGCCAATTATTCCATACCACACCTTGACAGATCAAGAGTCGCGAGCTATTTCTCGTGTACTAGCATGAGAATTAGCAGCTACTGCAGGTAATACAGCAATATCATTATTTCCTCCAGTGACTGTTGCTCGATGGGTTCCTTTTTTCAGTTGAACATTTCCGTCAGTAGTAAATTGTTTGACTGTACGGTAAAATGTAATACGTGACCAGATTCTATCCCGAACACGCTAAGCGTAGAGATTGACAGCAATATTAAGTCTTCTGCAAGCTTCTCCATAAACCAGAACCATTTGAATTTTTCCTGATACAGGTAAATGCTCCATTCTCAAGTAAAAAGGTTTTTCTGTTTGCGAGATAATCTTCGAATTGAGTAAAATGAGTTTTTTCTTAAAGTAATTTTTCTCTTTTGCCCGTTTCTTTAATTAATAAACTGTTTAGACGACGAGCTTCGAGCATTTACAATCAAAATGTGGTATTTTCTTATTGCAAACCTATTACAGAATCGTAAGCATAGGTTTCCAGTAGGAGAAATCGAAAAAGAAATTGATTTCGTCGATTACAGCGTCATCTACCAAGAATCGAAAAAAATGTTTCAAACAAATCCTACGTCTTTTTAGACGTAAAATCTGAATCTGCAAAAAAAAATAGGAGTTCATATTTAATAATATTTCAAAATAACCAACTCCGAGGAAGGGGGGCGGGACTAAATTTGACACTTATGTATTTCATCCGTGTGATGATTAAGTTTTGAGTAACATTTTTTTCGTGAAGTACTTAGTACTCGAAACAATTGAAAGTTTCAGGGTAAAAAAATCACCCGGTGTACACACACAGTTCTGTGCTTATCCATTAGGTAATTCATTAAAAAAATTAAAGTTGCTGCCTCTCTTACTATAATTCGGCAATACCGCATCATCCAAAATATTTTAAAAAACGTAAGACACAGTCATTTTTTTAAAATTAAATCTCAAAGTAAAAGTCAAAGTGAAAATATGCTTTATTATCTGAAAGTAGTATCTTTATCGATAAAGCTTTCAGAAATTTTAATCAACAATAAAATATCTGGAGCCTGGTAGAAAAAGTGCCAATGTCCGTAACATTGTGACATTGGCTGTTTATGCAACATTTTAAAATTATTCACATAGTATAATAGTTGAGGACATTCACCTTATCTGAGCAGTTAAGCAGAATCATTGGCAACGCATGCAACTTTTGGACATTGGCCCTTTTTCTACCAAGCTCCAGAGATAATACAAATAAATACAAAATATTCATTGATGGTATAATAAGCTTTTTTCAATAATAAATGATAAACAGTTTTTTTAAACATTTTAAAATTTGACATTTATTTAATATAGACGGTTAAAACACATTTTAAAATCATAAAATCTACGAGCTGTGTCAGTGGTTTACTCAGAATTTATTGGAAATAAATGATTTATTAGGCCCGTATTTTTTTCTGATAAAGCCTGGTTATACCTCACTGGTTATATGAATTCTCAGAATACACGCATGTAAAGTTGTAAAAATCTCAATTTTTCCACATTGCATCCTCAAAAAATTGATGTCTGGTTAGCTATTTCCCCAAGAAGAATTGTTGGTTCTATTTTATTCCATAACACAGTTACAGCACAGCGGTGTAAGGACATATTTTGAATCCATTTGTGGAGCAATTACTTGACGATGAACTACGTTTCGGTTATTTTTAACAGGACAGTGCAACCGCTGATACATCAGAAATTATTAACTACTTACGCAATTTTTTCGACGACAGATTGATCAGTTTTCGAAAAGACATTGAATTTCCTCCCAGATCACCTTTCTTAACGGCTATGGATTATTTTATTTTTCCTCATTTAAAGAACAATATTCTTAAAATAACAGTTGAAAATTTAAAACAGTTACAAGAAAGTATTATCCAAGAATGTGGTAGCAATTTCTATCATTTTTATTTTTTCTTCTCTAAATTCTTACTTTGTTAATTTTGTAAAGAACATAAATAAATTTGTATTTGTTTGCTTATTTTAATATTAATCGGTTTGACAAATCATGTTATAATATGAATTGTACACAATTTTAATCAAGATTTGGTTACACACATACGTACATCGAAAACGTATCGCAAGGCATTACAGGCTGGGAAAGGACTTTTCGACAAAAGCCAAAACCACGGCAAGTTTGTTTGTCAGGGGGACAACTTTTGACGCAATATTCATAGCAAAACCTTCAACCCCCTAAGTGGGAGTATCATCCCTCAAATTTTTTTAAATGAGAATGGGGCTTAAGTGACACCTCATTTAAAACGGCTCTTAATTCCCTATACATCGCTGCCTACATTTTGAAAATCGATCAACTCGTTTAGAAAATATGAACCTTTGAAATACCAACAACACGTTTGACGCAAAATGCAAAAATCGATTTAAAACTTATCGTATTATTGAAAATTTAAAAAGAATTCCCTGTTTCTTGGTCATTCGCAGATTCTTTAGGCTCGTGTTAGTGAGATAACAGTTATCGGGTTTTTGCTTAGCATTGGGCCAGGTAGTTGCTAGATAGTTGTCTTGTGACTTGTGGTTGAAGTGTTTCCAAATTATTGAACCTTTTAAATGTATCAATTATGGTGTACTTAATTGCAGAAAGAGTAGAAATTATTGAGTTTTTTTTAAAAACAATGAATGCGGAAATCGGGTCGCGGAGCTGTTTAACCAACGGCATAATGACAAACATGTTTATGGAAAAATTGTTCGGGAATTGGTAAGAATTTTGCGATACAGGTTCCATCCTTATAAGATTCGGTTAGTGCAAGAACTAAATGAAGGCGACTTTGATCGTCGCTCTCAATTTTGCCAAATTATGACTGAACTAGCGATAATAATGGTAATTTCTTATTTAATGTGCGTTTTTCGGACGAGTGTACCTTTTTCTTAAATGGTTTAGTGAATCGCCACAATTGTCGTTACTGGGCCGATACCAATCCAAGGATTTTCCACGATACACACACACACAACACCCCCAGAAGTTAAATGTATGGGCTGGTATTTTTGGAAATTCCATTATATGCCCTTTTTTCCTTCCCGGAAATTTAACAGGCGATATGTACCTGGATTTACTAGAAAATGCCATCGACCCAGCTCTAACAAATATCATAGAGAACGACCCTGCACACAATGAACAGGAACTGATTTTCCAACAAGATGGAGCTCCTCCGCATTGCTCGCTACATGTGCGCAATTATTTAAATGACACGTTTCCAGGACGCTGGAGAGGCCGAAGGGGTGCAACTGAGTGGACCCCTCGGTCACCCGACTTAAGTCCTTTGGATTTTTTTTTGTGGGGGCACATAAAAAGCAAAGTTTACGGCACTCCACCGGACACATTGGAAGATCTGCGAGGACGAATCATTGGCATATGTCGCGAAGTGACACCAAGTGCTCCAGAATGTACGGCAACGGTTTGAAGATATCCTGTATCACTGTATGCACGTTGGCGGACAACAGTTTGAGCATTTACTTGACTAATACGGTAAGTTTTTGGGTAAAATTAAATCGATTTTTGCATCTTGCGTCAAACGTATTGTTGGTATTTCAAAGGTCCATATTTTCTAAACGAGTCGATCGATTTTCAAAAAGCAAGCAGCGATGTATAAGAAATTAAGAGCCCTTTTGAATGAGGTGTCACTTGACTCCCGTTCTCATTTAAAAAAGCTTGGGGGATGACACCCCCACTTAAGGGGTTGAAGGTTTTGCTATGAATATTGCGTCAAAAGTTGTCCCCCTGACAAACAAACTTGCCGTGGTTTTGGCTTTTGTCGAAAAGTCCTTTTCCAGCCTGAAATGCTTTGCGGTACGTTTTCGATGGGCCACCCTGTATATCGTCCACTTATTATTGTGATCTAAACCAAGCCTTACGTTTTCCTAGTCCAAGTCCTCTTGGATGAAAACAATTTTTGCTTGCACGATGTATATTATGTATGTATGTATGTTTGTGGCTCTGGTAAAACCAAATGGCCAGCGTCTATCTATATTATAAGTAGTCAAATTAATGTTATTTCTATTAATTCTCGAGACACTACCAATAAATTGGTCCACTTTACTTGGTGCACCCTGTATATGTATGGATAATTTAGAATCACGTATTTTATAACAAATTGATGGTATTGGAGCAAAAGTTACACTATGACACAACTGAACGTCCGGTTGCAGCAATATTTCTATGGGAATCTGGTTTAAAAACTGTACAAATATTTTTGAGAAAAAATTCTTTATTACGTATCATGTCACAAGAGTGTTGTCAATTACAATTTTTAAGTGTATAAATCTTAATTAAATAGACATATAAGTATAATGTATATTTTGTAAGAGGACCAATTTAACAATTAGCAAAGTTTTATGGTGAAACGCCATATAAACTTTTAAGACCCCTTTCATTTGTTTCTCGTCAACACCCAATTATAAGTTAATTTAATGAGGTTGTGATAGCATTAATTTAAACTAGAACATAAAATCTAAAAAATATATTATTTTAATCTGAACTTTACTAAATAAAGGCACGTTCTATTGATTTAGTTTTATTAATTTTTAAACAAATGTGTCCTCCAAAAACCAGATGGAGAAGCTACACTGACGGTATGCTCCATTCCACAATTATTCGTTGATTTCTCGACCGCAATAAAATTTAAATGACATCCCTCAGTCGTAATTCCAACCACAAATAACTTGCCTGACAAATATCTATTGTGTAGGCACCGGACCTTTTAAAATGGTACAGGTCCTGATTACCTACTAATTTCAATAGTTTAGGTTAACTATTTTCAACAAAACAACAAATATACAATAATAGGTAAGTATCTTTATTTTAATCATGTAATTAAATAGCTATTAATATTTATACAAAAATAACGAGTGATTTTTAATTATTTTGCTCAAGGGAGGCCATGCATTTTAAAAGCATCATGGCCGTACTGCGTAGATAAGATGACATGATTGTTTTATGACATTTACGTCTTATTTGAATTTGTGTATTTGTAAAGTTTAAAAATTGGAGAAATTTTGTAATTTTTGCAGTTATTTGAAGGTAGGTTACTATTGCTTTAACTAATATTTCTCCGGGGAGTCGTCTTTTGACTATTATAAAGTGCTATTTGCAGGATATGATTTAATTTTTTATTTTTCAGCGTATCAAGTTTTGGTGAAGCTTTGTTGCCGGATTGAAAGTTCTACAGTAAAAATGTTTAGTAAAGCACAAAAAATTTTTATTGTTGAAAGTTTTTTTAGAAATGGAAACAAAATAGGCGGTTCCTTCTTGTGGCCTTTATAAAAAGCTCCATTTATCGAACACCAATTGAGGATATAAATGATCTTAAACGAAGGATTGCAGAAAAAATTGCCGAAATTAATAATTCTCCAAACGTATTGGTTAATGTGTCTCTGAGGGTAAGAAGAAACATCAGAAGGTGTCTAGAAGTAGGAGGCGGCCATATAAAGTAGGCTTTCAAAGTAAGATAGCTCAGGATTTTATATTACATACCGTCAAAAAACATTATTTTAGGTTTTCAACGTGACAACGCTGATTTCTTGCAAATTCGCCCTATGATTTAATCTACGCGCTACTGCTACACTATGTATACTGGGTCACAGCCGCCCTTGAGCAAAATAATTAATAGTCACTCGTTACTAATCTACAATATTATAATAATACAATATTTAACTTAACCTACTCTATATTTAGCTCTGTTTCACTATCACTATTGTCTTCATCTATGCCTAAACTAATTATTAAGGGCCTTATGTTACTATTAATTATTGGATGGATGGGTTTGGTCATTATATCTGTCGTTAATGCAACTTTGGTCAAAATACTCGTTTCACTAAAACTTGCACTCCGGTCATACCCTTTTTCTAAAAGGGTACAGTAAACGTTCTTTATTATGTTTTTGGCATCAAGTGATAAATGCTTTTTCTTCGTTACACCATAACTTCCGGAAGCAATATTTTCTGAAGTTTCACACAGATCTGACATATTTTGGATGCTCGATAACACACACGAAAATACCTTTAACGCACAGCTTGACAAACACCAAACGACTGATGAACTAAGATGAAAAGACTTTGCTTTATATTGAACACCTGCAATTCGCCATTAACCTACCTAATATACCAATATAATAACATAATTAATAGTTACGTAAGGCCCTTAATAATTAGTATAGGCATAGATGATATTATAATATTGTAGATTAGTATTTTTGTATAAATATTAATAGCTATTTAATTACATGATTAAAATAAAGATACTTACCTATTATTTTATATTTGTTGTTTTGTTAAAAATAGATAACCTAAACTATCGAAATTAGTAGGTAATCAGGACCTGTACCCTTTCAAAAGGCACTTATTTATGGCTGGGTTTAAATTTTATTGCGGTCGGGAAATCGACGAATTATTGTGTTGGCCTCTGCAATTCGGAGCCTCTCTTCGTCGCGTGCTTTAAGTAATGTTGTAATTTGGAGTCGCTAGGAATTGCTTAAAAGGAGTTCTGATCGTTTCCTTTTGCTTAGCACCTTCTAAGTCAGTCTTTTTGAATGCCATATGGCTCATTGCTTTTACTAAGATAAGATGTTAGCTTTACCTATTATGTCTGCACAACAGTATAATCAGAAAAGAGCTAAAACTGAGTTTCGAAAATCCTAAAATTAAAAAGATTCAAATAAGATAAGGACTGGACACTGTATATTGTATAAAGCACAATGTAACACAAGTATGCATTTCTAAATGAGAAAAAAAAATTATATAAATATTTTATCTACAGGACATACAAACTAATGACTCACAGGGTAAAATTCTCTAAAATTATAAAATACAACAAAAAACTTATTTAAAAAATCTGTCAAGTATCTTAGAAGAATTGTATGTTAAGTTGTCTAGAAATGTTCACTGTCGCTCATTATGTAATTAGCTACCCTCAAACATGTAACACTTACACGTGTTAAAGGCACCGTAACTTCCTATTTGTGAGAAACTAATTCGCAGGAAATGGCTTCTAGATCAAGAAGTTGTAACAATTCGCCTGTAAATTTAAATATACTTATTCAGAATTCACCACGAAGAAACAACGAAAAATGATAAAACAGAATTGCTTAACATGTCTACCGTGCTTCATTTGGGAGTAGTCAATCTGAAGAAGCTGCTCTTTCTTCATTGTTACATTAAGCTGGGGATGATTAAGCAATATATAGAGACACTGCCAAAGCAAGAACAGTATTTTAAATATCTTTGTGAACAACTTGCATCACACTTGTCGCATCAGTTATTCGAAAATAAGATATTTTAATTTCACTCTAAGTGCAAAAGGAAAGGAAGCTTGGATGCTTTTGCAAATTGTGTAAAAAATTTTGCAAGCAATACAAAATCTCAATTACCTATAATTAGCGGAAAATATTTTAAACAATTAACTATATCAGGGCAAGTGGAATATCACTATTGAGGGATGTTGAAGCCGGAAAATGCAACTAGCGGATACTAACCAAAAGTAGTTAAAAAGAAGAGCTTCAAAGGATCGTAGAAGAAGCACTATAAGGATTAGTAATATATTTAATTAGTTATTAGTTTATTGGTATATTGTAATATCGAAAAAAAAACAATTTAAATAAATAATTATTTATGTAGAAGCTAAAGATATTTTTTTAATTATTGTAACATTCAATATTACAATTAAAAGTTTTTTAATTATCTCTTTAATAATTGAAAACACTACGTGATGAGAAAAGATTAATTCCAAAACCCGAATTATGGCATCAAAATTACATATATCATCGGCACTTTTTATGCAGATGCTTTTTTATGAGGTTAATTTTGAGTGAATTATTTAACAATATCTTCTCCCACTAATTTATCAAGTATACGCAAACTCAGAAATTAAGAGTTATATTGGAATTGTGTCCGAAAAAAATCTGTCCATCATTAATCGCAGAGATAAGAAAGCTTGACAACCATGAACAAGCTTGAGCGGGCATTCGGTGTGATCGGAATTTATGTTTTACGCAATTATTCTTTATTAATCGTTTCAATAACGTCTATAATTATTACTAAAAACATTAATTAAAATATTAATCATTGCCATTTTTAATAGTATGTTTTAACCATACATTTTTGTACAAACTAGAGATTGTACTGGTACCAGATAGCTGGGAACTGGTATATGTCACGGATGAATGATGGACAGTGAATGAAGAGTTAGAAAAGCTGTAGATTGTCTCCTTACATGGTATCTTTTTTGATAGGGAATCGAGTATACATAATATATTGTTTCTTCTTGCAGAAAATCTGTACTCTACTGATACTTTAGATGCTGGCTTGCTAATGATAGATAAAGGAAGAGCATTATTAATAATATCAATGTTTTTCTTTGGATTATGATAAGGTTTTCTAAGGCTTACAGTACGTATCTATATACCTATTACGTATTACCGCCGAGGGGACACACACATAATAATATGCGGTCCAATAATATCGACCTTTCGAATATTCTGTATATCTTTGAATCACAATCAATAGCTTTAAATGACTAAAGATCTGATCATCTTCCGGTCATGGTGGATTATGGGAATCCACAGGAGAAGTATTCGTATTAAAAATGGTGACGAATTAGCTACTATTTAATAAACTAATATCTAAGTTGGGACAAACGCAACTGTATCTCTTTGTCGACGGCACTGCGACTACAATAGCTTTAAAACAGCCTAGGTTGCTGATTTCAAAGCTGCAGCGTCATGTAGAACTGCTAAAAAATGGGTAAAAGATTGGAAGATTCCTTTCAATGAAAGCTGTTTTATAGAGTTTGATATTTCGACTCTAAACAAACTGACAATTACTACAGAAGGAATAAAGTATCGACAAACATACTAATAAATCACACATACACGCACCACACGAAAGCACTTATAATTATCAAAAAGGCTGGCTACCTCCATAAAAGATTATAAAACAAGAGAAAACAGAAATTAATCAAAGCAGAAATAAATCAAAATCAATAGCAGCAAAAACAGAATCAACAAAGAGAGACACCAATTAGAAACGTCAACCCTCTACATTAGATATTCTAAACAAGAAGCATAATTAACAAAATTAAGTGGAAAACAGTAGCCCAACTCACAAAGAACAAAATAATATAATTCTGATCAGAAGAAAAAGATAAATTTGTATAATATGTCACACATCCTTGATGATGATTAATAAAAATAACTGGACCTGAGATGGTAGGTTATTTAAATTTATTCAATTTCTGTTAGGTAGGTACCCATGTAAGAATTCATTGTAACATTTTTGAAGATTGACTTCCTACTTAATTACTAGTTATCAAGTACTTTATTTTATGTATGTGGGTATAGTAGGTAACATAAATGTTGCTTCGTCCGAAAATACTATAAATTTGAAAAACTGGTTATTTTGGTCAAACCTTGACATCATAATATCACAAAATTCAAATCTTCGTTCATAATCATCTTCTGATAACTCTTGAACTACATGTATTTTTAAAGGGTGGTATTTATGTGTTATTAAAACATTATGGACGGATTTGAAGCAGACGTCACATACTTGAGAAATTTTTCTTAATGAATAAACAGGGATTTCAACAACATGTTGTAAAATTTCTAAACTTTTCTCTTTATCTACTACTGCTGGTCGTCCTGATCGTCGCCTATCTCTACAATTTCCAGTTTCTTCAAACCGTCCGACAGCTTTTAGAACAGTTGCTTTTGAAATTGGATTTCGGTTTGGAAATGCGTCATTAAATAGATGTTTAACCTCTTCGTCAGACCTGACCCTATTGCCATATCCTCTCATTATAAGAATTGTAATTCTTTCACTTTCAGTTAAAAACATTTTTGCATGTAAAAATGACAGCTTTTAGGACTTCACATCAAAACTGAACTAGTGTTTTATTTATTATTAAAAAGTACACAATTTGTTAATATTTTCAAAACACGTCGGTATTGCGAAAACTACTGATATTAAAAACAAAGTATGATATACCAAAAGTGTAACAAATTTAAAGTAAAAAATATAAATGAAAAACTCACAAAGAACAAAATAATATAATTCTGATCAGAAGAAAAATATAAATTTGTATATATCACACATCCTTGATGATGATTAATAAAAATAACTAGTCCTGAGATGGTAGGTTATTTAAATTTATTTAATTTCTGTTAGGTAGGTACCCATGTAAGAATTCATTGTAACATTTTTGAAGATTGACTTCCTACTTAATTACTAGTTATCAAGTACTTTATTTTATGTATGTGGGTATAGTAGGTATATATTTCCGGATTTTATCACACAATATGATGTTTGTTTTAAACACATTAAAAAAAGTAAAGGTAAAAATTATACAACTCTTTATAATTTTTATAGCCTTGAAGGATTTGGACGTCTGTTGAAGAAATAAAAACCGTTTTTAGTTCTTAAATCATCCAGTTAGTTGCACATAATAGTTTTTTTATAAAAAAATCATTCAAGTAGGTGATGAAATAACCTTATCTTGAATAAATCCGCTGCTGTGTTAATGCATTTTATTTCGTTAATTATTTAAAGTTAATTAATTACAAAATAGGATGTAATTAAAGTTTTATGAACCTTGGAGAGTTTATTAAGAGGCTATGAAAAATAGCACTGTTACGATATAATGGTACATTTAACTTTAAACAATTCATTGTATTTCAAAAAAGATGTCTTTTTTAAATGCTGATACCATGCACTTGACTGATTTCGTTATTAATTTCACAAAGTGTTGTAAAATATTTTAAGAAAGCGGCGTAATAGAACAGATCGCTATAATAGCGATGGGTGATTTTTAATATACAATGAATGTCTGATTAGAAATACTAGCTGTATTTTGTATGTTTCTAGGTTATTTTTTAATTTATGAACAAATACACTATCTACAGAATAAAATACTCCAAATGACATTATTGAACTAAATACAGTGTGTGTGTAAAGTCTGGAAACGGCTTAATAACATCACAATTTGTTGGCGGATTTAAACCAAATCTGGTACGACGTACTGACGTACCGAATGACGATATTGGCGTTGTTGCCAGCTTCTTAGTTTGTCTGGAGTTCGAACGAATTTTATATTTTTAAATGTAACACCCTGCAAATTTTTATTTATAGTTTTTACTTTAAATTTGTTACACTGTTGTTCCTAATATCAGTTGTTTTCGAAATAACAAGTACAATTAAAAAAAATATATATTTTTTATATTAAATCTTCAAACTGTTTTCCCTGTACAGCTTGACAGTATGCTAATTGAAAATCAAATTTTTCAATTGTGTTGTAAACCATTTCTGGCGTTATTAATTCAAATTCGTCCAAAATTCGACGCTGCAAATCGGCCAAATCTTAAGGTTTTGTGGTATAAACTCTGTTCTTCAAGTGTCCCCATAAAAAGTAGTCGTTAGGCGACAAATCAGGGACCTAGGTGGCCACTCGATTGTACTCCCTCTACCGATCCACCTATTCGAAAAAGTGTTGTTCAAAAATTCGCGCACGTTTCGACCAAAAGGGGGAGGAGCTCTGTCCTGTTGGAAGAATGTATTAGCATAATTTGGACCCATCACATTTCGTATAGTAGGCACTATTTGCGTTTCCAAAACCTCAAGGTAAAGTTGTGATGTCAAATTACCATCAATAAAAAAATGGACCGATATTGGGAAGCCCAGCCCACACATTCAATTTTCCAGTGCGTTGTGTATGACCTTCTCTCATCCAGTGGGGATTTTCATTTGCCTAAAACCTACAGTTGTGTCTATTGGCTTTACCATTTATCATAAATGTTGCTTCGTCCGAAAATACTATAAATTTGAAAAACTGGTTATTTTGGTCAACATTTGACATCATAATATCACAAAATTCAAATCTTCGTTCATAATCATCTTCTGATAACTCTTGAACTACATGTATTTTGAAATGGTGTTATTTATATTTTACTAAAAAATTATGGACGGATTTGAAGCAGACGTCACATACTTGAGAAATTTTTCTTAATGAATAAACAGGGGTTTCAACAACATGTTGTAAAATTTCTAAACTTTTCTCTTTATCTACTATTGCTGGTCGTCCTGATCGTCGCCTATCTCTACAATTTCCAGTTTCTTCGAACCGTCGGACAGTTTTTAGAACAGTCGCTTTTGAAATTGGATATCGGTTTGAAATGCGTCATTAAATATATTTTTAACCTCTTCGTAAGACCTGACCCTATCGCCATATCCTCTCATCATAAGAATTGTAATTCGTTCACTTTCAGTTAAAAACATTTTTGCATGTAAAAATGACAGCCTCTAGGACTTTACATCAAAACTGAACTGGTGTTTTATTTATTATTAAAAAAAACACAATTTGTTGATATTTTCAAAACACGTCGTTATTTCGAAAACTACTGATTTAAGAACAAAGTATGATATACCGAAAGTGTAACAAATTTAAAGTAAAAATTTTAAATGAAAAAATATACAGGGTGTTACATTTAATAATATAAAATTTGTTTGAATTCCAGACAAACTAAAAAGCTGGCAACAACGCCAATATCGTCATTCGGTGCGTCAGATTTTCTTACATAACTGTACCAAATTTGGTTTAAATCGGCCAATAAAATTAATCCTTACAAAATTTTTAAAATTTAGCTGGTTAATTATATTTGAACCTTATGGAAAATGTGATAGATCCTTTTATTACACAATCTTGTTGGTTTGTTCATTAAAACTATAGACACAGTAATGTAGGTTTTCGAGACCCATATAAAGCCCATGAAAAGAATATAAAAATGTGTTACTATAAATTATTATTGCAAAAGTATAGGTATTTTCATATAAAAGAGAATTATTGCTATTTCTGCCTATTAACGATAATTTAATATTACCAATTTCAATAATGTTCATTATTGAAGTATACTAACCATATTTTTATTAATATTTTTAAAAAATTTAAGCTAATATTAACTGGTTGGTCAAGGATTTATATTTCACAACTTGATGAGCAACTAGTATTTTTATGACCGTGTGAGAACATAGATATACCTACTTACTTTAAATACGGTAAACTTGACGATTGCATAATCTAATGCATCTTAGAATATTAAACTTGTTATTATAAACGTTTTACGCATTCTATCTGCACCTGTTCGGGACGGGATTCTTTTATGCATATAAATCATGCCGGATCTTACAAATTTGAGTATGGGTATCTCCAAGATGGTATGGAGATGTTAGTAATACCATGTGTGTACGTGTATTCTTGGGTTTACTGGATCCAATATACAGGGTGCCCTAAAAGGTATGGTAAATAATAGGCGATCGGGTAGATTGGGTCAAAATGAGGTCAGAAGGTCATGTAACATTTTGTCGTATGTCCCCTAAACCCCGAACTAAAGCCTCGCAAATAGTAGACCCTGAGAATGTTTTTTTCTTAATATTTTCGAAACCAGTAAACATACAAGTTTGATATTTAGGTATTATAGTAAGATTTAGATACATAATCGAACTGTTGTCGTTAAAATGTCGAAACTTTACAAGCAACGTCAGAAATAAGGGAGGGCGGAGTTCAAATATACCTAACTTTTTGCAAATTCATTTTTATACTTTTTTATGTCAAATTAGAATACTTCAACGTTTTCTTCAAAAAAAAAATGTAGTTTTTGTTAGACACGATTTAAGGCGTCGTTTTCAAGGAAAATCGATCAAATAATTAATTTGCATACCAAAATTATTGTTTTTAGATGTCAAGAACTGATTGAATAAGTAAATGTCAGTTTTTTAAGAGGAACATATTGTTGGAGGAATTTAGTTATGACATTAAAAATGATTTAGATGAGTTAGATCACGAAAAATATTAAAATTTGAGTAAATAATGTTAATTATGTTTTTCTTTTCGCATGCAAGGTAGTTTCTAAATCGATTTATCGCGAAAACTATTCTTTAAATCGTGTAAAACTAGGAGTAACTTTTTTCGCAAAAACCGTTGAAGTGTTTTAATTTAAATCTAAAAATCAATATAAAAAGTTGGTTATATTTTGACTCCGTCTCCCCCCATTTCTAACTGTGAATAGTTTCGAGCTATCCAACAGTAACTCAAAACTAAATGTCAGTGCCTTAGTATTGTGACAGAATGACGTGGTGGTGAATGGTGATAGACTTGGTTTAGAGAACGTGGTAGCGTGAAGTCCAAGTCAGTATCATTTCGCACAATTTAATGGAGACGTTTCCCTATCCATCCTATAATCTGAATCGGTGCAAAAGCACTCTTGAAGAATCTGGAAGATCAGACGGTCTCTAGACGTATCTCGGAGTTCTGATATCGTCGAATGTAGCCATTAATTAATATTGTTAGTACCTATTTATATTCATTTGCACTTACCCACCTGGGCCTCGTCTGAATCTAACAGTCAGTTGTAGCTAGGGGAAGGATCCCTTACTCCTATGGTCAGCTGGTCAGCAGGCACACGTATAGTATTATTCGCGTCCGCGAGATTACCGTGAACCGCAGAATCCTCGTTAAGTGAACCGTATAAGTAGTTTGGTAAAGAATAATTATTAGCCAAATAAAACAAATACTTTCTCAAAACACTTAAAATCTATTTGAAAGAAAAAAAATGATATTTTACAAAAAGAGCGTTAAATATATTTACAAAGAAATATTTACATCTAGCGAGAAAGAATGTCGACTGTAAAATCCCCAATAAAAAGGAATAAAAAAAAATAGAACAGAATGAACTATGGTATACGTCTTACCCCAAAACACTGATAAATAAGCGATAAGAGATTAAATTGGACTTTATAAAATTAAGAAAAGGATCACTTTACACGAGAATTAGTAAGTCGACCAGAGAGTTCGGTAAAAATCTCGGAACTGATTTTACTGCGTTCTTGAAAAGAACTTGTGGCCTTAATACCACACCCCTTGGCTCCCAATATCCTAACCTTTTAACTTTAAAACAATTAAAAATTTCCAAAACAAGTAATGGTCGTTCCCGCGTCCCATGACGTTACCAATCAAAAGTGTAATTGCACTTCTATCTTTTTAACCCCTAGTTGACCCTCCCCTTAATATTCTTACGCTGTTCGCCGATAGATGACTCACCTAGTCCACGAAAAGGATATAATTGAAAATATTGATTTTCTTTCATAGAAAATGACTTAAACCTATGATTTATACAAAACAACAAAGTCCTAATCTAATTATACCTAAAAAGAGTTAGAAATGTTTAAAAAAACCTACAAAGTCGTTTTTGCTTGTTTCCTGTGTTATTCAGGTGTTAAGTAGGAAAAATAAACAGATCTAAAACTTTTGCACAACGTGTATAGGGCAGATACCGTTTCGGTCTCAAAATCGCAGCTCTATCTATTTTTCTTTTAATATTAAACTATACGATTCAATTTCCGCGCATTTTTTTGTTTTCAAGAACAGTTGCATGTGGTAATAAAACCCATGTGTTCCCAACTTTCTAAACTAAACCATAGAAGGTAAGGATAATTTCCAAGAAAGGTATTGTTTCCAACAGACTTTTAAATTCAAAACTTGTCGATCTTAGAAATATTTATGTTTATTGCTTTTAAGTCAGAAAGTACCATAACGAATGAAATGAGGTCCAAAAAGGAGTTAGGTCTATATTACAGAAAAGATGTTCTATAGTTTCGTTTAGGGTTTAGCTCTTTAAAAGACAATAAAACCCTTGCTTTCCCCAAATACGAGCCACATGTTAACGTATTTCTTGGGAAAGTTTCTTCCAGTAAAGCAAGCTTTTAAATACAAATAAAATAAAATAAGCTGTTACAGTATTTCAGAATTCAAAACTCTCAGCATTTACTTCTTGTCATGTTGTTCGAAAAAAAAAATGCAAATTAATTACTATTTAGAGAACGATAACAGAGAGGCAGAGGGAAATATTAAAGAAAGTTGTTAAGAAACTAATGTACACATAAGTTTATTAACAGAGTATTCTCTTAAAAAGGAGTGCGTCAAATTTCGGGGATGAATAAAAATCTAAGCGCTAAGGATTTAATCAATCTTTTTCCAGTATTGCTGCGGGGACTTAGGGGCTATCCCTGCCGGGGCAACTGAGTCTGAGGCATACCTGCGCCACGCTGAAGGAGAACCTACAAGCAAATATCAATTCAGAAAAGTTACATTCATCCAATGTCGGGATGCTATTGATGCTCTTAAGAATAAGCCAAGAGACACTTGTGACTTCAATGTTCCCCTGATAAAGTCCCTGAGGGACATTTTGGTTGTTGTGATGACTAAAGTCTGTGCGTTTTAAGAAGTCCGCTAAGCCATAAAACCTCTTGAGCATTATGTCGGTGGCTCTCAAACAAAGGTAATTTTGGATGTTGATGAATTACATTTTCTAAATAAAATAATTTAAAGTAAATAAAAAATTAGTTTAGGTAAAGAAAAATAATAATTTTTTAGCTTTTGTAGTATTCAGGCAAATTAGTTTTACGAATTCTTTTTTATAAAGTTTTGGTTCTAAAAAGAACCGATTTTGTAGTCTTGCGACAGAACGTACCTACTTGTAGATAGGTACTACTAAAAGTAGTCTTCCTCTGCATTTGAAATTTCACCCATGCTTCCAGACTCATCAGAATCAACATCATCGTCATCATCATCATCATTCGTAATAATTAACGGTCTTACTTCGTCTATAACCTGTTCTGTCTCATAAGATTCAAAAATAATTTTTTCTGTGTGTTCAATGCATTTCCGCCATTCTTCTTTGCCCGCTTGGCTAAGCGCCTCCTCCCATAACTTTATAACGCTAGGCTTACCGATATTTTTACAGGCATGTTTGTTATAATAGTTCTTGCTAATACCCCATACCAATTCAATTGCGTTGTAATGACAATGGTAGGGCGGCAATCTCAAAACTTGATGTCCGTTCGTTTTTGCACTGCCAAAACAGACTCTAACGGGCCCGAGTTATCTTTTTCTAAAGTAAAATAACATTCCACTTGTAATACCAAACGGCGTTCACCTGGAGATAAATGCCTTCTAGGCGATGTGCCACCTTGCTGAACATTTTCCATAACTTTGCTTAATAACTGATTTTAATTCACACACAATGAGAAACAAACTAAAAGTGAAAAGCACAACTACTTATTTAAAATAAAGTAGAACATACCATCCCGCACTTCAGCAAATTTTAATTATTTCTTGGAAAATAGTAATTATTATGAAGATTTAATTACAATAATCCCAAAATAATGTCATTATCGGAAAAGTATATACCTGACAAAATCTTTAACATATTTAACCATCCCGCACTTGAGCAAATTTTAATTGGTTCTTGGAAAATAGTAATTATTATGAATATTTAATTATAATAATCCCAAAATAATGTCATTATCGGAAAAGTATATACCTGACAAAATCTTTAACATATTTAACCATCCCGCACTTGAGCAAATTTTAATTGGTTCTTGGAAAATAGCGATTATTATATAGATTTAACTATAATAATAGCAAAATAATTTAATTATCTATTTAATTATTATTTATGCTCAACGCGTAATTCTAAGATAATTTTGTTTTGAAACCACTGATTTCGCCCAGTAATAGAATACAGTAAACCAGTGGGATGTTCGGTGTGATCAAGTATAGCGAAGGTGCGAAGATATTGTAACTTAACCGACTTACTGTTTTAAAAGCGATAACATCCCTTGGTGATTTAATCCGATATCGGACTTCTTAAAACGCACAGACTTTAAGTTATTTAACTCATGCATTCAAGAAAGGAACTTTTCCGGCGAGCCTCAGGTCATTCCCATACATAAAAGGGGCCCTAACGACGATGTTAACAACCAAAATTTTAATTGTTGGAATAATAAAAGAGAATTAATTAGTAAAAAAAGTATTTTCACCCACTTTTGTGAGGATCAAATCAAGCTATAACTTCATAATAATTAGTAATAGAAATGTGGCAAGTTACTAAGACTCTTATTCTTGAGAATCTTGCCCTTCAGGTTTTTAGTCCCAAACGCAAATAAGCCCAGTTGCTTTAAAAATAAACGAGCTCACCCCTTAATTACAGATGGCACCGGAACATAAAGAGGGGAGGGGGGTTCACCTGATTTTTATTGTACTTTAATCCCCCTCCCCTGTGCTCGCAATAATATTTCACATTTTGTCGACCATACTAACTTGATATATGATACATTTTGACGCGCTCTAGTACATAGACAATAATTATTATTCGCAGGAAATATGGATTAGACACCGAATTAAAGTTCCTTTTAAAAGCTCTGAATATTTTATAAAATCTGTTTTTACCATTGAAATGGTAGGAAGCGAGCAATGCATGCGAGAAGCATTTTCAACCGCTTCAAAATGGTTAAAAGTGAGCGAGAACTCGCAAAAATATCGAAAATTGTTCAAACTTAAAAATTATAGAGAATTGCTTATAGGTATTACTTTGTTCATTTTTCGTCGTAAAATTGAATTAGACTAAAAAAGCTGGACTCGCCATTAAGTAAAATATTACGCCGGCGCGACAAGGGGTGGTTCATTTCACATTATTTGACTTTGGGCTTTTCTCGGCAACATCCAACTGACATTAAGAAACCATGCACCTTAAGTTTAATGTTTTAACCCACATTACTGTGTGAATATTAACATATTATTAAATTTATTATACTGTAGATAATATACAAACCCATCAATTGAAATTTTAATAAAGAACATGGGTTTATTTATTATTATTATATAATTATTTTTCAAAGCCGGAATTATGTGGTTAGGTACAACATAAATTATTTGATTGTATTCTTGACCTAGGTATTTCTCGAAATTTAAAACTGATTCTTAATGAATATAAGGCTTAATTTATTATAGGATTTATAGATGTAGCATTTGTGTTAATAATAATAATAATAACAATTGGTCAAGGATTGTATTCTTTGATATTTCTTAACTTTTAATTAATTCGATATTCTTGAAAATAATGTAATTTATTTAAAGATTAAACTTGACAATTATTACTTAATGATTTTTGTTTAAAGAATATTGATTAAGCTATTTTAACAAAAGCAAATTGAGTGTTAGAACTCTTTATGTAAGAAAACTTTAAATTATGAAAATTTCCTGTAATGTAAAAATTACTTGAGCTTGGTTGCCATGACGTAAAGGTGCACGAAGCTTTAATTATTCTAAATCTAAAGGTAGCTTCCTTTCGCCAGATCCATTCTCTGATGCGTTTCGCCTTGTCGTGACTCGTCAGTGAGGCTAGACGAAAAGACGCAACACCGAAAAAGCAGATAAAAAAATAAATGTAAATTTTAAAATTGTAGCAGAAAATACTTCAATATCATTACAATATGTATTACAGATTATTTGCATTCTAATTAACGGGGTATTGAGTCCCAAATTTGTTTTAAGCAACGCTATATCAAATAATAATAATAATAAATCCTTTATTCATACGTAAGCCATTACAATGGATGTACACGTCAATTAAAACAGTAGAAAAAGAAAAATAACAAATTTAAAATAAATTTTACAACATTTCACTAAACAAACAAACAAACATTTAAAAACTGTCATTTAAAAATTCAGTCACAGAATAATATGCTTTAGAAGCCAGGAGTTTTTTAATTTCAATTTTAAAGCTCTTTAATGTCCTATCCCTTAAGACACTGGGAAGTCTACTGAGAAGCTTCACGCCTACATAAGATGGAGTATTTTCATACTTTCTAGTTTTATGCGCAACTACTCTCAGTAAGGGGCCAGTTCTAGTATTGTAAGTATGATTTATGTTGTTTTTTGGATAGTGATGTAGATTTTCTCTAACATATAGCAAACATTTGAGTATATAAATACATGGCAATGTCAAAATGTTATTAGCAATAAATATGGGTTTACACGAGTCCATTGGTTTCAGATTAAATATTAATCGAATGCACTTTTTTTGGGACACAAAAACTCTATTTACAATACTAGCACCTTCCCAAAGTATAATGTTATAAGTCAGATGACTATATACTAAAGAGTAGTACAAATCAATTAAGGATTTATGGTCCAGAAGCTTTTTCATTCTGGATAAGGCAAAATACGACTTATTTATTCTTTTACAAACACTATCAATTTGTTCAACCCAATCAAGGGTATTGTTGAGGTATATACCCAAAAATCGTGCGCTTTTCTGAGATTCAAGCCTTAAATTCTCATCGACTTGAAAACCTGGATGGACACAACTCCGGAGTGAAAACTTAATTGCTACTGTCTTTTTCGCATTTAAAATCAGTGAATTTGATCTACACCACTCCTGAAAGGCCCCAAAAATATCTTTTATTTTAAGCTCAAGTTCCTCAGCGGTCCGCACTGAGACTACAAAAGACATATCATTGGCAAACATTACAATTTTTTCTGCTGAGATGCAGGCCGGCAAATCATTTACATAAATCAAGAAAAGCAATGGTCCCAGCACGGACCCCTGTGGTACTCCCACATCCAATTCACATTTCTTAGATTCGACACCATTAATTTTAACACAGATCTTTCTATCACTTAAATAGGAACGCAACCAATTTAGTATGTTGCCTCTGAATCCCAGAGCGAATAATTTGTCACACATAAAGTCTATATTCAAGGTATCGAAAGCAGCTGACAGATCGAAAAACAAACCAGCAGTCTCATAGCCCGAATCCAGTTTTTCATATGTAAATTCCAGAAAAGAATTTGCGGCAGTCTCTAAACAAAGGCAACGTAGAGCGATAGTAATGTTTTTGGATCTCTAAAGACTAGACAGCCTCCAACAATAAAACCTAGCATTCTGTTAGCTTCAGCTACAATCTAATCAAAATGGAAACGAAGAAACGGTTTACTATCCAAAAGAACACCAAGGGCCTTAATTTGATCAACTAGTTTTAACATTTTTGAATTAAGTTAATGGTTTTTGAAAAAGTTGTGGAAGTGTATTTGTCTAAATTAAAAAAAGAAGACTACTTACAACGCAATACTCGAGCAACCTGTCCAGGTCCTCCCGCAACCTAAGACAGTCCTCCGGGGTCTCTATTATTCGATAAAGCTTAAAATCATCTTCATGCAAAATTACGTTTAAAATGCATTGGCTTATGGTGTTAATAGTAATTATAGATTGAAAAAGTAGTTCATACTTGGTGGAGTTCGCGTAATGAAAATAAAATAGTCAAGTCTTCCTCCACAAAATTTTAATGTAAAATGCTAATACTGTTCCCTACATGTTTCGGGCGTCTGGACGTCCATCTTCAGGGGATACCAAAATCGAGTTTAATAAAATCAGTTCGAATTGCATCAAATTAATGAATGCCACTGTGTGAGTAGGAAGTGAGGAAAGTGAGTAGGAAATTCAAAAAATCTCGAATCTTCGAAAACGAAGTCGCCAAGAACCACTGTTTATAAGAACTTTTCATCTTAGAATATTGTCGGCTATTACCTTCCGAAGTTTGTCAAAGTACTTTTGAATCATCCTGTATAATCAATAAAATTTAAAATGTCTTATTTTGAAAATCTTTATTTACACTAAAATAATTTTTACAATTCACAAAAAAAAAACATGACAATTTTCATAATTTAATTTGCAAGTTCACTCCGTTTTCTAAAAGAAGAAAAAATGTTTGAAGCTTCCACTCACTTCCAGTTGAACTCATTAATTTGAGGCCACTTGAACTAATTTTATTTAACTCAATTTTGGTATCCCCCGAAGATAGAGGTCTAGAGGCCCGAAACATGTAGGGAACAGTATTTGTGAAGGAAGACTTGATTGTTTTAGTTGCAGAAATCATAAAGAATAAAGATCCCAAGTGACTTCCCTGGGGAACCCTAATGGTTCTAAGTGATTGATTCAGAACAACAATCTACTCTTGGTCACAAATGTAAGACGAAACCTGTTTCAACAGCGCCCCGCACACTACGACATCAACAAGTCGCTCCTTCAACACCCTATGACTGACTTTGACTCCTGAAATCGGTGTATACGGCGTCGTCAACCTGTTTTATACTATTCATAACTAAACAAGCATTCTGAGAATAACATAACAGATTTGTCACCGAAGATCTTTTGGAAAAAAGTCATACTGCTGTGCAATAATAGTACTTTTTGCAGTAGAGAACATTATCTCGTACACATATTTTTTTAGAATTTTTTAAATATACTGATTTTACTAATTGGTCGATAATTGGAAACATAACTTTTGTCTCCACTCTTAGATATTGGTACTACATAAGATATATTCCATTTTAGAGGAAAGCATCCATCCTATCGAGAAACAATATAAATAATATACACTGTGGGCCAAATAACCGTTCACCCTTTTTTGATAGTTCATAACTTTTGTATGTATGAACCGATTTTCATAATTTTTGGATATGTGGATAAGGTGGTTGATGCATTATTAACTTTTAAAAAATTTAGATTAGTTCAAATCTGGACAACATTCTTGTAGGTACCTTATTGTACTCATAGAGGTGTGGGACGGGGCACCATCTTGTTGAAATGTATAATTATCTGATAACTGCTAAATCGCTGGAAGCATGTTGCGTATAATGTCTTATTGATAAACTTCTCAGTTTATTTTATCTCAAAATTCTACAAGATTCAATCTTGTTTTTCCTAGTTGCGAGACGGCTGACGATACCACTACAGATTCCGAAAAGTGGTCTCTAGGAATAAGAAACGAGTTTCAAGGGTCTTGTGATTTTTTTTTTTCAGCTGTGGAGTAAACTTTGTTGTTTTTAGAAGGTCGCAGAAAAAATAATTTTTCATCCGAAGCCCATATTTTCGAATCTTCTTAAAAGCTTTTCACGCCTTTCTATCCTTTTTACTTTGTTACCTACGCTTAGTTTCTGGCAATATATTTTTTTAAAGCATCGCATATTAAGATCTTAATTATTTTTCTAACTGATGTTCGTTTTATATTCGTAACTTTCATTATTTTTCTGTTACATACTATTTCATTATAGTTTGCGGTTTCAAAAATCTCTCCAACATGGACAATGTTTTCGTCTTTTCTTGCGCTTTTCTTTCTTCCACGTTCTGGTTTGATATTTAGTGAACCACGCGTTTTTCGAACATGCTTTAAAAAAATTACAATTTTTCAAATATGTTCGATTTTTGCAACGAGATTAAAGTAAGCGCTTTACGTGAAATTTCATAAATCCATCCCAGATTTTTTTGAAAGTTAATGTTGCGTCAACGACTTTAGAATACATAGCTCCTAAATATATTCAATAATTATCAAAATCAGTTCATACATAAAAAAGTTATGAACTATGTAACAAGGGTTCAAGTTAATTTGGTCCACAGTGTAAGTGGCTTGGCGAGGTTGCGTACGCAGAATTTTACAAATTTTATTCCAGGCTTGTTTCAATTTATTTGCTTTAAGAAGGGTTCCATACGAGATAGAGATAATATTGTAGATTTGCAAATAGGGAACTATCATAATATCCGATCTTCTCCTATAATAACTGACAGCGCAAAATAAAAATGAATCACAGGTAGCATTAGCAAATTCTACAAATACGCCAAAAAAAGCCTAATTCTCGTGTAGCAAGAGCGATTATAAACAATTTTTGCAACTTCAAAAAATGAAAGTGCTTTTATTACTATATACATCTAAACTGCCACATTTATAACAAAATATATTTCAAGTTACATTATTTGTAACATCCTGATGGCAAGCGTAGCTTCATAGGAGCATTTAACCATTTTAGAATATGTAATGGTACCTATATAATACCTACACTAAGCAGCAAAAAAGATATTATTGTTATTATTATATTTTTTTTAAACCGATTTTGATTCAGTTATCAATATATTATGAAAATGTTTTATAAATTTTGGAAAAATACAGGGTGCCCAAAAACAACGGTAACAAATTTTAAGGTGCGATTATGCATAAAAAAAATTGAAAAATATCATTTATATTATCATTGGTCCGCAAATGCATCCATACGGAGCTACAGGCCCTTGAAGATGGTGTCATCAAAGTGTTTTTTTTTTAATTTATTGGAATCTAGCTACAATATATAAACAAACTGTTAGACATAGTGTTATTGGAGGTCACTTTTAAAAAGGGTGACCCATATTGCAACCAGTAGTGTGGTACCAAAAAGGTGGTTGCATATTTTTTTTAAATACATTATGGTTCCTTAAACATCTTCGCGTAAAAAAAGCCCTCTAGGTATATGTTCGTATAGTGAGCCGTTGTCGAGATAAAAATGAATTTAATACTAAGAACCTTTTTTAAAAAAATGATAACTACCAACACATCAATAACAAAACAATAAACAACGTTGTCCCTAAGTTTCCAAATACTTATGTGTTGAAACGAATTGAAAAAATATAATTAAACAAAAAAACACTTCGATTCTACCTTCTCTGACCGCCTATAGCTCTTTAGTAGAACTTTCCTTTATATTTTTGTTTGTATGATTATATCTTCAAATTTGTCATGGCTCTTTCCGGACATAATATATATTGCTATAGCTTACTATTACGGGAGAACTATTACTTAAAGTACTTTCAAACATATTATTTCGTTTTGCTTAATGACTGCAATAACAGCCCTCATAAACTCGGCTATCGCTTTCGCAGAGACGTATTAACCCACATTTATTTTTAATGCCAGTTTATAATAACAATAGATAAGTACATTATTTGATTTGCTATCAAAATTAATAAACTGTCTAATTAAGGATTTCTAGAACCAACTTAATTATTAGGATATTTCTCAAAACTGTTTACTTGGTACCTGTGTACCTGTTTATATAGCTTACATAAATAGTAAACATAATATTCGAAATAGATTAGTACCTATCTATTTTACTTTGAAACAGTGTGCAACAAGTTAATATTAAAAGTATGTGGAGACCTTGTGGGTATGTGGAGTGTATGTGGAGCTAATGCGATATCTAGCTACCCTAAACATTCCAGGAATCATTTATCTTCTGACGCCAAAGTGATCGTGAAAAATATATGTGAATCGTTATTAAAGAGCGGCCACTCTAAAGTAATTGCCCTTAAAATTACCAGTGAAATGACGAAAGTTCCATTATCGACGGCACGAGATATTATGCTAAAGGGATATTTTTAAAGAAAAGTTCGCAAAGATACCGGAAAAGTGAAGTGGGTAGATGATTGTGACAAAGATGTTATTTTCAGGAAAATATACCAAATGTATTGAGAAAATGTTGTGGCCACGTTAGATTCTTTAAAAACACGGTTAACAACTGACGATACAACGATATCATGTAGCAGGACAAGTCTTCACCGCGCTTCGCAAGAGATGGAATTTAATTATAAGACAATAAACAAGAGACAAATTATTATAGTGTCAGGAATAGCACACATACTTTTAGTGGCAGTGAATAGAGCTAATAAAGAAAGTTTTCGGTGAGATTCCAGATAAAGTTGAAAAAATTCGGTTAACCATGTCTTAAAAATTGAAGACTCTTATATAACTACACAACAAAACGTAATACATCCTCTTATTATAAATGTGGATGATAGCGATAGCGAGACTGAATTAGAAATAGATAAAAATGTTTTATAATTACAATTAAACCTTCTGTATATATAAATATATTTTTTTAAGTAGGTATATTAATTGTTATTATTACTTCTACCTAAATGCGTGCGACAAGTTGCCCTTTTCCGCAAGCAAACTTTTCATAGTTTTTTTATACTTATAGTAAATTAATATACATATAACACAAGTAATGGTAAATATAAACATAATAAACATTGCTACTATAAGGTATTACTGTGGCTTTTCATTTAACTACAAAATCCGTTCCTGTGCAAGGCAGTAACCCTTATTTCATTTTATTTCAGTAATATAAACAGTGATGCCAGCTGGGGCCAGGTAGATTTCGCTGGTTGGCACGCTCATCGACAGTTTTATATGGGTAGGTAATATTACCAAGAAATTCTTTAAAAACGTAGGTTTGGCAATTGAACAGGTAACGGAGTTTCTTTGGGTGTTTACAATATAATAAAACTATTATTGCTGGTATTAGGTCAAACGAGATATGTTCGGATAGACTTTACTTACATATTTACCGGTATAAGTACCTTTAAGTATTTAGAATAGGTACTCTTGATACAAGTTAGTAAACTATGAAACATTATTATATAAATAACAACAACGGAAATTTATTTAAATTGTAGTTCATCTCCCTGAAATATTTCCAGCCCCCATTCTTCAACCTCTTAACCTTTAACTACGCCAACTTTTCGGGTGTTCAAAAACTAAATTCCATGGTATCAAAAAAGTAGGGGTTTGATCATTTCGCACCTGTAAAACAAACCCAAGTAACGTTTTGTAGGAACAATTGAATTTATGAGCTATTCGAAATTTATAACTGACCTCTGATTTGACTTATTTTATCAAATTCTGAAAGTGGCACTAGACAAGCACTAACTCTATGGCAAATACTACCAACCACACGATGAACATTTATGACCGGTAAATTTATTATCTCAATGTTGTCTGATCTAATCTGATATACTCTTTGCTTCAAATACCCCCATAGAAAGAAATTCAATGGAGTAAAGTCCGGGGATCTTGGTGGCCTTTTAAGTGGACCCCATTTGGAGCGATTTGGAAGAATTTCTTTGAAGTATCTTCGGGCATTGGTGGTGCGCCATCTTGTTAAAACCATATTCTTTCATGGGGAATATTTGGATCATCTTTCTTAGGAAATATAACTGCTAGTGCAGGTATTAAATCAAAGGACAAATAATCTAAGTAACGCTTTATTGCAGCCCACACATTGACTTTTTGAGGATGTGTATGTTCTTCACGTATCCACTGTAGATTTTGATCAGCTTAAATGCGATAATTATGTCTGTTGATCATTATATTAAAATAAAATTTAACCTCATCAGAGAATATAATATTTAAGGAAAAGCTGTTGTTCTCTTCGTATCGTGCTTATCTTCCCACATAATTGTAATCTCCTATCGTAATCGTCATCAAGAAGTTCCTGTATACAACATGCACTTTATATGGGTTATACAAATCTTTGTACGGAAGCTTTAGTAACATTGTTGTTAAGCGCTAATGCGGATATTCACTTACAAATAGGAGTATATCAAGTTTTTTATCTTCAGTTAAGGCGGATGCTCGGGCACTTTCAAGTAAGTCACTTACTGTCCTATATACTTCAAATTGGTAAAGGCGGCTCTCGTGCATGTTTTATCTTCAATACGTTTTGAGGCCCCGCAATGCCGAGAATGATCTCTCAGCAGATACTGCAAGGACCAGTAGAAATTCATTTATAATAGCAAATTTATCTTTATCGCACCAAGCCAAGATATCTACATCTCCTTAGGAGCAACACCCTGATTGACATCAAGTAGCAGTCCAAAGCGGTCCAGCAGAGACTTGATAACTTTGTCTTCTTCTTCAATAAGATAGGTCTTAAGAATATTTCCTGGAATTAAAACTGGTAGTTGAAAGACGTCCAACGTTTCAACTGCAAATCTTTCTCGCAGATCTGTGAGTAAGTGTGCATAGATTGATACTGTAGTATTCATCGGCTGAGTTCATTTCATAGTTTGCACGATAAATTTGACGTCCACCACCGCGGGGGATTCGAGGAATTACCGGCTCGAGACCCAGCTGATTAGTTAAACCTTCTGCACGCTTTTCCGACGATTGGCAAGAATGGAAATTGTGTTATTCGCTAGAATAGTACCGTTAATAACATCGAGCACCGTCTTCTGAAGTACTTTATTCAGAGAGTGTGTGCCACAATATTGAGACGACGAACTGAGAGTTAGATAAAGATGTCGCCAATGAAGCAGCCTTGCCAGGTATGCTCGGGTTAAGCTACTCTGAAATCTTGCCCAGAGTTTCCCCAGTTTTGATCAGGTCGACAGAAAATTGGAGTATTCCCCAATGCCGCTCTACCCTTAGAGTATCACAAAGAGATGTAAGCGTACATCGTTAAGTGCTCATGAGAATCGTTCTACCGTTTAGGCGATTCTACATTTTTTAATGCCCAATAAATTGATCTTTATTTATTAAATTAGAGGTTTTAAATTAAATCAACGAAAAAAAGGCACAGCGCCGCCGGGTTCATTTCTTGAAGAAGAACTCCCATGTGACCTAGGTCACTGCCGTCTCGAAGAAGCCGTCATGTTAGGATCGTGACGTCACATTAGAAGATGGAATTTATTATAGAGGCTATATGGCATGTAGATAATAAAATTGATATTTGTAAGTCAAAGATGTCTTAGATTATATGAAATGAGGTATAGAATCGTATATTAAAAAGGTATTTCGATGATTAGTATACAGAGTGATTCAAGACTATAAACTAGCTTATGTTATGATCACTACTAAGTATTGCTTTCGATCTTCGATACTCCTTCGAGGTTACGAAAATAATTCCCAAATAATCCCTGAATAACAAACATTAGAAACAATTTCATAGGTAGCTATTTTAAATAAAATTTTATATCAGTCGGTTGGTAGGTAGGTACATACTATCATTTCATCTTCCTCGGGAAACTATATAAACTTTATTCAACTTGGTTTTTGACTTGAAAAATAAAAAGGCATTAAGAGGAACCTACTTTAAACTTGTAGGTATGTTTTAACCGATATTTTAAGTAAGAAAAACTTGTATCGTATAATAATCTAAACAAAATGTACAACGAGTGTAGGCTTTGTTCTGTTACTAAATTTTTGTCCGAACTTAACCTAAGTAAGCATGCTTCAATATTATACTATCTATTTAATAGCTAACTAATATACTTATAATCTTTCTACGTTTTTTGCCTAATAACAATTTAAACAATATACCAAAATAGTATTATTAAAAAAGGTACCTACACTGCACTGTTCTAGTGTTATCTACCATCAAGTCTTCTGGTTGCCCTGAATTTCCTGACTAAAAACCTTTCCTCAAAGTACTTTATGAAAAAGCTGATACATTTCCGCAATACTAAATCGTATCTTGCTTGGGATCCTTTTTTATCAATGAATAGCATTTCATCAGTGGAAAACATTATAGTTGAGTATAATAATAATAATAATAATAATAAACGTCTTTTATTTTGGAAGAAACAGAATATTATATACAAAATGTAATGTAAGGAAAGATGTCAACACCTGGCGCAGTCTAGCTGCAGTAGCTATTCTACTGAACCAGACAGAGACACCTAGACATAAAGAAATATAATAATACTTAATAGTGTAGTAGAATATTACGTAACAACCCTAACCTATTAGACATATTTGCAATAATGAGACGAGCAGTGAAAGGAGAAAAGAGTAATAAATTCAAATTATTATTAAACACTATTAAACAATAAGTAACCGTTAATATTACTGTAAATTTAAAAGAAATGACTTATATCTAGTCTTAAAAACATTAGCATTTAAGTGTAACATATCAGTGGGCAACAAGTTATAATACTTAACTGAGTTAAAAGAAAAAGAACGCTGAAACATGGCGCTCCGATGATGAGGCATGGTAAGCCCGCCCGCACCTCTGATATCCCTATCGTGAACACTCCGACGAAAAATCAAACGCTCGCCAATAGAAGCAGGAGAATTAGGATTATTTATAATCTTTATTAGAAATGTGCAAAAGTGAAGAACCCTCCGTCCATCCATTTTCAGCCACTTTATATCATTATAGAAATGAGAAATATGGTCAAACTTTCTAATGCCGTAAACAAAACGAAGACATGCATTCTGAACCCTTTGTATACAAGACAAGAGATTCACACAAGTTCTTTCTCAATGTAAAGTTCAATACGTGTATATTGCTGTATAGTACCTTCAAAGCGAGATAAGCTCTCTGAAAGAGTTTTTTTAAATACTCTTGAAATCTGAGATTAACATCAAAAAGCAGACCCAAATTCTTTGCGATATTAACGAAATTCCGTTTTGAGCCGTTAATAGATATGTTCAAAGTAGGTTTCAGAGTGTCAACCTTGCTCTTACTGCCAAAAATCAATATGGAAGATTTATCCGGATTTAAATGTAAATTATGACCCAAGGAGAGCTCACTCAATATCCTCAAATCCTGGTTTATATGTAACTCGGTTTCCATGTAATCCTTGGGATCAAAACAGCAATATAACTGCGTGTCGTCAGTATACACCCCGGAACACATCATGAATTTGGCATTTTTCGCTATTTCACAGCAACTTAATCAAATAATTTATGATTTTACATATTAAAGGTCCAAACTACGTTAAATTAATATTTATGGGTTTTCTAAAATAATCACATTAAACTGCTAAAAACAACTAAAAACTTAAAGGAAACACCAAAACGGTCTACCAAAACAATGCAAACCTGTCAAAACATGGATCGACTAGAAACAGCTGATTTTAGAATGTGGGCGGGAACATGACGGCCTGTTCATCGAGACGGCAGTGCCTAGGTTGACACATAAAAAAAAACTAAGCAAGCTAGAGGTTAAGGGGCCGAAGGAAGAGGGCTAAAAATATTACAGAGAGATGAACAATAATTTAAGTCCATTTCCGCGTTTCAGCGTTTTTCTCAAAAATAAAACGTAAATTAGTTCTCTCGATACTTAAATATTGTTGCTTATTACAGTTCATACAGATAAATGCCAGAAAGGGTTAAAAATATGTTTCAAGGCAAGGTATCGGGAAATTTTAATTAAAAAATTAAACTTATAAACCTTTTTTGAGATATGAATATTTGGTGTGCCCCAGTAGTTTCCTGTCCCCACACCAAAATATTATAGGTAATTTGTGAGTAGACTGGTGCATAATATGTTAATTAAATAATTTTGATTAAAATTCTGTTTAACACAAAAAAAAATCATTTTCTCCAATTTTTCAAATTTTCTGATTTGCCAGTCAAACTTTAACTTAAAATCCAGCATCACACAAGAAATTTTGTTTTTTTTTTGTATTGGAACAGTATTATTAAAAAAGTCAAGTATTAAATTGTGTTTCGATGTTTATAATAAACTGAGATTGATTTTACAACACCATTCATGAAGCAAGAATCTCGTTGATATTTAATTTTTAGTTTTAATTTTCATTGTGTTATGTAAGACAAAAGCCATTAATTTGGAATTAAACTAAAGTAAACTTACACCGAAATCAATATTCTCAATAAATTACAGTATTATAATTAAGTGTCGTAAAAAATAAATGAGGTTTTCTTTGTGGTAGGTACCTACTTATCTAAATTTAAATTTGCTTTTGCTTTGTTATACAAAAGTCTTGATGTAATTTGGTAACCCCTACATATAGTGCCATAATAATTAGGGTTAGTAATGTTTTCAACTAGATTAGGGTTTTTGTTTGGTTTTAAAAAAAATTGTAATGTATTAGTTTCATTCATATCAAAATCTAATGATGTCGGCTTTTTTGCCGGTGATTGTACCTATCTTTAATAGAACAAGAATATAGCAAAAACTATTTCCCAGAGAATGTCTAGCCGGCCGGTATCGGCACGGTGTGTGGAATAGATACTTTATTTTGTAATTTTTAATCGTATCATTATCAGATTTATGGACACCGGTCAGAAACGAAAGCAAAAGTAACGCACAATTAAATTTAATAGCAGAAATTATTGAAGGAGATGTATTCAACATGGGCGTATCAGATTAAGTACTTAATATTTTGAAATATGTAGTTAACTTAAATAAACAGAATATTAGGGCACGGCAAAAATAATTTTAACTAGCACTTTTAAGCTCTTATTGTTTATTGAAATTCGTGACGAAATTAAAAACAAGATGGGCGGCTATTTTCGCAATGATTTTATTACTTATTCAAGGTCGCTGTTAAGGATCGAAATGGTTAATTTTATATTATTCCCTAAAAGATTATAATGTCTTTTTTAATATGGCACCTAGAAATTGTATCAAAAAGTAACTGAATAACACACAATTAATTATTATCGAAATAGGTATCGAGTTTAAAAGGAAAATGTTTTTACTACTATCACCAGAAATATTTGACACAGGTCAACAAAATGTAATTTTTGTGAAAGCGTTTCGAAATAGACATAGGTATTTCGATATTGATTAGAATTTCGAAATGACACTCTTTTAGGCACTAGTGTCTAAATGTGACAGTTTTAGGCACTAGTGCCTAAAAGTAAAAATGAAACATTAAAATCAATGAAAATATCTATTTATTATATATGTTAAATGTACAATTATGTAAACTGTTGAACTGAATTCTAGAGGCATCTAGCTTCTCTTCTTTGAGGGCAATGTAATTATTAGTAGTCGGAATGGATAAACTGCTAGTACTGACAATGCTAACTTCTGCTTTTGAGTGAACTTCTTTTATTTTTGTATTTGGCGTATCTTTCTGCCCTATGATTATTTTTGCTATTTCGTTTTTCTGTTCAATTAAATTTTCTATATAACTCTCGGCAACTGAGCTTGATCGCCAACCTCCATGACGCTTTAAAAGTGTCATGTCCGCTCCAGAATCTGCTAACATTGTTGCAGAGCTGCGCCGGAAGCAATGGCCAGTGTATTCATTGGTGTTGGGGAGTCCAAGGAATTCTGCTATTTTTTTTTGGCATACCTCCAATTATTGTATTAATTCCAACTGGCAGGGTACAGCATTTACCACTTCGATATGTCAAGAAAAATCGCTGATGTGTCGTATTCAGTGGACGAAGTTTTGCGTACTTACGAAATATATCTAAAAAATTGATGCCATCTATTGATCCCTCAGTAATCGTAAACATTCTTGGAACATGAGTTTTTGTGTTCGGAATTTTGACAGTGATAAACGACTGACAATCTTTGATGGCATCTAATTTCAAAAATGTGATTTCTTCCCTCCTACATGCTCCAAATACTCCAACGATTAAAACAACTTTGGCTAACAGGAATTCTTTATTATTACCTTGTTTTATAAAGCGTTCTATTTCCAGCTTTGTAAATATTTTTGATTTCTTTGGCTGATATCCGGTAGCTTTCCTTTTTAAAAATGCAATAAGGTTTGTAAATTTGCAAATATCTACGTTTTTGTTCAGACAAATCATGGTGCGGAGCATCGAATATTTGCTCCACAAAGTTGACGGCCTTAAGGTGGTGGATAGCTTGAGGAAATAGGCTAGTAATACCTTTTCTGTAAAGTTCTCAATATGTTTTTCTTTGGCCCAGGTTTCAAAGTTGTCGTAGGTTTTTTCGTATAAATGTTTCGATTTTTCGGGTACTAACGTGGATAGCGCAGCTTCAGCAGCTTGTTCAATATCCAAATACTCGTCAATATCACTCATTTGAAGTAATTTTTTCGAAAAACTTTGCGGGAAAAAAGGCAAAACGCGACGTTCGAACTTGACAATACACTTGACATTAAATAATGCATAAACAATGCCTTAGAAACAGATTGCCTGCCTACTTTTCAAAATGTTTAAAAATACTAATAAAAGCTTAAATTATCAAATTCTCCGCTTTCACAAAAAATCTTGTATATAATTCGTTACGAAACGATGTCTTTTAGCCACTAGACGTGTTGTTCAACTCGGCTTTGCCTCGTTGGACAATTTTCACGTCGCGTGCCTAAAAGACACTCATTTCGCAACTTATTGTATAAATAGTTGAAAAAGTAGTTCATACTTACAGTGGAGTCAATGTAATGTAAATAGCTATTTTCATTTTTTACTAAATGAAAAACTTATAGATTAATTGCCACTATTTTATTTTAAATGACTCGATTTGGCTGTTACTTGGTGGAAATTCATTATCACTTTATAATAAATGGTTAATATATTTGTGAAAAGTGTAAAATTATTTTTTATCATTTATTATATTTTATTTTACACTGTATGACATGTTCCGACATGCCGATTCACAAGACCTAGCTATGGGTAACCCCCTAAGCCCCCTTCTAAGGAATATGTCTCTAGACGAACTGAAAAGTAATTTGTTGAAACAACCTTTGTTTAATATGTGTAAATATTGGTATAGTTACATAGATGATATCTCGGGTTGTTTTACTGGAACAAATAGGCAACTGCAATCTTTTCATAATTACCTTAATACTTTGCAATCCTAATATAGAGTTCACACTGGAAAGGGAAAAAGATAAAAGTATAGGTAAATTTTGTAGACTTAACCATCAAAAGAAATAACAACAAACATGAGTTCTCTATTTTTCATAAAGAATCGTGTACAGATATAACTACACTCGCCGGCATAAAATTCCGCCACCCTGGAAAAACTAAGGAAGTTATAAACAATGTTTCTTCAACTCCCATCGAAGTCGCAGTCAGCAAGCAAGCAGCGTTAGAAGAAACGACCACGTTAACAAAAATTCTAACATCAACTGTATGGAAAATTGAAAAAATAATCCCATTTTAGCGGGGAAAAAAAGAACCGATACTGCCATTTTCTCGAAGGTAGGTGGAAGTGATAAAGATATAACGGCGTAAAATTTACAAGTTATACGAGGAACAAAGCGTGCCTACAACAGATAATTTAATTAAGAGGCTTGAAAAAGATGAAACCGGCGTTAAATTTGGCAAAACAACGTTATCTAACATGTTTTAGATTTAAAAAAATTAACAAAAGACAAGTTTTAATGGAATCCAGTAGAATTCGAAAATGGCGATCCGATAGAACAGATCGATAGTGATATTGATATAAGCAAATAATTATTATAAGTACCGAATAATTTGTATATGTTTGTAATCATAAATATAATTTTTAATAATAAAATAACTTGTAATTTCACATTGAAACATAAATAAAATATTATTTAATGTCTTTTACTTATTTTTATTACAAACCATGATTAAATTCTAAGGAAAATACGGGCCTGTTCGGCCATATTTTACAGCTGGTTCGGGTCTTTCCTAACAGGGATCAGTTAGTCACTTTCTTATATCTCTGAACAGACTTTACCCTAAAGATTGTTTTCTTTAATTATAGACGGTACCGTTCATGCTAAAAGCTTTAAATTTTAGTATAATAGTCAACTAACTTGCTTAATCTGATTATAAACTAAAAATTCGTAAAATGTAGTCAGGGGCGTAAAATAAATACATTTCCATTTGACATTTCAAATTTGTCACCGGCCAGATAAAGTCTGGAGGTAGGGCAAATGTCAAAAATGTTTTAAAATATGTCCCCCAGCTTCCCTATTGGCGTGCTAAAATTTGAATAAGATATTTCCAGCCGTATTTCAGACTTTGCATTGTAACCCTTATAAACCCTCACTCTGTATGACGACCGACGTCAAAAAAATAGTACTGTATCATCAGCATAGGATCTACATAATATTATATCATTAATGTTTAAATGTAAAGAGAGTTAATATAGGTGTCAAAAAAGTGTGGGCCAACCACCGTCCTCTTGGGGATACTAATTTTAACCTCTAACGGATCACTGTCAACATTAATAATTTCACAAATTGTAATCTTTGAAAACATCCAACACGAAACCTTGAATTATTATTATTATTATTATTATTATTATCTGCCTCTAAGTTTAGGAAGCGCCTCTGGTAATTTTAGAATAACATTATCATTTTACTATTGCTACACATTAATGATTTTAATATTTTTATTTTAAAAGTGTGATCGTTATAAACGCCCATTACTTCCTTACCTGTTAAACATCTAGCGCAATGATTGCAATATTAGTTTATGCAGCGTAATGATCCAACGTGATAACATCTGTATGGATTTAATATAACATAATAATTTCATTTGTTATACCTACTTTTCCCAGTAACTAATTAATGTTTTAATTATAAAAATACGATATTAAGAAGACATAAATTACCTGGTGATACAGAAAGATTCTACCTTTTACTAAATCTATAAGAGCGTTATGGACTATGGGTTGATAAATTGTTTAATCCGAATCGATATTATGCAAGAAATTTTCGGTCCCCTGCAATTTAGCATTATTTTTAAAAATTACCGGCTCCTAAATTTTGAGAACCATCACTGAGAAAACCTTCAGCAAAAAATCTTTGCCAAGATTGCAAGACCACTTTCTCCTACAGTAACCTCATTTTCTGTTAGCTCCTTATGGTTGCTTTGTTACTGTAGGAAGACTAACTTTTAGCGATAGACAAATCTTTCTTCAAAATATTTTTACTCTCACAGTTACCTACTTTGTTGTAACGGCAAAATAAAAATATCAGGCCGTTTTCCGCCAAGATTTGTTGTGTGAAGATTGCGGATTCACCGCAGTTTCAATTTTAGTATGTGTATTAGAATGCTTATTTTAGATGGACAAATATTTGATTCAGATTCTGAAAATATCCCTCTATTAGTTCCAAATCCAGAACCTCAGTAAAACCAATATGACATCCAAAATGAGTGACCTAAAAGGTGCCAAGCAAAAGGAAACCATCAGAACGTAATTACAACCTTATTTAAAAGCACGACACGAAGAGAAGCCCTAAATTACAGGGGCCATCAAGTTACCAAAAACCTATTTGAAAAAGGGGCACCGTCATCATCAAGTGTTGTTTCTCCATCTTTTTCAAATTTCGCTAAAAATACAGCAGACACGTATGGGACATGGTACTGTAATGATTGTCATGTTATTCTGGGTTGTTCTAAACCCCCGGGTTCTCAATATTAAATATATATTTAATATATCAACCAGATTTTCTTAATGTTCATCTTCTATAATTGGTTATGTTTGTTCTAGTAAAAATACCGCTAAATGTGAAGTAGTAAATATTTGCTTATATGACCATGAAGACATATTATGTGAATTTAACTGTGAGATAAAGAAGGTAAAACAAAATAAACATATGGGACGTATTCACAGTGAAATTATTTTAATATATTTAATAATGTTACAAAAAAATTATTCATGGGATAGTATTTTTCTTTATAGAGAACTTTTAAGTCATTCTCATTCAACAATTTTAGACATATTTACTAAAGGTTTCCCCATTACAATTATTAAAAGATTGAGAAGCGCCTCTGGTAATTTTAAAATAACATTATGATTTTACTATTGCTACACATTCATGATTTTAACATTTTAATTTTAAAAGTGTGATCCTTATAAACGCCCATTACTTCCTTACCTGTTAAACATCTAGCACAATGATTGCAATATTAGTTTATGCAGCGTAATGACCCAACGTGATAACATCTGTATGGATATAAAATAAAATCTTTTATTTGTTATACCTACTTTTCCCAGTAACTAATTATTGTTTTTATTAGAAAAATATGATATTAGGAAAATAGAATGTACCTGGTGATACAGAAAGTTTTTACCTTTTAGTAAACCTATGAGAACGTTATGGATTATGGGTTGATAAATTGTCTTTGCCAAATCGAAATTATTCAAGAATTTTTTTAAATTGCAGGAACCATCAACTCCTCAATCTTTGCTAAGATTCTTGTGGCTGCGATAATAAAATTTCTACCTATAATTGCAAGATTACTTTCCTTCTACAGTAAGCTCATTTTACTGATAGCTTTTTATGGTTTCTTTATTGCTGTTTTTTTTTTATTTATTTTAATTGGTATTTGGCTGAAAAGCCATACAGCCAGTCTCACAGTAAAATTGTTTAATATTTCAAATAATATTAATATTGAGAAGTAAACACATAAACAAGGACACACGCTTCACGCCACTGGGGTCTGTCAGGGCGACTTTTGTTTTAAAAGACAAACAAGAGGATCACTCAAAAAGGGGAGGAACACACAAGGAAAAGTCATGGATAGTAATTCTAATGTTTTAACCTTATAATTATATTTTAACTTTATGTAAGTACTCAACAAGAACCTTACATACTTTTCTATTTTGTAAGGACAAAAGGTAAAGGATATTAAAGGGACATTCAATTTTACACACCTGCATTAGGTAGTTGTAAAGTATGCTGATATAAGCAGAATATTTTCTGCATTCGAAAAATATATTTTCTAGATCCCATCTAACTTGGCACAAGTCACATTTATTTTATCAGAGGGTAAAATACGGATCTTATACAAATGTGCTGGGTAGCCAGCATGTCCCAATTTTAGGCGAATAATTGTGGTAATGAAGCGTGCTGAAACAGTTAGGTTATTATGCCAGTAATTATTAGAGATACCTTCAACAAGTAGCGAATACCTTGTAGGTGATGTTTTGCAGTAGTTTTTCCAGCGATTGTCCCATTTATCTCGTATACAATATTTTAAGCAGACATAAGCATCATCTAGAGAGAGATCGTTTTCAATAGGCATTCCACTAAGGATGCTCTCCTTAGCCAGATGATCATCAGCATGCTTATTACCACTCAAACCAGTATGAGCATTGACCCAGACAAATGAAATATGCTTTTTGCGCAACAGTTTTCTAATATTCCATATTTCGGAGTTCGTTTTATATGCCCAAGGTTTATTTTATTACCCAAAGTTTTAAGGACCGACATTGAGTCAGTAAGGATAACAAATTCTTCATTGGAGGATTCTAGAGTAAAGTTAAGGGCTTCGCAAATTGCCAAAGCCTCTGCAGTAAAGATACTACATCGCTTATCAATTTTAAATTTAAATTCACCCTTAATTTGCGGAATATAGAGAGCTGCTCCATTACCATCCGAAGTTTTGGAAGCATCGGTAAAAACTGACATGAATCTGTTGTACAGTGAAAGTTCAGTTTTTAGAATATGTTCATCAAATATTTTGTTATCAGTAAAGGGTGGAAATCTAATACTAACTTCTTGGATATTACTGTAGTAACTCATAATTCGAAGTGCAAAACGATGGGATTGTATTTAAAACTTGATTTGAAGTCCGGAAACTTTCACAAAGTGGAGGAGAGTTTTTGTGCTGCCAATACTTATTGGTAAGATCATAGTTACTAAGCTTAGCTATGTTACTGAGTAGATGTGTATCAAAAAATCTGTGCTTGAATATAGATTTAGCACTAAGTGCTTCTCTACGGAGACATAGGGACGGTTCTAAAGCTTCAACCGGCAATGCTTCTACAGGCGATGATCTTATAGCTCCCAAACAAACCCTAAGTGCTTTATACTGTAGTCGATCTAATTTTTGTAAATAAGTATTATTTTATACTGTATTGTAAAACACACCTTTACATATTTGAATTTAGTCCAGAAAATAAAGTTTTACAGCAATAAGTCCGGTAAATTTTTTTTACCGGACTAGTCCTGTAAAATTTCTTTACCGGACTGAAATTTGTAAGTTTTAGTTTAATCAATGTCAAGCACACAATGTTTCCACCAGTAAATATAAGCACTTTTCAAATATACGACGCAGAATAAAACTTCATTATAATTTCAAAACATAATTATAATTTCCAACAGAACAGTATGAAATAAAATATTGTACGTCATTCGTCCGGCAAATCCTTTACAGTATTCGTTTCAAAATTCCAGACTCGGCTCCTTCGTCGCCTCGTCTCGAAACATTTCACTCATACTGTAAAAGCTGATTTACCGGACTTATAACGTAAATATCTATTACATGCTGAACCATACATAATACTGCCATAATACAATGATCTTATATATGATTTATAGAAAATTAGGGCAGTCTGAACGTCACATCCCCACCAATTTTTCATAATGGGCCTTTCTCGCACTTAGTAGTAGCAAGAGTTTATTCAGCGTTAGAGGTATTGTGTCGTGTAAAGACACAAAAAACTGATTTATCAGGAGATATTTCAAACCCATTAATGTCCAATCAAGTATTCCAGCAAAAGCATCAGATAGAAGCCTAAGGCTTACATCATATTTACAGTTCTGTGAATAAATGCAAAAATCATCGGCATATTGCACAATGTTAAAAGAAGTGAAATTATGGATATCGGCTGTATAAAGATTAAAAGCAAGGAGCTAAGAGCCGACCCCTGAGGTAAGCCCGCAAAAACATACCTGAGACCGATTTTCTCATTAGAACTATTTCTAACAAAAACACACCCTTTTCTATACAATTTGACAATTGATCTAGATGTATTGGGAGGTATGTAATAGGACTTTTAGCGACAGGCAAACATTTCTTTTAAAAAATGTTTTTACTCTTACAATTGCCTACTTTGTTATAATAGCAAAACAATTTGGAATAGGCAAAATAAAAGTTTTGAAAAGAAATGTATTTAACAGTAGTTAAGCAATTTTATTCTAAAATCGCCTGAAGGGGTCGTATTCCACGTCAGTCGGTTCATTTTCGGACCCCCGATTCTGACGAATTCGACCATTTTCTGTCAAACGTTGTTGTGTGAAGATCGCGGATTCGCCACAGTTTTAATTTTATTTTGTATGTTAAGATGCGTCTAGACATGACAAACGAGCACGAAAAAACAGCGAATATGAACCGAGCAGGATCGATCACAAACAAATCTTGTACGAGCATCGATAAACACGGACGATCATTGGAGAATACATTTTTAGTTGTTCGTCAATGCTCCAGTTTTTGCACTGGTCTTTTAAATTTCGTATAATATACAAGAATGTCTAAGTGTAATTATTTTTCTGGTATAATTTATATCTTCCTGTAATGAATTACATTTTTCCTTTACAACTTCTACAGGTGTATTGCATAAATCATCAACTTTACTCAACGCATCTATTTTTTTTGCCTAATTTATAAGGAGGGCTCTTCGTATCCCAGAATTGTATATGGCAGATGGTAGATGTTGGCTCACCCGACATCGCCCGGTGAAATACCATCGCATCGGCTTAGGTGGCGTGAAGTTGCTCTTTGAGCTAACGTTTCGTCACTGTGCCGATGTCTCCGGTTTCCAGGGTGGGAAATATACAAAAAATGCTGTGATGATGGTTCCAAGATCAATAAATTCCGGAGTTAAAAACGCCCCCCGATCGGGTCTCCGGGTGGGGGCGGGTCCTGGCGCCTTATCAAGCGAGATTATCCAATCATCCACCATGTCCAGTAGCCATGCGGGTCCTTCGAACAATATTCTAAATGGAAATGGTGTGAAAACTGGAGTTGTTAAAAGACCCGAGATTAGCAACTTCCAAATTGACTTCTGCAATATAAGAGGACTGAACTCCAACATCAATGCAGTCCATCAACATCTACAATCTACCAAACCTCATGTACTTGCACTAACCGAAACCAAAGTCAGATCATCGATTAGTACGGTCAGCTATTTATATCCTGGGTACGACTTTCATCACCGATTTAGGCGGAATTCTGGCCTTTGTCTCTTTGTCCGGAGTGATATTTCTTGTCAACGAGAGGAGACACTCGAGCCTAATGACTTTGATGTAATGTGGTTTAAAATATCAACGCAGAGAATTACTAAATTCATCTGCTGCCTTTACCGGCCGCCAAGCGATACCCATTATAGAGACTTGTTCTCCTCTCTTGCTAATACTATCGACTTTTTGCAAACCCACCATCCCAATTCCGAAGTTGTCATCCTTGGCGACTTCAACATTCATAATGTCAACTGGCTCAAATACTCAAACATGACTGACGAACAAGGTCGTGAAGCCGAATCCTTAGCCATCAGCTCTGGCCTTACCCAGCTGGTGGGGGAACCAACTCGGATTCCAGACCGAGATGGTGATTTTGCTAGTTTGTTGGATCTTTTCTTAACATCAAACCCCGACTTGTACACTGTCACCGTGAAGCCGCCGTTAGGAACGTCTGACCACAACCTTATTTCGGCACTGAACAAACTACCAATTAGTGCTGAAGAGCCTCCTAAACCACGCAAGATATGGCATTATACATCAGCTAAGTGGGAAGACCTAAGGGACCATTTTCGAACCTTTCCTTGGCGGGACGTTTGTTTTACCTCTGATGATCCATCCATCTGTGCAACAGAAATATCGGAGGTTATCCTTACTGGTATGGAAGCCTTTATCCCTTTCTCAAAAAAGTGCCCTTCTAACGGCAAGCCTTGGTTTACCAAAAATTGCGAACGAGCTGTTAAATCAAAAAATTATTTCTACCGACAATGGCGTAAAAATCCTACCGCCGAAAATCGTACCATCTTTGTTAACGCTCGAAACCAATGCAAGCAAACGATGAACCAAAGCAAAGAAGCACACAACCAGAGGATCAGAGACAAACTTCTTGAATGTCCTAGCGGCTCAAAATCATTTTGGTCGGTAGCTAAGGCCGTCAGTCAGAACTTTACCAAGTCAACCATTCCACCTCTAACACGTTCTGATGGCACCATTGCGACCAAAGCACAGGAAAAAGCAAACTTACTGGCGGAACTATTCTCTTCACATTCAACGGTAAATTTTCAGGGAAGTACTCCACCGAACATTACCCCTGTAGAATCGAGAATGCCCGAGATTGTCTTTCGCCACCGCCATGTTGAGCGAATCTTGGGGGGTCTCGACACTAAAAAGGCTTCTGGTCCTGACGATATTCCAGTCATCGTAATTAAGAAATGCGCTGACGAACTGACACCGGTATTTTGTAGGCTTTTTAACTTATCCTACAAAAAAGGAATATTTCCTTCTTGCTGGAAAACTGCGAGAGTCCAGCCCATACCCAAAAAAGGCAAGAAGACCTTGCCAAACAACTATCGTCCAGTCGCATTGCTCTCGGTTATATCAAAAGTTATGGAGAAGGCTATCAACGAAAAATTACTAAAATACCTGGAAGGCTTCAACATTATTAGTGACCGCCAGTATGGATTCCGTAAGTCTAGATCAACAGGAGACCTTCTCGCTTATGTTACTCATGTTTGGAACAACGCAATAGAACACCATGGGGAGTCCCGGGCGGTAGCACTGGACATTTCCAAGGCTTTTGACCGAGTATGGCATGAGGGGCTCCTAACTAAAGTGAGAGCATACGGATACGGAATGTCGGTTCAATTTTGTTCATGGCTGTCGAGCTTTCTTAAAGACCGTTCTCTGCGAGTGGCGATGGACGGATTTCTTTCAGACACATTTAACATCAACGCCGTAGTCCCTCAAGGTTCTATATTGTCGCCCACCCTTTTCTTACTATACATTAACGATCTTTTGGAAAAAACTAAAAATCCTATATATAGCTTCGCTGATGACAGCACACTTGTTTCAACTTTTACTTTGGATGCTCGGACGTCGGCTGCTAATGCACATCTCTATAGGCAGCAAGAGGTCTCACATCTCAACAAAGACCTGGAAGAAATTTTGTCTTGGGGTGACAGTAACCAAGTAGAATTTAACGCTAAAAAGACACAGGCGGCAGTTTTTTCTAAAAAAGTTAATGTTGAAGAACCGGATATAGTTATGGCGGGACACTCAATTCCCTTGGCTTCATCAATTCATTTATTGGGCGTTAATCTGGATAGTCATATGTCTTGGCATGGCCACGTTGCGGCCATTGCTGAGGCAGCCTCGCAGAAGCTTGGAGTACTTTTCCGAACAAAGAACCTCTATACACCCCAACAACTTTTGATGCTCTATAAAGCCCAAATTCGACCATCACTGGAGTACTGTTCGCATATTTGGGGCTCTGCTCCTAAACATACCCTAAGATTGCTAGATTCCATTCAAAGAAGAGCCATTCGCTTGATCGGTGACCATAGTCTGACAAACAACCTGGAAAGCCTTGAACATCGAAGGCAGGTTGGCGACTTGAGTCTATTTTACAAATATTTTCATGGCAAGTGTTCAACTGAGGTTGCCCGCTTAATACCACCCAGAGCGGTGCATGGTAGAAGTACACGACGAGCCACTGCAGCCCACCAGTACGTGGTTCAGCTTAGTGTCCCTCGAACGACACTGTTTCAAAATTCTTTCATCTGGAGAACGTCATCACTCTGGAACGACCTCCCTGAGATCGTCTTCCCCAACGAGTATAGTCTCCAAAGATTCAAGACCAACGTGAATCGTTTCCTGCGCACACGCACCGCTCCTAGAGCGCCATAAAGAATTTATCCTGTAGTGCTGTGCCTTATCATAAAAAAAAAAAAAAAAAAAAAAAATGTACCTACTTATCTTCGAACGTTTCAAAAATATTCAAAGAGAACCATTTTCACAGTGCAACAAATGTTTATAATTGATATTATCTTTATAATATCGTGTCGGAACCGCCTTTTAAATATCTACATGTTGTTTGCAACACCCTGTATAGCAAGATATTCTCAATTTACTGCAGTAAACAGAAAAGGTCGGAATTATTAATTTTTACAGGAAAATCAAGGTTTCTGTTCATGTAATCAATTTATCATCTTTTAATACAAATGCAAGATTTCCTGTTCTTAAAATTCTCGAGTGTCATTAATAAATATTTAGAATATTTGTGGAAATGATTACTTTTCTAAATTACATAAGATTAAGTAAAATTAAATTAAAATTTACCTACATGAAACATAAGGAAAGGAATTACTAATAATTATTTAACGGATAATTTCACTAAATTCAATTCTATACGACACCCATACAAATATAAAATGCAATGTCAATAACAATAAAAGTAACACAAACCAACTATAAACGTCACTGTAATACTCATCCAAACTGTAGATAGCTTTCTCCACGACCATTACTGAATGCAATAATTCCAAAATCATTTTTGATAATAGAATGTAAATATTCTCGCTCTTGAGTTGGAATATTTATTCTGAAACACTTGCTTCTTATGCGTTTTGCGTGTATTTTCATTCCATAACAAGATACGGAATGAATATTCTGTAATTGATCTAAACGACATAGGTTGCCATGAATTTCGAAACTGTCAGTGTCAGATGAAAATGGCTGATGATGTTTCGATATCAACAAAACAAATATAATGACTTTTGGTTTTACTGGCAACCTTTATTTAAAGCAAAAAGAATTTTAACGGTACCGTTTTTATTCATTTTGGAAACTGTTTGTCTTTTGCATAAAAGATGTTTTAGATCAGATGCTGAGAAATTTAACTACAGTACCAGAACCAGCAAACTTCATATTCGACTACCTATTCCTAAGACTACTCTTGTAAAACAGCCGATCTTTTATGAGAGTAAAAAGATTTCCTTTAAGTAACTAGCTGAAATCAATTGTAAACTTCAGCCACTTTCGGAAAAATATAAAAGACGTCTTATTGCAGAATAGTAGATTCTGTAACGAGGTTAGAATGAAAATTCGATCCGAGTGGAAGATTCGCGAATCATAAGTTTGTATCACATCATTTTTTAACCTCATGTAAATCACTAGCAATAACCAACCCTAAATAATTTTTATCTTTATCATGCCACAGGAGACTAGTGTCATCTGCAAATAATGTAAACGCGCCCTGAACATCTAAAAATGCTAAATCGTTTAAATATAAGAGAAACAAAACTGGTCCTTACAACGAGCTTTGAGGCACTCCTCTCGTGAGGATGGAGGTATCAGTGCATGCTAAACCTACTCTAACTACTTGCGTTCTTTCATGGAGATAGGAAGAAAGCCACCACTATTTATGTTAAGGTAAATATCGTGGTGCAAGGAAAATAGAGGGTCGTCTATACTTTTACCTGATAAAAAGCCAAATTGAACAGAACTTAGAATGCCCTGATCCTACAAAAATCTCATTAGTCTCTTTTTGACTACTTTTTCAATTACTTTTGAACAAGAGAGAAATCGATCGGAAATTGAAAGGATCAGTAGATTCACCTCCTTTAAATAATGGAATAACCACTGCTCGATTAAGATAATATGATGAAAACTCGCTCATTCCGAATGATTCATTGATAGAGTGTGTAAGCGCATGCAAGGCCGTCTCAGGCAAACTCTCCAGTATTTTTACAGAAACTCCATCATAACCAGCAAAACACTAAATTTTTAGTTTTTTAAAAACTTGCTTTACTTCATTTACATCAGTAATATTAATTAAGAATGCATCACTAATATGAACATAGATAGATAGTCAAGAGGTGCATTTTCAGGTCTTAAACTTGAAGTTAATTTTTCCCCAATATTTTATTATTGTCCCTTAAATTATTAATTATTTCCCAGGTTTTTCTAGTTTTGTTCTTTGCATTTTCAAAGTTTTTTTATAATATAGATCCAGGCTTGTATCCAGAAATTCGTTTCGGGTGGGGCCCAAGGACGAAAATCATTCAAAAATGTGGACTTATTTTAATTAATTCAGAGCAAGGCGAATTACACATTAAAACTTAAATTATTATGTGACGTTTAATGTATTATTATTTATAGTGCAATAAAAAGATGCAGTACAAGGTGTACAATAAACAAAAAATTTTCAAATTTCGGGATTTCGGGAGGGGGGCCCGGGCCCCCTGGGCCCCCTCCCTGGATACGTGCTTGTATAGATCCTTAGCTTTTCTTACGCTTTCTATAAATTTACTAATACTTATTAAAATATTTTATAAAAGAGTTATTTTCACTATAAAACTTTCATATTGTATGTAGCTTCTTAGATTCCTTGTAGATGTTTTAATGCCAGAAGCACGCCAAGGCTTTCTTTCCCGGACTTTTATGTTTTAAAATGGGAAAGCTTCATTAAAAACATTTATTTAAACTCAAGGGGTTTTTCCGACCTCAAAACCCTGTTCCACAATTCAATATTGCATGATTCCTTAAATCTATCCTAGTTCTCCTTAGTAAAGATTCTACCTTGTCGGTTTCTTTTACAACTTACACCCAAATCTGCAGAATGGGAACTAACACAACTTTCGAGAGAAAATCCAAAAGACTACATCAATCATTTACGGCCAACGAACGAAAAATTACACACTCTCCTCATATACCTCCAGATCGTCGATTTGGCTTTCCATTTGGTACTAGTGGACACCATAAAAACCTACACATACACTTTCCTCTAATTTACAGTTGAGTCTCTGGCGCAAAAGCTCAAAATTGCCCGTGATATTTTTGTATTCCTTTTGCATTCAATATTGCAACCTGGCAGAAACATATAGTGAAATGTCCGCTCGTTCTTACCATGGTTTTTTTCGGCCTCGGCGATAACATTTTTGTTTGGATTGTAAAAATTCATCCGTCAATTCACCTAATAAAATTTGTTCTAAAACTAGTTACGTAACCACTATAAATCAATTATTATTTGTTCAATTTGCGTGCTGCCCTTACAAATGAAAAAGGTCATTTCAGGCTCAGGCACGCACTTAAAATGTTTCAGGTCTATTTTTCTTAAATTACGCAAGGAGAATATTATATTAAGTACCTACATTTTAAACTCTGTGCAATCTTGTGACACCTGCTGCTCCTAAAACCAATATTTTTTGCCGTGACTTAGTAGATATTATTAAATAAAATTCTACGAATCATTATAAATGCATGCCAACTACATGTAGGTACTTAAATAAATCAAATAAGACATAAACCACAATTTATAGTTATTGGTAAACACTTGATTTCCTTGGCTTCATCAATTAATTAATTAGATGGTGTTTTGGCATTGCAACCATAGCTTATAGGCAGCCTCGCAGAAACTTTGGGAAGTTATTCGAACAAAAGCCCAAATTCGACCATCGCTAGAATACTGCACATTTTGAGACCCTGCTTCTAGACATACCCCGAGACTGACGGATTCCATCCAAAAAATACCTATATTTGCTTCATCGGTGACCATGATTTGACAAACAACCTTAAAACCTTAGAATTCAAAGACAGATTGGCGATTTAAACATCTTTTATAGATATTTTTACGGCAAAGTTCAACTGATATAAATAATCCACTGCGAACCATTGCAACCCACCTGTGCATGGTTCAACTTGGTGTTCATAAACTAATCAAAAACGCTCTATTCTGAAGAAAGTCATCGTGCTTGCGAATAAATATACCGGGAATACAGGGAGTTACTCATTGGCATGTAATAATTTAAATTGGTGATTCTTAGTCCAAGTTTTAGCCGAATAGATCATAATAGGTATAAACATATTATTATGCCCTAAAATACTTGGTTAGTGTGCTATTTTTCTTTCGATTTTTAGGAAAAATCTCGAAAACAATTTGAGAATTTTTGCAATAAATATTACACACATGAAAATAATGTGAAGTGACAAAAAAATGTTTTCGTATTTGTGCACTTAGTATAGAAGAAAATATCTCGTATTAAAATAGTTCTTACTTTAGTTTTTGTGTAAATAGGTTTTATATTAAATGATGAATATCTCAAACTGAGAGATAATAATTTTCATTTAAGAGAGACTATTTTTAATTGTGAACTTAAATATAAAAATAAAACTATTTTCTCGCCGTATAAGGGCAAGGGTAATTCACTGCGTGCACATTAAATATTCGAATGAGATCGTTAAAATCTTGTATGGAAACCTTGATTTCCTGATTTCAAATAATTTTATTCATTAACAAATCTACATATTGTACTTGGTGTTTCCATGATTTACGTCCTCCTTACGGTTGTCGATTCTTGCATAGAGAATAACGTAGATCGGAATCAAACTAATAACTAGTTTCTCAAATCAAGATCTCGACTTTTTAAAAAGAATATCGATGCGATTTCAGCGTGAGAGATTTTTTTTTAAATCTTATTTTTTCTAGCAAGTAAAGAAGTTCTCTTTATTTAAGTCCTCTAAGTAAATAAATATTTCTGACCAAACCAAACTTCATTTTTATGTGTATAGAGGCGGTTTCAATATTATACCGACAAATTGAAACAGGTGATTCCTTTACAAAAAATAATAAAAATAGTTCCCATTAACGGAGGTCCAGAAACCCCTCGTTTTGTAAGACAGGGTGTTAAACTTTTAATTTTTCTTCGGTTTTTCCTATTTATTTTATTCGTGCTTAAATATTATTTATTCAAATTCTGTACTTTTGTTACATGTTAAAGTATTTAAAAAATTAACCATTTAAAACTATCTACACGGTGTTATTTTTTTTTTTGGGCGTCACGACCACTGCGACTCCCCCATCGACACTGACTATCCTTTCATATAAAAACAACTTTTCTCGTTTAACATTTACCTTTCTTAGATCTTACACTATTTTGATATCCTATATATACGGTTCGGCTGATATTTGGTAAGATATGATCCAAAGCAGGGCTACATTTTTAATCTGGTCAGTCTGATGATGAATCAAGGTTCCGTTGAAAACAAATACTTATTTACATTGCCATTGTCGATTGTCTTGTCAGTTTCTGTCACATAATTTTAGTTCGAGTTGTTTTTCGTGCAAGAAATCTGAATTGTATTAAAATGGCTACATTTCAAGAAATGACTGACATGCTGTGATATTTAATGGTTGGTTTTAGTTTAGTAGATTTCTAATTCCCGATCTCGCGAACGCAGCTTCGTTCTTAAATAGAATATTCCTATGAAAAGTTAAATTTGGTATTTTCATTGTTTCGATGAAACGGCAAAACGTGAGCCGACTTTCAGGATCTATTGACAAAAGATTTTGCACCTGTTGCACATGATACGGATGGAGTAACTGCTGAATGTTATTAATGGTATTTTTGAAAACCGCTAATTTGAACCCCAAGCTGTGTACAGCTTAATTTGGGATCATTTTCAATTCTGTTTAAAACTACCTCTTCGAGCTCCGGAGTCCTAATTGTACATTGACATCTTTGATTAACATTATTTCTATTAAAACTACCCACTTCCCTAAGTTGCCTCTCAATACTCGCGAAAGTTTGATGGTTCGAAATTCTGCGATCTGGATATTTGTCACGATAGACTCTGACACTCGTACGTCGTCCATTTCTCTCACATAATCCATATACCAGAAGCATGTCAACCTTCTCAGCGATAGAATAATGTTCCAGGACTAATAGTTATTCAATTTACAATAAACTCGACTTCGCTCAACATCAACAACAAGTGAACACTATCGGTATGTCAGATTTATTTTACTGTTGCCTAGTAGACAAACAGAAACAATTTTTGTATCATTGTTCAGAATAGCAGCAATGATGAGGTATCGTAAATAATTTTTTGGAATAGAAACTGTAGGTCTGGCGAAAATATTACAAGTGACAAGAAAGGTTCAAACTCAAGTCAGCTTGTGTCGGAGAAATAACTTAAGTCATTTGTACAGGGGGTAACAAAAATATGAAGTCTTATTTACGAATCACGCGCCATTTTTACATTTCCAGGTATTAAAAAAAGATCGCGTTTGCGTCAAAACACGCCAATAATAGTAGTAATTCTTACTCCCAAAATTAGTGAAAATCAATAAAGGCGTTTAGAAATTATTCCGAAAAACTATATTAACTTGAGAACTTTAGTGCCCTGTAGCGGTAAAACGAAGCCATATTGCATATACAATATACAGTGACCGGCAGAAAGTGCGCAGCATATGGGAAAATTTTTTATCTATAATTTTAATAAATTAATTTCATTTCAGAAAGTGTTCTCCTTTTAATTGTTTTTGTCTCCCTGTTTTTCATCTTTAAGGGTATATAAATTAAAGATTTTAAGTTTTAAAAAGTTTTAATTTTTTGATCTTGATTAATTTCTCTACAAAATGGGACTAACTTAATTACAGGCTACGGGGCCTTAGGTCTCAAGTACCCCCAAAAATTTTGATAAATATGTTTTAAACCTTTATAAACGTCACCTTCCACCATTAATTTCTTTCTACTGCTAATACTAACAGCAACACATCTTTGGTCTCCTGAGGATGAAGGTCACTACCTTCGAAACATGTAGACTTTTTATTATAAAATTGAGCCTTTGATAGCTCTTTATTAAATCAGTGGAGAGAGACTTTTTGACTTTCTTTCCTTTCCGTATATTTCAACTCCACTTTGAAAATGGACTATTTCTTTAAATTAGTTCAGAAAAGTTCCGCATATCCTTAAACCAAAATAACACAACAAATCCGCTAAAAGTCTTATGGTATACTAGAGAGCGTCAAAAATTGAAAATTCCGGTAAAGTAGTAAAGTACCTCCATTTTTCATTTTAGAAAAAAAATTGACTAAGAAATATTGTTTCAATTTGGAAGATATGCTCAAATACGAAGTTTCGCTTATGCAAATAAAATCCGTACAAATAATATTTTTAATTGTCAATTTTTTTCTTATAACGATCACAATTAAAATCTAAATAAAGAGAAAACTTGTTCTTATATGTATTAATATAAAATTTGGAAGGTGCTTTAAGTCAAAGTGTATAACAATATATATCTGTTGTAGTTCTTATTAGTAAATATTCTACCTTGTCGGTATCTTTTGCAACTTACACCCGAATTTGCAGAATGATCTCGATAATGCGGAAGCGACAATCATGCAGTTATTATTAATCATCAAAATTTGTACAAAGATAATCTATCTAATCTAGTCCAAAAGGAAAGGGCTTACCTACATGTGTTAGGTGATAGGTTGCGCATAAGAGGAGAGATGAGGTTCATCTAAAAGACGACTAACACAAGTTTTGAGAGAAAATCCAAAAGACTACATCAATCATTTACGTCCAACGAACAAGAAATTACACACTCTCCTCATAGGCATCCAGATCGTCGATTTGGCTTTTCATTTGGTACTAGTAGACACCATAAAAACCTACACATACACTTTCCTCAAATTTACAGTTGAGGCTCTGGAGCAAAAGCTCAAAATTACACGTGATATTTTTGTATTCTTTTTGCATTCAATATTGCAGCCTCGCAGAAACTTATTGTGAAATGTCCGCTCGCTCTTACCATGGTTGTTTTCGGCCTCGGCGATAACATTTTTGTTTGGATTGTAAAAATTCATCCGTCAATCCACCTAATAAAATTTGTTCTAAAACTAGTTACGTAACCACTATAAATCAATTATTATTTGTTCAATTTGCGTGCTGCTATTACAAATGAAAAAGGTCATTTCAGGCTCAGGCACGCACTTAAAATGTTTCAGGTCTATTTTTCTTAAAATTACGCAAGGAGAATATTATATTAAGTACCTACATTTTAAACGCTGTGCAATCTTGTGACACCTGCTGCTCCTAAAACCATTATTTTTTGCCGTGACTTAGTAGATATTGTTAATAAATATAATTCTACGAATCATTATAAATGCATACCATCAACTACATGTACTTAAATAAATCAAATAAGACATAAACCACAAAAATTATTGGTAAACACTTGATTTCCTTGGATTCATCAATTAATTAATTAGATGGTGTTTTGGCATTCCACCCATAGCTTATAGGCAGCCTCGCAGAAACTTTGGGAAGTTATTCGAACAAAAGCCCAAATTTGACCATCGCTAGAATACTGCACATTTGAGACCCTGCTTCTAGATATACCCCGAGACTGACGGATTCCATCCAAAGAAGACCTATATTTGCTTCATCGGTGACCATGATTTGACAAACAACCTTAAAACCTTAGAATTCAAAGACAGGTTGGCGATTTAAACGTCTTGTATAGATATTTTTACGGCAAAGTTCAACTGATATAAATAATCCACTGGTTGAACTTGGTGTTCATCAACTAATCAAAAACGCTCTATTCTGGAGAAAGTCATCGTGCTTGCGAACGAATATACAGGGTGTTACTCATTGGCATGTACTAATTTTAATAGGTGATTCTTAAACCGAGTTTTAGTCGAATAGATCATAATATAAACATATTATTATGTCCTAAAATGCTTGGTTAGTGTGCTATTTTTCTTTCGATTTTTAGGAAAAATCTCGAAAACAGTTTTTGCAATAAATATTGCACATATGAAAACAATGTCTTATGTGGCGAAGAAATAGGATCTCAAAGTGACAAGAAATGTTTTCGTGTTTGTGCACTTAGAATGCAAAAAAAATATAATAAAAATATAAAGAATATAAGTAGTTCTCATATACTTTAGTTTATGTGTAAATAGGGCTTATAATAAATAAAACTAAGAGACAATTTTTTTCCATCTAAGAAAGACTATTTTTAATTGTAAAGTAAAATCTCAAAATAAAACTATTTTTTCGCTGTATAAGAGCAAGGATATTTCACTGCGTGCACATTAAATATTTGAATGAGATCGTTAAAATCTTATATGGTTGATTTCTTGATTTTAAATAATTTTATTCATTAACAAATGTACATATTGTACTGGGTGTTTCCATGATTTACGTCCTTCTTACGGTTGTCGATTCTTGCATAGAAAATAACGTAGATTGGCTTCAAACTAATAACTAGTTTCTCAAATCACGATCTAGAGTTTTTAAGAAGAATATCGTCGCGATTTCAGCGTGAGAGAATATTTTTTTTTGTTTTAAGCTCGAACTATCTAAGCAAGAGACATCTGAAATCTTAAACTACAACTTTTGAGTGTTCCTAATTCCTTAATATGGTGTTTTTAAAGGGATATTTACGGTATTTCCGTTTGAGGAAATGTTTTTTAATTGAACACATAAGTTGAAATATTTTTTTTCTATTTTAAATCTTATTGTTTCTAGTAAGAAAAGAAATTCTCTTTATTTAACGTCTCAAGTGTTCTAAGTAAATAAATATATCTGAGGGCAATTATTTCTTTAAAACCAAGTTTCATTTTTATGTGTATACTAGTGTATAGTGTATATACCTAATATAAAAACACATTTGGGCCTTTAAGAAACATGTTCATTAGTTAGAAAAACATCCCCCTTTCCTGTGTTCGAGGTCGAGGAACACGATGCTGAGATTAAATGTTTAGCCACCATCCTAGATTTTCTCCTAATCGAAAGAAAAGACAGGGCCTTTTTCGACCCTAGCCATGCGTGGACTCGGCGATTTTGCAGGTAGTATCGATAACTTGAGTAATACTAAACTAGAGAAGCCCAAACTGGCACCCAGGGGTTTAAACAACCCCCGCTACCAATATTGTTAATCTTCAAAATCGCAGCTAATGACCTAAAGTGTATACCATTCGTGGTCGAGGAACACGAGGTTGACAATAACATTTTAGCCACCTCCCGCGAACTACCCTTAAGTTGAAAAAGCACACGTTTTCTCGGTCCTATGCTTGCGTGGGCTCATCGGATCGAGGTTTCTACAGGGAGTACCGATAACTTCGAGTTCAAAACAACACCTACCCCAAATAGTTAAAACCCTTAAAAAATACAGTTAATGGCACAATTTATGTCACTGAATGTCGAGGGCGAGGAATGTAATAGTGGCTATGTTTCTTCTCCTACCCTCTCTTAACTACCCCCAAATTGGCAAACCACTACCTTAATATTAACGCACTAAGCTTGTGACGGCTTGCTGGATCGGATTTCTCCAATTTATTTTATATTCAATTTATTGATCCAATTGTAATTCATCGTTGTTGTTTATTCGGAACGGAAAAAGATGAAAAAGTCCTAATTCTAACTAGTTTAATTCTTATAACAAATGTTCAAAATGTGCAACGTGTTTCTGAATACATAAACTAATTCTTTTCAAAAATTTAAACTATACTTCGGGAATCGTGTCGGGCTTGTTTGTAAAATAATCTGCAGCATTGATAATTCTTTGCAATGACTCAGCTTCTGTAGCGATAGGGGAAGCAAACACTTTTGATATCAGAGCGCCCCCACAGAAAAAAGTCTAGAGGCGTTAAATCGGGAGATCTTGCTGGTCAATTAACGGGTGCATCGTTGCCTCTTCCGATCCATCTATTAGGATACGTTTCGTTTAAAAATCTTCGGACATTATATTAAACTGGGGTGGCACCCCGTCGTGCATAGACCACATTCGGTAAGAGTAGATAGTTATCCCCATTTAATTGATTTGGCATTGCAACTGGTCCAATAATAAAATTGTCAATCATGCCTGACCAAACATTAATTCTAAATTCATACTGGAAATGTTTCTCCCTAATGGCATGAGGATTTTCAACTATAACATGTTCCTTATGTACGTTTATAATTTCCGATCTCGTGAACGCAGCTTCGTCCGTAAATAATATTTTCTTATGAAAGGTTGCACTTGGTATTCTTATTGTTTCGATGAAACGGCAAAACGTAAGCCGACTTTCAGGATCTATTGGCAAAAGATTTTGCACCTGTTGCACATGATACGGATGGAGTAACTGCTCTCGTAGAATGTTATTAATGGTATTTTTTGAAATCGCCAATTCGAAGCCCAAGCGTCTACAGCTTAATATGGGATAATTTTCAATTCTGTTTAAAACTACGTCATTTGTACAGGGGGTAACAAAAATATAATGTTTTATTTACGAATCACGCGCCATTTTAAAATTTTCAGGCATTAAAAAAAGATCGCGTTTGCGTCAAAACATGCCAATAATAGTAGTAATTCTTACTCTCAAAATTAGTGAAAATCGAAAAAGGCGTTTAGAAATTAATTCCGGAAGAACGATATTAATTTGAGAACTTTAGCGCCCTGTAGCGGCAAAACGAAGAAACATTGCATATATAGGTAAATTTGTCTAGATCGCCTTATCTTTGGTTAAGGAATTTGTGGTTAAGCGTTGTACTACAGTCATTTCAAGGATACTCTGTATATGAACTTGTTGACTTAAAATTAGCTTGGGAATCACCCATTAAAATAAGTAGTATATGATATTAAAACCCTATGTATTCCGCAAAAATTCAAACTAACGTGAATCGCTCCCTTCGCATACGTACCGCTCGCAAAGCTTCATGAAATATTTTATCTGTAGCACTTCTGCCTGGTAAAAAAGGTCACATTTTTCAATTGCATCTACTGTTCCTTGTTGATATGCTCGGGACAGCACCAACCATGACCGCCCAAGCCTGCGATAACGAAATACCGACTTTAGACAAAATTATTTATTGTTACCGATAGAATTTGAAATTGCTGTTAATTGGCTAAACCTTATTTCTATGCATATGACCAATGGCCAAACGGCTATAAAAAGTAAAACTTTTACTGTCCGGTTATGGTATAATAGAATAATGTGTTTGACACACCATAGAATGTGCTTTTGCCTTCAAAACTATATAAATATTCTGGGCATCATTAAAAATCTTACACACAAACACGTATCACTGAATTATTACATATAAAAAAAAACTTAATGCAAAACAAAAACCGATGCACGTCATACCCTTCGAGTGACGTCAGTTATCGACAGTGTTGCCAGCTTGTAACCACAATATCCGAGTGAGGGAATTACATAGTGTTTTTTTCATAAAAACAAGATAAATATACAAAAATTTCCCATAGTTTATATAATTGTTTACTGCATAATGCCTTTTACCATCAACTTTAGTAGATCTAACACTTCTTTTATTTTCATCTTGCCAAGATCAACCAATATGGTACCATTCTGAAAAACTCATGTTTCATCCAAGAAAACGAATTGATACAAGAATGCCTCTTTTTTATTATTGTATTCTTTCAAAAATACCAGTCGTTTCAAAGATACATGGGAAAGTTCCATAAGCCCTTGCCTCAGTTCATCTTTTTACTATCCGAAGCCTATTTTCTTGAAGAGGCTTCTTAAAGAGTTAATCTACGACAGTGCCATTATGACGTATTTATCATTTACCTTCATAATAGCACTCATGCCATTATGAATTCATAATAACATCCAAATGTTAAGATACTAGTTATTTATGTATCTAGGGAATTATAATGGTCTTAATTACCGAGGGCAAAGTTTACGTCCCGAGGGCCTTTGGCCCGAGGGACAGCAATTGCCCGAGGTAATTGATACCCTTATAATTCCAGTGATACATAGATAATTTTATTTCTGACCGATTTTAGTAACATTTTGTCCATTTTTAAAGTGGAATAAATGTTTCAATAGATGACAATCAATTGACATTAGATGTCAATCGTTTGATTTAATGTCAATTTTTTCTTAGGGAGTTATGACCCTTATAATTCCCGCGTAACTAAGACGTTATAAGCTAATAATATACCGCCCAGAAATAAAAAAACATACACCTGCCTTGACTTTTCGGGAAGTAGGGAATCTATTACGCTTTGCGCGATATTTTCGACATCCGAAGGGACACTTTCGGATTCAAAATCTCCCATATTTAAATTATTTTTGGCCAACACTTTGCATACAATAGAAAATTAGACGACAATAATGACGTTGTCAAAATTGAAATTGAAACAATAAAAAATGCGGTTACCATGATAACGACTATTATGAACACCTGAAAATTTTAAAAATTACGAAAACGTTATCTGATATCAATGAAATTTAGACGAATAAAATCTATTTGCACTGTCGTAGATTAAATTTTGAATGATACACGTTCGATATGAACTTTGTTAATGAAACTTGTGCAATTAAACCACTCGGCTAACGCCTTGTGGTTTAACGTTGCACACGTTTCATTATAGTGTTCATATCGAACTAGTATCATTAATAACTATAAGACAACCATCAAACAATTCTCTGTCTTTTAATTTCTGACTTAAAATTGTCAAAAAAATGTAAAATATTATAATTTTTAAATAATAAAACTTAAGCTGGATTTATAAACTCGAAAAGTTGGCGAGGTTGAAGTTCAGTTGGTGTTGGAAATAGGAGTTCAATTAAAACTAAACGGAACACTAAGTTCCATTTATACACTCGTTCATGTTCTTCATGTAAAGCTTATGTAAGGTTCGAAAACTTCCCGGGTAGTTCGAGATAACCAATTTTTATGCTCGGAGTTCGGAATATCTAACCTCACAAACTTGATCATAACTTCAACCTCACCAACTTTTCGAGTTTATAAATCCACCTTTACTTGTTTCGTACATTCCATAAATAGAACGAATAGAACTTATATCCAATCTTCACACATTTACAACTCTCTTTGAATTAGAACGTTTGTTTTAAGGTGATTCTAATAATTTATATTCCTTTATTATTGTTGAAATTGCGCTTTCAGTGGAGATATTCAAATTTAGGGCAGCTGCTACACGCTAAAAATTAGTAAAGTAGAAATAAAATATCTATACCTTAACATCCTCTTTAAATTTACTTCTGTGTAGTGCTGTCAAGGGTAACAATAGGCCATTGTTGTTAAGTTCTTCCTGAAAATAGCTTCTTAGAGAATCTATTAGGTGTTTGCACCGACTATTTAAATGCTTCGGCATTTTTCACAAATAGTAAACGGGCGATTCCCAACTCCGCCCGGCGCCAGGTACACGAGGACAGACAGTACCCATCTCCGCCCCGAAATATTTTCGCTCCCTTATCTAACTACCTAACTCCGCTCCTAATCCTTAATGCGAAATAAAACAAACAAATCAATTAGGAACCTTTAATGTATATAAAATTACAAATTTACACTTTGATTGTACATTGCAGGTAATGCGAATTGAACCAAAAAGGTGGATTAGATGCCGTGTTAGCGCTGTTTAACCAATATAAGTATATATTTATAATATATATTTCGGGGCGGAATTGGGGTGCAGGATTAACATACCTGAGAGGTCACTATTTTTGGAATAATTATGCGGGCGGAGTTAGGCACTGCTCTAGTAAACAACGTAATCGACCGAGATATGTATGTGCACTTTTGTTTCTCTTAATAGAACAGTTTTTAATGCTATTTATAAAAAGATCTGGAGTTTTTGTTCAAAAATAGAGGCTAAGCAACACGGAACCACGAACAATTAAGGTTAGTTTTGCATGAAAGGTCAAACCAAACCAAACCAACGAACGAGCTGGCGCCACCGCACCGTTTACAGTTGTGTTGCCAACTATCCGCCAATAAAATTCAAATTATATTAATTTTAACACGCTTAATTAAACAAAATATTTGCTATAAGTGGGTTCGTATCAAAGAAGATTACTTTAAGTTTGTAGTAAATTTAATACCGCATAAAGTTTTAATACTTTTTGCCCAAATTTAATTTCCTCGTGTTTTCTTACGGATTTACAATTATCAGCTGATTAATGACATGCATCGGTTTTTGTTTTGCATCAACTGTAATATTTCTAATAATATGCATGTTTTGTCGGCTACATTAAAAGGCACAGGGGACGTCTGCTGTGACTGGTTAATATTTCGTTGACAAGAATGACATTTGACGGCTTTAGCTTTGATTATTTTTGGCGCTCAAACTATTAATACCTATTATTTGTTTTGTGCTATTAAATTGTCTTTAAAATTATTTATTTTGGCGACTTGGTGTTATTTTGCTTTGCATTATATTGCATTCTGTGTGTAGTGTTTGTAAGCGAAATAATATTTTTTACGAGATTTGCAAATCTGTAAATTCGGCGAGGTTTGTACGAACCGTTCATCATGGATCCAAGCTCAAGAGATCATATCATATACATTATGTACTCTTTGTGCAAAGAAATACGGTTGCGTAAAATTACTGAACCATCACAAATAACGTATACATAAAATTGTTGCTGTTTCAAAGGAATGTAGAATCATTTGTCCAATGTGTGAAGAAAGAAATGAACCTAGAAGTCATGAGATGTTACGAAAGCATATTGAAGAGAAACATGGTATAAGTATTGAATTACTAACATTAAGGTTTGTCAGCATGCAAGATTACGAGTTGTGGAAACAAGCAGAGAAAATTGAAACCAGTTACTCAGTACAGCGACCAAATCGAACAAATGATCACAAGGAAGTTAGTTTTATTTGCAACAGAAGTGATTCTAAAGGTAATGTTGTTCTTAGAGGTAGTACAATTGACCAGTGATCAACATTTTTTTAGGATATATAGCAAAATATAATAAAAGAACTGAGAAATCCGGTGGAACCATCAAAATTCAAGGAATGTGTCCCTCGCAGTTGATTTGTAGGTTGTATCATAATGGGACTGTATCTGTAAGTTTTTGGAAGACACATGTAGGTCATGACAATGAGTTAAGAAGTTTACATCTTTCTACATCAGAAAAACATACCATTGCTGAAAAATTGAAGTGTGGTGTACCTCTCGATAGAATTTTGGAAGATGCTAGAAAAACAGAAACTGAAGTATATAAATAAACAAACCTAATTTTAAAAACCTATTTTGAGTTATTACTTCCGTTCTTCCCCTAATCCACCGCCTCACCCTTATAATAATATATGCAATTAAAAATTATTTTTATAACTTAACTTTTAATATTTCTTTTATTTTATGGCAAAAAATTAAAATCTTGTCCAATGGCTTGAAAGTCAATTGGCAAACACAATTTTTTTTGCTGAAAGCTATATTTTTAAGCCATTTAAGGGAGAAATACAAAATAAAAGAAGTTGCAAGGTCAAAGTTTTGATTTTTTAAGAATGTTCATGCAGATCACGCGAAAAAAAATATATAAGTTAGGTTAGGTAAACAAACAGCTGATGAGCACCCAAATCGAGTATTAAGTTTGAATCGACCTCGAAATGACCCAAAAATGTTAGCCAATCACAGCGGACGTCCCCTGTGCCTTTTAATGTAGCCTATGTTTTGTGTATCTATACTGAATGCAATAGTAAATACAGTAATAAAACTCGTAATCAATAGTTATTCATTGAGTTAGGTCCCAGGTAGCAGGGGTTCGTCATATTGACGTCATTATATGGTGATATCTCGTCAACACTCGTCAGCGGTCTAAAATGACCAACAAATAACGACATAATGACTTCTGAATAATGACGTCATTATGTCGTGTTATATGTTACGTAATATTGACGTCTTTTTCTGGTGATAAAATAGATACGCTGGAGTAAGGAAAAATTAATTTTATACTTATGCTCTATGTTACAGAATCAAAATTGTGCTGAGACAATTAACGTGCATTTAAATGTATTAAACAAACTAGAAAGATAAATAAGTAGATCCTCCCATCAATGCGTATATAAAATGTTCTTTATAGTTTATCTCTATTCCATTTGCTTCGTATTCTACCACAGCCATTTCTAGCTAGAGTAGGCCGTGACTCTACTCGTTCGGTGGTGTAATTTGCTATAATACCTAGTATTACCTGCCCCACTTTCGTCTTTCTCCTACATATAAAAATGAAAGTAAGGAAACTTTTCCGTTTACGAAACACTTTTCGCGAACTCTCCACTCCACACTCTTTTCTTTCAAAACTGCAGCAGTTGGAGAGACAGAGAAAAATTTTCGGATTATGTGCAAGCGCGAAACGAAACGACAGTGACAAATTTGAGATTGAGGTTATGTTTGCTTATCTCGTGGCTTCCTTTGGCGGTTTGGTTTGGTCTTTGGTTTTTGTTTTGTGAAAATTGTGTAGAACTTTTTGGTTTGTGGATTCCTGCATGGAGAAAATATATTTTCCAGGTATTCATAATCATCCTGGAACCACTTTGTGGTGGTGATACTTAGTGATAGTTGTTTGAAAGTTGAGATACCTACGGCATATCGTTATAGAGGTTATTTTGATGGTTTTAGAGATTTTAGACCATATTTCTGTAAATATCTATTTTTTCTCAATAAATTTATCTTTTCCAAAAGTGTTTGTTTCATTTTTGTTACAGAACTAAAATAAAAATAATAAACAATATCGTGAATAAGACGTCAATAACACGTCAATAACATGTGAATAAGTACGATAAATAACACGTCAAAAAGACGTCGCCAATATGACGTCATTCGTCTGAGACATTAGGGGGTCATTTTCACGTCAAATTTACGTGATTTATCTCGTCATTTCTGTCACTCGATGACTAGTATTTCACGTCATTTTCACGTCATGCTGCTACCTGGGGTGTTATTAAGGTACTAAGTCTTGATTGCAAGCAAAAATTCATATTTCAAGAAAATCATACTAATGCACACACAGGGCCGGATTTACGGGGGGGGCAGCCAAGGCTACAGTCCCGGGTCTCCACAAGTGAGGGGCCCCCACAACGACGCAAGAGATTTTTCAAAAAAAAAAACCATCAAAGTCCTGATAAATAAACAACTTTTCTTTTTTATTATAATTTTTTATATTCATTTTTCGATTTTTACTTTTAATACCGGAACATTTGTAACATTTTTTATATCTATGCCCCTCCCTATATTCTGTTGATTTGACAAACATATTGACCGTCTTTGCGCGTCGATACCCGTAGCGACGAATCTTTTGGAAAAGATGAGTAGTCTCGAAACGGCTCTATTTGCTATCTTTTGGAACGATATTTTGGAGCGATTCAATGCTACAAACAAGATGTTGCAAGACCCAAAAATGATCCTTGAATCTGCAATGTGTGCATTGGAATCATTGAAATTATTCATCGAATCCAAAAGAGACGATTTTGATAAATACGAAGAGGCAGCTAAAAAGATATCAAATACTGACCAATACGTACAATCACGCGCCAAAACAAGAAATGTGAAGTTGAATCCGCTCGATTATATGAAAGCCCAGGACGCTAAACTGTCACCAAAAGAGAAATTTCGAGTATCAAGTTTTATCCCAGTAATCGACCAGCTATGTGTTTCTCTTACTGAAAGATTGCATGCATACGGTGCTGTACGTTCGAGATTTGGATTTCTCAGTCACTTAGAGGAGATGGATGCTTCAAATTTGTATGCTGCAGCAGAAGAATTGGTGACTATTTACAAAGACGATTTAGAGCCGAATCTTGGTAATGAGTTGGACCAATTTGTTTCGTTGATAGATTTATGCAAAAGACTATCAAAAAGACCAATCTAAGGAGCTGTTTTACTACCAGATTCTTGAAAACCAAAATTTGAGAGCTACATTTCCGAACATTGAAATTACACTGGGAATGTATTTGGTTTTGATGGTGTCGAATTGCAGTGGAGAGCGCTCATTTTCGAAAATGAAGATTGTAAAAAATAGGCTTCGAACTACAATGGGACAAAACCGCCTAGCAAAGCTATCCCTACTTAGCATCGAAAGTGATTTGCTCCGAGAGCTGGATATCAGCGATATTATCAATGATTTTTCATCAAAAAAGGCTCGCAAGGTTCCATTTGTTAACGCTTAATTTGTTTGGTATAATTCCTTTATTTGACTATACCTATATATATTTGTTAAAAGAATTAGATTGATCTCTCAATAAATTTTTAAAACACTTTAATAAAAAAAATCGTTTAATCTATTTGGAAAATTATTAGGGGCCTCCACTCCTTTGTTGCCCCAGGGCCTCTAGACCTCTAAATCCGGCCCTGTGCACACACATCAGTGACATCTCAGTTCCGTTCCGTAAAGTTCTATCAGAGTAAAGGAGGATATTCTGGATAAGATTACTGAAAATTCCTCTGATAGTGTAAGAAAACTGTCGGTCCAAGTTCATACGACAAAGTGGGTTATTCATGAGACCCTTTAAGAACAACTGCTACATCCTTATCACGTCCAAAAGGTGCATGCCATGTCTCCCGCTGATTATCCTGCAAGAGTCAACTACGCAAATTGGTTTTTGCAATGATTTAGGCAAAACCATAATTTTACTATAGTAGAGATTATTTAAAAAGACCGAACCCCCAATAAAACGTGCAGCAAAGAACGCTACGGGGTATTCTTTATTTTCATACAAATCAAAAGCAAGAGTAAATTAAAGGGAATATCCAGTTGACGCCCTTCAATGAGAGTAAAATAATAAATCACATAAGTTTTAGTGTTCTACCTTTTACCAGGTACACAAGCGTGTACCTGAGGAAGAGAGGCATAATGTAATATGAGGTTGTATTTTCTATCCTTTTATAAACTAACTAATATCTGTGGTGAATTCTGGTGGGATATTGGGTCAGACCCGGAATGTATTATTTCAGAAAAGTTAAGTAAAACTTAAAAATGAAACCAGTATTATTGATATTATGTTTTATTTTACATATACAAGCAAATCTTAAATTATGTACATTAAAAAATACATTAATTAATTATTTTTATATATAAATATAATAGAAAAAAAAAGAACAATACAAAAATATTTTATATTTTTATAAAAAAATAAAGAAATAAACATACAACTACATACAAAAAGTTAATCTGAATCTGAAGATAAAGAAATGTCACTTTCAGAATCTGACACCTGAATTATCAGTGGCTTAACCTGAACATCCAGAATGTGTTCTTTTTGCCAATAATCCCTTATAATATTATTTGTATGGCAAACACAATCAGATGAATTTTCGGAGCTAATGATTTGTAATTCCAATTCCAAACATCCAAAACGGCATTTTCATCTTTCCTGTCTTTTCCAATAATTTGTTTATTAAAAAATGGTTTGCATTGGGTCCAAATTAATTCAATAGCGTTGAAAATGCAGTGCTCAAAACTGTATTGTTTTACTATTTGTAGCAATTCGGGTTTGAGTGCGTTTTCCACAAAATTGATATTTTTGCTTTGTAGCCAGGAAATGATATCAGCTTTTCTCGCTAAAGCATTAGGCACATTTTCGCTGAGCCGTGAATGGTACTTTGCATTGTCCATAACAAGAAGCGAGGGTTTTTCGAGCCGAGGTAAAAGCTGTTCTTCCAACCATTTTTCAAACAACAATGTAGAGTTCATGTTGTCATGATAGTCAGCACTTTTATTTTTTGTAGAAAAAACTAAGTCTGCCCCATCTATAAAGCCATCTTTGGTGCCAGCATGCAAAACTATATATCTTTTGCCGTCTGATTGTTTTTATTTAAAACTGATTTGATGTTTTCATCATGTGATGTTCTAATATCGCTACCATTTTGAAATGTCCATATTTCGTCTATAAAAACCACATCTAACGGAGTTTCTGATAACAAGTTTTCTGTATATTGTCTCAAAAATTTTATACGTTTTGAAACAAGATCCGGTTTCTTCATAATGTAGCGCCTGCCTCTGTCCCTTTTTTAAATTTAAATCCCAAATGCTTTAACAAATGACCTAATGTGGATAATTGTTTGGCATGCAATTCCTTTTTTAGCTTTTGCCGTGTGACATACTTATGCATGGCAATCATATTGTAAACTACGTTCCTTATTTAAGTTTTCCTTGCCTCGGTTAAATCCCTTGTTTTTGGGGCACGCTTTTCTCTATTAGTCTAAAAAAGAAATTGAATGTTATGACTACATGTTCTTTTATTACTTTATAATTGAATATAAATACTTATAATAAATTACAATCCTTATACATTATATAACATAAAAATCGCACAATTATATTGGTCCATAAACGTCTAATACGCCATCCACTGTGAGACACCCTGTATTTATATGTGAATTAATTTCAAACCACTTACCCTGGGAGAGGTTCCTTGTATATTCCTTTCGGATCCTGGCTACAGTTTTTTCACTAATCTTACAGGCTGCTGAAGTGCATTTCACAGCTGAAATTGGCTGAGGGCTATTTTCTTTTACATTTTGAAAAGACTCCAAAAAGTTAAAAATAATTTTCCGTCTCAGCGTTAAACATTTTGCACCAAAAGTTTTAAGTCGAATCGAATAAACCCCAAAAGTCCTCCTGTACCTGAACTTTTGGGTACATGGGAAAAGGTTCTTTGCTCCGCTTTAATTTCTCATACCTGACAAAGAAAGACAATTAAGGGTTGGTACTTGCTAATTCCATTCCTATGATTTGTTTAGAAGAAAGAAAGATGATGAAAAGCTGTAACTTTCTTTGTTGCAGGTTTTATTGCCCTTTTGGTCTTTTTAAATAATATCTACTATAATATTGTTTTGTTCACTGACGCGGCCGGTTTCACTCATGTAACAGTACAGACCAAGCACCAACAAAGGTTTAATGCGAATTATTAGCTATGTTGTTGTTCGAATTGTATTGTATCGATGTATTTAAACTTTTACAGCTTGAATTCAATTTTAATAAACTTAGACTCATTTGAAAGATATATCCGCGTTTATTCAAAAAGTGATTTTGGTGATGATCGCTAATTCGTATTTTAATTCTCAGGATACGCTTTGTATAAAAGTTTCAGTTTTATCCAATTTCATATAGGTAACAGAAACTGTCAGTATAAAAGTCCTTGGCAATTAATACAACATTTGGATTATTGCTGTCATTCAATGTCAAAATAACATAATTCAATTTAAGAAAGGAAACTTAAAATAAATAAATAATAGCAAAAAAAGTTCTTTATGTAGGATTTGAACGTTTTTATAAAAAAAAAATAGCGAAACTTTGGTAAAAGTCAATATAATGAAGTTGTTCGTAAAGTTATTAAAACACGGTTTTTTTCCAAAATGTAGCAATTTTGATGCTTTTCGAACCTATATTATACACAAGTATATTATACAAATTGTTTAAAGAAAAAATGAATGACCAAACTGTCGCAAAAATGAATAAGCTTTCCATTCACATTATCAAGACGGTACCATAATGGGACAATTTTTTAAATTATTTGAATTTTTAATGTTATCTCGACAGTTACTCCCTCTAGCGTTAATCGTACTACCTTAAAAGTAACTTCCAGCATTTTTTCTGTGCAGATTAACCTATTATTCCTGAATATTTATATTTATTTATTTACGGATAAAATAATCCATTTACAAGTTACAAGTTACAAGTAGAAAATTACTAAATTGCACAATTACAAAATTCAAAAAATACAAAATTACAAAATATTAACAATGTAGTAAAGAAAAAAAAAAGGAAAAATAGAAATTACGAGCACAATGACTCTGCAGCCACCATAATATGGAATTACAAAGTTAATTATAACGAAAAAAAAAGCAGGAGCAAAGCAAAAACAAACAAAACAACCCTAGAAAAGCGAACAAATAAAATAGTTCTTATTTAATTACTATTTACTAGCGTTAGCAAGAATGCGTGCAATTGGAGAGAACTTTCCGTAATTCACTCTGTGATAAGCCTCAGAAAATGTTTGTGTGCTTCTAGTTTGTCTTGGCGGAACGTTGAGAGCGAAATACTTCAACAAAAGTCTTATAGAGTAGAAGTAGATCGGCATGGTTGCGACGAGTCACCAAGTCCGACATGTTCAGGTAAGATCGCATGTGTGTAGCAGAGAAATCCAATCGCGACACACCAAGTCTGCGAGATATATTTAAGACAAACCTATTTTGAACATTTTCCAATGAGTTCCTGTGTACCAAATAAAACGGTGACCAAACACAGGCTGCGTATTCAAGTATTGGCCTCACTAGAGATACATAAAGGTGCTTTAAGGAGTTTACATTTCTGAAGGGCCTTGGTGTGTCTACATATAAAGCCCAGCAACTTTAAGGCCTTATTACGTATGTGACTATAATGTTTCTTAAAATCCAACTGACGGTCAAGCTGTACTCCCAAATCCGATATTGAAGTCACATACTCTAAAGGTTAACCGTTTATGTAATAAACAAACTGTTCATCATTCCCAATAATTGACCTGGAAAAAGAGATGGATTTGCATTTATTTATATTAAGTTTTAGTCGGTTTTTTGTACACCAACGTGCAATTCCATCTAAATCTGACTGTATATTTTCAAAATCTGCATTAAACTTAACGGTGCTGAGAAGCTTTAAATCATCTGCATATAAAAGCACTTTACTGTGTGATATTTCGTTTGTTATGTCATTAATAAAAATATTAAAAAGCAATGGACCTAGAGGGCTACCCTACGGCACACCAGAGGTCACCTGTATCACTCTAGAGATGAAGTGCTTTATTTTGACAATCTGATTATGGTCTTGTATGTAAGAAATCAGCCACTCTAACAATCCGCCAGCAAATCCAATTGCACGCATTTTCTGACTTAAAATATAATGGTCAACAGTGTTGAAAGCCTTCGAGAAGTCAGTATAAACTGCACTAACTGCCTCACGATTCTTCAGGGCTTCCAACACATATTAAATAAACAGATCAAGTTGGTACTAGTAGATGTTCCCTCACGAAAACCGTGCTGCTCATCAATGAAAGTCTGACAAAGCCTGCTCTTGATTTGATTACAAACCAAACTCTCAAGGACTTTAGGTATTGTGCTTAGGATACTAATAGGTCGGTAATTTTTAATGTCCTGCTTATTTCCGAACTTAAAAATCGGAGTTACATAACTTGATTTCCATTGAATGGGAAAAACACCAGACTTAATAGACTCAGTGAACAAAATCTGCAAGGGTTGCGCGGGGAAAAATCTACACTTTCTCAAAAATATAGGTGGAACATTATCGGGACCAGGTCCCTTGCCGTGATCAAGTCCACCCAATCCTTTAAGAACATCATCGATTGTTATGTGACAATCAAAGACATCGATCACTGTGTCGAAGTCAAAAGCTAAATTAGGATTGGATTGAGAGACAGTGTAAACTGACTGGAAATGTTTGGCAAACAGATTGACCGCCTGCTCGCCACCATCACCATGCTCATCATTGAAAAACACTCTCTCGGGAAATCCGCCATCGTTTTTTTTAGCAGTTAGAAAGTTCCAAAACACTTTTACATTATTTGTCAAGGAATTCTCAGTATTATGTATAAAGAGTAAGTAGCACTATTTAGTTAGAGGCTTAGAGCGTGCCCTGATAGCCGAGAAGGCCAGGTAATTGTCCCACAGCTTATTATTCTTATATAAGGAAGGAGAGTCGTTTTTTGTATTAAGTGTATAATTTTGAAATATATAAAATTTGCAGAGCGCTTTCGGCCTTAGGCCATCTTCAGTGCTTCTTTGTCAGGAACACAGGAGACTTCATTAACAAAATTAAACAAGTGGGCCCTCATCAGCACAATGTAAAACTAACTTGTAAAACAAATAACATGTAAATTTGTAAAAGGACGAACTACTGGGACGAACCACTTTTGAATTTAATTAATTAACCATCGTTTTTTTATTTAATTTCCATAATTCGATTTTTATTACACGTGGAACGTGTTCTTAAGTCAAAGTTTGATGGTTATCTAATAACCATCAAACTTTGACTTAAGAACACGTTCCACGTGTAATAAAAATCGAATTATGGAAATTAAATAAAAAAACGATGGTTAATTAATTAAATTCAAAAGTGGTTCGTCCCAGTAGTTCGTCCTTTTACAAATTTACATGTTATTTGTTTTACAAGTTAGTTTTACATTGTGCTGATGAGGGCCCACTTGTTTAATTTTGTTAATGAAGTCTCCTGTGTTCCTGACAAAGAAGCACTGAAGATGGCCTAAGGCCGAAAGCGCTCTGCAAATTTTATATATTTCAAAATTATACACTTAATACAAAAAACGACTCTCCTTCCTTATCATTTCAAAAAGTGTACACAGCCCTACCTGATCTATTATTCTTATATCTTTTATGAACAACCTTTTTTTCAAAAATAAGCTGCCTTATTAATGATAAACCCCTTTCAAAATATTCTTATGTCCGAAATATATTTGGCAAATCATTCAACCGACACAAAATATGTAAATTTCTTTAAAAAAAGTTTATTGTTTTGTTTACAAGTATTAGTATTAACACAAATCACATATTATGGCTTATACAAATATAAATTAATCTCACAGACTTTATCCTAATAAATTATCTAGAAACTATGGGCGAAAGATCCTGCATGAGCACTTGCACTGGAGCTTGCAAAACTACCTGCAATAAAAAAAAAATATCGTAATGAGAACTAATATGATGTTTCCTGGCACTTTTAATGAATTATTGTCTTACTTTTTAAAGTTACATGACTAACTAGTAATTATACTATTATTCTTAAATGGAAAAATAATAATCATACATTGTGAAGTAGGTAATAATTATTATTATTTCGTAGTTGAATATAAACATGTCGAAAACTGAAATCGACTTTTATTATACAGGTATAAAATATTATAATGTTAGATGGCCACTCTAGCACAGCGCTACTTTATGGGCTCGTTTTCTTAAAGACCTTCTATCACTTATTAAAAATTATTCCCCGTTTGAGCTTCACAACAAGTCAAAAATTATACAGTAAATCCTCTATTTGCGATCGCCTCAATAAAATGATCACCTGCGTTAAACGACCGTTTATAAATACCCCATAGTCACGTTGCGGCCATTGCTAAGGCAGCCTCGCAGAAGCTTGGAGTATTTTTCCGAACAAAGAACCTCTATACACCCCAACAACTTTTGATGCTCTATAAAGGCCAAATTCGACCATCGCTGGAGTACCTACTGTTCGCATGTTTGGGGCTCTGCTCCTAAACATACCCTGAGATTGCTAGATTCCATTCAAAGAAGAGCCATTCGCTTGATCGGTGACCATAGTCTGACAAACAACCTGGAAAGCCTTGAACATCGAAGGTTGGCGACTTGAGTCTATTTTACAAATATTTTCATGGTAAGTGTTCAACTGAGGTTGCCCGCTTGATATCACCCAGAGCGGTGCATGGTAGAAATACACGACGAGCCACTGCAGCCCACCAGTACGTGGTTCAGCTTAGTGTCCCTCGAACGACACTGTTTCAAAATTCTTTTATCTGGAGAACGTCATCACTCTGGAACGACCTCCCTGAGATCGTGTTCCCCAACGAGTATAATCTCCCAAGATTCAAGACCAACGTAAATCGTTTCCTGCGCACACGCACCGCTCCCAGAGCGCCATAAAGGATTTATCCTGCAGTGCTGTGTCTTATCATAAAAAAAAATTAAAAATGGAAATCCTATTATTTTATAATCCTCTTTACCGACCCATCTGTTAAACGACCGCGGGCACTCATCATCGGAATTTTTAATAAACATTAATACTAAAAACACCCTCTTTTAGGGGCAGTAATACCTGACACGACAATGCTTAAGAAATATAAGTACCTACACTTAATAGGCGGATCCATTCAATTTGCTTCTAAGGCTGATAAATCGGTTGTTAATATTAGTTGTATTTTGACCAGTTTTTGTGTGTTTTGGGACTGACGTAAATATTTGAAGATGGCGGGAAAAAGGAAATATCTTTCTTTAAGCGAAAAAATTGAAATAATCGAGGAAAGTAAAAAAACTCGTTTAAGTACCAGAAAATTGACTAAAAAATTTAAAATGGGTAAGACTCAAATGACTATGTTGCTTCAAAATAAAGCAGAAGTTAGAAATTTGTTTCAAGAAGGTGGCAATGGTGAACAAAAGAGAAAATTTTCCAAAACCGAAGGACTGGCAGTGGATCAAGTTGTTTTTAACTGGTGTTGTAAGGCGCGAAACAAACACTTACCAATATCCAGGCCTATAATTCAAGCAATAGGCCTCGAATCTGCTCAATGTTTAGAACTAGATAACTTCAAGGCATCACATGAATGGTTAGAAAAATTCCGCCGTCGGCGCGATATTACCTTCAAGAAAATATGTGGCGAATCAGCCGATATCAATATCAAAGACGTAACTGCTTGGAAAGAAAGCCTACTGACCATTTTAAAGGATTAAAGGTCTCTACTATCGTGCATTACCAGCAAAAACATATGCATTAAAAGATGACAAGTGTACTGGAAGAAAACCAGCAAAACAACGATTTACTACAATTCTGTTCTGTGCAAATATGGAAGGTGAGAAGCAAGAACCACTTATAATAGACAAAAGCAAAAATCCTCGATATTTTAAGGGCGCGCATACCGATAAGTTACCTCTTCAATGGGTCTCGAACAAAATACCATGGATGACAGCAGACATCATGACAGGATGGCTTCACAGATTTGATACCAAGATGAAGAAGCATAATGGAGGAGTGGTATTGTTTCTGGATAATGCAATGTCTCATTTCAAAATTACACTTATTTTTTTTCCATCCATTACTACTTCACATTGCCAACCCTTAGACAAAGGCATTATTCAGAATTTTAAAATACCCTACAGAAGCTACCTTATTAAGGGGCTATTAACATGTATAGACAGTGGTTATCCTCTTTAAGAAATCGAAAATATTATTACCATAACCAACGCCTTGACATGGGTTTCGGTGGCCTGGCGCAATTTGTCCCCAGTGACAATAAAAAAATGCTTTATGAAAGCCGGATTTATGTGTAATACAGATAATATTGACGACTTCGAAGACACATTTGTGAACTTGAAACAATTTGCCTCTATTGATAACGATTTGCCAACAGAAAGTGCAGAATTGATTATTATCGAGTGTATTGAAGAGATTCCAGAAACGGATGAAACTACTCCCAAACTCTGAGACAGAGGAAGAGGAACCTAAACTTGCTCCAGTGTCGAAAACATCAAGCCTATCTGAAGCGTCCGCAAGTTTAAGAGAAAGATATAGATATTAAGAAAACACCTAAATTGATTTCCCGGGGCTTAAACAGGCTTAACGCCACTGTTTTTTTCTCAATCTGTTAGGATTCATGATTCAGCATTTTTAACAATACAAAAAAGTCATCTCCTGGCGTACTTACGAGTAAAATATTTTTTGAATTATACCTTAGACGCTACCCCTGTGTACTTTACTGGTAAAATAAAAAAATAATTTCTTGCTTGAAAAGCTTCTTTATAGGTACAGGGTTATCCAACCAAGACTAGACAAGGCGATTTTTTGACTTTTCCTGTACTTTTATAAAAAAACTGAAATAGCCATCTTAAGTCATTTTCTCCCGCGAATTCGAATATCTTCAGCAAAAAACAATTGAACACCAAACAAAAGTACTAGGGGTCACTTTGATATTTTTTTAAATGGGATGCCGTATTTTTAATGAGCTTATCCGATTTCTCATATAAATTTTGATCTAAAATGTTGGATTTTTAATTCAAAAACGCCTTTTTTCTTCAGTTTTAAATTCGGAAAATGTTCGTCTACCGTAAGATTAATACCTGATAGATGGATACCCGTTTCACCTGTTCACCCTTTAACCTGCTTTAAAGCGTCCGTCAGTTAGACCAAATAATCAAGTTTCAAATTTCTATATATTTTTCACGAATTAATTACAAATAATGAAATATTCTTTAGAAGAACGGCTAAATGTAATAAAATTATATTACAAAAGTGGAGAGAATGCTCGACAAACACAAAGAACATTTTTTGAGAGTTTCCAGAGACACATTTCAGTGGATACAATTCTCAGAATTAAGACCCTATTTGAAGAAAGTAAGACATTGCAAGATAAGCCAAGAAAGATGAAAAGACGGAATATAAGGGATCGAGCTATTGTTCAATATTTTACTATAAATCCGAAGAGTTCTATTCCGCAAGCGGTACGAGAAGTAAGGTATGGTCCAGGGCTCCGGAGAGTAAGCTATGGAACAGTTCACAAAACTTTAAAAAAATGTGGTCTAAAACCATATTGCATCCTTCCCGTTCAATACTTAACACAGCTTCAAAAAGAACTGCGATTTCGATTTGTTGCTTCAATGCTGATGAGAGAGCAAGACGAAGATTATAATTTATATAATAAAATTCTATGGAGTGACGAAGCGTCATTTACAACATCGGGGGTATATAATCGGAAAAATACAAGATACTGGGCAGCAGTTAACCCTCATAGATATGAAATGATAAAGTTTCAAGGTTGGAGCTCACTTAATGTTTGGTGTGGGATGTTAGAAAATCGAATTATTGGACCACTATTTTATCGTGGCTCTTTAACAGGCCAAAGATACCTCCATTTTCTTCATAACGATATCGAGGATTTCTTGGAAAGGTTGCCATTGCAAGCCTACCACAATATCATTTGGCAGCAGGATGGTGCTCCGCCTCATGCAGTTCGAGAAGTGGTAAGATACCTAAACGAGCGTTACAATCAGTGGATTGGCCGTAACGGAACAATTCATTGGCCACCAAATAGCCCCGATATCACGCCAATGGATACATTTTTATGGGGTCATTTAAAAAATGTAGTTTATCAACGACCCAACAGAAGTCTGGAGGACATTCAGCAAAAAATTATAAATGAAATTAATAGACTTAACCAGGACCAAAATATTGTAAGAGATTCTTTGGAGAGATTGAAAAGGGGGCATCGGTCATTTTTGAAAATAATGGAGGACACATAGAACAATTATATTATTGAGATTAAAGTTATTCACTTTAGTTTATAGTTTTTTATAATATGTCATACTTTTTTTATACGTAAGCAATAATAGATTTGCAAAAACTACTAAATTTGTAATTAATTCGTGAAAAATATATAGAAATTTGAAACTTGATTATTTTGTCTAACTGACGGACGCTTTAAAGCAGGTTAAAGGGTGAACAGGTGAAACGGGTATCCATCTATCAGGTATTAATCTTACGGTAGACGAACATTTTCCGAATTTAAAACTGAAGAAAAAGGCGTTTTTGAATTAAAAATCCAACATTTTAGATCAAAATTTATATGAGAAATCGGATAAGCTCATTAAAAATACGGCATCCCATTTAAAAAAATATCAAAGTGACCCCTAGTACTTTTGTTTGATGTTCAATTGTTTTTTGCTGAAGATATTCGAATTCGCGGGAGAAAGTGACTTAAGATGGCTATTTCAGTTTTTTTATAAAAGTACAGGAAAAGTCAAAAAATCGCCTTGTCCAGTCTTGGTTGGATAACCCTGTACATTAAAAATTTCAATTTTATACTATTGCGTCTTTTACTACCAATTTAGAAAAAACTTCACCTTGTACCTATATAGTACAGATTTCCTTTATTTGAGTTCATTAGACGTTTCAATTTTTTAGAACTTGTTCGTTCCTGTATGTATGTCTCAACAGTTCTTGCAAAAATGTCAGTTTTATCGTAGACAGCGTTAAATCAAGTTGCTATTAATAATTAATAATTATAATAATAATAATTAAATCGTAGTTTTGTTTGCTTTAATCACCTACTGAAATAAACAATTCCTAAGAAAGTTTTTATGTAGAATTCAGTGGCGTCCCATTTAAAAAATTATATGTTTGCTTTAAATCTCTGAAAGGAGGACTCCCAGAAAAAAAGTAAGCACGCCACTGAATTATACTTGAAAAACTCTCTTAAAAACAGTCTTCCATTTTTTGATAAGTTAATGGATAACCGAACTACAGGGGGTGGTCAAAAAGCAAACATTTTCCAAAACCGCCTGTAGCTTAAAAACTAAGAAAGCTAGGACAATTCTGTTTGCGGCATCTTTTGTTTCACAAGAAAGTAGCGTAATGTTCGATCGAGACGAAGTTAGATGTAAAAGCAAGGGACAAATTTGCCGATAAAATTTTGGTATGGTATGCCATCATAGTACCATCCCAGAGGCTGAGGGCTTTTCACATCCATATTATTGGACGTGGCTAAGGGACTACGTCAAGGATGCTGTATCTGTATATGAAGAGGAAGATCTATGGTATGGGAATAGAGATAAATGACAGGTGCTTGTTCACTCTTCAGTTTGCAGATCATCAGGTTATAGTGGCCAATGACAAAGAGGACATGCAATATATGGTTAGAAAACTGATGGAAGAGTACCGAGAATAGGGCCTGACAGTCAATATAAATAAAACAAAATATCTATGTATAGGCACCCAGGACGGAAATTTGGAAGTGGATAATGGTCAGGAAATTCTGCAATGTCAGGAATATGAGTATCTAGGTATCACATTCGACAACATCGGAACAGATGTGAAAGAAATAGAAAAACGAATAGTTAAAGCTAAAAAAGTAATCGGATGCCTAAATAGAATTTTATGGAGCAAGGCAATAACAAAAAAGAGGAAATTTAGTATATACGAGACAATGGTAAAAAGCAGTCTTCTGTATGGAGCAGAAACTTGGAGAATTACAGACAGACAAAAGAAGAAAGTAGAGGCAGTTGAAATGGATGCCATTAGAAGATCCATGTGAATCTCACGAAGAGACAGAATAAGGAACGACCATATAAAACAACAAATGGGAATAAAAGGTACGATAGTTCAGGACATTGAAAAAAAAACAACTTACCTGGTACGGACATGTAGAACGAATGTCAAATAACAGGTGGCCAAGAAAAATACTGTATTGGCAACCAACAGGCAGAAGGAAACGAGGAAGACCAAGACTGAAATGGCAGAAAACCATACAAAAGCCCATGAGTGAAAGAAACCTCTCACCAGAAGATTGCAACGATAGAAGAGGATGGAGATTAGGTGTCGGACAACGAAGAAAGACGTTCTAAACCGGCATATATATATATGTTGGACGTGCTCGCGGTGATGACATCAATTTGTATAAAAAGATGCCTAACAAGACTTCTTCACTTCATAAAACACTGATGCAATAATAATTTGGTCCGATCTAGCATTGTTCCATTACGACAGTCGCTTAAAATATGAATTTTTATTGCCAAGCGCGATATCCCTCCAAAGGTGCCTCAAGAGGCCTCCTCATTTCAATAAGAAATCATAAAATATGATAATGGGTGGGAAGCCATAGGATGTTAATTAACTTTATACACAAACTGATTTCTTATTAATTGAAAAGCTTTTCCAGCTATATAGAGCAAGTAAAAATGAACACTATACATATCACCTGAGATATTTTTGTAAAATTTGAAAGAAATTCACTTTAAAGGTGCATTTTTCGACGTACAGGGGCATTTTTTTTAGGGTCACGTATTTGATTACAGCGTAAATAGCTCGGCTACGGAAAATTATGATTATGTGAAGAAAATTGGGGGTTTCAGCTTAAAAGCTCTATAAATTAAAGGGGTGACACTAAAAATACAAAATCGATAAAGACAATTTAGGAACCCTCGGACTACCGGAACGGTTGAAAATTAATATCAATAACTATATATTATTATATGTTTTTGATGTCGGATCGCGAAAATTTAAAGAAGTTCAATATGGCATCAAATCTGTCAAATTTGTTAACCTATATATTTTTTGACTGTAAATTTGGCTTCCTTGCGTAAAATCATTGTGGAATCTGTAATTTGTTTTTAATTTTAGTCAGCAGAGAAATCGCCAATCGGGTGACACTTAAGAAATGTCCCTGTACATCGGGTAATGCACCTTCAAGGTGAATTTCTATCAGATTTTACAAAAATATCTAAAGATATATCAAATATTCATTTTTACTTGTTGTATAACCGACAAAGCTTTCTAATTAAATTGTGTACAAAGTTAATTAACATTCTATGGCTTCCCATCCATCATCATATTTTATGATTTTCGATTCAAATGAACACAAAACTCTTTACGCTATAATCAAATCCGGCAGATCTCAAAAAGTAACAGATAAATTATGTTACTGTGATAAAAATTGGGATTCTTCTTCTTAAAAGGTTTATTAATTAAAGGGGCGAGAGACTTTTAAAAGACAAAGTTAATCCAGGCAGTTCCGGAATGGTTAGAAATAAATATAAACAACTACTTATATGTTCTTGAAATCGGATCGCGAAATGGAATTCACTCGCGCGGTTATGGATGAAGATTGCCATTATAAAAAAATCAAAATGGCGTCACATTTAACAAATTTGAAACCTGAATTGTACTTAAAATGTCAACAATCTAAATGTGGCCCCAGAAATAGGCGAGGACGGAGTTGAAATATACCTTACTACTTTATATTCATTTTCATATCTCGTTTGTATCTCAAATTAGAAGACATCAACATTTTTTGCGAAAAAGAAACCTGAACTAACCTGAACTAACCTGAACTAACCTGAACTAACCTGCTCCTAGTTGGACACGATTCAAAAAATAATTTTCAAAATAAATTGATTTGAAAACTACCTGACATGCAGAAAAGGAAACATAATCAAAATTAAATTAAATTATTAATTAAATTACATTAAATTATTAATTAAATTAAATTAATTGTTTTCCCTTCTGCCAGAACCGTCTCCAGACGCGTTTCGCTGTATTACAGCTCGTCAGTGAGGCTATAGGTTCTGACAAAAGGAAAGGCATAGGTGTCTGTTTTAAAACAGAAAAAGCGGGATTAAACAGAGAATGAAGCCAGATGGCTCCATCTCGTGGTGCTGGTAAAGAAACACCAATTCTAAGGCATACCTGCGCCCTCTGCCATGGATCTACAAAGCCACAAATATCAGAGAATCTCCTGCAAAGACAGCACGTCACAATTGCAGGAGTCCTCGCTAGGCAGCGCTATGCCCGAGCTAGGCGTCATGTCGGTTTAGTAACCGAAAAACTTAACAAAATATCAAGGGTTTGCTTTTTCCTATAGCCTCACTGACGAGCTGTAATACAGCGAAACGCGCCTGGGGATGGTTCTAACAGAAGGAAAAAGCAAACTCTTGATATTTTGTTAAGTTTTCCGGTTACTAAACCGACATGACGCCTAGCTCGGGCATAGCGCTGCCTAGCGAGGACTCCTGCAATTGTGACGTGCTGTCTTTGCAGGAGATCTTATGATAGTTGTGAGTTTTTAGGTCCATATCAGAGGGCGCAGGTATGCTTAAGAATTGGTGTTCCTTACCAGCACCACGAGATGGAGCCATCTGGCTTCATTCTCTGTTTATAATTAAAATTGTTTACCCAAATTTTAATATTATTAATGATCTCATTTATTAAAAATGTGATAACTAAATTCCTCCTACAATACGTTACTCTTAGAAACATTCAAATTTACTTACTTTATCACTTTTTGAAATTCGTCACGCTATGCAGATATTCTGCACGATAATTTTTTTGATTGATTTATCTAGAAAACCATGCCCTAATTATGTTTAATAAGGACTACCTATTTTAACTCCGCCCTCCCCTATTTCTAGCGCTGCTTGTAAATTGTCGACATTTTAACGACAACAGTTCGAATCTGTCTGTAAAGCTTACTAAAATACCTAAATTTCAAGTTTGCATCGTTATTGATTTCGAAAATATTAAGAAAAAACATCTTCAGGATCTACTGTCTGCAAGGCTGTAGATCGGGGTTGGGGGGACATCCGACAAAATGCTTCATAACCTTCTAACACTATTATGACCCAATCTACTCGATCCCTAATTATTGACCGTACCTTTTAGGGCACCCTGTGTATAGTATAAAATGCCCTTTCACTTGAACAAACACAAACTTAAGTAAAAATCATTAACACGATGTTTTGAACTTTTATGTTTAACATAATATTGCAATAGTTGTTCTTGACCCACCTGCACTAGCATAAGATCCAGCATTCGAATATGCGGCACCTCCTCCAAATCTATTTTCACCAAATTTATTCAAGGTTCCAGATAGTCCACCGGACCCGAACAGCTTATTTAACACACCTCCAGAATTATCAAAGCCAACAGAACCTCCAACGCCAAATCCAGAACTACCACATTGTCCTGTACTACAACCAGATCCAAATTGATTTCCAGAGTAAGAACCTGCATTTGAACCCGAGAATGAGTTTCCACCTCCGTTCCCGCTTGCCCCGTGGTTTGTCACGTCATAAGTGGTACCCTCGCCATTTTGTACTAAAACCTGCCCTGTAGCAAAACCAGAACCACTTCCTGATCCTCCACAAGAGATAGATGAACATCCTGAAGCAGAATCAGTTCTGGAGTTGGATGGTTTATCTTCGATTATATAAACTTCAGTATCGCCACAAGATGCACCAGTACATTGTAATTTTATGGGTGACTCTATATCTTTACTATTGATGACTTGGCCACTGGTGTAACTTCCACTATCAGAAGTGATTCCACTAGCAGGTCCAATTCCAGAATTACAAGCTCCACTTGAACATGTCGGTTTATGTGATTCACCGTTTTCTATAGCAACTAAGCTTCCGTCGACTTTCTGGATAGTTATATCTCCAGATGCAACATCGTTCTTGTTGCCAGCGCTGGGAGTGTTGCAATCACCGTTGGCACATGGACGAACTTCAATCAATTGATTCCCTGGAAATATAGATATTGGTAATACGTTAAACTTCCATGACTTTTAAGATGATGCTTTTAGAACTACGAATCACCACCACTTTAGCGACGTTATTAATGTGTACTTTTCTCGACGCATGGCTGGATAACATTTGGTTAACGAGGCATCTCAGAGTTAGATATCTACCTACATTTTTGTTTGCGACATGTAAAGGGTATTTCAAAAAGAGGGCAATATTTATATTTCGCGCCAGCTCAATCATTATGACATGCCGGGTCGATGGGAGACAGATGGGAATTAGTAAGCATAGAGCATTACGCGATAGAACAACACATCCTGATTGTTAAATATTTTTATCAAAATGATGAAAGTTTGATTACCACGATTCGTAAAGTGCGTCCAATTTTTAGTCGAAATAATAATCGAGAAATTGGAAAGCTTTGGTTAGGTTAGTGGTGTGAAACACCCGACTCGAGCTCGTTCAGAACAAAGCATCGCGGCAGTTAGCAAGAGTGTGGCTGAGAGTCCAATGACGTCGATTCGTCATCGTGCACAAGAATTGGCCATTACAACAGCGACTCTTCAGTTTTTTCTCACTAAAGATTTGCATCTCCATGCCTACAAAGTCCAATTGAATCAATAACTTCTACCAGCACAGCGAAGGCGTTCACCATTGAACAACAAGAAATGCATTGCATGCATTGTGGTCTGGAGGAACCATTGAGCCGTTTTTTTCGAAGAAGAGGCAGGTAATGCAGTAACGGTGAATGACGTAGGTTATCGTGCTATGATAACCCCGGTTTTTCACCTCAATTGGAAGATATTGCTTTTGACGACATGTGGTTTCAGCAGGATGGTGCCACTTGCCATACCGCCCGTGAAACATTGACGGTCTTGCCCGAGTCTTTTTCTGATCCTACATGTATCTCCCGGTCTGGTGACCTGAATTGACCGCCACGCTATTGTGATGTAACACGTTGGCACTTTTGAATGTTATCTAAAGTCACAGGTGTATGCCAACAACCCCTCGATAACCGAAGCATTGAAGGCTGAAATTAGACGATGTATCAACGAGATACCGCCACATAATATAACACGGGGAAAATTTCACTAAAATAGTACGCATGTGCCAGCAAAGCCTTGGCGACCATTCACCAGATGTATTGTTCCATACATAATTCCCAAATATCTATTTGCTACAGAAAACCATGTTTTACTGAACCTTGAAATTGCGCTCCTATTGAAACACCCTTTAGGAAACATCTTTCGACGTTTTACGTTCTCGTTAGTCTTCTGTATTTTAAATAGGGCTATGTTTTATGAGCAGATTTTACGTAATTTACTTATAGGTGGAAAACTCATTTCTGAAAAACAGTTTTCTACCAAGGTAGATTACCTAAAGTTTTCTACTGACCCAACCCTGGGCATTATGTCGATCACACTACAATGAACACCTAAACTTTTATATACACTTTTATTAAGTTGGCATGATATAAGCACTATTGCATGTGTCCACCCTCTTTTTTTAATTAGCTAACTTCTGAACCTGGCACTTCGATTGATTCCCATTCCCTATTATTGGTGGTTGAGACAAGTTTATATAAATCGGAATGAAAAAAATAGAAATATTGCCTGGGAATCTTGATTAGTAGTGTAGGGGAAAAGAGAACGAATGATTTTCGTTTCAATTTGTTAACTCTACGATTAGTCATATTAGTCAAATCGAACGAAAATATGCATTGATGTTTAAATGTGTAAATAATATTTTTCTAGCGCACTAAAAGTGTGGGTTTTATTCTTTTTTTTCGAATTTAAAAGTAAGCACGGATCCTTTGCGTTTACGCGAAAACAAAATACGCACAAAATGATATCCCGAGATAGGTCCCTATATTTTTCAATATTAAATAGTGACTAACAAGTAATTAAAATGAAGCCAAAAATATTATCCTCTATCGATGTAATAAACACAGTGTAATTTACTAGTTAATACTAACCTGAAGAACTCTGTACACCAGATGAACCCTTGGCAAAGGCAGCTGAACCTCCGAAAGCCCCTTGAGTTCCAAAAGGTGTAACTTCGAGCCCACCTGAAAGCCCAAGATCTCCTTGACTTCCGAAATACGCGTCGTTTTTCAAACCAGCAGCTTTGACGATCGCAGCTGATCCACCAAAAGCACCTTGGGTACCAAAAGGCTTTGGGTCAGCTTCGATTGGTAGATGACCGGTACCAGGACCTTAAATTCAAATTTATACATTTTGTATACATGAATTATGTATTACTAATAAGCTTTCTGATATGAAAGAACAACAGCAATAGATTTATTTTCCCCAACGAATCTGATATTTATCCAGTTCCAAAAAACTATTTTGATTTTTAAGGCACCCGAAGAACAAAGTAATGAATATTATTTCGATCAAACTGAATTAAAGAGAATCGAATATTTAGAATAAAATATTTTCTACAGTGCATTTTTTTCTTCTTTCCTTTGTATAAATAAAAATACAACTTTGTCCCTTGATCCTTCTGCAACAAGAAATTCAAGGGCTTCCTTAGTATCTTAGATTGCATTTCCTGTTAAACATTTTTAGTTTTGTGTTCTCTGTCTTTTTTTTATAATCTGTTACTAAAATATTGCTGTTAGAACAAGTATTAGGGTTTAGGTACTTTTCGTCTTTTTTTGTTATAAAGATATCTTTTTGTTTGTTCGAATATTTATTGTCCTATAATAGAAATGGAACTGAAACATCTACATATTTAACATCTCAAAATGGTACCAGTACCACAGAAGATTAAATTAATAATATTGGTTAAATGAGAAGCTACATCAAATATTTAAATCCAATTCTATCAGACAGGCATATATCATATAAATCACCAAAAATCATAATCTACAACAACGTACAAATTATAATAACACACAGAGCTGAGAAGTTAGATAACTGCAATAGAGTTTTGGTGAAGAAGCTGTAGTTTCTCGAATGGACCGAATCCGAAATCATAAAATATGGCGGAGAATGGTATTGAGAAAAGAAACACTATAATTTGTAAAAGAAAAAAGAGCTGCATCTCTTGTACAAGCTAGACCTAGCTACCCTGTAACTAGCTTTAGGTAGGTTTTTAGAGCAAGTATATAGACCCATGTGGGCAGGGCCGTCTTTAGTCATGTTGAGGCCCTTGGCACTCTTGGTCTTAGGTGCCCTCTCACCAGATTTCTGAAAGCTGAAAAATAGCGCAGCAGACAATTTATTAGGACTAAAGTAAACCTAAAATGTTTGGTTTAGTTTTAGTTTCAAAGTAGGTTAGAACAAACAACCAGCAAGAACACAAAACTAACTCATATTTATTGGGTAATACTAGAATATACTATATTGACAAACAAAAAATTAATTTACATCTACCTATAGATTTTTTATTGGCAAACTCATTAATCATTTCGGCAAAGTCAATATATTTAAGAACGTTTTCAGTAATCTGATCTTTTAGATATTGCATCAAATGAAGACATTCCGACTTCAGTTCACTTGTAATCACATCGTCATGGTACAGTTCAGCAAGTGCTTGGCGGTTATTTCTCAATTCGCATGGTTTAATCGTCTTTAGGTGAGAAAGAAAATAAAAGCGATTATGAATCTCTCTGTACGACTCCAATCTTTGATTTAATTAGCTGTTAAAATATCAATTATAGGAAAAAAACGTTTCTATTTTATATTTTCCTTTGCCAGATAAATGAACAGTTTCCTTCAGTCCGTCAAAAAAAGTAATTCGGGAACTTCTAGTTGATTTTCTCTGAGAAACGTCTTTATAGTCAGCTTCCAAAAAATTTTTTTTAGCTGAAGATTCGTACTTTTTGACATGATTCCTCTCATCGTCCAGGAATATCCATGGTCAATGTGGATTTTTGAAGACTTGGCATATGGTGCAAAAATAGCAAATTCACATATTTCTTTAATTCTTGCTTGTATACCTAAGTACTTTCCAACCATATTTGACGCATTATCATAACTTTGTCCGCGACAACCCTTACTGGAATATCTAAGTTTTCCAGACATACTAATACCGTCTCAGCGGTATGGGTATAAGACGGAGGAGAGAAAGAGAACGAAGATCGTGAAGAGACGAAGTAGGCGAGGCCTAGAAGAAGAAAAGTGGCAAAACGAGACGGATAGGGCATCGGTTGAGCGAAGGGAGACAGCTATATTTATATATTAATATTGTAAATTGTTTTCATTGCGGGCTTCTTCAGAAGGGTAAAAAGCTGTTTAACTTGAGGATTAGAGACATGAAAGATAAGAGCTCACGGACAGGTACAATTCTAGATATCCAGGATATATTGGAAAAATGTCCGATTAAAAATTTATGTTTCCTGGGTTTACCAAACCCATATTCCTACACGGGGCACACTGTTTACGTTAAACCCCTGCTACTGGTTTAGTAAATGTTGTTGAAAAAATTATCTTGTAGAGACGGAGCAAGGAACCTGAACTGATGTAATTAAACTGTAGAAAAAACTATACGAATATTACTTATATACTGATAAAGCAATCTTCGTCTGTAATAACAGACGTATGTTGCAGTTCAATGAAAAAAATTTTACATTGTTCTTGGCTCAAAAAATAGTTTATTAAGGTGAAACCTGCAACTATCAGTTTTTTTTTGTATAACTTTAAATTTCAAAACAACATCGCAGAGGGAGTTATAAATTTATAAACCTCCGTTATAACTTCCTAGGGAATTACGACTTTAGGTGCTATCATAATTACTTAGTAAAAATAAAATATTTTTACATTTTTCATATTTTTTACTTACTAATGACAAATCCATTGTTATCTACTTCATCGGTACTAACAGCAAAACCCCCTTGTGGTGCATTCTTATATGTCGATTTACTTGTTGTGGGAACGGCATCGTGCGAACCATGTTCATTATCGAATACAATACCGCCAGATTGGTGCGCTTCATCATGATTTAGGTCTATAACATGAAAATCGTAAACCTAAATACTGAATATACGTTTGTAAGTAACAGTATTGTACTTAATAGTAATAAGATTCACACAATAGAATACAAGATATTTGTATACCTAATTTTAAACATCAATAACGAATTATCAAAAAAATACATATACTTAGGTACCTAATATATAAATTTAAGAATCGTGATCAATGTATTGAAAATATTGGGTCTGTTCCAACCATCAGTCCCTGACAGTTTTAAACTGTCGAATACAATCAACCAGTTGTAGGACCTAACAAGGCATCCTGGGGTCTTCATGCAATATTTATCTGGTAGACTCTTTTTCTGATTTAAAACCAGTCCCGGACTGCTGGTTGGAACAGGGTAAAGTCTGGTCCATAATAGCGGTACATGGCGGATAGCGAGAATTTCCCTCTGCCGGCCTCTTTATCCTTATGATAAAGCTACGTTTGAGTATAGATACTTTGTCTATACCAACGCTTAAGAATTATTTAGTGTTGTATTAATTTATGTGGTGCAATTACAAAATTTAAAATTCAGGTAAGTGACCGCCTGAAAATTTTTATTGGCATGTTTATATTTTTATCGGTGTGGGTGTGGAAATGAAAAAGTGGATGAATGTTGCTTAGTTCCATTTGTGCCTAGTCCTACCCCTTTCATAAAGTAGTGGTTCTTTTAATTTTAAAGTGTGATGGTCACCATCATCATTATTTTGAAAAAGCAAAGATTTTCATGACAAATATATCCCTGCTGCCGTGGAAGATGTTGTCACCAATTCAGTAACTGATAAGCAGCCTTATGATCAACACAGAAGTTAACTTTTAACGTACCGTTTTCACGACCACAACCGAAAAAAGCCTAGTTGTTAATTATTCACTGTGGTTAAGAAACAGTTAATTCTGAAGTTAGCGTCTAGAGTTAACGTGTATGTTTTATCATAGGGCTGACTTGCTGGTAAAATACGGTGTTAGCTTATCACCTTTGCATCGAAAAAAGGTTCGAACAGCTGATGAAACAATCACAATAATACTAGTGATTTAGGTCTTTAGGTGATAGAAACGAGCATATCGACAAACCTAAATCCACAAAGTTTCAAAAAATATATTTTTAGTTGTTCTCCCAAAAGTTCTAAGTATTTTACAGAATGCATATTATATTTTTTAAATGTATGATTCCACTATGAACCATTTATTTTATTATAGATATTATAGGAAAACTTAATAATAAGAGATATTTTGGTTCTTTAATAATAAAGGCGATTTTTGACTTTGGCGTTACATATTAATAAAAAAATACAGGGTGTCCCAACTCTATTTTTATGCACAAAATATCTTCTTCCTTGTTAATGATATAAAAAAATGTTTCAAGATAAATGGTTTTTGGTTTAAAAGCCACTTTTACTGGGTGCCAAAAAGGTACAATTTTTAATATCGACTTTACTTTTTAGATAGGACATCCTATATTAAAGGTATGTCAAATATTGCTTCTTCAATAAATTCTCTTTCAAAAATCTAGGCTATGTTCTATGCCAAATGTTGTCCGTTTGCGAGATAATGGCAAATACAATTTTCTGATGTGTTTAATAATTAAAATACATTTAAAATGAACATAAAATAATAGAAAATATCAATGATCGTATAACGGGTGCTTAAAATGGCGACCAATCTCGGTTTGAAATATCTCTTATTTTCTGAGTGCAAGCAGTCCTTATATCTTCTGCCGAAATTGCTATACAGGCACGTGAAACTTTAATTTGTAAATCCTCCGAATTGTTGGACTTTTCAGTACAAACTACTTGCTTTAAATGTCGCCACAAATAAAAATCTATAGGTGTGAAATCCGGAGATCGTGCTGGCCACCTGACTGTACCTCGATTCCCAATTTAATTTCTCCCATAATTTTTATCTAAAAATCTGAAACAATCCGGGGGTTATGTTGCGGAGCACCATATTGTTGAAGCCAGATATTAGAACTTTCATTTATGGTAACTTCTTCAAAAAGCGTTTGAAAAAACTTAACACCTTTTACCGTTTCATATACCTTCATAAAAGTATGGTCCAATTAATCGTCCATTAAAGAGACCTCAAAACACATTTACCCCCCAGACATTTTGAGTTTCCCGAACCCAATGCGGATTTTTCACGGACCAAGAATCCATGATATGACGATTCACGATTTCGTTATTTTGGAACATATTGTTTTCCAGAAACCATGGATCCTCATTTAATTGTGTAGTCAAGAAGGCGATGAATTCCAATCGTCTTTTATACTCATTAGAGCGTAGAGTTTGTACCAGATGAATTTTAAATCCGTTGTTAATTAGAATTCGCTGCATTGAAGTTTTGCTAATATCCGTTTCTTCTGGGATGCCTCTTACTGCCACTACGGTTTATTACTATGAGTGCAAGGACATTTATTGTGTTAGTTTCGTATCTTACTAGTCGAGCATGTTGTGAGTCCCTCAAGCTACGAAAAGAATCCGTTCGCATTTTTCTTTCCACAATTGCAAGAGTGAATAGCGATGGTGATGGACGATCTGGAAACCGCTCCCTGCATAACTGTTGTGCATCACGCGATTTTTTCTTGTACTTGCCGTAGATTAGCAGGATGTCAACATATTCGTTGGGAGTAAAAAGAGGCGGCATATTTCTAATAAACTACTACCTTGCCTTCTAAGCTTCTAGTTAAAAATTTATATCATGCGTAAAACCACAAGAACTTTTTTTTTATCGGATAAACTTTTATTTTTTACGAAAACTAGATTGCTTAGAAATTTAACGAGAACAAACGAAATGATAAAAACGCGACAGCGAAGCTGGAGCGTTTTTATCTATTACCGTTTGTTCCAGTTTAAATTGCTAAAAAGTGATCTAGTTTGAGTTTAAAAAATTAAAGTTTATCCGATCTTAAAAAAAAGATTTTAGATATAATATAGATACTAACAAAAATAATACTTCACTAAAAAAATGTTTGACAGCATCAAATTAATTTGTAACAATATGTCAGGTTGCCGATCAATGAAAAAGAAAAGCTACTCGATTTTGAGCTGGAGAGGTTTTTACCATTTAATTTTTAGCTGGAGAGAGTTTTATCGCGATAAAAAAAGGATGCACCTTTTTATCGATGTCAAAGTGATAAAAATGCAAATGTCAAATGGACATTTTATTGTAGAAGTGAATTTATCACTGTTAAAAAAGTCAAAATTTATTTTGACCATGCCACTTGTTTGTTACTATAGTAATGGATAATTATTTATTACCTAATATTATAAGCCTTCTGCTTTGAAAGTCTTAATACTAATCTAATTTGATTTTATCATTATTTTGAAAACGGGCAATTAGGCATAGAACGTAGTATAGATTTTTGACAGAGAATTAATTGAAGAAGCAATATTTGACTTAAACATAGGGTGTCCTATATAAAAAGAAAAGTTAATATTAAAAATTGTACTTTCGAGACACCCTGTATACATAAATGCACTCCCAGTAAAAGTAGCTTTTAAAACCAAAAACTATATGTCTTTTAAAACTTGAGTTGGGACACCCTGTATATAGAGGAAAATTGGGGCCCTTCGCAAAGTTTTTACTATTCATTTTCTCTGATTTTACCTAAAATCTGTAGACTATAGAAGTTTAAATCGCAAGCCAATTGATAGCGCATATATTTAGTTTCTATATAAAAATAAAAATGAGTTGCTATATATAACAAAAATGCAAAAAGAATAATTCCTTTATGGTGCTCTGCAAGCAATGCGTCTGCGCATGAAGTTATTCCCGTTGGCCTTAAATATTTGGAGATTATACCCGCTGTGAAGCATGACCTCAATGAGGTCGTTCCAGAGTGATGACTGACGTTCTCCAAATGAAAGAATTTTCGAACAGTGTCGTTCAAGGGACACTAAGCTGAACCACGTATACCTACGGGTGGATGCTGTGAAATACTGAAGTATTTGGTGCTTGTATTGCCAATGTAGCACCGGTGAACGTAATATGGTAGCCAGGATGGTAAAAAAACGCAACTTTCGGAGCATCTTAGTATGAAGGTGTCCCTTCGTTTGTAGAAGATTTTACCTCAACGTACAAAAACAAAAACTAAACCATTTATAAGTATCCGTAAAACAATTGCGGAATTCGTTAAAATAATTACTCAATTCACGTGAAAACACATTACGCCCTCACCTGGCACTTAAAATTCTACGCCCCTGCCAAGACTATTCGCATGCGCAAAGCCATTTATAAAGTTTCTGGTGGGTAATGTACGAATCTACCCCGTGTGTAAAAGGTTCCAATCTTTCCCTTTATTTTTAGTTAAGCTTACGAAAACCAAATCAAATAGACTTCATAACTACTGTCCGTTTTAAAAGTGTCACTGCGCTGCCTCTCTCGTTCTCTCTCTACTAACTACTTACTTGAATACTGGTCACTCTTGTCTTTGTCTACAAAAACTACTTGTGAATTCTGAGAGCCGTCGAATGTTCCAGAATAAGTACCAATTGAGACCCCAGCTAAAACAAGGATTTTTTTTTATTTCCCTATATAACAGATTCTTATAAAATAATATAAATGCTTCATATCAACCACTAAGATGTATCCACAAATATAGAAAAAAAATAATAAAAGCCCTAAAATATCATTTCATAACAATTGCTTACAAGATTTGAGCACCCTCTGTTAGTTTAATACAAAAGTATATTATGTTGAGTCAGAACTAAGAAACATATTATAGTGTTTCTCTAACAGATTTTTTAAAACTATTTTTAATTCTAATAGACCCACTGTACAATGAAAAACTCACCGGCATGGTTTAAGATTTCTGATCCGCAGGTGGTGTCGGAACACGGGATTTGACCAGAAAAACTAGGAACTGAATGTATCAGAGGAGCGCCAATGTCTTTTACCGGAGCCGTTTGTTTGTTAATATAGTACGTTCCATGAGACGTAGGCAGTTGTGGGTGTATAGATGGCGCTAAAACGTGAGACCCTGTAAAAATAACAAATATAATATATATATACGATCAGATATGTCATTTGTATTATTAAAAGCAAATAACAAAATATTGGTGTGAAGAAGCTGAATGTGAGCAGTTCCTTTTTTATTTAAAATGTGTATTACTTACTTAAATGTTTGTAGGTGCATGTGTTAAAAACTAATTAAGAAATAGATGGAAATAATAAAATTACGCAGATATATCGATTGTTAGGTACAAAAAAATATGTGACGTTACCAAAACCAGATGAAGGTGATAAAATAGCCATATAACCACCCAAACCATTGTAAGATTCATGAGAACCACCTGATGTTAGGGATGAAGCGAGTTTGTAATCATGAATACTGCCATGAGGTCCAGGGAATGGACCTTTACAGCTTTTGCAACCTAAAGAAAAATTATTTGTTAAACAACCACAATTAATTTTATCACTAATAGCGTAGCTGACTGATTAAAATTATACAATTTAGTATGGCAAGTGTCATTGTGCAATACCAGTTTAGTACCTAAAGTGACAAAGTGATAATGCTAATTGACAATATTAATTTTTCTCAATTTTATATGAGATGAGATAATTTAAAAAAAAATTGTATTTTGTTTAGTAAATTATAACTCACAAGGTTATAGATAAAATAGTTTACTTGTATATATGTGGTACAGCTTGTCAAATATACCAAGTGATGTGAGACTTTTGTTGGTTGTGCACTAGACAGTGGTTGAGACAAAGATTTATTAGCGATTATTAAGTTTTATTTATATAAACTTGAATCGATAAACCAATCCTCTATCACTGTGGTCCAAATTAGGTTAAGGAGCAGTTCTTGGCATTTCTTGTTAGGAATCGAAAAAGATGTGGAACCATATCCTCCTTAATAGATTTTATTTGACATGATAGCTATTTACGTAATAAGTTGCAAGGTGCGCATGTTTTACGTTTTGTTCTTACGCTTCTCGCTGCATAATTAAAATATAGTTTTTTGCATTAAAATTTAGATTGGACAAGACTCACTATTTTACCCAAACGGTAACATCTATTATAAGTAAAATTAATTGCGGTTCATTTTTAATGTACTTATTAAACAAGGTTGCCAAAAAAGGGTATCAGTGAAAATGGAAGAAGTTTAAAATATAGCCTCACTTGCCATGCAAGGATTCTCCTGAATAGCTGTTTTAATTATTCTAATTTCATTGTCAGAAATTATAGTAAAATAAAGCTACTTTATTGTACTAGTACAATAAAGTACCACTTTATGTCCGCTAAACTGTGTAATAAGCTGTCCATTACTAGGCAATCGTACATAATAGTATATTAAAGTACATGTTTTATAAAGCATCATCTTATAGCACGCGTCCATGTTAAAAAACGAGCCGCTTGCGGCGAGTTTTTTAACGGGACAAGTGCTCTAACTGCTTTATAAAACACGTACTTTATACTATTTTTTCTATTTTGTATTTTTTTCAATAAGAAAATACATATTTAAAAAGAAAATCAACCCTTCAAATTTTGTAAATTTGTGTGTCTAAATTCTATGTTGGTAATACTCTGAATTTCTTTTTATCATAGTAGCCTTGACAATAAATAATATTTTCTTTGTGTCATTGTCACGAAATTTGTGATTTAATATTTCATAGAGTTGTTCATAATTATAATTAAAAAAATATGGAGCATGATAATCTAAGTTTAACTCCCCCTGAGTTAAGGGATATTGCTAATAAAACGATAAATCAACTTTTACCAGAGAAATCCCGAAAACTTTCTTTTCTCATGGATAACAATAACAGGAAACGTCAGACGTCAACAGAATAAAACATTTAAATATAACCAATACCAACTTTTAAAAAATAAAATTCGGAGTTCGAAATGGATATATTTCGAACTCGCTAGCGCGTTCGAAATATCTATTTTTCGAGACAAAATTAGAAAAAGTCTGTTTCACGTTCTCTCATTGGATTTTTACCTGCAATTAACTACTATCGACGCCAGATGCTTGCAAGAACTGTTAACAGGCCGGCGATAATAAAATAACAGATGAAAAGACAATTATAATATAGGAATAAGCAGAGGGTATGAATAAAATGAAATTTAGTTTAGTTTAGTTCCTAACGGTTGCGTAAGCCGTGCAGTGTTTTATAATTTTGATCGTATTTTTTGCTATTCCGAATGTGCCTAGAACTCGTTTTTGATTTGCATCCGGTAATAATTTAAAAAGCAAATATTTATTGCTTGATGGCAAGTAAATTGTTAAAAACAGAAACGTCTTCTTTAACAAAAGTCCCTTTGTATGCAGTGAAAGATACCGTAACAAAACAAATTAAAGAGAAAATAGTATAATAAAGTGTTTTGGCGAGAGTGACAAAGACTAATGATTGATGAAACCAACATTTCTTGCAGTAGAACAAGCCTCTGGAGAGTATTATCTCGAGTGGGTTTTACATAATATCTAAGTATTAACGAAGGGCAAATAATTATGGAATCATAAGGATTCCGACATTGGCAATTTTATTATTTAAAATCTATAAAAAAAAAAGTACAGATTAAACTCTCCGATTATTTACCTCGATGAGACGTGATTTAATTTACATGACACCACTGCAAAAGGTGGGTATATCCATTAGAAAAATGCCAAACCAGAAATCCATCTGACAAGGGAAATAAAATTATCGTTGGTTGCAAAGACTTGGTTCCAAATTGTTTGCGCTTGTCCTTAAAAATATAAAAGGTTCATCTTTATACGCAGACTGAACTGAAGGACCTTTATTATGCTCAAGTTGATGAAATACCTTTTTAGTTTTATTCATGAACATAGACATTTATACGTGTTTTTTAAAAATAAAATACATTACTGACCGGCTTCAGCACCTGCATCAGCTCCAGAATAGGCCACATTTTGCTGAATATTTCCGCTGTCGCATTTGTTCGGCGAACCTGGACTGTAACTGCAAGTAGGTTCTACCACTGGGTGCGTGGATGGAATGGAAACTGATCCAGAACCACTGAACGATCCAGATCCTGTTGCTACTCCAGCTCCGGCAACTAAAATGTAGGTATATTTAAAGCACTTAACTTCTAAATATATCGCAATATATATATATTTTTGATGCCCGTAGTAAGAGTTACGTAATTATGTTTTCTGTTGTGGCATTCAACAGAAATTGGTTTTCCTTGTATATTTATATCATACCTGATCCAATATTGACCCCAGCACCAGCACCATGCTGGAAAGTTGCTGGTTTGCTGCTGTAAATACTCCCAGTAGGTCCGGGTAAATTAGGAGCTATACTGGAGGAACTGCCTGGAATAATCTTCTCTTCGGTTTTAGAAACAGTTCCGCCACAATAGTTTGGTGATCCTGGAGTGTAACTGCATGCAGGTAAAGAGACGGGGTGTGATGATGGAATATTAATGACTGATCCAGAGTCGCTATACGATCCGGCACCAGCTCCAGCAGCTAAAAACAAATAGTTATTTAGGATTTCTAACAGTTTTAGAATATCTTGTTAATATTGTTTTACTGATACTCCTGTACATTAAAAATTTTCGTATTAATTAGTTATAATTTTTTGTATGTTTTTTCTATAAATTGAGAACGTAAAGTTTGAAGCCAATTAATTATGCTTACAAAATCTAATTGATTTTTTCAAAATAACGCTCAGTCCTACAATCGCCGTTGGATTTTCAATATTTATCAAAAGAAGAAAGAAGTTGTTGGACCATTATAGGCTTTTTGCCGAAAACAATTAAAAAAAATTGTCTTTGTCCAGCCAGGACCGCGAGGAGGTATGAGTTTTCCTTGCCAAGAAAGGATAGAGGCAGGTACTATGTTAGTTGGAATATACAGTAAGTAGTTAGAATTCACTATGTATACTTTAACAACAAATTGATCGCATCAGCAGAATCACAGTAAACGTTCTGTAATATAACAAATTTCTAAGATACATGTTGAACGATTATAATTAATTTAAAATTCATAAACAGTTTAATGACTGGAATCGCCAGAACTTTCAGAAGTAGAATCGTTTCCAGGTTCGATTACTACCGGCGATATAGGTGGTAAAACAGAATATCCATTTTCTGTTCTTATAACATGAGCTACGCAATTTTTCCATACATCGCTACTCATTTCGTTATGACCTGCCGAATATTAAAGTCTGTGCGTTTTAAGAAGTCCGCTAAGCCATAAAACCTCTTGAGCATTATGTCGGTGGCTCTCAAACAATAAATTATATTGAAGGTAATTTTGGATGTTGATGAATTACATTTTCTAAATAAAATAATTTAAAGTAAATAAAAAATTAGTTTAGGTAAAGAAAAATAATAATTTTTTAGCTTTTGTAGTATTCAGACAAATTAGTTTTACGAATTCTTTTTTATAAAGTTTTGGTTCTAAAAATAACCGATTTTGTAGTCTTGCGACAGAACGTACCTACTTGTAGATAGGTACTACTAAAAGTAGTCTTCCTCTGCATTTGAAATTTCACCCATGCTTTCAGACTCATCAGAATCAACATCATCGTCATCATCATCATCATTCGTAATAATTAACGGTCTTACTTCGTCTATAACCTGTTCTGTCTCATAAGATTAAAAAATAATTTTTTCTGTGTGTTCAATGCATTTCCGCCATTCGTCTTTGCCCGCTTGGCTAAGCGCCTCCTCCCATAACTTTATAACGCTAGGCTTACCGATATTTTTACATTTTAACATTGGACAGCTCGCAAAGCAGTTTTCTGTTGTTCGTTTTTTTATATTTGAAACCCATATGTTTTAAGATGATGGACAAACTGTTAGTTCCAATATCGCAAAGTTTTTTCTGCTTTATCTTTTCAAGAATAGCTTTGAGGGTAACATATTCCTTGGCTTTATACATATCATAAACAATATTCCTAATAGAGTTTTATCCCTTGGGATAAATCCAAGGTTTTTGAATGGAGTCGAACCCTTTTATATGGTCTGTCCAAATCCTCTTCACTCTTTTTTCGAAGTCTTCTTAAGGTCTTCTCTGAAATGCCGCAAGCATCAGACGTTCGTTTTTGCACTGCCAAAACAGACTCTAACGGGCCCGAGTTATCTTTTTCTAAAGTAAAATAACGTTCCACTGGTAATACCAAACGGCGTTCACCTGGAGATAAATGCCTTCTAGGCGATGTGCCACCTTGCTGAACATTTTCCATAACTTTGCTTAATAAATAACTGATTTTAATTCACACACAGTGAGAAACAAACTAAAAGTAAAAAGCACAACTACTTATTTAAAATAAAGTAGAACATACCATCCTGCACTTCAGCAAATTTTAATTATTTCTTGGAAAATAGTAATGATTATGAAGATTTAATTATAATATTCCCAAAATACTGCCATTATCGGAAAAGTATGTACCTGACAAAATCTTTAATATATTTAACCATCCCGCACTTGAGCAAATTTTAATTGGTTCTTGGAAAATAGCGATTATTATATAGATTTAACTATAATAATAGCAAAATAATTTAATTATCTATTTAATTATTATTTATGCTCAACGCGTAATTCTAAGATAATTTTGTTTTGAAACCTCTGATTTCGCCCAGTAATAGAATACAGTAAACCAGTGGGATGTTCGGTGTGATCAAGTATAGCGAAGGTGCGAAGATATTGTAACTTAATCGACTTACTGTTTTAAAAGCGATAACATCCCTTGGTGATTTAATCCGATATCGGACTTCTTAAAACGCACAGACTTTATCAAGGATAATTGCGCTTAAAGTTGGAGATTGATTATTGAGTGAAATTCTGTGTTGACAAGAGCAACACATTAGGTACAAAGCCATCTTTACTTCCGGCATGATAACGCGTTTTCCTCTTGAACACGGTGTACCAAAAGTACAATTTGTACTATCTACCCAACCATACTTAACAACATCATAAATATCGAACCAAGTTTCGTCTAAATAAATTATACTTTTATCGAATTCATATTACTCCTTTATTTTGCGCAAATAGTCCTGTCGTAGTTCAATGATATGCCAGGATTCCATTATAACCATTAAATTATCTAACTTTTATGTTTAAAGCCACATTTTCATAAAACACCACGCAATGTTTCTAAAGATTGGTGCCTATAATCAGGGTAACCTCGCAATTTATTACGAACCAGTTCTAAAATTGGCACTATATTATCCTCGTACATTTTATGAATAGTTCGCCGAATAAAATCCCTTGTAGTATTGTTAGCCGTTTTGAATTTTTGATTTAGTTTTTGATTTATTGGTTTACACTTTATGGAATGACCGGTTACAGTCCCCAAATTAATTACGTTATAAATTTTTATAACCCAAGTTGTGTTAATTTATTACAAGTACATTCTTGCGCAAAGCGCATTTTCGGGTTTTTCCGGATTTTCTTTTTTTAAACACGCGTACATATTTAAAATAATGCGTTGACATTGAACATGTACATCTTTGTTTCTTAATTCCGGACTTTTTCGATTTCGATGGTAAACTCTGGCACCAACTCATTATATTCCTGTGATAATTCACAGTGACCTTATGTTTCAAATTGTCGCCAAAAAGCCATACTGATAAATTAAACTATAGGTACCAAGTAAAAACTTACTTGTCCGAAACCACACAGTTATAGCAGAAAATGAAATATGTAAATTATAGTAAATCGTTTCAACCAGTAACGCCGCTGTCTGATTCCCAATATCGCATACCTCAAGCGTCAATGGATTTTACAGCTGATAAAGGATCACCCAATTGAGAGAACCTTTAACTATTTGCTGATCTTATCTACAGTATATACATTTGTATTTATACGCTGCTCTATTAATTTTCCCCCGGAGAAAATAGTTCGCACTATAAATGTGCTTTAAATTGCGTGTGGGCGTCGACGGTCTATCGCCAGGGTGTTGCCAGTTCTACAAAGTTTTCGTAAGTGTAGGAGGAACATAAGGGTTTATTATTTGTATATTTTTTTTGTTTAACAACAGTGAAATTCCTTTTTAGTTTGATTTAAATTATTTTTGTATAAATAATATTTCTGAAGTACTAAAAAAATTATTATAATATTCATGAATAGCTTGCTCCTTCTTTAGTTGACATTAAAAATTTCTTGGTTCAAAGTTCATTTGCAAACCACATTTCAAAGAGAGTTACTGACTATCAATTAAATACCGATATAAAAGAAAACTTTTAGTAATAAAAACTTAAATAATTAAAAAAAAAAGATCTGACAACCCCGATTATGAGTCCGGTCGAAGCTTTTTATGTCATCAAACTGACTTTGGAAAAAGTATGCTAAACTTTTTAAATTTTTTACCGACGTTTTGGTGGCGGGAGTTTCCTCTTCTTCAGGGCTACAATACTAAACATATTTTTCCTGTATCGAAACCTTCTTCATAATAGTACTATATAGGTATACCAATATTTATATCATACCTGATCCACTATTAGCACCAGCACCATGCTGGAAAGTTGCTGGTTTGCTGCTATAAATACTTCCAGTAGGACCGGGTAAACTAGGAGATATACTTGAGGAACTGCCTGGAATAATCTTATCTTCAGTTTTAGAAACAGTTCCGCCACAATAGTTTGGTGATCCTGGAGTGTAACTGCACGCAGATCCAGCAACGGGCTGCGATGATGGTATATTAATGACTGATCCAGAGTCGCTATACGATCCAGCACCAGCTCCAGCAGCTAAGAATAAATATTTAGTTAGAATTCCGAACAGATTTTCTTCTTGATGTGTTTTACTGAGAATCGGCAGATAATAAAATTTTACAATATAAACTATTATAAATATTACTAGAATGTCAATTGTATTGGGTATAATTTAATTCCAAAAATAACATATTATGAAAACTCACTTTATTTTATTAAATGCACTTGCAACACAAGCAATATTTGGATTGTAAACAGATGAGTTTTCATTACCGAGAATAAAGCCTGGTCATACTGACAGTGATGATTGTGTCCTGCGTTAAGTCGTTTGGTCTTGAGTAGAATTGTCACACAAAAATTATTTCGCTAATCTTGTAATTTAAAAAAACGGTACAGAGCTATGTGCGCGAATAGAGGTATTATTAATTATTCGTTATTGGTATAGGATAGATAGGATACGCATAGAAATGGAAGCTTGCAAGCTCGTTCAACCAAATACCTTCACAAAAAACCAATATCTCGATCCACTGACAGCAAAATTGAAAAAGATATAGGTATAGGGATTTAGGACATATTAGATGGGTTAGTGGGATATTATGTTGGGGAAGATACCCAGGTAAATGTATTATTATCGGTGTAAGAAGGCAACCATAGGACCAACACGTAAGCTGTACTATTTCTTTGGAAAATAATGCCTGCATAACCCCCAAATAAATAAATGGCATCCTTACAAAGTCCAGTTTGTTTACGATTTTAATGAAGACGATCTAAACAGCAGAGTCAAATTTTTTGAGATGAATGATAAATGTGCAACAATTATCCAGTTTTTAAAAATAATTATATTTTTATGTAAGGCAACATTTTGTCTCAATAAAAGTGTGAATTAAACAGAACTGTCAGTATTTGGCTAGATACAGAGTGGCAAAAAAGTCGCGCATAATGCCTGTAACTTTTGAATTACCTCGTATACGAAAAAGTGACTTTTATGAAAATTGTTCAGTAAATTATTCCCCACATTTCAACCTGCATGAATTTTTTTTGTCATTTCTCGTTTGGTTGCCATAGAGACCAACTTACTTTTTTTAAATGGAACACCTTGCATATGATTGCATATTTGGATTCTACTGGGAAAACACTGAATTAATTGTATTTCAAATTTTTATTTACTTCAAATTGTAACAAACTTTAAATAGCCTAGAAAACTGAACAACTTAACATTGGAATATTAAACAAGTGAAACCTTTTCAGTGGATTAGGTGCTCAAAATGACCACCATTTTCTGTTAAGCGGTTAACGTAGACTTTGTTCTTTAAGTGTCCCCACAAAAAGAAGTCGAGCGGGGTTAAGTCCGGGGATCGCGCTGGCCAGTCAATAGCACCTCTATCTATCTATCTATCCAACGTCCTGGAAATTGTTCGCTTATGTATTGTCTAACATTTGCCTTATAATGCGCATGTGCTCCATCTTGCTGGAACCATACCTGTTCGCGTATGCTATTATTTACAGCCGGTAAAATCATTGTGCAAGAAGGAATTATGTGATTCCTGAGAAGGTCCAGATATGTTTTGCCATTCAAATTACCATATAATATATGGTAGTTTAAATGACAAAGGTCCCACAATATGTCTACCAACTATGCCCGCCCAAACATTAACTTTTTCGGACCTCTAAGTATGACCTCCCTGGAACCAGTGGGTATTCTCAGCCGACAAGTAACGATAATTGTGTCTGTTAACAATTCCATTTAAATGGAAAGTAGCTTCATCCGAGGAAATGATATTTGTTGCAAAGTTATTATCATTATTGCATCTTTCCATCATCAGTTCACAAGATTCAGCTCTTCTATTTTCACGTATTGAGAGCACGATATCCGAAACTTTGTCTGCCCCGGTTGCTGATCTAGCGACTTCCCTAACACTGCCTGTTTCTCGAAATTCCTTTACCACTCGACACACCGTTTACTGATTTATTAGAAGCCTATTTGGATATATTTCATTGAAAAGTTGGCAAACGTGATCTGGCGATCTCTTCATATTTCCGTAACTACTCATTATTTAAATTTCAACTCGTTGATTCTTATTCAAATGAACCATAGTGTAAGCGAATTAGAAATTAGACAACAGAAAATTAAACAGGAACTCAAAACTGACACCCCTTAGGTCGCTGTCATGAAAACAACTTGACTCAACTGGTGGATATTAGGTAGGAATAATTATAATTAGAAAGTTTTTCATATTTGAGCTGACATTATCTCGGAAACGTTTGCAGATAGGTGAACACTTATAATACAAAAAATTCAGTTTTTTCCAGTAGAATCCAAATATGCGATCACATCCATTTAAAAAAAGTAAATTAGTCTCTATGGCAACCAAACCAGAAATGACAGAAAAATTCATGCAGGTAGAAATGTGGGAAATAATTTACTGAACAACCTTTATAAAGGTCACTTTTTCATATACGAGGTAATTCAAAAGTTACAGGCATTATGCGCGACTTTTTTGCCGCTCCGTATAATGCACACTGGGTAATGGAATGTCACACCCGATATCTTTAAAAATATTTGTTCGTCAAAAACTGATTTTATTTACCCTTATTTATCTTTCGGAGATCTGGATGGCCATTTAATTTAGCTTCAATGACCGTTCAGAAAAAAAAACAGTATTGAGGCACTCTTATACTATTTTTCATATTAGAAAGAAGTTAGTTAAGGTTAGAATTTTATGGCATTACTTTCTAGTTACTAAAGAAAGCAACCCTAAAACCAAAAGAGTCTGTTGTTAAAAACTTCCAAGTCAGCTGACATGACATGACGTTATATCTTTCTTTCTCTGCAGCATTAAATATGGCATTTTTGATCTTTATTCGCATGTCGGTGCGTTGAATCCCACTTTACCTGTAAAGTACAAATGAAACAGAATCAAATTCGGGCGTATTTTGTTTATTTCGTTTGTTCTGGTGTGGTGGAGAAACGTGGACAATGACCAAGGCAAATGAGGAAAAACTTAGACGTTTCGAAAGAAAAATCCTCAGGAAAATTTTTGGACCCCATCATGACCCGACCACGGACCAATATCGCATCAGAACTAATGCCGAAATCCAAGAATTATACAATGATAGTGATATTGTACAGGAGATTAAATCCCAACGACTAAGATGGGCAGGACACGTGCAAAGGCTTCATGAGGATAGACTGGTGAGACTGGTATGGGAAGAGGTTCCAACAGGGAAAAGGCCGCTCGGACGACCCAGAATGCGCTGGAGAGATAACATTAGGTCGGACCTACAGAAAATGAATATTCCTTTCGAGCCCCGAATGATGGAAGACCGGGCCTTTTGGAGAAAAGTTGTGCAGTCAGCCAAGACCCACCCAGGGTTGTAGCGCTAATAATGATGATGATGATGTTTGTTCTGGTTTGTGGTTTTTCCATTCCGTAGATTTTCAAGATTTTTTTAATATCTTTTTTTGTGATATTATAATTAATGTGAAAATTAGAAAATTAATGGATTACGATAACTGTGTTACCAGTATCTCTGGAATAAGAAAGGAAGTAAACATGGTAATTTAACCAATTAATATTTTGGGCATACGCAATTTTAATTTTAAAATCAGAAACACTACAAGAACAATTATTATTTACAACGACTACATGTTAACCTTTTGGGTCCCGATTTTTTTATGCCATATGTTTTTACGACTCTCAATATTTGTTTCTTTAGGAATATAAGCTGGCACAAGATTGTATTCAAAATGTATATACCTATCTATTTTCTATGGGAACACCATGAAAAAAGTCCTATTAAAGTGGGTTAATTATAATTTATTAAACTTAGAGACGGTACAAATCAGGGAAATGACCATTAAATGGTGAAATATAACAAGTAATTTTATTTCTACCCATAATGAATATACGGTTTTACCAAGAATGTAGCCCAACACAAGTTAATTACTTATTTTCCATTACCAATTTAAAGTGCCTCAATACAGTCCTTTTCTGAAAGTTTGGCCATTAATCATTTTTTTTATAATTTTTCCTATATGGAAAAAAAAAAACATATATGAAGGTCTGGAAAGAAACCTTTAGTTATAGTGTACCTGCGCCAGAAGCACCACCACGTACAGGCACCAATGGTGCCGGCTTGTAGTCGTGAATACTTCCAGGCGATCCGGGAAGAACTGGTAGTGATCCAGTAGTAGTATGTCCAGAGGAAGGACCCGTTCCCTCGCAATTCTTGTTTGTAGATCCAGGAGTGTAGCTACAAGCAGGTCCGACGATTGGATGTGACGTAGGGATGTTGGAAACTGAACCGGATCCAATATGAGATGATGTGCCGGCGGAGGCCCCAGCTATAGCGCCTGTAATGTCAATAATAATATTTGATAGCTAAATGCAACAAAAAGACCAACAAGATATTCTCTCACGGGGTGACAAAAATCAACTCGAATTTATTACTATAGAACAGAGATAACGTTTTTACTAATTAAGTTATCGTTAAAGAATCAGATAATATAGTCATGATGAGACACTCGATTTGTTTGACTTTATCAATTATTAATTTATTCGGAATCTGTTTCGGTAATAGCACAGTAACGTTGCGACCATAGCTAGGGCTGCCTCACGTAATCGAGCTAGAAAGATGGCTTTGGCCTGAATACCGCCAAGACGAAAGTCATCTTCTTTTCAAAAAGCACCGCGCTCAGTCTTCCGGTCAATTCTGTCCAAGTGAACTGGTGCCAGGAGGTGAAATACCTGGAACTTATACTTGACCAAAGGCCGAACTGGAGACTCGATTCAATAAATAGAGTACCTAAAGCTTGCATTGCGTCAATTAGGCCCAGTGGCGTAGCTACCGCTGTATCAATAATGCGGGGCCCACACTGGTCTGGGGGCTCACCAAGGCGCCAAGCAGTAAAAATATTTTTGGTGTTTATCAGATATCAGATATTTAGTTTGGCTACTACTTTAAATAATTTTTTAAGTAAGAGTACGGGCACGGGCGACTTTTATGCCTCATAAAGTACAAATAGATAATTTAGATAATACGGGCTTTTGTTTACAGTGACAAGTCATAACGTCGACAACGCAATGCTGCTATTATTCCGTAAACTTTGCTATTATCTTTTTATCTTTCGGATTTAATAATCGGCTGGCTGCCGGCTAGTATCTTTCATGATACCACAAAAAAGCAATACATCACAATATAATTCACTCTAAAAAAGGCAAAGCGTGCCGCCAGTCAATGGCACAAAATAGGTTGACAAAAATGGACAAATTAATTAATGTTTTTGCCGAAAAAAAAGCTAGAAGGAGATCTTTATAATAGGAAATGTTATTATAATTGTTATTATTTTATTATTCGAATTTATTGTTATGTTTTTATGTTTTTATTTGTATTTTTGTTAAAAATCATGTTTATTTTATGCATATTTTATTTGTGTAAGTTTATACTTCTATTTTATGATTGCCTTTCATTAAAAATTATTATAAGCTATTCTGTTCAGTTTGTTTTAATTCTATTTTAACCGCTTCCCTCTTTAGCCCTGGGACCCACCGTCTGGCTCTTGATACAGGGCCCATTCAATGCTAGCTACGCCACTGATTAGGCCCTATCTACCCTCTGCTTCACAGGCGGAGTAGATTTTCAAATAGAACTAAGGTCAACCTCTGCAAGGTGTTGGTCAGGCCGGTTCTCACTTACGGTGCACCTTTGTGGTGCAACATTTAAGCAGAACGGAGCTTAATAAGTTCCAGGTAATATAAAATAGGGCATTAAAAACTATTGCAGACGTACCTAGAGATACACTGAACGAAGTACTTCACCATTACTTTCAAATGCAGACGATAAACGAGTCATTTTTGAAAATTATTAGACTATTACCGACGCACAGACGTATTGACAAACCCACCAATCACAGACTCGTATACGAGATCTAGACAAAACGCGGTATACAAACTATCAGAAGACTGACTACCTGTTGTTCTAAATCCAAATCCATAGTAGAAAGTAGAGAGGCACAATATGATATACCGGGTGTTGCATCGTCGAGCGGGACATAGGAAATCCCATGTAATTTTAAATGGGGTCAATTATTGGCTTCCCTAATTATTTTAGAGAAAAATTCTATTTAGGTTTATTAAAGAGCACTAAAACCCACATTCAAAAGAATAACTTTAGATATTTTTGATGAGCCCGTTTACGAGTTATCGCCGATTTCTTTTTAACTATTTCTCCTTTTTATGGCCCCGTATTTGCGGGCACCAGTCAAGGTAAAAGATGACTGTCAAATAAAGTTGTCATTTTGAAATGTGTGCTTTATTGTTATAAAAACTCGTACATCGAAAATATTAGCCATGAATTACACTTCTGAAGAAAAAATATTGATGATTAAATGGTATTATCAAGGAAATAGTTATCAGAATGTGTCAGACATGTTTGCTGCTCTGTATCCGAATAGACCGATACCTGCAAAATCTACAGTCGAAAGGACTATCAAGAAATTTGCGACAAAAGGCCCTGTAATAAATAACTGCAGATGTGAAGAAAGGCAGGAACAAAGAAGAGATGCAAGAAATGATAGGGACTTGCAAGTTTTATTGTGCGTGGAAGAAAATGATGGGAAGATCAGCACAAGAAAACTTGAGGATGACATAGGATTAGATCACACCACAGCGTTACGAGCTTTGAAACGACATAAATATTATTCATACAAATAAGAAAAGCACCAAGAGCTAAGAGATAGGGACGAAATACGACGACAGGAGTTTTGTTTTGGTATGATGGAAAGAGCAAACATGGATAGGTAATTTTTAAAAAACATTTGTTTCACTGACGAATGCACATTTACCTTAAACAATGAACCCAATGTTCAAAATTATCGATATTGGAGCAAAGAAATCCAACACAGGTTTGTGGAAACAAGGACGCAATATCCACAAAAAGTTAATGTATGGGCTGGGATTTTCGGAGAAAATATTATCGGGCCATTATTTCTTACACGAAATTTAAATGCAGAATATTTTTTGGAACTACTTGAAGATCATATTTTACCTACTTTACATGATGCCGCCAGGGAAAATCAGGAAGTTTGGTACCAATTGGATGGCTGCCCGGCACATAGTACCCTGGCTGTCCGGGAATATTTAAACCGTGCTTTTAATGAATATGTTATTGGCTTAAATCATACAGAAAATTGGCCAGCCAGATCTCCTGATTTATCGCCAAATGATTTCTTTCTCTGGGGCCATTTAAAAAACAGGATATACAAAGATAAAAAATACCCAAATCTAGACGAGTTAAAAAATGCTATTTCTGCCGAATGCAATAGAATTTCAGTTTACCAACTAGCGAATGTAAGAAGAGAATTTTATGATCGCCTCGGTTATTGTCTAGCAGTCAATGGAGGAATATTTGAACATCTTCTTAAATCCTAAAGTTCTAACAATTTAATAGTACCTACCTATTAATTAGTAAAATATTGAAACATGTAAAATGTCATAATTAACCTTGTAATTGTATACTTTATTTTAGTTTTATTCAGATTAATTTGTACTCATAAATACACCTTTAATATTTTCGATGTACGAGTTTTTATAACAATAAAGCACACATTTCAAAATGACAACTTTATTTGACAGTCATCTTTTACCTTGACTGGTGCCCGCAAATACGGGGCCATAAAAAGGAGAAATAGTTAAAAAGAAATCGGCGATAACCCGTAAACGGGCTCATCAAAAATATCTAAAGTTATTCTTTTGAATGTGGGTTTTAGTGCTCTTTAATAAACCTAAATAGAATTTTTCTCTAAAATAATTAGGGAAGCCAATAATTGACCCCATTTAAAATTACATGGGATTTCCTATGTCCCGTTCGACGATGCAACACCCGGTATAATAGAAAAAGGCGCCAAAACTTTGAAGATAAAGACTTTTAAATAAAAATGCCGATATCAAAATTTCTACAAACGACAATACCTAAACAGTTCACAATAAATAACAGATGTCAAAGGATGAAATCCATTATCCAGCATTTACGTTCTGCTCCCAACGAGATCTTTGCCACCCTCAAGTAGCGTGATACCCCACTTTTTTTTTATCAACAAACTCTTATCATCGATTATTTAATTGCATAATATTACTATTGTCAACTTTGCAAGAAATTTATATTTACCTCCTCTTCTGAAAGCCTTTTTAACGCTGACGCGGGATACAATATATCAATAATAACATATACCTATATCGCCATTTTCCTCACGCTCCTACCTAACACGTGTGAAAAATGTAATTTCCGCACTGGTTAGGTAAATATTGATTTCCTTAATTAAAACGATAAATTACCTGCTCCATGTGCTGGTTTACTATCATGAATACTTCCTGATGGTCCAGGTAGAACAGAATGCCCTCCTGTGCTATAACTGGGAACAACAGATCCACCACAGTTCGGTGATCCAGGAGAATATTTGCAATCTACGAGGGATCCAGAGCCACTATAGTATGATCCAGTTCCAGCTCCTGCTCCGGCAGCAGCGACTGGAAAACAAATGTTCTACTACAGTCTGTTGCTTAATGTGAGAGAGTAATAAATCATTATTGAACTATAAACCCCAGTGGTCTTCGCCGTATTCCATAGGTGTAGTCCAATTATTAATATTTAATTATGTTTATTGTCAGGGGTCCCGAGATCGGGTAGGTAGAGGCACAGGTTAGAGCTACCTGTTACTGTTTTAAAAATTTCAGATGTTTAGTTAGTTTCCGGCAGTTGTTGGAAAACTTCGTTCTTGAAAATGGCTAGTGTTTCTGAATTTGTTGCTGAGAAACGGATTAGTAAAACTGCACTTTCTAAAAATAAGAAAACTATTATTCTCAATGTGTTCAACGCTCCTCGCCACCAAAACTCAACATTCGGAGTTGCAAAAATAGTTGAAATGTGTTTAAATATGACTGGAGTCGGACTGTCAACAATATACCGACTTGTGCACGAGGATAAATGCGGCCCCATCAGGTCACCAAAGAGAAGTACAGGAAGAAAAGAAACTGTAATAAATGAGGATGAAAAGATTGCCATCAGAAGAATCATTCACTCGTTTTACTTAAAAAAGGAAATACCTGCCTTGGACAAAACAATGTTTGAAATGAAAAAGGATAATTTCATTCCACCCATTGCTAAGAAGAAACTATGGACAACTTTGAGGGAAATGAATTTTTGTTATGAAAAAATTCAAAACGGTAAATCACTTTAATAGAAAAAGACGAAATCATGTGCTGGTGACGACGATCTTTGAGGGCAGTTAGACAGTTTCGAAGGGAAAACAGGAATATCTATTATATGGATAAAACTTGGTTAAATGAAGGATATACCGTTGGTAAAATATGGCAGGATAAACATATAAAAAGCGCGAGAAAAGCTTTCATGGAAGGATGGTCCACTGGAATAAAAGCACCCTTGGGAAAAGGTAAAAGATTAATAATTATTCACATTGGTAGCAAAAATGGATTTGTCGATGGCGGCTTACTAGCATTTAAATCAAAACGGACTGGAGACTATCATGAAGACATGAACGCTGATGTCTTTGAAGAATTCTTTCAACAAGTGCTAGACCTTATTCCTCCTGGGTCTGTTATAGTCATGGATAATGTCAGCTACCACTCAAGAAAATCCGAAAAAATATCAACGTATTCTTGGAAAAAAAATGGCATCGTTCATTGGCTTACTGTAAATAAGAAGCTATTTAATAAAGATATGCTAAAAAAGAAGCTACTGGAGAATGTAAAGTTAAATAAACCTCTTTGTACGAAATTTGTTGTCGACGAAATTGCTTCAAAATGAAATATAACGGTACTTCGCCTTCAACTATATCACTGTGAATTAAACTCCATAGAGTTGGTGTGGGCGCAAGTAAAAGGGTTTGTAGCAAGGCATAACACCACTTTTAAAATGAGAGACGTTGGAAACCTCTTACAAGAGGTAATAAAGATAGTGTGATTGTGTAAAATGGAGTAAGTGCGTCGAACATGTGGTTGAAATAGAAGAAATAATATGGGAAGCTGATAACATGCTAGAAAACAGTTTAGAGTCCCTCATTATTTGTCTGCACCCCAATGACGATAGTATATCGGACTACTCGGAACATGATGACTAAAATTTAAAAACTTAAGATGTTGTATTGTATATAGTAGATTTTTTTATAAATATTAATATTTATTCCAATTTATCCATTTTCATATTATTCTTACTTCTATATACGTTTTTATGTATTTAATATTAAAATAATTAATATGTTAATTATCTGCCTATAATATTCAAATAATTAAAATAGTTCAGTCAATATTCTAAAATTTTCTAAAACATTGGGCAAACTATTACCACACTCAAGAACAGTACAATATCACCCAAAGGTTACTACACACAACATTATTAAAATTTCATCTAAAAGTAACAAAACGATGATTAAAAAAGTGACATAAAGATTGTTAAATTAAAAGTAAAGTTGCACATTTACCAGAAGAATAAAATAATACAAAAATCCCACCAATACAAGGAACACTGAGACAAGAGAAGCAGACTTCAGTACACTAGGAGCTATCACAGAAAAATTCTTCTATATACGGTGTAATAAGCTGTAGAAACTAAGAGAGCCTTTACTTCTTTTCGAAATTTTTTAAGATTTTGGATTTTTCTAATTTGGTGATTAAATATTTTCTTACCGTTGTAGAATATAGAATTTTTGATTTGAGTGGAATGGGGTATAGGTAAATGAATTTTAAATATTTGACGAGTTAGATAGGCAGATCAGTAACCTGCAGAAACGCCGCTGTCCAATTACTTTCATTGACCAAACTCGTCTTTCTGTTATATTATGCAAATTAGGGTGACCCTAATTAAAGACCGGGGTGTGTAGGTTTTTAATATCTGAAATACGGAATTTTTAAAAACCATCATTGCAATTTACCTGAAATTTACAATGCCACCTTTAAATTCTCCACCCTGCTTAATGGGTCCTGTCATTGCAAATTTACATTTTATTACTCTCTCGCATTAAATAACAGAGTATAATATAATAAGTGGGTACCTACGTATAAGATTTTAAAAAATTTTGAATACATTTTCCAAAAAACTATTAACGCCATACTATATAGCTGGAAAGCGCGCACATTTTAAACATATTTGTTACTGTACAGGGTGTGCCAAAAAAATGGGTTGGAGCAAAGTTAAATGTATTCTACGATTTAATAGAAAACGTTTTTAGCCGTCGTATAACAAATCTACACTCATTATTATTAATTTGCTGACACTCGTCCTAATAATGAGGTGAAATTGAATATACTATTATATTTATAATTTTGAAAAAATCGGGCATTGTTTGTGAAGTTGTAAGACAGCGCCGTCTACGCGCCTACTGTAATATTACTAATTGCCATAGTTTATTAGATGGAATATAGAGTAAGGAAATTTCTTTTTAACAAAACTAAGTTCACTGAATCCTGTTGAGCTAAACCGAAGTTCAACCTTTCCCCACCACTTTATTTGAAAAGTTACGAAGATGTTTAATGAGTGAATTTTATTAAGTACTTATACAAAATTAGTTTCGATATAACCTAACTAGGCGACTTTCTTTTGAGAAAACTGCGTTTTTCTGATTTACCGTTAATGTTGCGCCCTTTAACGCTAGTATGGCCATACTACTAACACTTTCTAAGATACGGGTTCGATTGTATAGTCAAAATATCAGAAAGAAAATTTCATTATCGTAAGAATTAATATCGAGAAACACATTTTTTGCCGGCTATATTTGTAATTTGTAATAAAATCTTTTACCCCTGGAAAACTTATCTCAGGTCATGGTGGGTGACGTTATTCTGGACTTTTTAAGTCCTACTTAACTGATAGAGAGCAGCTCGTCTTAGTTGCCGGTTGTTACTTAGACATCCTTATCTCTACGTTAAGGGTACCCCAGGGTAGCCACCTGGGACCACTGTTGTTTCTCATATATATCAATGACATTCAGCTCGGTTTCCGACATTGTAAATTTCTATTTTATGTAGATGACCTCAAGATTTATGAACAATTAACTGAAACTAACGACTGTGATAAAATACAGGATGAGCTTGAAAGGTTTCATGATTCCTGTACTAAGAATTATCTATTTGTTAATCTAAAAAAGTGTTTCTCCACTACCTTAACACGAAATCGCAATAAAATAATAAATCATTATAAACTTTGTGTCAGTCTCCGGAAAAGAGAATGCCAGGCTAGAGATCTGGGAGTTAAATTTGATGAAAAGCTTAAGTTTGACCTTCACATGAAAAACATGGTGGCTAATGCATACAGAATGCTTAGATTTTTCAGACAATAAAAAACATTAATACACTTTACTATGCCTATGTTTTAGCCAGCCCAATTTTGCCTCGACCGTTTGGAACCCCCTGCACAGTATCTATAAATCGCGTATAGAATCTATTCAGAATAGACTCCTTAAGTGTTTGACATTTAGGGATAATATTGATTTTGAGGTGATGGAACAGTTGCGTCTTAAGTACCAAATTAGATTTTTGGAGCACAGAAGATCGTACTCAGATGTAGTTATTCTATTTAAAATAATTAACTCAAATATCGACTCTCCGGAACTTGTTGTTCCTCAGAGTCATTTCAGGCAAGCCATCTTGTCCAGATCGCAGTTCTTCCGGACTAATATTCCAATTCAATAAGTAATAAAGTGGACCTCTTCTGTAATTCAGTAGATATATTTAAAACGAAAATTAAAGACCTTCCCTTAACTTTCATTTATTGCTTACTAATCTTAAGTCGCGTTACTATTTGTGGAAGTGGGTAAATAAATGTATATATTTTTAATGTTAAGAAATAAGTAACTTTACTGTTATCATAAGGTAAAGCATTTTTTCGATCATAGTTAGAATATTACTAGGGTTAGCGTACTATTATTGTAGATCACTACTACCAAACTATTACATAAATATTAACAATGCAATGTAAATTATAAATAATTTAATATAATTGTCTGCAACCCAAAGATAATAAGAAACAATAAATAAATTATATTAACATGGAATGATGAAAAGGGAGTCTTTTGGCTTATAAGTGCCCCACGATAAAGACAGGCAAACAATTGCATTTCATGTTCTGCTGAATACAGCAAGAAGCTCCTTGAGCTACAAGAATATAGATTCAAACTGGTCACTTCCTTATAGGGTAAGGCCCTTGGTGATATCATCTTAAACTAATTAAAAAGACTGAGAACGAGACCGAGGCGAAAATGAAGCAGACGAGACTGCGGAACATATACTGGACATATGGGCATGTGCCCGCCGACGGCAAACTTATCTTTAGCAAATATTATTAACGCTCAACAATACAACTAACAACTACTCCCTGGAAAATCTCAAACTTTACAAAAAATGAATGTCGTAGCACAAGGTAAAACTAATACAGAGTATCTTTGAAAGATCTCGTTAGGTCGAGGTGAAAAAAGTAAACACAATAGATAAGTTTACATATTTTGTTCAGAATTACTTAAGGATTAACAATAAAAACTCATAAAATTTAAAAGACTCTTACCGACTCCAGCGGGCTTGCTATCGTAAATACTTCCCGATGGTCCTGGAAAGGTTGCAATTAGGTTTGGGGAAATATGACCTGTCCCACTAGCACCCTGGTGGACCAAGCCTTGATCATTAACAGCAGTTCCATGGCTAACAGTTTCATGGTAAGTTCCACTAGATGCAGGTGGTAAAATATCTAACGAAGGCTTGATTGTATTGATACTGCTAATGGTACCTGGTGGTTGGTAAGAACCAGCGGAATCTGCAGCACCAGCTCCAGCTGTAGTTCCAGACGAGTGACCTTTTGCCGGAACAGATGAAGCTGGTCTGTAGTCATGGATGCTACCATTTGGTCCTGGGAATGGTCCTTTGCAAGTTAAACAACCACCGCCTTAAAAAAAATGTAATATGAATGTGAGAAAAATTGTAATATTTAAATAAAAAAACTCTTAGCAACTTAAGAAGAATAAGTGAAAGAACTATATAAAATGAGCACACGAGATTGATATTAAAATACCAATGTCATTAAAATCGTTTGGTATTGACTTAGAGTGCTTCGTATAAAACATGTTAGTAATGTCATGAAGAATTCAATAGTAGGTATACTAAAAGTTTTCGATTTTAAATTATTAAAATAATGTCATTACTTATTTAAAATTGGCACTCATTTACCTGCTGTTTGACTGCTTTGGACGTACTGCCCTGCTATTTGATAGTTTGGTTCTTGGGAACCGCCAGAATACCCAGTGGTGTATTTGTTGGTATTAATTATTTTATAGACCCCTGTGTTTTCTGGTTCGTTCGTAACTCCAATTACGTTAGAGTCGCTTCCTGTACAACCACTGCTGCCTCCTGCACATCCTGCTCCTAATCCCGAAATAGCGCCACTTATGTCACCGACGCTTGCTGCAAAAGGCAAATCATTGTGTTAAGGATAAGAAAGTGAACGAAATAAGTGTATGTTAAGAATATTAAGCCGTAATCCTCCAAACCATGAGCGTAATTCCCACGCAACGCACGAATTCATATCGTCCATCTATATCAGCGACTAACGAGGAAACTCACATTAATTAGAGGATCATTCCCTCTACCCGGCAACAAACATTTCTCCTGAGAACAGTATTCCCCAGTTCCGATAAGTGGGACCCTGGAACGAACCGGGCATGTGAATGATTATATGAGTGATGCGATCATCCCTGCTTACTTACGCTCGAGAATTATGATCCTGATTTAGTCTACCACTACAAATTTCGTTTTCACAGTTATTTTTCACGATATTTTTCACTTACTCTAAAAATAGTATTGGTCGAGAAAAAAACATATCATATAGGATGGTCAGAAATTATAAAAACGTGAAATACGCAAAGAGTAACCTGTAGCTAATTACAGTTTTTAAGAAGAACGGTAATGAAAACAGTTGATTATAATAAGATAAATAATTTAAATTTAAAAAATGTTGATTGAATCAATGGAATTTACATATTATTACTTTATTTTAATGTTCGACAATATACCTAATTGGTCCCAATTAGTATACTTCGGGGTTGTCCATAAAGGATGTCTTAGGGGGGAGGGGGTTCTGACACAATTCGTGAAAATGTGACGTTAAAATTTATAATATGTGCATTTTTTTATGATAAATTAATTAAGATCCCATGAAAAAAAGAAAGTTTTTTGGTCCTGAAAGGACCGAAACCCGCGTATCAGGTAACTGAATATTAAAACTGTGAACCATAACAAGTAATTTTTATTTCCACCCATAATGGATATACGATTTTACCAAGAATGTAGCCCAACACAAGTAAACTCTTATATTTGTCTTGATTCTACTTGTATGATTGGGTGTGTGTGTTTGTGATTCAAAACAAAATTTAAAACTCAAACGATGTTTGTTATCGGAAATCGTAATAAATTTACTTAGTTCAGTGTTATATTGTTTTAATATTTAAACACCCTATACAGGATTTTAATTGAAACAACTCATATTTGGTTCATGTTAAGACAAAAAGTCATGCGACATGTTGCAAACATGATGGATTTGTTTTTGAGATAATATAAGGTGGTCAAATTTGAAAGAAATTAAACAAATTTGCATGTAGGTACCTACGTGTTTCTTGAACAGTAAAAGTGCCTAATGAAAACATGGGATACACTAATAGCTATTCAAATACTATATTTTACAATATTATTATTTTTAGTTCAACCATGAGCCCAGATGTGGGTTTTCAGAGATATCGTGTGTTATACCTACAATGTTTTCTATAAAAGATACAAGAAAAAGCCTAGGAATTGTAGAGTGTTATCGAAATCACCAGAAAATGAAAAAGAAAATAAACAAAAGACGATTTGAAAATCAGAATTTTTAATGAAACACATTTTTTAATGTTGTTGTTATTTTATCAAGCAAGAAAGTAATCTTAAAAATTTTACATTATTTGTTATCCAAGGCATTACGTTGTGGATTTTGTTATTTTCCAACACCTGCCAGACATTATTTTAATGCATCACAATTATAGAGCTTTTGTTTCCCAATACATTGTAGAAGTATTAAACGAGAATGAATACAGCATTTTTAAAACTTTATCGCTCATATTATCTTAAAAATTGTTTGAGCTAATAAAGACAAACAATGTATTTTTGGAATCGGGAAAAAATACCTCTCATAAAAATAAAGAATTAAGGGTGATCCATTACAAAAATCAAATTTGTTTTCTTTCATTTTTTGTCGGTTCAGATAAAACCGTACAACCCCTGAATTTAAAATTGATTATATGTCTCATAGAAAACCCTGTACATATGTCATAAAATATATCTGAAAACCCTATAATACACCACTGATGTTGTTAAAATTTTAAAGCTTCATCGTCTAAGGCAGGTCAATATTGTATACACAAATTTCCTAATTTAGATTTTATGCACGCTTCTAGATTAATTTAAGTAGTAGCTAAATTGCTTAAGACTCAACAAAAAATTATAAAAGGAAAATCTTATTAAAAAATGATAAGCATTTGTCAGGAAACGTTTAATTTCTGAGATACAATTGAAATTAAATAATAATTCAGAAAAACACTTAAGGAAAACAATAATTTTCGATTTTCACTATATTTATATATATTTCACTATATTTAAATGGATTTTCATCAAGTAAAGGCCTCATCAATCGTGTTAATAATTCAGACATTTTTAAAACTTTTTTAAAACTTCTTTTCATAACACTACCCTCAGGCCAAATTTTGGTCGGAGCTAAGTTAAAAATCGACCAGGTACATCAACAGTAACTGTCCAGTCCCTCCAAAAATATAACATGGATATAACCGCACTCCAAGAAATCAGATGGACTGGGTCAGGTAACGTTAAAATGGGGAACTATACCATTTTCTATAGTGGTCATAAATCCATGCACGTAAATGGGGCTGGCTTCGCCATTAAAGAAGAGCTGGTGAATGAAGTCATTGGATTTACGCCGGTCAACGAAAGGATTTGCTACATAAGGATGCGAGGCAGGCTGCACAACCTTAGTTTGATATCCGTCTATGCACCAACAGAAGAAACACAAGATGACAAAAAGGATACCTTCTATGATACCCTGCAAGCAGCTATTAATCAGGTACCTATACAAGATATGCTAGTAGTATTAGGCGACTACAATGCAAAAATTGGAAAAGAACCTGCAGCATACCCAATTGCGGGTTTTCACAGCCCACATGACATATCGAACGACAACGGAACAAGAGTCATAGATCTAGCATCGTCAAACGCACTAAGGGTGAAGTCAACCATGTTCCCACACAAACGCATACACGAACAAACGTGGATCTCGAATGACGGCGTTACTAGAAACCAGATAGATCATGTTCTGGTAAACTCGAGATATAGCAACAATATAATAGATGTGAGAAGCTACAGAGGGGCCGAAGCAGACTCCGATCATATGTTGGTAGCAGCAAAAGTGAGAACCCGCATATCCTCAATCAAAAACAAGAAATTCAAATCAGAGGCACAATACGACACAAATAAATTGAAAGACCCACAAATATGCCTAGCTTACAAGGAAAAATCTCGGAGGGCCTTAACAGAATAGCTGAAACTGTCAACATAGAATCTGGTTGGAGGCACATAAAGAAAAGCATCGTAGAAGCAAACGAAAACGTGTTGGGTCCAAGACCAAAACCTAAGCGGCACCCCTGGTTTGATGACGAGTGCCAAAATCTTAATGCCATCAAAACGGAAGCACGAATTGAAATGCTTCATAGCCCATCAGAGCCGACGACAACTAGATTTAACGAACTTAGAACACAGCTACGTAAACTGATCAGGAAAAAGAAGAAAGAACATGAAACAGAAAAAGTACTTAACCTACAGGCTGACTTCCACAACGGTAATTCAAGAAGGTTCTTCAGGGAAGTGAAGGGACATAAAAAGGGATTCCGCCCAAGAAGCGCCACAATGCTAAAGCGTAGCGATGGCACAGTCACTGCCTCCAAAGTAGAAGTACTAGACAGTTGGAAGTGCTACTTTGATGAACTATTAAACAGACCGTCGCAGGGAGAACCCGAAATTACTGCGTTCCCTACAGCTGAGGCTAATATCTCACCCGTATCCATGGAGGAGACAGCTAGAGCCATTAAGAAACTGAAAAATAATAAAGCAGCAGGCCGAGATAATATCTTGGCGGAAAGTCTGAAACATGGAGGGGACGACCTAATCATACAAATACATAACCTCGTGCAACAAATTTGGAATCAAGAAATCATTCCCGACGAATGGAAAGAAGGTGTTATCATCCCAGTCCACAAGAAAGGGGACCAAATGCAGTGAAAAAACTACCGAGGTATTGCTTTACTAAGTCACGCCTATAAAATCTTCTCCAACATTCTCCTTCAACGTCTTTACCCATATACCGAAGAGATTATCGGAGACTACCAATGCGGGTTTCGAAGTGGAAGATCAACAATTGACCAGCTTTTCACTATCCGTCAGAGTCTGGAGAAATGTTGGGAGTTTAACAAAAACTTGCATACCCTGTTCATAGACTTTGAACAAGCATATGACAGTGTCATTAGGGTAAGGTTGTGGAAAGCTATGGAAGAATTTGGAATCCCACACAAGCTGATTCGACTGTGTAGAGCGTGCCTAGAGGGGGCAAAGAGCTGCGTCAAGATCGAAGGTGAGTACAGCCAAGTATTCTGTATCAACAGAGGCCTAAAACAGGGAGATGCTTTGTCGCCAGTACTTTTTAACCTTGCACTAGAAAAAGCGATAAGAACAGCATCAGTGAACGCGGAGGTTTTTGGTCCGGGTGGCCCTAAACTTGTTCTGGCCTACGCGGATGATATTGGCGCAGTAGGGGAAAGCACGGTCAGTGTAAAGGAAAACTTTATAAAGATCGAAAGAGAAGCCCAGAGAATAGGCCTACGAATAAATGAAGGAAAGACCAAATACATGCATGTCTCCCGCAACCCTGCGCGAGACAGAGTCAGGCAGAACATCACCATGGACGACTATAATTTTGAGCATGTGCGAACCTTCAAGTACTTGAGCGCAGTGATAACGGCAGACAATAATATGCAGGAAGAGATCAAACAGCGTATCACACAAGCAAACAAATGCACATTTGCAGTACAAACCCTGCTAAAATCAAAATTTATCACAAGAAAGGCAAAAACCATAATCTATCAAACAATAATACGACCAATAGCAACGTACGCCAGTGAAACATGGACACTGACACTCCGCGACACGGAACTCCTAAGAAGGTTTGAGAGAAAAATCCTACGCATGATATATGGTCCCGTCCGAGACTCTGAAACCGGCCGTCATAAAATGAGAAGCAACGTAGAGCTTGCTCAAATATATCAAAGCCCTGACATCATTCAGGAAATAAAGTCTGGCAGACTAAGATGGGCAGGGCACGTACAAAGAAGCCGTAACGATCGACTAATAAAACGGGTGTGGGAGGAAGCACCACAAGGAAAAAGACCACTGGGAAGACCTAAGCTTAGATGGAGAGATAACATAATCAAGGATCTAGCTACCCTTGGAGTAGACCATCAAGAATGGAGGGAGATGGCCCAGGACCGTTCCAGGTGGAGGCAGATAGTCAAGGCAGCCAAGACCCACCCTGGGTTGTAGTGCTACGGAGTAAGTAAGTAAGTAAGTTAAAAATAAAACAAATATGAATATCAAAAATTTTATTCATTTCTATTACATTAAACAAGGTGTTTTTTAATAAATATTCGCAGTATTTGACAGTTGTCAATATAAATCAATGTAAACTATCCTTTTTCGGTAAGAACAGTTCAAATTGAGGAAGTTTTAAATGATTTTCTTTTTATGATAAGACACAGTACTGCAGGATTAATCCTTTATGACGCTCTGCGAGCGGTGCGTGTGCACAGGGAACGATTCACGTTGGTCTTGAATCTTTGGAGATTATACTCCTTGGGGAAGACGGCCTCAGGGAGGTCCTTCCAGAGTGATGACGTTCTCCAGATGAAAGAACTTTTAAAGTGTCGTTCGACGGACTCTAGGCTGAACAACGTACGGGTGGGCTGCAGTGGCTCGTCGTGTATTTCTACTATACACCGCTTTGGGTGGAATCAATGGGCAACCTCAGTTGAGCACTTGCCATGAAAATATTTGTAAAATAGACTCAAGTCGCAAACCTGCCTTTGATGTTCAAGGCTTTCCAGGTTGTTTGTCAGATTATGGTCACCGATCAAGCAAATGGCTCTTCTTTGAATGAAATCTAGCAATCTCAGGGTATGTTTAGGAGCAGAGCCCCAAATATGCGAACGGTACTCCAGCGATGGTCGAATTTGGGCTTTATAAAGCATCAAAAGTTGTTGGGGTGTATAGAGGTTCTTTATTCGGAAAAGTACTCCAAGCTTCTGCGAGGCTGCCTTAGCAATGGCCGCAACGTGGCTATGCCAAGACATATGACTATCCAAATTGGTGCCCAATAAATTAATTGATGAAGCCCCGGGGAATCGAGTGTCCCGCCATGACTATATCCGGTTCTTCAACATTAACTTCTTTAGAGAGAACTGCAGTCTAGGTTTTTTAGCGTTAAATTCTACTTGGTTACTGTCACCCCAAGACAAAATTTCTTCCAGGTCTTTGTTGAGATGTGAGACCTCTTGCTGCCTGTAGAGATGTGTATTGGCATTCAAAGAAAAAGATGAAACAAGTGTGAGAAGCTATTATAGAATTTTTAGTTTTTTCCAAAAAGTCGTTAATGTATAGTAAAAAGAGGTTGGGCGACAATATAGAACCTTGAGGGACTCCAGCATTAATATTAAATGTGTCTGAAAGAAATCCGTCCACCGCTACTCGCAGAGGACTGTTTTTAAGAATGCTTGACAGTCATGAACAAAATTGAACCGACATTACGTATGCTTTCACTTTAGTTAGGAGCCCCTCGTGCCATACTCGGTCAAAGGCTTTGGAAATGTCCAGTGCTACCGCCCGGGACTCCCCATGATGTTCTTTTGCGTTGTTCCAAACGTGAATAACATAAGCGAGAAGGTCCCCTGTTGATCTAGACTTACGGAATCCATACTGGTCACTAATGATGTTGAAGCTCTCTAGGTACTTTAGCAATTTTCGGTTGATAGAAACTATTAAGCAACGGCCACGAGGAACAGTCTTTTAAACCAATTCTGTATCGCAATCTTCTTATAGGATACCAAAAAGTGATAATAATAGGTAGTCAGTGTAAACACACTACTCACAAGTTGGGTCGAGGACATTTAATATACTATTTTGAACTTGGTCGAAGTCAACCAATATAATTAGTTACGAGACAGTCTTTATTTCTTATTCTTATAGCTTATACCATATTTTAAAAATACACACTACCGGATCCTATATCATACCTGCATCTGCTCCTGCTCCTGCTCCACTATATCCACCAGCAGCGGAACCAAATCCAGTCAGTGCACCAGATAGCGAACCAGCTTGAGCGCCAGCACCTGCAAGGGCACCAGCTCCAGCACCGCTAAATGTACTAGCGCCAGCGGCGGCTCCAGAAGCAACACTTGCTTTTAATTTCTCTAGCTCATTAGGATCGGATGGTCCATTAAATGTATATGAACTTGAACTTGAATGAGCAAAAGCTACAAAAAGAAAAAAAGACGTGCATATTTGGGATGGTGTGAATGCGAGCCCAGTAAGACATAATAATATTGAAGAAACAGTCCATACTTTCAGTGGAGTTGATGTAATATAAATAAAACAAAGCAGTCCTCCTCCAGAGTTTATTAAAAATGATGATAGATGAAAAGGTTCCCTACATATTTCGAGCGCTTAAGCACTCATCATCAGGGGATACTAACATCGAGTTTTGTAGACAAAACGTTGTCTCAAATTAATGAGTACAACTCATAGTAACTTGAAAGTTAAAGACTTGGTATGTGAGATGTTTAATTATCTTAAGAAATGAATGAAGTTCTGGTTAAATGTGAGATTAAGATCTGAGAAAAAACATTGTGAGTGGATAATGGAACAGTTTAAAATTTATGAAGGAGAAGAAATTTTTTCTTTAAATTGTAGTTGTGCGTTTAGAATTAAATTATATATTGATATATATATACCGGGTGTTTCTCAAAAGACGCTCACCCCTATAACTTTTTTGTATTTATAGATAATAAAATGAAATTTTGGAATTGTGCATAAGAGATGAGTCTGCATTTATTGGCATAATTTTTGATTTGTTACCACTCCGGTTTAACCGGAAGTGACCTTGACTTTGGTATTTTAAATGGGACACCCTGTATATTTTTACTTATTTGGATTCAGCATGATATTCTGAGTAAAATGACATCCCACTTGTAATTTTTTGACGTGTTATAACATTTTTATTTTCATTTTTTGTAATGAATCTAGAGGGCCATGAATCAATTAAATAGGTTAATAATTTATAGTCAAGTAGGTAGTTTACGAAAAATAAAATTATGTTATATTAATTGACTTTCTAAGTTTCACAAGCGTTTAAAAAATGAAAAATGACGTTTACTCCATTTTCCCAAATGGAACAATTGTGGTTCACTAGGATATTTGAAACGAGCATTTTTTTCCCAACAATTTGATACCATACACTCCTATGCTATTTCAAAATTAACACGAAAAAATTTGCCCTAAATCCCAATCACATATTTAAAAGCGTTGTGTATTATTATTGCCGCCCTGTCCTTTCTAAAGAAAAGAAATATAAAGGCGGCCTTGAAAAACAATTGAATTGAATATCAAAACCAATATGGCTAAAATTAAAAGTTGTTTAAATGTCATTCGTTTATAAAACTTAGATTGTAAATCAGATAAAATGGTTAGTTTTACTAGAAATGAACAAATTGATATGCTCTTAATTTTTGGAGAGACCAGAAAAAATTCTTCTGAGGCCGCAAGATTGTATGCAGAGAGATTTCGAGGTCGTCGACTTCCAATCCGGCATTATTTTTTAAAACTGGAACAAAAAATGCGTACAGAACCCAATGAGGATGCGGTTGAAATGTTGAAAGTGAAGAGAAAGAAATTGACATACTATCATTAGTTAACATAAATATTACTGCCTCAGTCAGAGAAATTGCTGTTGAATGTGATATTAGTAGCTCGTCAGTTTGGAGGATCTTACATAAATACAAATATCATGCATACAAATACCAGATTCATCAACATCTCTATCAAAATGACCATGCCAGAAGGCTTGAATACTGTAACTTGTTTTTACAAAGACATCAACAAGATCCAACATTTCCGTCGAAAATTCTTTATTCGGATGAGAGTCGATTCACAAATTTGGGCATGTTTAATAGAAACAACAAGCGTTATTGGTCACAAGATAACCTGCATTTAATGGAAGAAGGCAATTTTCAGGAGCGATTTGGATTCAATTGCTGGTTAGGTATCATTGGAGATAGAATTGTGGGATCAATTATTTTTGATGGTCACCTTACCGGCGAAAGATATTTAGGTTTCTTGCAAGTAGAAATAGAACAATTTCTTGAAAACTTGCCTGTAGTTGAACAAATGGCTATTATTTTTCAACCAGACGGGGCTCCACAACATAATTCTCGTGCTGTTAGGGAATACCTTCATAACATTTGTGGGGAAAATTGGATTGGCACTAACGGACCGATAAGATAGCCAGCAAGGTATTAAGCTTTTTGGTAGGTATGTCTTTTCATCCTTTAACATTTTTATTTTCTAAATTAGATCCCCCGACCTAACTCGGTTGGACTTTTTTGCATGAGGAACCCTCAAAAAGAAAGTCTACAACGTTCCACCGGTCACCCGTGGAGAACTAAAAATAAAATAAAGTGAGAGCAGCAATTCAAGAAATGAATGTAAACCAGTTGAGAAATGTAATGAGGGCAACTGTCGAAAAAGTGGAAAATTGTTTTCATCAACAGGGAGGACATTTCGAACATTTAGAGCGATGATAATTGGTATTATAATTAATTCCTAGATTGATTTATTAATTATGATAAACATTTACTATCTACTATTAGTTGTTTGTTGAGAATGAATTAGTTAACTGTTAAGTTCTTTTAGTTTAGATTTAATTAAGCCTAGTTGCCTAGATCAATTTCTTAACACCTGCGTAAGTTTTAAAATAGCATAGCAGTTATGGTATCAAATTGTTGGGAAAAAAATGCTCGTTTTAAATATCCTAGTGAACCACTATCGTTCCATTTGGAAAAATGGAGTAAACGTCATTTCATTTCTAAAACGCTTGTGAAACTTAGAAAGTCAATTAATATGACATCATTTTATTTTTCGTAAACTACTTGACTATAAATTAACCTAATTAATTGATTCATGGCCCTCTAGATTCAATACAAAAAATGAGAATAAAAATGTTATAACACGTCAAAAAATGACAAGTGGAATGTCATTTTACTCAGAATATCATGCTGAATCCAAATAAGTAAAAATATACAGGGTGTCCCATTTAAAATACCAAAGTCAAGGTCACTTCCGGTTAAACCGGAAGTGGTAACAAATTAAAAGTTATGCTAATAAATGCAGACTCATCTCTTATGCACAATTCCAAAATTTCATTTTAATATCTATAAATACAAAAAAGTTATAGGGGTGAGCGTCTTTTGAGAAACACCCGGTATATAAAGTTAGCTGATGTGGTGGTATGGGCTATGCCCCATATTTTGGAGAAGTTGTAGAGAATAATCATTTTTATAATCATGATTATTAAAAATAAATTATATATTAGAAAATTTTTAGAATTTTTAGTAATTTAAAAAAATACAACCTGTTCTTCAGACACTACCGAGAACTGAGGAATTGGGAAAATAGATGAATAATATATTGTGTTAAAATAATCCTTGGGCAAACAAACAACGTTTAAATAGAAATCAAGACTTTCATTCCTAGAGCTAGAACAAAACAATAATACAATTACTGGAGGTCTCTTTGAGACGAACATTAAACGAATTACGATACATACACACACTTTAAAATATTAGTTTGTTTACTGAGGAAAATAAACCCATATCGATGGTAAGACATTGTGTTCTGTTATCATTTTTCCCCCTTGTTTTGGTATTGTATATTTATTGTAATTTTCGAGTCATTAAAAGAGGCATTTTTGCTATTTTCCAAAAAACTTGTTTCCTTTATTTTTATATTGGGAAAAATTGTTTTCTTACTATATCTGATCCAAACCCCCCCAAACTACATTATTGTAAAAGTAAAGTTAATGTTTGTCTGAAAAGATCATGTATTCTCATACATAACACAGACAAATATAAATTAATCCAACCAATTAAATAAAAATTAAAATATTACCTGACGATGATGCAGACGATCCACCTAAAAAAATTAAAAAATATTTAGTGGACTTTTAATAATATACAGAGTTGTCTTAACTTGGTGAACACTGTATTGCGATATAGGAAATCAAAAGCGGTTATTATATTTGTGGATCGATCCTGGTTCTTTTGGTTTGTGAGATATTTTAAATAAAATTACGTATTTTCTTAGATCAATTGTAACTTTTTTTTCTCAATATTTTTAAAAGTGTACACACAGGGTGACCGTTTAGTGTAGCAAAGTACAGTAGCTATGTTACAATTTCAAATAGGTACATCAAAAATGTTAATATACAAGATGAAGGGCAGTAAGTGAGCTATAACGCAAAATTAGTTTTGAGTCCATAGGGTTGCACAAGAGAAGTAGAATAAAATTATATTTTATTAAATAGAACACCGTATAATATTTTTCCTCAGCTCCTTCCAGATAATTTATTATTTAAAAATAGAGTTATGTGCACCTGCATGACAATATCTCTTTATACTACGTTCATTTTAAGTTTTAATTAATATACTGGCCTGCTACCCTGCTCCGTTCCTGGCTCTTACAGTTTTAAGTTATAGCTTTGGTTATAGGCCAAGAATATGTTTAAGCTGACCTTCAACCTATTTACGCGTGTAAAATACACAATGTTTTATGGTTAAAGTAACCATAAAAATGCCCTCATAGAGCTCAAAGAGTTCCGATCGAGCTAAGAATATGCAACATTTTAGTTTCTTAAAATATCGCAAACAAGAACCAGAATCAATCCACAAGCCCTAATAAATTTTTTATAAAGTTTCCTAAAACTTTTCTATCGCAACCTTGTCGACAATAATTTCGGACACACTGTACCTATAGGTATAAAGAAATATAGACAATAACCAATAAAATCACTAGAAACGACTAATATCATACAAACATAAAATGCTCCTACAGGAAAATCTACATAAATTTTCATACTTACTAAAACTTGCACTGATTGTTTCGGGGGATTTTATGGTGTATCCATGTGCTAAAATAAAAAAAAAATCTCGTAAGTAAAATTAAAGATTCGGCAAAAAAAAAGTTTTAATTAAAAACTAAAAACAAAAATTATTTAAGAAAAATTTCAATACAATTATACCTAGATTCTATGTATAATGCTTCGGTTAGTACCTATAGGTGAAGGACTATTCAGGATATTTAACACAACATGTTATAGCTAGATATATTAATTATTGATTAAAAAACAAGGTTAAGGATAAGTGGAGGTGTATTATAAAATTATGTTCCTGAAGTACAGGATGTTTCAAAAACATAAAACGAATCAAAGTTGTATTAATTTGTTTTAATAAAATGCTTTGTTTATTACTTTATTTCCAGTTTCTTCTACGACAATAAAAGCTAGATTTATTAAAGTTTACCTCAATAATAATATAAAGTTTTTGAAAGATTTTTTATTTTGTGAAATTGTAATAGGAATATCTAGCAATAATTTTAATTAAGTTCTCAATATAGTCAAATCTGGTCTTATCTGGCGGGTTTACGATTTAACAAAGACGTACTTTCAATTTTTCTTTTCTTTTATTGCGTTTAATCATACTAACCAAATAAAATTTGTCAGACAAATATGACAGACTTATGCAATTTTAGCATGAAAGAAAAGGATAGGTATTTAATTTTCAGCGATTCACAAAAGTTTGTACCTGCTCAAGTACCTGCCACCTTCGTCTTGATTTAAAGATGTCAGTTTTGTGACTTTGACAGTTTGTGACAAAATAAAAAAAATTTCTGGGTTTTTGCATCCCCAAGCAAAAAAAATGGTACTTATTTTGATAAGCTATTTCGAAAATGCAAGAAAAAGTGGAAATTCGCAAACCAATATTCAGGAAACAGCAGCCAAAGCACTGGGAATTAGTTTAAGGGCTGTGCAGAGAATTGCGCATGAAAAAAACATAACATAATACCCAAGAATACTAAAAAATGTAAACGAAGAAAGCCAAAGACTGAGAATTTAAGCGAAAATATTAAAATGGGAGTTCGAAATGTGATTTACGATTTATACAGATCAAAAACCAATGTCACTCTTCCAGTTTTACAAGAAACATTAAAAATTCGGGGTGTTTTGGAAATTGGACTTGAAGCGCTATCAAAATTAATAAAAAAGTTAGATTTTCGCTATAAAAAAGACTGTAACCGAAGATTTTTATGTGAGCAGCCACAGATAGTGAGTCAGCGTGTTCAGTTTTTAAAAAATTATACGGAGAATTACAAATCGAAATTTAGAAAAGTGGTATTTTTAGACAAAACGTGGATATTTTCAAATGGAAGTGGTTCAAAATCTTGGCAAGATGATTCTGTGAAAAGCGTGAAAAGAAAAAAGGGATGTGGCACGGGAAAGCGGTTCATTATTTTACATGCTGGTTCTGTAACAGGATATGTTCCAGGTGCAAGCTTAATTTTTTCTTCAACATCAAAAAGTGCTGACTATCATGATAATATGAATTGCGAAATGTTTGAAAAATGGTTAAAAGTTCAATTGATACCAACTTTGGATTCTCCGTCTTTAATTGTATTAGATAATGCATCATATCATTCAAGAATTTTAAATAAACAGCCTACTTCATCTTGGAGGAAAAATGATATTTATGAGTGGCTTGAAAAACACAACCAAAATCCTTCACCAAATATGCTTAAATCGGAACTCCTATCAATGGCAAAGTCTCTTAAAAAACCAAGAATATACGCAGTAGATGAAATATTGCGTGAATATGACCATGAGGTTCTACGACTGCCGCCATATCATCGCCAGTTTAACGCAATAGAATTAATATAGGCCGGGGCAAAGTCTTATTATGAAAAACATGTAGGTGATGGTCTTAAATCCGACCAAGTACAAATAGTTTGGCAAGATTCTTTGGATCATATTACACAAGAGTACTGGAAGAAATCAGTGGAACATACAGAAATATTAATAAGGGATTGGTGGGATCGAGAACAAGTACTAGATGTCGAAGTAGCGCCAATGATAATTGCTCCATTCGAAGACGACTCAGACGACGAGGACTTTTCAGATTTTATAAGTGACGATTACAGTTTTTAGTCTATAATTAGTTTATAAACGGTTTTCTTTGTTTACATTTTTTAGTAATCTTCGGTATTATATTATGCTTTCGCTTCCTTTCATGCACATTATTCTGCACAGTCCTTAAACTAATTCCCAGTGCTTTCGCTACGGTTTTCTGCATATTGGTTGGCCAATTTCCACTTTTCCTTTCATTTTCGAAATAGTTTATCAGACTAAATGCCATTGAATTTTTAGGTTTTAGTAGAAAAATTGTTAAAATAAATAACTGTTTATTATTGTCGTTTTTAATAAATACATTTAAGGTATACTATTTACAGGGATGGCGAACCAATGGCACGCGACATAAAATTTTGGCTCGCCATCGATCACAAAGTTTACTATGAATTATTATATTACGAATTGCGACGGCACGTCTATGGCCTCATTAAACATTTCTTTAGAAAAAATGCACGTTAATACATAAAGATTCGCCACCCCTGTACTATTATGTACATAATTTTTGCAAAAATAATAATATTATATCTGGCTATCTTCACGGCTTCACGACAGTTAAAATAATAAAACTATGTATCTTTTCTCCGGGTATATTGATACCTACATAGTCTCACAGCATTTTGATATAAGCTGTGGAATTTTCGAATTGATTTATATGATCCGTGACCTTTGGACCCGCATTTTGAGACCGGTTTAGACTTTATACGTTTCTTTCTCCCACTTATTTTTAGCGGGGCGCTTATTGGCTTAACAGGGGCAAAATACGTGTAAAATAAATTTGGGATTTGATACCTCACCGGCTCTAGTAGCTTTTTCTCGTTGACTTTTGAAGTAGGTAACCTATTAAATTGGAAATATTTTTTTAGCTTGATATTACACAACAAAAATTTAGCCAATGTGTAATTTGATTTTTTTTTTATATTTAATTTATTATTATCTGCTGAAATAAACTAAAATTTGTTTAATTTATTTAACATTTTATCGACATTTTTGGTAGTCGCTAGTCAGGGGTTTTACTGTATATTATTTATCTAATTTTCCACCATCATTTTGGTTATTAAATTTGCAATAATACGAACGCACCCCTGAGAAATTAATTTTGGAACGAGACCCGTCATTTTTATTATGACTGATAGTTTCAAGTTAACGGTTAACTTATTAACATTCAATTTTATGGAAAATCAGCTGTCCATATACCGCCATATTGGTTTTCATTTACAACATTTTGATGAGCTCTGGAATTTTCGAATTGAGTCATATAATCGGTGAGCTTTGGACCCGCTAGATAAGACCAGATTTGACTATAATATATTTTTCTAACCAAATTTATAAGAGATTGATAGGCTTTGTGTAGCATTAACATAAAGTATTAGGTGTCCTAAACGTAAAAAATAAGACTGAATAATTACAAAATTTAAAGGGTAATAATTCGTTTAAAATTAATATAACACCCTGTATTTTATGTCAACATTAGATGTAAAATTTAATTATCTATCGAACAATATTGTGCTGTCTTATAGTTATTTGGTTCACATTTTCATAAAAATGGCAATTTAATTAAATTTAAGCAAAATTATTTTTATTAATAATTATTAGACTTATGACATTTCCTTAGATATAAGAGGAACGATGTGTATGGGTTAGAATGGATGGAGAACCCGCGCACATTTTCAGAATTTTAAAATGCCCATTTGCAAAATTAATGGGAACCGTAAGGTTTAATAAATAATATATTTTAATAGTAAAATTAAATTAAATGTAAAAATATATTGCGTTTGAAAAAATTGTGTTTTTGGGATACCCCCCTCAAAAAGATTATGAAAGTAATTTTTAAATGTACCTCCCAAAGGTTTCCTAACAATCCTGAAAATCAAATAATATAGCTATAATATTTCGCGTCGATTGGCGTGAATAACCAACAACTCCTGCTATACAATAACCCCAGGCTTTAGTACGTAAGATAAATGAAAACATTGCGAGTTCGATAAGGCCGGCCCTTTCATAGTTCTAGTTTGTTCACTTCCTGCAAATGAGATTGGGGTATCTGACACAATTTGTTTATGATTATTATCTAGTATTAATTTGAGGTAAGTTCAAAAGTTTCGATATATTATAAGTATAAGCATAAAAAATATAGCTACAATAATTTCTGCGGAACTAGATAATCTTATGGATTTTACCATGCATGTAATCACCGGTGTGATCCTCTGATACATTTGCTTGAGGGAGTATCATTAACACATTAGAAAGACATAAGTAAACCCGCCGTCTCCCGGAAAATTTACCACATTGCAACACGGGATAAAACAATAAAGAGTATCCACAAAAAATGTGTTTCGGTCGAAATGGCGGATGGCTAAGGAGCTGAGCGATGGAACGACCTAATTAAATACAACATAATACATAATAAAGGTTCATGATTCGAATCTTTACCAATACACTATATATTATATCCACCATAAAAACTGAATTTTTTTATGGTCATGATCAATAATAACCCTGAATACAGCGACATATAGATTATATGGAAATAGCCTTTGAAATTCAATTAGATTAAAATCCAGAAACATTTTATTATACCTAACATGAATAGGTAGATATTCCTACAAACTGGTGATTTTAAATGTCAACATCTCTCAACATCATGTAATATTTAATAGTAGCTGTTAGTTCTTATTAAGGACTGCACTACAAAAAGTCCAAATATTATTTGCTATTAATTCTATTATATCTATCATAAACCCCCTTAAATAAGGGATATTAAACTGGCATTCTACATTCCATAATCTGACATATTTTGAAGGTACTGGTTATAGGATGTCAGATATTATCTGAATAATGAATTTCTTAGCAATTTTGGTGACAATCCTAAATGGTGAAGAGTATTATTATTATTATTATAGGTATAATAAAAAGAAAATCCATTGCCAAAATTATTTAAAATCGGGCACTCCATAACCAATATGCCTATAGTAAATAAGGCTGAATATTTGACAATAAAATTTATGACTGGTTTTACCGGTCAGCACATTTTACACTCAATACCCGCATCAAACGAATAATATTAAGAAAATTTATTTCGAACACGTTTTTGGGTTTTGCCAAATCGAATAAGAGTACCGAAAAAGGTACAAAAAGAAATAAGTAATAAATTTTAAATGTTTGTTTTTCTGTCTAAGGGGCATTCTCCTAGAATTTTGAATGAATTGAGCTATTTTTTTTAAATAAATTCATACTTATGTTATCATTACAAATCATCAATAAAGGCACTCAGTATCAGAACTGCAAGAAAAATAATAAAACCTCTTTACCGTTCCGTGTACGGTCTGCAATTTATTGTTGATACAATCCAATTTCAATTAGGTACCTACTAACTGTTTAAGAAGTAAGCAACGAGTAAGGTTAACTAATACTACATTTATATTGGCTAACTTTTACCGCCTCAATATTTTATTAAAAAAAAAACGCGGAGCATGTTTTGTTCAGGGTGCCTGCAAAAAGTTTTTACAAAAGCTAACAAATGACGATATAAGCCAACTTACCTTTGTCCAAAAATTGATAGTTTCCGAAATACACGCGTCAATGTAATTATTTCTTATTTTATATACAGGGCGATTCAGGAGGAAATGTCAATATTTTAGGTGCGCGTATTCGGAGACCCAAAGTAAACATAGAAGTTCCCATAAACATGGGTCCTATTCCCGGCCGTTACCGCAATACAGGGGTAAACAATATTCAAATTAAAATTTTGTTAAAATTATTTATAATAAGTAGGCTAGGTTTTATAGTTTTCAAAAATGCCCTTTACTTCTAAATACAAGTCAGCTCTCTAATGAATAGCTCGGGTCGCTCTATATGAATGGATGCGGGTATGTTTCTTAGAGTTGTTGCTGCATTTATTATTCGATCGAGTAATGAATCTCTAGTGTTTACTTTACTTGAATATTCCAATGATTTAAACCACCCCCAAAGACAATAAAATAAATAATAAAATAAGTAAAAATAAATAACTGTTTATTATTTACCCATGCATTCACAGCATTACAATATATTATAAAAAAATTGGAAATAAAATGATATTTATACTATAAATACGAGCAAATAAATGACCATCATTTCAGACTTCTGCACTCGGCAGATTCTGTTATTAACATGAGGCCAAAAGCTTAAATAATATAATACTTTATGTCATTAATGCGCTGCTATATATCCCGAAGATACCTACTACATTTACTAGTGATAGGAAGAGAAAAGAAAAAAAAAAGAAACAGAAAAGAGATAAAGGAAAAATTTCCACTACTTATAATCTCTGACCATGACACTGGTTGTTAAACAAGATTTTATTTAATTTATTTTTAAAGGAATTACATGACATATTGACTTGAGCCAAATCCAGATCTAATGAATTAATTAATAAGGCAACATTATATGAAAAAGATCTTTTAAAAAACTCATGTTTATGTTTAGGAATGTGTATGTACTTTTTTTTATACGTAAATTTAAGTGACGAACATCTGTACGAAAAGTAATTTTATTATAGAGGTAGGGAGGAGAACAAAATTTTAAAATTTTGTAATAGAGGCAAGTTGCATGCAGTTTACGCCTATTAACCATGTTAAGCCAATAGAGGTCTTTAAGCTTATGTGATATTCTGTTACGTAGGCGAATTCCAAATATTAAACGTAAACAATTATTTTGAACTTTCTGTATTCTGTGCACATCAGCAGCATCCAAACAAGGACCATAAACATTATCGCAATGGTTAAAATGCGATAAAACTAAAGAGTCACACAACAATTTTTTGATCTCCCTGTCGAGAAAATGCCGAAGTGGGTACAACGCTTTTAAAGAAAAATATACTTTTTTTAATATATAATTAACATGCATTTTGAAACGTAGTTCAGAGTCCAAAATTAAGCCCAAACTTTTACATTTTTGCACGAATGGCAAATCATTATTTTCAATTCTAATATGCATACGGTTATTGAGGCTATCGATGGCAGCGCCATTTCCTAACAAAAGTACTAAAGATTTAGTTGGATTTAATTTAAGCATGTGATCCGAGGATACCTTAAAAAGTGCATTTAAATCAGTATTAATTTTGGTTTCAGCAATAGCGAAATCACGAGGAAAAAATGACAAATATACTTGCGTATCGTCAGCGTACAGATGGTAGCGACAATTTTTAAGACAGGCATGAAAATTTGATGTGTAAATACTAAAAAGCAGAGATCCTAAAATACTTTCCTGGGGAACTCCAGTGTGGCACTCGAGACAGTCAGAAATATCTTTATTAATAATTATTCTTTGTGTGCGATCTGATAGGAAAGAACTAATTAACTTTACTGCATTTTCTGAGAAGCCCACGTAATGTAAAATTGAGATAAGTATTTCGTGATTTAAGAAATTAAAAGCCTTTGTATAATCCAAAAGAATTAAAGAAATAATCCAGAGGATTTAGGTCTGGCGATCTAGCTGGCCAATTATGCGGTCCACCTCGACCAATCCACCGGTTTGGAAAGTTATTGTTTAAAAAATATCGGACTTGTAAGCTGAAGTGTGCAGGAGCTCCATCATGTTGTAAATACATGTTCTATCGTACATCAAGTGGAGCATCTTTTAATAGGTTTTGTAAGTGATTCTGTAGAAAATTTAAGTATACTTGTAGAATAAATACAATAACCAGAAGGATTTCTTTGAATACCGCATAGCTAGCAGACGTTCACCTTGAAGCGTATTTACCCCGAATTTCTCGCCCGAAAGTGTCAGTGCAGTCGTAGCAATACGGGTACAGGTACGTGCTGTATTATATACTTTGCGAGTTTAGATGATGAGATTTTATTTTGTTCCTTCACTGTGTGGTTTATATTACCATTTTTGTGAATTTGTTGTGATTTTATGACAGTATTGCCATGGAAGAAGAGAAAAGAAGAGAAAATCAGGACATGTTTGCAGGTATAAAGATGGCTCGAATAAAGCCTACACATTTTTCACAATTATTTCAACAAAAGACAACGTAGTACAGGTACGCCTATGAATAAGAACTATCCAAGGTCCTTCGCTGTCGGCATGGGACACAAAAGGTTTTGCTGCGAGTTTGCTGGTTATTATATTTATTCTTATGACACTCTGATGTAGGCAGTTTATTGGCTAATGCGAAGTACATTTTGATAATATTTGGATTTCGGCTTTGCTTAGAAGATAAAGGCTATTTTATCAAACTCTGATATGGGCATAGCGATATGCAAATAAATGTCTTAGGTCTCCGTACCCCAAAATTTAAAAAAAATTTTTAAACCTTTATAAATTCAACAAAATGGAAATTCTAACTAAATCTTTATATACCCCTTTATAAAAACCTTTATAGGAAGAACCTCATTTCCCTTCGTAAGCTACTTAGGGTGACAAACCTTGTACAAACAAATTTGAACTAAATTTTATCTAACGTTTCAGTATGCTGATTGCTTATATCAAGTTTTGTTCATTGCTTAATACATTTTACAAATTTTAAAGCTCCATCAACGTCACCTTCCACCAATATTTTTCTCTACTGCTAATACTAACACCAACATTTCTTTTGTCTCCTGAGGATGAGGGTGACTACCTTCAAAACATGTAGACTTATTAATATGAAAAAATTGCAGCTTTCATTGCTCTTTTATTAAATTAGTGGAGAAAGATTTGTTGACTATCTTTCTTTTCCCTATAATTTGAACTACACTTTGAGAATGGACTATTTCTTTAAAATAGGAATAAAACTTAACACCCTGTATTTCCGAAACGAAACATTTCCGTACACATGTTTATAGAAACTTTTCATCATATTTTTAAGCAGAGAAACTCATCCTGAACTTTCTCGCAATATTAATGAAACACCCTGTATATAACTAAAGTAACGAAGAAAACTTAACTTATTCTTGGTATATTTTGATAAAATTGGTAATAAGAAGTGTCTAAATACGAGGATGTAGACGTGATAATTAAAAGGTGGAATAACCAGTATACCGACATCTAATTAGATTTAAATATGGAAGGCTGTTGTGTTTACTGATTTATGATAATTTTGTTACGTTTTGTTAGGTATTCCCGATGATATTTATGTTACAAGATGTTCTTGAAAATAAATAAACTCATTGTTTGGTCAATATGATTCACATGAAATGTGAGAAAATAATTTAATTCAAAAGGTGTGATGGTATTACAACAAATTTGCCACAAATAATCTAAAAGGTAAGGGAACAAACGAGCTTCCTCTAGTTTTCGTTTGTTTTCTTTAGAAATAATATACATACGCGGACAAATTTAAATTTCTCGTCATGATATATTTGCTACAAAGTAATTTAAGAAGGTTGGTATCTTTAACGAGGGGCGACAAAAGGCCTATGTCCTTTATCAAAAATTATTTTAACAATGCGTTAGTCGCCGATCCCAGGGAAAAAGTTGAACTGTTCGTGGACAGCCTCCACGAACAGTTCAATGACAACCCCACGACGGATCCAGAGAGGGATGCGCGGGTCTCCAGAACGATACGAATTTATAGGTCTATCGGGCACCCCATTCAGAATATTCGCAATATTCATATGGAAGAAGTCAAAGACCTTATTAAATTTATCAAAGTCAAAAAGGCTCCGGGCTTCGACGGCATAAAGACGAAGGCGTTAAAGAACTTGCCCGACAATGTGATAACAGACGTAGTAAACATCGCACAGGCTATTATCGAAAAAGGCCATTTCCCCAAGGTTTGGAAAAAGGCCAAAGTGGTTCTTATCCCTAAACCAGGACAAGATCAAACATTGGTGGTCAGCTATAGGCCTATCAGCCTTCTGTCGTGTCTTGGCAAGGTTGTTGAAAAACTCATACTTCATCGTATTAACGATTTTGTATTTGACAACAACATTTTACCACCAGAGCAGTTCGGTTTTCGGACTGCTCATTGCACAGTTCGCCAAACGACTAGACTGGCTTCAAATATATGAAATGGCTTTAACAGACGATTCAGTACGGGAGCGGTCTTTTTCGACGTCAGCAAGGCCTTTGATAAGGTCTGGCACGACGGACTCATTTTAAAGTTAATAAGGTTAGGTATGCCAAACTACCTAATAAAGGTGATTCATTCATTTTTGACGGACAGGATTTTTACGGTCTCGTCAGAGAATGCGATATCAACTGTGCGACACGTCAGAGCCGGAGTACCGCAGGGCTCCCCCCTTGCGCCGGCTCTGTACAATATCTATACCAGCGATATTCCTAAATTCGGTCAAACAGAGCTGTATCTGTTTGCTGACGATACCGCGATTACCGCCACCGCCAAACAGCTAAGGTTGGTAGTCTCTAAGCTGCAACGTCACATAAAACTTATCGAGGCGTGGTTAAATAAATGGAAAATTCGCCTTAATGATGCCAAAACCCAAGCTATCTACTTTTCAAGAGCCAAAAGCAAATTTCCACAAACCAGACTGAAAGTCAAAAACACCAGTCTAAACTGGGGTGAGAAAGTTAAATATCTGGGTCTGAGCTTTGATAAGCGGCTGGCTTGGACAGACAACGCTGACCAACGCTTGAAAAAAGCAAATGGTCAACTCAGCGCCATCTACTCTCGCATCAACAGTAGAAGTAGACTATACTTACGGACAAAGACATTACTTTACAGGACAATTATTCGGCCAGTTCTGGTTTATGGTGTCGCCTCCTGGTGCACCTTAAATAAGTCAGCTTTCCGCAAATTTCAAACATTTCAAAACAAAGTCCTTAGAATCATGACGGGTGCTCCACGCTTTACGATGGTGCATACTCTACACAATGACTTACAAATGCCGACAATCACTGAACACATAGACAAACTCATTATCGATTACTACAAACGGACGGACGTTTCCCTGAATCCTCTCATTACACGATCACACATCCACTCCAATCCCAACAAACCATACAGGCTTACTCCTGTTGTGCCACCTCGTCGCCCCCTTCCACTACAATGAATAAATACAACTCCGGACCAAAAATTATTTAAAAGTAACTACTTCCCTGCTGCCCCCTCCTTTAAATTAACTATGAAGCTATCGTCTGAAATCAACCCCCAAATTATGTCCCGCTGAACAGCAACCTATTAAGAAATAGAAGTTATAGTCGCAGACTAACTTAAGAGACAATCATGATCCTATATATAAGAAGGTTGGTCAAAAATAGCAAGTTTCGAAGTGAAGATAGAAATATCCGATAAAAACTTTGCAGTTTTAAATATTTGCTACATATTTTAGGTTAATTACTCATTTTTACCGATGTCTTCGTCCGCGGTGAGGCTTACTATGATCGGATGATCCAGAATGTATTTAGAATTAAAAATTTTATGATACGTAGAGGTAAAAATAACCATCGGTACATTATTTTACTTGTTTAGTAAATGTGTCATATGCAATTTAAGTAAAATAATATTTAATATACTTGATGTTTCATAAAGTCAGGATAAACAAAACAGGTATTACCTATTTTGGTAACGGATTCATGATATTCCAACAACTCATAAAAAATAACCAATTGGTGTTTGTTTTCCAGAAAGAATAAACCATATTGTTGAAAGGATTAAAGATGTAATAAAATTACCAAAATTGTTTTTTTTATCCAAGGATTTTAATGCAATATTAAAAAAAGAGTTTCAGGATAGAGGAGGGTCCTGCCTTGTCTTAAATCTTTAGACAAAGATTTTACGTTTACTAGCGAAATTTGTAATTATCCGTTCAAAATCGCAGGTCAATATCTCTTCTATGTCGAATTAGATTTTTAATGTCTTAAATATTGAAATAAACAAAGTGCACATTTCTGGTTTTTCCTACAATTAAGTGCAATAGGGATAATAAAGGAATAATTACAAAGAAGTTTTATTTAGGTCCCTTTAGTAATTTAATAGAGAGTCGACATCATAAAGCTCATATTTACTTAAAGGGATTGTGGTGTACTTGCTTACACTGATTTTATTTTGTTTTATTTTACGTCGTTTGGTATTTTATGATTGTTACCTTTGACAGTGAATTTAACTGTAACTGAGGAAACGGAAGTTAATAAAAAATGATTACAACTGACAAGAATGTTTTATTATTTTTGAATGATATAAAATAGTATATTATGTTACAAGGACGAAAAATGCAGTATTTCGGACGTATTGCGGGAGATTACTGGACGAGGCAAAGCCGAGGCCAGTAACCCGCATAGTCCGAATAACATACGTTATTTTTTATCCGATTGTGTTTTTGCTCGGATTATAAAATAATGTAAAAATTAAGAAAACCAATATATTTCATCTTGCATTGTAATTTTTTGTCCCTTGAATGTTTGAACAATGAAACCTGTAATATGCGTATCCATGGATCTAACAAATAATTAAATTAATATTATCAACTGACGTTTTATCAATCAGGCGATAGTTTTAACTAATCTTTCGTGTTCTGCTAGTTTTAAAACCTGAAAAACACAATTAAAAATGGAAATAGACGATGATCTTATAGAAGGTACACCACCTGACATTCAAGAAACTGCCAAGGAAGTAATGTTACATTTGTTGCCACAAAAATCTAAGGAAATATATGAAAGAGCTTATAAAAAATTTATGGATTACCGGCAAGAAAAAAATATACAGTCGTTCTCCGAAAACGTCTTCTTGGTCTATATGGCGGAATTATCGAAAACTATGAAGTCATCTACTCTGTGGTCGCAGTATTCTATGCTACGTGCAGTGGTAAATGTAAAACAGAATATTGATATATCTAAATACATGAGATTACGAGCATTGTTGAAACAAAAAAGTGTTGGATATTGTCCAAAGAAATCAAGGATCCTAACTAGAGAAGAGGTTCACAAATTCCTTTGCCATGCTCCAGATGACAAATACTTAATGTTGAAGGTAAATGTAACTATATAATAGTATTTTAAATTTCTGACTAACAATTTTCTTAATTACAGGTTGCTTTTATTTTTGGAATCGCGGGCGCATGTCGTCGAGAAGAACTGGCTCATATGAAAATTGATGACATACAAGATTTGGGAACGGCTTTGTTAATAAAAATTCCCTATAATAAAACAAACAAACCGAGATCATTTACGGTGACTGGAGAATATCTAAAGTATTATAGAAATTATCTGGCTTTACGTCCAACAAATATGAGTGATGGGCGATTTTTTGTGCCTTATCGCAATGGAAAATGCCATAAGCAAGTTGTCGGTATACACAAATTTGGCTCTATACCTCAGGAAATAGCATCTTACTTAAAACTGCCGAATGCCAAGGAATTCACGGGAGATTGTTTCAGAAGAACATCGGCCACATTACTTGTAGATGCGGGAGCAGACATAACATCTCTAAAACGGCATGGAGGCTGGAAGTCTTCGGGAGTAGCCGAGGGCTACATAGATGATTGCTTAAGTAATAAGTTAGAGCTGACCAAGAAAATATTCAACATTCCACAATCTGACCTGCAGTCAGTCTCGACTCAGGTGTCGCAATCCGTCTCCCAATCGAGTTCAACATTGGAGAATAATATCATAACGGAGACCAAAAATAATAACACATCCTCAAAATCAAATTTACATCACCCCATTCTTGTTCAAAATTGTTCTAATTGTACATTTAATATAAATATTGTAAATAATTGAATAAAATAAACTGTTGAAAATATTTTAGCGTCCGACAAAATGTTTTTCGGACTAGGACGACAAAGGTTGCCTAGCTACCAGCGCAATAATCAATACCTTATTGAAAAGGTTACCTTTTCGTCCAAATATCTGATCTATAAAACGTCATTTTTTGACACAATCGGATAAAAACTTCATTTATATAAAGAACAATTTATATTTTAATATAAACCCCCACAGGGATATAATTTTATGGTGGTTATTTTTATTCAAGGTATTGAGTTTCAGTAAATATTATGTTTACATTATATGTAACAATTAGTATAATTAAAATCATATTTGTCTTAGATGTAGCTTGTAGAATATCAGTTAACCTTAAAGAAAAACTTTTATGTGATTTACCTAGAGTTTGAGAGATTGACCGAGTTCAGCCCATACCCAAAAAAGACACGAAGACCTTCCCGAGAGCAGTCGTATTGCTTTCGGTATTATTAAAAATGATGGGACTATCAATGGGAAATTATTAAAGTACCTGGAAGGTTTCAACATTATCAGTGATCGCCAATATGGATATCGTAAGTTTAGATCAATAAGACACCCTCTCACTTTGACCGAGTAGGGCATGAAGGGCTCCTAACTAAAGTGAGAGCATGCGGAATGCCGGTTCAATTTTGTTCATGACTGTCAAGAATTCTTAAAGGCCGTTCTCGGCGAGTGGCGATCGACGGATTTCTTTCAGACACATTTAACATTAATGCCGGAGTCCCTCCGGGTTTTATATTGTCGCCCACCCTCTTTTTACTATACATTAACGATCTTTTGGAGAAAACTAAAAATCATATATATAGCTTCGCTGATGAAAGCACACTTGTTTCACCTTTTACTTTGGATGCTCGAGCATCGACTGCCAATGCATATCTCTATAGGCAGCAAGAGGTCTCACATCTCAACAAGGACCTGGAAGAAATTTTGTCTTGGGGTGACAAAAATCAAGTATAATTTAACAATAAAAACCCAGGCGGCAGTTTTTTCTAAAAAAGTTAATGTTGACGAACCGAATATAGTTATAACGGGACACTCGATTCCCCTGGCTCCATGAATTCATTTATTGGGCGTCAATTTGGACAGACATTATGTCTCGGCGTGCTTATTGCTAAGGCAGCCTCTCAGAAGCTTGGAATACTTTTCCGAACTAAGAACTTATATATACCCCAACAACTTTTGATGCTATATAAAGCCCAAATTCGACCATCGCTGTAATACTGTTCACATATTGTCGGATTCCATTCAAAGAAGAGCCATTCGCTTGATCGGTGACCATGACCTGGCAAACAACCTGGAAAGCCTTGGACAGCGAAGGCAAGTTGGCGACTTCAGTCTATTTTACACATATTTTCATGGCAAGTGCTCAACTGTGGTTGCCGGCTTGACTACACCCAGAGCGGTGCATGGTAGAAATATACGACGAGCCACTGGAGCAACAACGCGGTTTAAAAATTCTTTCATCTGGAAAACGTCATCACTCTGGAAGAACCAATATGAGTTTTAAAAGAATAAAACACGAAAATAGCAGTTATAGAATTATTAGAATTCATTGATGACGAACTGAATGAGGAAAAAAATATTACTTGTTTATTTTTTGATTTTCGTATGAGGAGAAACTAAACAAATATAATTTAGATAAATAGCAAAGATGTCAAAATAAAATTATTAAGGTATTAAATAATTATCCATAATATGATACAAATACCGAACTCAAATTATTTTACACTAAAAAATATGTATAATTGTAAATAATTTTATTTTGACAAACATCCCTTTATTAAAAGAACAGATATACATAATTATTATAATCATTCTAAAAATCAATTCTTTTTCAACTCTACGAATACGACAAGGGGTAAAAGTGAGATAACTCATAATGGATTAATTGAATACAACAAAATTCCTTAAAGTTTAAAGATAATAAAGAGTAAAATAACATTTAGTAAACATCTAAAAGCATTATGTACTTAAAAGAAATAATAATTATGAATAAAAATGAAAATAAATAGGACATATAAATATAAATTTCTAAGGAGTCCAATATAAAATCTTTGTATTTTAGTAGTATTCTAATAATAAATATATTTTACCATAATATAGAAACTCTTTCAAGTTTCACATTCTGTTTAATATTTAATTTATATTTTTCGGTTGAATATACTCTGTAAAACTTTTATTATTTTTGCTTGCAAAGAAAGTATAAAATTAAATTTAAAACTGTCCGTTACGAGAAAGTATGGCCACACACCTTTTAATTTGGTTCACAGGAGTTAAGTAAATGAAAAATATCGTTCTTCCTATGGTATTACGTTCCAAAATGTAGGCAATTATTATGCGCTTAAAGAAAAATAATTTTTTACGTCTAATATTGACAAATTCCTGATATAGGTATGCGGCGTAAGTGACGAAGATGTATGATTGGTCGTATGTGGACTTTTTTTTAACTTGTATAAGCCACCAGCCTTGGGTCTTCAATACAAAGCGTGCACCTCTACCTGATTTTCGAATCTTGATCTTTTTCTTTTTGTAAATACCTAGTATATGTATAATGTAAATACGTAGCAGTTCTAAATGGCATTTATACAAGTAAATTATCAACATGTTAAAACTTTTCAAATTAGATTACATTTTTCGATTTTAATATTACCTCCTATGTTATTATTGGTATAATGAAATAATGAAATACGACATGCGTCATTATCAGAATCTTTATAAGTACAATATTACCATTTTTGTTTTTATGAAACATACAAACCGGATTTTAATAAATTGCCAACTGCATTGATAATTTCCTCAGTAACATCAATAACAATTTCTAATTAAAATCCTTTGACAATGATAGTTTCCTTGACACTTTCATGAATTTACTACTGCCAGTTGATTAAATTGACTCCAAAAATATTTATTTTCGTCCTTTTCATGGTCTTTCATCTCTTATTTATGCATTAATCTTGACAATTTAAAAATTGCGTAATTAAATAAATAGTTATATGACCTATTGACATAATGATATTAAAATATCCTTGAATAAATTGCGATATATAGGAGCAATGTTGGACAAAAATGTAAAAATAAGAAGTTTTGTTTCTTAATTTGTTTATCATACGTAAAACCACAAGAGCTTTTTTTTTATCGAATAAACTTTTATTTTTTACGAAAACTAGATCGCTTAGAAATTTAACGAGAACAAACGAAATGATAAAAACGCGACAGCAAAGCTGTAGCATTTTTGTCTATTACCGTTTGTTCGAGTTTAAATTGCTAAAAAGTGATCTAGTTTGAGTTAAAAAAATAAAAGATTATGCGATCTTAAAAAAAAGATCCAGTGATTTTTAGCCAGAGAAATTCACGAATTTTGGCATGAATAGATACTAAAAAAAATAACACTTCACTAAAAAAATGTTTGACAGCATCAAATTAATTTGTAACAATATGTCAGGTTGCCGAGCAATGAAAAAGAAAAGCTACTCGATTTTGAGCTGGAGAGGTTTTTACCATTTAATTTTTAGCTGGAGAGGGTTTTATCGCGATAAAGAAGGATACACATTTTTGTCAAAGTGATAAAAATGCAAATGTCAAATGGACATTATTTTATTGTAGGAGTGAATTTATCAATTTTATTTTATAAAATAGTGAAGAAAATAGTGAGCTTGTTCCAACCAGGTAGCTGTCCGGGACTAGTATTTCAGTTATGACATATGGTCTGTTCTAGCCAGTGGCGTAGTAACGGGGGGGGGGACAACCCCCACCCCCCCCGAAGAATTATTCGTTTCGGATAAAATTTACTTGAAAGTGAAACCATAATAGCTAGAATAATTTAGAATGTTTGATTATTTACAATTGTGATTATAAATGTCATGACTTTAAACGTTTACACACCCTACGAAATAAATTAATGCTGTTAATATACAGAATTTGAACTATAAATGTTACTGTGACCCCCACCCCCAAAAAAAAATCTTACGCTACGCCACTGGTTCCAGCTAATAAAGCGAATGACTTTTCTTTTAATACACGTGACTATGGCAAGGCATATGACTATCCAAATTGATGCCCAATAAATGAATTGATGAAGACAAGGGAATCGAGTGTCCCAAAATGACAATATCTGATTCTTTAACATTCACTTTTTTAGAAAAAGCTGATGTCTAGTTTTTTTTTGCGTTAAATTCTACTTAGTTTCTGTCACCCCAAGACAGAATTTCTTTCAGGTCTTTATTGAGATGTGAGACCTCTTGCTGCCTACACACATGTGCATTGCCAGCCAATGTCCGAGCATCCAAAGTAAAAGATAAAACAAGTGTGCTGTCATCAGCGAAGCTATATATAGGATTTTTATTAAAAGGATCGTTAATGTACAGTAAAAAGAGGGTGTGCGACAATATAGAACCTTGAGGGACTCCGGCGTTGATGTTAAATATGTCTGAAAGAAATTAGTCCATCACCACTCGCAGAGAACGATCTTCAAGTGAGCTTCACAGCCATGAACAAAATTTAACCGGCATTCCGTATGCTCTCACTTTAGCTAGGAGCCTCTCATGCCATACTCGGTCAAAGGCCTTGGTAATGTCCAGTGCTACCGCCCGGGACTCCCCATGATGTTCTATTGCGTTATTCCAAATGTGAGTAACATAAGCAAGAAAGTTTCTTGTTGATCAGGTATTGGTATGGGCTGGAGTCGCGCAGTTTTTCAGCAAGAAGGAAATATTCCTTTTTTGTAAGATAACTTAAAAATCCTACAAAATACCGGTGTCAAGTCGTCAGCGCATGTCTTAATTACGATGACTGGAATATTGTCAGGACCACAAGCTTTTTTGGTAACAAGATTCGTTTAACATGGCGGTGTCAGAAAACAATCTTGGGCGCTCTTGATTCTACAGGGGGAATGTGCGGTGAAGTTTGGATGGAAACAGAAGAAGAAGATGAGCTGTTGGTGTAAGCCCAAAGAAACGGAATATGTACCAGAATGTAGCTATGAGTTTATAAACATACAATCGGTACTGTATTGTGTCTTGTTTGGAAAGTAATTTATTGCCTAAGGTATTTAAATCTGCTTGGTTAATCCCCTTTTTTTTTGAATAATTAGCGACTTACATTAATAACACAACAAAAATTAGTAAAGGTATAGTGACAATTTGATAACGACGGGAAAATAATAATTAGTTTTAATGGCAATACAACAATACGTCGCTTTTTAAAAGTCGGTAAGTAAAATGGCGTTCGCTGTCACGTGACATACAGATTTCAAAAAAAGCCCTTAATATATCCTCGGCAAATACGCGCGTCTACGTCGCAGGTATGTTTGGGGCCTTATTAATCAGCGATTATTTTTTATACTTAATATGATCTTATTTGTGTGTGTTCCTATCATTTTATTCATTTTTTCACAAAATTATATCTTATAATTTGTCCCGACCATAAACTACCCTATTGTGAAATAATTCATACAACAAATAAACTTTTAATTTACTAAATGCTTTTTTAAATCAAAGGAAACTCGTTTTCTATGAAAAAGGCGACCCTATAACAAAGATATGTGGGTGGCAAAGTAGCCATTGTGGGCGCGCTCGTGAAAAAGTTTTTGTCTGTACGCAAATGTGTGCAGTCACTCTCACTAGGCGGAGGTAAAGAATAATTTAAGTGTTCATGTAAGCCAGCGTAGATACGGTGATTATCTAATAGATGCATTCAAAATGTCATAAAACTACAACTTGCTATAATAAATAATATAAACATATATCTTTTATTAGTTCTAAATTATACATAACAAACTATACTTTATTTTTATTTTTATTATTTGTTGCATTATTTATATGTTTTAATGTTCCTTAATCGGTGCATTTTTCTATATTTGATAATTTGTTTTATGTAAACTGTTTTTTAATTAAGTATGGAGAATTTTCCACAAGAATCTATTAAACTCAGTAAGAATGCGAATATGAGTGTTACATACGCATACACTTGGTGTTTGAAAAATAACAATATATAAATTTTTGACAGAAGAAAAAAGTGGTGGCGTCAAACCTCCAAGACGATCAAATCTTAAGTTGGATGACGTTTTAATGCAGAGAATAAAGCAAAAAGTGCATACGTTCTTAAAAAAAAAAGAAATTCTAACCCTGAACAAAATTTTATCCTCAATCGAAGAAGACCAGGATTACCCATCGATGTGTAGAAATACGTTTTGAAAAGTATTAAAAGAAATGGAATTTCGGTGGAAAAGAGTACAGACAGAAGCTATATCGTCTGTTGAAGAAGAAATTACTTAAAAGCCATCCGAAAAGCCAGAAAAGAAAACAAAAAAAAAAAGATTTTACCTGAACGAAATATGACTAAATGAAGGACATACCGTGACTACATTTTGGCAGGATGAAAATGTTAAAAGTTGAAGGCCAGACTTTTTTGTCTACAGGATTAAGACCGCTAGCTGGAAAAGGGCATCGGCTTATTATAACCCATATTTGAAGTTTTTTAAAAAAGACATTCATAAAACCGTTTCTTAAATCCTCTCTAAATTCATGGTCCTAATTCAGCAGCCTAACAGAAGTTTCAAAGTAATGCCTTGGTTCCATTTGCATTTAAAATGGTATTAGAAAAAGTATCTTTGAAACTAAAGGATACTATTATGGTGGATGCCAACGGAAAGTTGAATAAAATTGACCTAAGAAAATAATAAGATTGACCTTTATACATTTATTGGCACACCATGATCTGATTTCGTTAACTAGAAATATTTTTCTGGTTCCAGAAAATAATTATTGACAAAAGCTACTTTACTATAACAACTGCGGAAGAAAGGCGCAAAAAACACCGGCGTCCGCCAAAAACTGTTTACCTTGTAAAATATAAAATAAATGTTGACTACGGCTGCCAGGTTCTAAATAGACACTAAGAAATAATACATAATATTTCTATGGAACACTGTTTATCATTAAATCCCAGTAAGTGTAAGACTATGTCATTTGGAAGACCTATTGACAGGGCTCGTTCTGGTGACCGGGTTGGGATTTCTATAAATAACGTACCTGTGCCCTTTTTGACTGTAGCTAGGAATTTGGGAGTTTGGGTGGACTCATCCTTGAGATTTACAAAGCATATTTCAAAATGTATTAAGAGGTCTTTTTGTAAGCTCAAATTGTTATATAGTTCCAGAAAAATAGTTAATATGAAACTAAAAAAAAAATTTCATATATTATTTTCCTGCCCGTTAGTTCAACAATTTGATTTTAATTTCCTGGGTTTTCGGTCAATTCCGGAATAGAAAAACAATATTTTTCTACTGTGGTGTTTCGGTTTATTTTAGCTTAAACCATCATCAGACTTGATTTGACCGTATTTAAGTTGAAACTGTTTCAACTTAATACGGTTGGAATAACAACTCCACAAGAATGTTTAACAATGTAAACCAAGTGTGCATTAATTAAAACTCAAGTCTGATAATGGTTTAAGTTAAAATAAACCGAAACGTTACAGAAAACAAATATTGTTTTTCTATTCCGAAATAGACCGAAAACCCAGGAAATTAAAATCAAATTTAAAAAAAAATTAGTTGAATCCCTTGCTTTATCTAACTTCAACTATTGTAGCACAGTTTATGGTCCATGTCTGACGGCCCTAGACTCTCAAAGAATACAAAAAACTCAAAACTACGGCTTAAGATTCATATATGGCATTCGGAAATATCAACACATTTCCCATAAATTAAACGATGCGGGATGGCTCTCAATGAAGAAAACAGGACGTATCCATTGTGCAACTTTCTATCATTAAGTTATTCTTTCTAAAACACCATCATATTTTCACAGAAAGGTAATGTTTAGATCTGACGTACACACTTTGAATTTGCTATTTTAAGGTCTCCTGACACCTCCTCTTCATAGAACATCATTTTTTGAAAAATCATTCACATATAACCGGCAATGTATAGTGAAATCCCGAATAGTATGAAAAGCTTGTCCTCATTTGTATTTAAGAGGAAGCTTAAAAGTGTATTACTTATAGAATAGTTAATAAACTTTTCTTTCTCTTTTCATTCTGGTATATATTATTATTTTATACTTTTTGCTGTTTTTCTTTATTGTCTTATATAAATACTTACTACGTTTATTCCCGTGATTAATGCTTTTTCAGGTGTACCGATTCTATATTTTGTTAGTCTTTATTTATTGTTTTTTTTTTGTTTTTTTTTATATTTTTTCTTATTTTGAGCATTTCAATGAGTAGAAGTGCTGTTTAGGTTTTTTTTCTCAGGTTAAGTGTAAGATCAACCTTTACCTTTATCGGTAAGGGATGAACTTCGCCTATTTAATACAGTACCTAACTATAAGTGACGGTTAATTTCAATCATATGGTGTAAATTGTAACTTGTGCTGTTTTGAATAAAGATTATTATTAAATAAACTTTTTAACAGTTCTTTTAAACATAGAAAGATAATTTAAACATTTTTTAGAATTATTATAAATTATAAATTATAGATTTCTTCACAAGACTTAAAGAAGAAATAGGTAAATATATACTAAAGTCCTGTCTTGTATTATAAGTAGGTAAATTAATCATATTTTTTATCAATCAAACAGACGATTTGCAATATAAAAATTGATGTTAGTGTTAATATATTTTGTGACATAAACAAAGGTTTACACGAATCTCTAGATCTTGCTTTATACAAATACCTGAAAGCTCTTTCTTGTGAAGTGAAAATAGAATTAAGAAAATATTGACGTGAATTTCCCCAGACGCAAATTCTATATCTCAAAAGGGATTTCATTAAAGCAATATAAGCATTTCGAAGAACTGTATAATTTACTTCATGAGAAAATGATCTGCAGGGCATTACAACCTGAAGCCAATTTTTTACATAACTTTTCAATATGTTCATTATTATATATTATATGAGTAAAGGCCCTAAACCCATAAGAATATAATGAAAAACTTTATAGGCAAGTACTGCAATTAGAGTATGAGAAATGGTTTTATTGGGGTTAAAAAAAATTTCAACCCTAAATTTTTGTGATTTTAAGTTTGGCAACAAAACTTAAAAACTATCAATAACACGTTGCATCGAATATTTGGCGCATTCTATAATATTGCGTAGTGTATTATAATATCGACATTTTTATGAATGAATATCTCAGGAATAATTATTATAATCCTCGACAATGATTCACTTGACACTTACACAAATTCACTGCCGCGACAATCACCAAAATCAAAATCGTATTACTTGACTTTTTCATGGTCGCCGGCCCGTAATGTCGTGTATGACTGTATGTATGTGTCTTGCAAAACAATAATACCCCAACTAACTTACGAATCTTGATGTCCCACCTATTTATACGGTAATCAAATAACACGTTATAAGACTGGTCTCACATCAGATATCAGCAGGAGACGATAGTTTTTTCCAGTGTGCAGAGAATAACAGAGCAGGATATGTGATTCGAAGAAAGAAGAAAGGTTAATGCCGAAATGTCTTAGTCACTTTTAATATAGGGGCCTATACCTATACCCATTTGACATGGAAATTCATAATAATTAATATTTATGAAATCGTAAATGTTGCTGTGATTGGTTTATTTGATTTGAAGTTTTTACTAGAGCCAGACCAGAAGTTCTAGGGTTGGCAGTGAGATACTATGTTCTTAGTTCAAAAATGCAATTATATTTCTACGTAGTAATTTACTTCAAGCACGGAAAAAAATGAAAAATAAAAAATGTTTTTCCAATAGCAATGGTAAATCCTTAAATATAACAATAGCTTGCGGTAAATTTAGGGTGGACCTACCTAAAGAATGCTCATTATTTGGATTTTTTAATGTAAACACAATAGATTTTAAGGGTTGGTGTTTAACTTGTTCTTTATACCCCGGTATGCGTTTTGCATATTTAATAAGCATTTATTACTTCGCGTCATTTAAAGATAAACTATAATCGAGAATTTTTCACCTTCTTCTTGTATTAAATTGCTTATTTTTGACAGATTTTTCGCTGTTGTCATATCTAAATATCCTAGAAACAGCACAAATTACATCACGTTAGCTTCATTGCATATTGGTTAATGAAATAGTACTTATCAGTTGCACGAACGGATGAACGATAAACATCTTCAATGAACGGAATAAGTCAACACTTCGATTCTCATTTAAAATACCAAGGTTTTGTTTCCTGTTGCAAGATGCCTGCTTTTAATAACACCGCAAATAAATTAATATAATCAATATTCTGCTTCAACGAGACAAAAATAAATAAAATATATACCAAACATCCTTTGTACTTACGAAATGAGCCCCAAAGATCTTCTGTGGACTGCATAATGCCCCCGTGAGATTATTATATGTAAAGAAATATTTATGCAGAAATATTATGTACTTTAAATTATGATTTACACCAGTAGCAGATCGAAAAGGCAGGCTAGAAGGACTGAAGACCCCCCGCACACACAACCCACAGATTCACAATAAGATAATATAAGGAAAGTCATCCTATTATGAAACTAATCAATTTGAAGAAGTAGTCCAAGCTTGCAGTGTAGTAGTTTAGTTAGTTAGAGTCGATTTAATCAAATAAAACACAGACGGTCGTAGGTCTGTTCATTAAAAGTGATGTTAGTAAGAAGAAATTTATGCTGAAGTGGTTCCAACTTTTTGAAGGAGTCAATAATATAAAACCATGCTTAATTCTAGGTCTGTTCCAATCATCAGTCCCTGGCAGATTTAAACTGTCAAATACAATCAACCAGTTGTAGAACTTAACAAGGCATCCTAGGGTCTTTATGCAATATTCATCTGGTAGACTCTATTTCCGATTAAAAACTAGTCCCGGACAGCTGGTTGGAACAAGCCTAAAAATGAGTTGTTAGAAATGAAAATTATTTTTAAAGATTTTTGTGTTATTGTGAGATGAAATAAAAGTGTCTGTTGATCGAGTAGTTAGAGAAAAAATAAATTTTTGGTATGATGTAATAGAAGTAAAGAGGTGAAGAATTCAAAAAGTTCGAACCACTTGTCATAATTTAGCACAATTTTTTTCTTTTTAACATTATTTTAATGAATGTTAATCATTGTATCCCCGGATGAACAATGAAGTACAAATAATTTTTCAAATACATATTGTCAAAAGATTTGAAACTTATAAATGTTAACCCAAAAATAATAAAAAAAAAAAAATAAAGTAAGCTACAAAGCTTTTTAAGCTTGTGTGTATCTGGCCTATAAAACAATAAGGATACTAAAAAATGTGAAAAGATTTAGCAATTATAACCTAGACAGTCCTTAAAGAACCCTCATTAACAGAAAAGGAGAAAAAGAAAATAGTTTTTCAATTGTGAGATAAGGGCACAAAGTATCAGTTTTAAGTTCTCAACTACTTGCACACAAGACACAGTCACGAATAAATTATCAATCATTTCAGCATAATTACATACAGAAACATTGTCATAAATCAGTATATCAGTCTTTGTTTCTGTATTCAATTCCCATAGATTTATTTTTTCGAATTAAATCATTATTGTCAATTACCCATTGTGTCATTTGTAATTTGTAAGACTTTATATGGACTAACTCTAATATCTATATTAAGTCAATCGTTTTGCTAGTATTGCACCTGAAATGTTAAGGGAATAAGTACTTAGATTTTCAAGAACGTGTTAACTTGTACACTAATCAAAATGGAAGACATTTTGGACGTTTACTATAGTTTACAATCCTTAGTCTACTACATATGTTCAGATTTAAAAATAAGAGTGCTTTTCAAATAATATAATTTATCTAATTTACAATTATTTCGAAAACGACTGGAAATAACTTATATGCTTGTTATACAGAGTTGTTTAAAATTAAGTTAAAAATATGCGGGGCGTTCCATTTGGAAAACTTGAAGAAAAATAGGTTAAAATTTATCTTTTTTGAAACCCTATTTTGATCACCCTGTATAAGTTGAATAAAAACCATTTGATTCATTGTATTTCTAAACCCCTTGCCATAAATTTTACATAACAGCGTGGTTAATAATATGCTTTAGGACTTTTTTCCAGGGCTTTAAAGCTTTTTTTTAAGTTTTATATTGATTTCTCTTAAACCACCAAACCAAATTAAATACAATTTGAGACAATTATAAAGGACAATAATACGAACCTAAATATGAGAAAATATGAAGTGCCTTATTTAAAAAATTATCACCTTAAGTTCTTTACACTTTTTTCAGCGAATATATTTGCCTGAAATACATATGTAATTAAATAAGTAAGTATATGAATTTAATTTGTATAGGAGCTATGGAAGCTTAACGGAGTGTTGCAAACCCCCTTATATTGACAATTATGCTGGCTGAGAGCTTAACCTATGAGTAATATTCAATGACTGATCTGATCAGAAGTAAAAACGTCCTCTTCAGCAGTTTCGCCTTCAACTCCCTTCTCATCAAGCGAGTCTGAAAGCTGTGCATGTGCAGCATCATCGCACATTTGTCCACTGTAACTACCTCAAATTGCGGAACGATTCAAGTCAGCCGTGCGGCATCCACATGGAACCCTAATATACGTTATCTGGTTTTGCTTTTCATTCGCGTTTTTAAAATTGGCTTTAGGGTTAGTTTTTTAATACGTGACATAGGCTAATGATTTTATTTAGGAGAAGAACCTATAGATCCGAAAGCGAAATTGTAGAGAATTGTCCAACTAAGAAAAATAGGTAACCACATTTTTTCCAGTGTTGGCAGTTTCGAAGGGTTTGCAGTTCTAAACAAGACACAAAAATGACAACATTTTGATTAGAATAGCAGTTTAGAAGCCATTAGTGTTTAAATTAATTTTAATTAAAACTATATTACATGTATAAACATTTTTCTTTCAGTAAAACATCTACAGTTCCTAGGTATTTTTTCGTTGTTGTTATTCCCATTACTAACCAATTCTTAGGTGAATTTAGATTTAAATTGATGACAGTACACTTGTTTCATTTTTTACTTTGGATGCTCGGACATCGGCTGACAATGCACATCTCTATAGGCAGCAAGAGGTCTCACATCTCAAAAAAGACTGTCTTGGGGTGACAATAACCAAGTAGAAAGAAGAAGAAACAACTCTAAAATTCCCTTGGCTTCATCAATTCAATCAAAGTCAATTTGGATAGTCATATGTCCTGGCATAGTCACGTTGCGCCATTGCTAAGAAAGCTCGCAATGCTTTTCGGTACTAAGAACCTCTATACACCCCAACAACTTTTGATGCTCTATAAAGCCCACATTCGACCATCGCTGGAGCGCTGTTCACTGTTCGCATATTTGAGGCTCTGCTCCTAAAGATACCCTGAGATGGCTAGATTCCATTCGAAGAAGAGCCATTCGCTCGATCGGTGACCATGATCTGACAAACAACCTGGAAAGCCTTGAACATCGAATGCAGGTTGACGACTTGAGTCTATTTTACAAATATTTTAATGGCAAGTACTCAACTTGCCCACTTTATTCTACCCAGAGTGGTGCATGGTAGATATACACGAAGAGTCACTGGAGCCCACCCGTACGTGGTTCAGTTTAGTGTCCCTCGAATGACGCTGTTTAAAAATTCTTTCATCTAAAAAATTTAATTAATAGTAGTGGCATATAGTTCAATAGGCAAGCCTAATACAAATTAGCTAACGTAGTATAATACAAATACTATAAATTAAACTAAACTAACCTTAACTCTACAAATATAAAAATTAAATATAAAAATTAAAAAAAGAAAGAAAAAAAAAACAAAAAAGGCAACAACAATAGCTCGTCACGCCGGTATCTTAACTTCTAAAAAATGTCCTAAGCTCTCTTTTAAAACTATTAATCGATGTACACTCCTTGACATATCTCGGTAGATCATTGTACTCTTTAAGACCTTTGAAAAATAAAGAATTCATAGCTCTCCTGGAATTAGTCCTCTTGATATAAAAATCATTTTTATTTCGAGTAGGGTAATTATGTACATCACTGTTATGGGCAATAAATCCACCAAGGTAAGAGGGGAGAAGACCATTTAATAACTAATATATAAAAACCATGGTCAAAAATGTAATTCTCCGTTCTACTGACATCCATTCCAGACACAAAGCATGCTGTTAATAGGTGTAACCTGTGACATGAAAGTACAATTCTCATTCCCCTATTTTGCAATTTTTGTAAAGGAGATTTACTGTTGTTGTCTAGTAGAAACAGAAGGCTAGGGCAATAGTTAAAATGTGGTTGAATTATTGTGTTGTATACTGTAATTCTGGAGTTAATGCTGAGATTTTTTGCCACTCTTGAGAAAAAGAAAAGTTTCTTTGTTATTTTTGTCTGAATGTACATAAAATGACTTTTAAAACATAACAAATTATCAATGACAAATTCCAAGTATTTTATTTCTTTTACCAATTCCAGTGTAGTTCCGTAGATTTCTATATTTACATTGTCTAGCATAGAATATTTAAATTTTGTTGTAATAATCATTGTCTTTGTTTTACTTACATTGGAGAACGTCATCACTCGGTAACGGCTTCCCTGAGGCCGTTTTCCCCAACGAGTATAATCTCCAAAGATTCAAGACCAACGTGAATCGTTTCCTGCACACACGCACCGCTCGCAGAGCGCTATAAAGGATTAATCCTGCAGTGCTGTGCCCTATCATAAAAAAAAAATTATTCATTACATTAATAATTCACAATAATGTGGATTTAATTGAAATTCTAAAGCCAATAGTTCGTAAACTGCTTTTCTAATAAAAAACTCGATCTTTTCTTCTTACAATCACGAGATGTATAAGAATTTTTTAAAAAAATGTGGTGGTGCCATTTAAGAAAATATGACATTCTGAAAAAACTGGGAACACTGGAAAAAAATTATTTTTTACAACTAAGGATAGATAGCCAGGAAGGCTATCCCACAACCAGGCACGTATCCAGGATTAGGGTTCGGGGACGGTCCAGATCCTGAGTATATATATACAAAATATACATATATATCAAGGAATATTGCATTTTAGTAATTAAAAGTGAAAAGCTCTGACACTTTTATAAAACCAATCTACGATTTTTTTTATTCGCCATAACATTTGTAATTGAGTCGACACTAACATATATGTCTCAGTAAATCTGAGTGTTTCAATGTTTATTTCTTTAGAAACTTGATTACACGATATATAGTATTCACCTTAGAGAGCAGACACTGAATATTCTTCATCAAAAAATCTAGGAATACTCCATTTCACAATAATTCGTTGATTTCCCGACCGCAATAAAAGTTAAACCCAGTCAAAAATAAGTGCCTTTTAAAAGGGTACAGATCCTGATTACCTACTAATTTCAATAGTTTAGGTTAGCTATCTTCAACAAAACAACAAATATAAAATTTCAATCATGTAATTAAATAGCTATTAATATTTATACAAAAATACTAATCTACAATATTATAATATCATCTATGCCTAAACTAATTATTAAGGGCCTTACGTTACTATTAATTATGTTATTATATTGGTATATTAGGTAGGTTAATGGCAAATTGCAGGTGTTCAATATAAAGCAGAGTATTTTCATCTTAGTTCATCAGTCGTTTGGTGTTTGTCAAGCTGTGCGTTAAAGGTACTTTCGTGTGTGTTATCGAGCATCCAAAATATGTCAGATCTGTGTAAAACTTCAGATAATATTGCTTCCGGAAGTTATGGTGTAACGAAGAAAAAACATTTATCACTTGATGCCAAAAATATCATAAAGAACGTTTACTCTACCCTTTTAGAAAAAGGGTATGACCGGAGTGCATTTAAATTTTATTGCGGTCGAGAAATCAACGAATTATTGTGGAATGGAGTTTAAGGGTTATAGCTGAGTGGCTTTATCGGGCGATACAAACCCTGGTAGTAGGGCTTGAAATACTATAGTTGGAGTCCCGAAGCGGTCTTGCAAATTAACTATCAGCTGGTCGGCGCATAGTAAAAAAATTGCGACTCTGAAGTATTCTTCAGTAGAATTAGTTGTGTGATTTGCACGACGGCTCTGTCTGCCAGTCAGGCGAGGAATTTTCAGTTCATTTCCGAATAGTCCTTCTAAAAGCTTCGGTGAGGTATGAAAAAGTTCTTTGAAAATTAATCCTCCATCATCTCTTGTTTTTTGTAGCGAAGCTATCACATCATTCGCCTGGTCAAGGTCCGAGACCAAATCATGGGAGGGACTTTGCAGGTACTTAGATAGAGATAACGTGAAACTAGGAAACTTTTCACATACTAACAGCGACACAATAAATTCGCTCTTTTCGATCGTAGCCAGAAACATCATAGCTTTAGAGGAAGTATCTGTAGTTTCATTAGAAATTATTTGTAGAACAGATACAACGGGCATTAACAGTTCTACGAACACTTACTACTTTTTAGCGGCTTGTATGAATTCGTTCGGGGGGGTTACCGAGTTAAATTAGGCAATTGAAGATGGCGGTTAGTGTCATTCCGAAACGGTGTCAGGATTAATTAGAAAGCTGTCTTTCTTTTCACTTTTGACCTAAATAGATATTTGCCTAACAAATAAGGAAAGTGATACTCCATGCAGTTCGGAATAACGTTTTTCAAATGCACTTAGAATAATTTTATACTTCGTAAATACCATAAGTTGTTTAGATTGTTTTCCATTTAGTTGATTAATTAGTAGCTGCAATTTATTTCTAAAAGCGTTCATCGATAAGCTCCAAGTTAATGCTATTTAAATGGCATGTCACATCTGTTAACAAAGCTAAATCACAGAGCCATTATTCGTTTTTAAGCATCTCGGCATAATCTCCCTTATTTCGGGTAGTAGTTATTAAAACCTTTCCAAAAACTTTCCACCACTTATAGAAAGAAGCAGGGTGCTGAGAAGACTCGCTAGATTCCACTTGTACTTTAAGGAGCCGTTATTGCAAGCTTTGGGCACGGATGGAGTTCACGATTCTCATAGCAATATTTACAACATGCTTCATATAACGATGGAAAGTCATTATTACCTCGACACAATACATCATCAAATGCCGGAGAATGTTGTGCTTTATAACAAAGGTATAGAAGCTCACCGCCTATAAGATATTCGAATAAAAAAACCTTTTTCAAGTTGACGACTGAAGCCAAGCTGGACCCACCGCGCCATTTGAAGTTAAAGTCTGTTCAGAGATATAAGAAAGTGACTAACTGATCCCTATCAGGAAAGACCCTGACCGGCTGTAAAATTGAAATATGGCCGAACAGGTCTGTATTTTGCTTAGAATTTAATCATGGTTTGTAATAAAAATAAGTAAGACATTAAATAATATTTTATTCATGTTTAAATGTGAAATAACAAGTTATTTTATTATTAAAAATTATATTTATGATTACAGAAATATACAAATTATTCGGTACTTATAACAATTATTCACTTAATATATCAATATCAACATTACAATATCGCTATCATCATCTGTTCTAATTATTATTTATGCTATATTGTTTATATGGATATAGAATTTTTCCACTTTTTCAACATGTGTAACAGAATTTGCCCAACTTTGTGAAGGGATGTTAAAAACTTCAGTTTCTATAAGCTCAGGTACACTGGAGTTAATAGTAGGGCAAATATTGTTACGACGAATGACAGATTTCAGTTGGTGCCAAACATGTTCGATGGGATTAAATATACAATGGTATCGTGGAAGCCTTAAAACTGTATGCCATAGATTTTTTGCATAATTATCACAGAAGTATTCCTTTTGTAGTTTTAAACTTTGTAAAACCTCAATTAATTGCCTCTTGGTGTAATCTTCCTGAAAATAAATGTCATTATCATACATGTAGTTTTAGATTGTTGCTTTTGTGTCATTTGAGGAGGGACTCTTGGTCAACTGCCTACTATGGTAGCTTGCATTGTCCAGTACAATTAGGGTATTCGGAGGTATATTTGGAATTAGCTTGTTTTTAAACCAATATTCAAATAAATCAGCAGTGGTGTCCTTATGGTAATCCAGAATCTTTAATGTTTTTTGCAGACAGAGAAAGTCCATTTGGAATCCATCCGTCTTTAGATCCAGCATGCAAAATCGTAATTCGTTTACCTCTTGTTTGTTCTTGTGTCGAACCAGGTTTTATCCAAGTAAATAACCGGCTTTTGCTGATCTCTGTAAATCTTAATTTTTTGTATATATTCGGATCGCCATTCCCGAATTCTACTAGATTCCATTAAAACTTGTCTTCTGTTAATTTTTTTTAAATCTAAAACCAATGTGTTGAATACACTTCCATAACGTTGTTCTGCCACATTTAACGCCGGTTTCATCCTTTTCAAGTCTCTCAATTAAATTATCTAATGTAGGCACGCTTTGTTTCTTGTATAACTTGTAAATTTTATGCCGTATTATATCTTGATCACTTCCATCTACCTTCGAGAAGATGCCAGTATCGGTTCTTTTTTTCTTCGCTAAAATGGGATTATTTACAATTTTCCATACAGTTGATGTTAGAATTTATGTTAATGTGACCGTTTCTTCTAACGCTGCTTCTTGCTGACCGCACGTTCAATGAGAGTTGAATAAACATCGTTTATAACTTCCTTAGTTTCCACAGAAAAGTGTTTTCTGCTTTTCGACGGGGTTATCTCCTGAGATGCATTGGGCTCGCACGTATTTTCCACGACTCACACACGATTAAACAAACGCTGTATTACACACGCAGCAAGAATAATTACTAAGCTTAAAACTAACTAGAGTGGCTATATATACAGTCTTTAGGACATAATTTGTTTTATGGGATTAACCCTCTCATTTTGAATCAGGTAAAAATCGGTTTAATATCACCAAACTATTACTTTTATAATGAAATTACGTCTTCCGGATATAATTTACCTGCATATATTCATTCATTAAGTCATTGTTTGTTTATGGCCACCCTTGGATAATCCCATTCAAAGGCAAAGTGCAACTTTCTTATATCTCTGGACAGGCTTTACACTCTAAGACCAGCACCTAACCATTTCCAATAAAGAAAATTGATGTTTGATTCGTTTACAAGGGCAAGATACCTGCCGACTGGACTATTAATACCTTTACAATATTGGAGGTATGTTAAACCAATTAAGTAAAATTAACTTAGGGTTACAGATTACACAACCAGTTATAATTCGAATTTTGTTTATGACTTCCGGGAGGCCTAATATATTTATGGAATTGTAATCGATCTATTTTTTTTACAACAAAATTTTATTAAAACAAATTTAAAATCCCTTTAATATGATAGTGAAAGTTGTTTAATTAATTAGGTTCTGGTCAATAAGGATCTTGAATGAGTAATTCTTTAATGCCTTCTAAAACATATGAACGATATTATTATGTCGAATTTGCGTTTGAGCTTTTGGTATCTACCGATTTTACAATTTTACCCGGCTTAGGTCGAAATTCCCCAGTGCCCGCTGTTAAACAGATGATGCATTTGTAAGGCCAAATGGCATAGTCAGGTCACAGCCCCCTTTACTTCAAGGGGGCTGTGGTCAGGTACTCATAATGACCGTCGGATGTTACAAATAACGTTGTTTTTTCAATACTGTTTGAGCCGACCCAAATTTCATTAAATCAATAAAGCAATCATTTCCGAAGATGTAAAATACTGAGTGTAATTTCTTCTTCTGACTTTATACAGGGGCCCAGTAATTATTTGCAATAATCTCCGGGGGATAATTCTGCTTGACAAGATACTACTTATGTACTATTATTTAATATAACCTTTTTGGAAAACTCAGAAATAACGAAATTACAGAGTGTCAAAATTTGTTTGCTGATATTAATTTTTCCTTATAACTTTTTTATGTATGCCGGTTAAATCTTGTTCATGGCTGTCAAACTTTCTTGGAGACCGTTCTCTGTAAGCGGCGATGAACGGATATCTTTCAGGCACGTTTAATATCAACGCCGGAGTCCCTCAAAGTTCTATTGTCGATCACCCTGCTTTTACTAGACATTAACGATCGTTCGGAAAAAACTTAAAATCCTATACAGGGTATTCCATACTCGATGGCACGTTAGAAGTATCTGGAGAACGAAAAGAAAAATAATTTTGAAACTTTTACTACGGCCATAAGAGGCTGCGCTCTAGCTTTTAAAAACAATTTCGCGGTTGCAGTGGTGCCAGATCTATTGATAACTGGCATCAACTTTGGAATTTTAAATGGGACGCCCTGTAGTTTATTTTATTTTTAGATTCTACGAAGCAATCTAGGTTTTTCTGTATAGGATATTTTTCCATTTCTCTTGCCGTTTCTTAAATATTAATTATTTTGTGTCTTTTTTTTAACGAAACTATGTGAATTAAAACTTCAATATTTTTGTCTCCAGATGTCAAATCAACGTAACATTTTAACATCATTTAGTCAACATGTGGTACTTTAATTTTGGCAATGTAGGTTCGCCAACTTCTATACAGAGTGTCCTAAAAATTAATTGCAATTCAGATTTTATATATTTGGTCAAAAGTCACTTTTTTTAAATGGAACACCCTATATATTATTGAAGTGTTGAATAGAGTGGACCAATTGATTTTTTTTGATGTAGAGTGTTCCTCTACCTATTTTGAACCGCTTTCGATTTATAAGCCATTTTATGAATAATTACTATCATATTCGAGAACTAGACATTAAAGATCTAAATCGATAAGTTTTAGCATCACGCATCAAAATAAATGGATATGGATTAAGTGAAACCGCCTCGATTGCAATCCTGTCTCTAGATTGTCTAGTAATTTAAAATTTTCTAGCAGATTTTTGTATACAGCAATGTTTCTCAACATTTTAGAGACCGAGGAATCCTGTAGCACTTCTATATTTTCCTAGGAACCCCTTTACACCAAAATATGAGATTTTTAATTTTTCATCAGAACAAAAACAACAAGCTATTCTTCTAGCTTCCAAAAAAAAAAACACATACATTAGTCATTAGTTATTTTTTATTGAATAGCATTTCATCTAAGCAAGCTTAATGTGATGGCTAAGCTTGTTTTCGTGAGACAAGTTTGTCAAAATCAGGTTCAATGTTCGAAAGTGATATCCGCATGTCTGGTTCAGGATTCATTGTATTTCTTTGGTCAGTCTTTGTAAAATCCTACTTTAACGGTAAGTTAAAGCAAATGGTAGTGGTTTTTTTACAGTAGAATTGGCAATTTCTTGACATTTACATTAAGCTGGGCCCAAAACTTTAACAAAGTAGTTTTTAGGGTAGGTACCCACTAGAGAGGATAAGTTCTTTTTACTTTTATTCATAACCGACGTTGAAAAAATTCCACAGATTTGTCTTTGTACTTACTATGGTTTGTTTGTAACTGTCTAATGAGCTGTTGCTAAAAGTTTTAAAACAGATGACACACTGGTCGTTCGGAGCACTAGAATCACCAATAGAAACAAAACCACATGACAAATATTTTTGGCAGCATTTTCTAATTTTGATTTTCTTATTTGCGATGTAGACAAAACTTTAAGTAAAGTGTTTTACTTTACGTTAAAATATCACTCCACTGAGAGATGGACTTCTTCCATAAAAACTTTAAGTGTTAGGCATAGGCTCATTGCTGCTATTAGTGTTACTCGAAATCTCTTCAACTTTTTCATAATGACTAGTTGAATCTATCTCTTGTCTCCTTTTCAAACTACCAGTTTTAAGCCATTTATCCATGATAAATAAATATGATAATTATGCTCTATTATTGTTTGATCACTAACGATAAACAGGATTATTCATTAACTGTCCTCTCTATCAGGAATTCCAGCGCTAATAAGCCGACTTAGGGAATCCAGAATTTGCTAGTAGGCGTTCGACATCTAGCTCGCTTGCGGCATTCAGAGACACTGCCAGAAACTTCTTTCTTTCTCTCGCGCGACTGTTAGGTAATTTTGATTTTTGGCGTGAAGAGCGGCTGATACCCGCGACTTTGCCGGATTGAGACTAATTTCTCGTTACAATATCCAAATATTGATTAAATATACTGATGCGTTATTCACACACAACAGTACGTATATAATAAAAAAGAAACCGAATTACGATACCTGCGTGAATAAAGAAAATTGCAAAAATAAATCATTAGGGGGAGTTTTACGAATATTTTTTTCACAATTCCTTGTGGGGTGATACTATTTACTACTATTTATGTTTTATTGACCTCTTGACGCGGAACCCAGGTTGAGAAACACTGTACTAAAGCATTAGCACTTACTGTAATGATAACCATTCTATGGAGAAAATTATGTATAAAGTTACACTTTTGACAGTGATAAATATATCATTGAATATATTTTGAAAACGAAAGTCATTATAGAAAAATGTATTATATAAAAACCTCGCATATAGGTTGTCTTTTAATATCCTTTAACCAAAGTTAAACAGTTTACCCATTTTCTCGGAAATCTGGTAGGACTGAGCGGAAAAAACTGTATTTAATTTACATGCGGTATGTTCGGTGGAATGCTTGCGGTAATGAAAATATTTAAATACAGGATGAGATAATAATTTGGAAAAGGCCTCATGACAACATGAATTAATATACTTTTTATTTCAGGTTTCTACAGGAAGTGTCAAAAAGACCAAATATTCAAAAATGCATCGTGAATTGAAATAGTGTGGTGATTTTGGAAGATCACGATATTTCGTGGTCATGTACCGTGTGATCCAGTTATCGTGTCAACATTTTAATTTGATAATATTACGTTGCCTTAAGAGTTAAAGAAAAAAGTTAAATACATAAATTTCTTGCCTTGACGTAAAACTTTCATCTGTTCATTTTTTATATATTCAGGGTGTTTCGTTTCCCCCGTCCAGGCATCAACTTTCTTATTTTAAATTGAACACCCTGTATATTGGTAGGTATTTAGATTCCCTTTAAAATTTTATGTGAATTTTGTATAACCTTTAATCTGCCTATTTCTTATCGTTTAGCCAATATTAATTTATTTATGGAATAAAACACAAAGTCTGCTTCACTAATTTAATGAAACAAGTTCATATTAAAATCCCATACATGTTTTGAAGGCATAAACCTTCATCTTCAGTGGGTTATTATTAAGATGTTATTAATTTATGACGAGACCAATGACATTGTTAAATTTTTAAACTGAAAGGGGAAGGAAAAAATACAATTAGATAATGTAAAAGCAACATAGGCATCATCAATAAAAGTTTAATATATGGGAAAAGATATTTTGTAAAATTTGGAGATTAATATTAAACCGCGATTACAGTAAAATTAAGTAAGTTGAATAAAATATAAAAAATAAAATAGAATAATCCATTCACACTTTAGCTACATAAAAATTTTTACCTACCATTTGGTACGACTCCACCATGATGGTCGTACCATATTTCAATTTCCCAGTCAAATTTGGGTTTTTTAATAAGTTTAAAATAAAATAAAATTTAATTTGAATTCATTTTATTTACAAATTTTTACTTTATTAGTCATAATGTATTAGTTATTTAATTAACGTTACATATGTTTTCTTAAAAAAATTTTCTGCAACATTAGGTAAGTCTCTAACTTGCATGTATTTTACTGTAATCGCGGTTTAATATTAATCTCCAAATTTTACAAAATATCTTTTCCCATATATTAAACTTTTATTGATGATGCCTATGTTGCTTTTGCATTATCTAATTGTATTTTTTCCTTCCCCTTTCAGTTTAAAAATTTTAAAAATTTAACAATGTCATTGGTCTCTTCATAAATTAATAACATCTTAATAATAACCCACTGAAGATGAAGGTTTATGCCTTCGAAACATGTATGGGATTTTAATATGAACTTGTTTCATTAAATTAGTGGAGCAGACTTTGTGTTTTATTCCATAAATAAAATATTACTCCATTGTGAGATGGACTACTGCCATAAAATCAATATTAATTTGTTAATAATTTATTGGATATTTATTCGAACAAAAATATTACAATTACAACTACAAATATTTACATAAATTGTTGAAAATGACCTCCATTATTTTCAATACAACGATGGATTGCTCTCAAGAAATAATTCTTTACATTTACGAATACTCCAGGTGTTTCTCGTAAATCGTTTACCACTCTTCTAACATTAAATATATTCTCATTTAAATCACTGCATGGAGTTTTATATACCTCGTTTTTAATGTGACCCCAAAGAAAGTGGTCCATTGTGGTAATATTAGGACTGTTTGGAGGCCACAGGATTGTGCCATTCCTTCCAATCTATTCGATATAATTTTGGTTCAAATAATCGCTAACTTCCCGAGTATTATGCGGGGGAGCCCCATCCTGCTGCCACACAATAGCTGCTACCTCGTTTAAAGAAAGACTATCTATATAATTTTGAACAAAATTAAGGTATCTAGGGTCACTTAATGAGCCTCTATAAATTAACGGTTCAATTATTTTAGAACCAAAAAAACCCACACCAGACATTTACACATATGGATTTTCTATGGACAAGTGACGAGTGTTTTGTCTATAGTGTATGCGACGCGTTGAAAAGCAGCTCTCATCAGTCTATAAAATGTTATTAAGAAATTGGGGGTTTTCTTCGATTTTATCTAGCAAATCTCTGCAGAATTGAAGACGTCTTGGGAAACGTCGTTGTTGCAATTTTTAAACCGGCATTATTTCGAACGGCTTATACCCCAAATCGTGAAGAGTTCTCGAAATCGTTCCATAGGAATATCCAGTGTTATCAATAGAAGTTCTTATTGATGTATTAAGATATCTGTTCCTCGATTCTCACAAGTCTGGTCCTGACTTTTTTTTATATTTCCAAGGGACTAAAGCTGTATTTATAAACTCGAGAAGTTGGCGAGGTTGAGGTTCAGTTGGCGTTGGAAATAAGAGTTCAATTTAAACTAAAGGGAACCCTCAGTTCCATTTATAAATTCAGTTCGTGCAAAGTTCGTAAGTTTCGAAAAGTTCCCGTGTAGTTCGAGATAACCAATTTTTATGTTCGGAATTGGAGAGATTTGTTTCGACCAATGAAGACGTTGTCATGTGGTTACAGCGAAATGTCAAATGTCTTTTCGTTGTTTACGTCGCCTTTTCGTCATTTGTATTTGGATTTTCTGTTTATTGTAAGCTTAGTATTGTGTCCTGTGCCAGAAATTGAAAAACTAGAAATGGACAGTATAGAGAATGATGACACTAATTTATTGTTACTCTAGTTGATCCAAAATTATGAATTTATCTGCAACACTATCACTCCATTGGACAAAATTTCAACCAATCAAACAACAACTTATCGAACTTCGCTACTGACTTTATAAATGCCATATTCTGGACTGTCGAATATCGAACCTCACCAACTTGAACATAACTTCAACCTCGTCAACTTCTCGAGTTAATGGAACATAAAGCTGGATTTATAAACTCGAAAAGTTGGTGAGGTTGAAGTTATGATCAAGTTGGTGAGGTTAGATATTCCGAACTCCGAACATAAAAATTGGTTATCTCGAACTCTCGGGAACTTTTTGAACCTCTCGAGCTTTACATGAACAACATGAACGAGTGTATAAATGGAACTTGAGTATTCCCTTTAGCTTAAATTGAACTCCTATTTCCAACACCAACTGAACCTCAACCTCGCCAACTTTTCGAGTTTATAAATCCAGCTTTATGTTCCATTAATTTTAAATAGTTTCTTCTAATCGTTTTTTTCGAAGGTACTCTCTGATTGGGAAACTTTCGTCGATATGCTCTAACAGTTGCGGTGGCACTTTTAATGTTTTCAATATAAAGCTCAACCATTTGGAACCTCTGTTCTTCAATAAAGTTCATTTTGATTTTGACTACGAAGGAATATTTTGACGTAAGACAATATTCAAAAAAGGCATATTAACAGGTAAGGCCGGTAACAAGTAACTCGGAAATTTAACCCTAAAAAACTTATAAAATAGAATTTGGAGTTCATATTCTTTTACCTAAAAAAAAATTAAATATTGGCTAAACGATAAGAAAGAGGCATAGTAAAGGTTATACAAAATTCACATAAAATCGTAAAGGGAATCTAAATACCTATCAATATACAGGGTATTCTATTTAAAATAAGAAAGTTGATTCCTGGACGAAGAAACCAGTCACCCTGTATATATAAAAAATGAACAGATAAAAATTTAACGTCAATACAACAAGTTTATGTATATAACTTTTTTCTTTAACTCTTACGGCAACGTTATAACATCAAACTAAAATGTGAACACGATAAGTGGATCACACGGTACTTTAATCTCGCGGAAAATGAGTCTCACCCGGCTAGACGAAAACTAAGTAGGCGTAGTTAAATTATCAGGGTTGGGACCCTAAAGTTTTTCTATCGTTTGCATTTTTCGATAAACATTCAAAAGTCTTTTTTTTGTTTAAAGTAAGGCGCCATGTATATCTTTTAAAAATATAGTATAATAATTTTTAAATTTACAGCCACACAATTTATCAATTTTCGTGGAATCGCCTATGTTAGTAATGTAATTATTGTAATACAACGAATAGAATCTATTATAGATACGTACGTAACCAAGTTGCAATTTCTTTAAAAGAGATCCGTGAGCGCTATACGGTATTCACAGAAAAATCAAGGAAAACAATAAAAATTCTGTCCTTATACTTCTATATCAGATTTAGGTCAGTTAATCATATTGTATAGAAACATGACAAATTAAACAAAAATTAATGAATATACTCACAACAGGATATAAATAAATAATAAATCTGTTTTCTTTATTGAAATGAGAGAAATACATTTTTGGTTAATCTCACTAATCAATAAAGGCGTTTTAAATTAGGGATTGATTAGACTTCAGGGCAACCCAAGGGGATCGCGATACCATATTATAGCAGATGTGGATTTTTCAGATACAAGTACTGCAGGAGAACTCCTTTAGGGCGCTTTGCGACCAAGGCGTGTGCGAAGAAAGCAATTCACATTGGTTTTCAATTATTTATTGGAGTTTAAATTCGTTGAAGAATACGACCTCGAGAAGGTCGATCCAGAATTATTACGTTTGCCTAATAAAAGCATTTTACACCAGTGTCGTTTAACAAACAGTAAATTGAGCTATAAACGGCAATGGTTCGTCTTATACAGGGTTGTCGTTATGTATGAAAACGGTCTAATTATAAAATTTACTACCAAAGGGTTATTTAAAGATGAGATGTTTTATGATGGTTGTCAAGGTAATCAGGCGAGCGACCACTTATTTTGTCCTTGGTTAAAAAAGTACACTAGCAAATTTTTTAAGACGAAACCGACAAATGTTGAAGAGTTGAAAGCACGAATAAGACATGTTCAAAACGAGTTTTTCTTCCGTTTAGGATATTGCCAAATAATGAATGGAGAACATTTTGAGCATTTATTAACACAAAAATTTTAAAGACGAACAGTATTTTTTTTGTACAAAATAAATAAAATTAAATTTTGTACTTACAAAAAAACCATGTCATTTTGTGCGTCCTTCCCCTTCTGTAAGTAATTATGTGAACCGCCAAAATAAATATAGGGGAGGGTGGGCAACTTTTCCACCTTAAGCTCTCAAAGGTGGTAAAATATTAATAATAAAATGAGTCATATGTTTACGTTTTCACTCAACTCTTTGGTATAATACCAATTAACTGGATCAGTAATCTGATGCAAAAAACAATATTTAAAAATAATATAAAAACAAAACATCTTTGTTGAAAAAACATACTTGCCCCACCTAGTAGCACTACAGTCTTTCTCAAAGTCAGTAGAATCCTCGTGAGACCACTGCTTACACTCGCCACATTGTATCCATTCTTCTTGCGTCAATCCATATATCTCTCCACAATATGAACAGTAGATATTCTCGTTCTCAGTTTTTTTGAATCCGCACTCATATTTCTTTCCTTTCTTTTGCTTGCACTTTTGACCCCGCTATAATTTCAATTACATTTGTTTCTCTTCTTTGTCAATCATTTTTATTTCCAAGTCTAACTTCTACGGAGAAGCAGTAATTTCTTTAGATTTCTCCTACTTTCTCGCTTTCTTATTTGAGTCAAAAGTTCTTGGCGTGGGAATTAGTGATATATCTGAAAAATTAATTTTCTTTTTTTCAGGTGTTTTTGAAAAGTTTATGTTTTTTTGTCTGGATGTTGAATTTAACTCCGAGGTTCCTGGACCTCGATTATTAGCTATTTCTTATGTAGAGACTACAGATACAGCAATTATTGCTTTTCCTTTATTTCGATTTTTGGAGTGGATAGGTAGGGGAGTTCTGCCTAAAATGGCATAGTGACTGTTTAGGCCTATTTACTCTTCCAACAGGTCCGCGGCTAGCTTCATCCGTTCTTACAGTTGGCAACATTGTACCAGTAGTTGTAATGGCAGACGCTTGCTGCGAACGGTAAACAAAAACCTTAAAGTGAAGTGCCCGATATATGATGCAAGGTATGTTTGTATAGGATTATCATCAGAATTTGCATGATTTTATTAAGATTGTAATATTTTTACAGATAAATGACCTATACTTCTTGGTATACATATTCTAGTTTGCATGATTTTAGAGGTTAAAATAAACAATTTTGATGATCTTGATAAACTATGCACATAGGGTAAAACGACATACTAGGGTGTCGGATAAAATGGCATACTGCGTCGTTTTACAATGACTTCATTTTTGTGTGCAAAAGTAAGATGAGATAAAGACTTTTTAGTATCACAATATTTCAGTAATGTTCTCTTTCTTTCAGATGGCTGGTAAATACCAAAGAAAAACGACACGTCAAGATTGGAACGAAGAAAACATGCGCTGCGCAACTATGGCAGTTCAGAATGAAGAAATGGGCTGGCTAAGAGCGTCAGAAGTATTCGGAGTTACTCAGGCAACTCTTCGACGAAGGGCTAAAAAATAGTAATAAAGATATTCATGGCGTTAGCAAAGGCTTAGGGCGTTTCCGTCCCACTTTTAAAGCTGATGTTGAAAGAGAGCTAGTGGAACACTGGAATCTCGCTTATTTGGCAGTTACTGATGTACGCAAATTAGCTTACGAACTAGCTGAAAGGAGCGGATTGGAACATCGTTTCAACCATGAAACAAAGATGGCTGGTTGGGATTGGCTTACAGGATTCCGGTTTAGAAATGCTGAGATAGCTCTAAGATAACCCGAAACAACATCAGCGGCGCGTCCTATGGCATTTAACAGAATCCAAGTAGCAATATTTTTTGAGCTCTATCAATATTGCATTGAAAAACATAAAATAGACTCTACAAAAATTTATAATGTTGACGAAAGTGCATTATCCACGGTACAGAAACCTCCAAAAGTTTTTGCACAATCCGGGAAGAAACAAGTCGGAGCTCTTACCAGCGCGGAGTGGGGACTTCATGTTACAATGGTATGCTGTATGAGCACTGTAGGGCACTTTGTCCCCCCGGCTCTAATATTTCCAAGAAAAAGGTGGAAAAATAAACATAGTGATGGTGCATCACTGGAAACGTTAGAATTAGCGCAAGAAAATGGTTGGATGATCGGTGAAGTTTTCCTACAGTGGCTGGTACATTTCAAGAAGTTTTCAAAACCGAGTTTAGAGGAGAAAGTGCTTTTAATCGTTGATGGACATTCAAGCCACAAAAGTCTTCAGGTTTTGACCTATGCCAAAGAAAACGATATTGTAATGCCTCCTCATTGCACTCACCGCCTTTAACCACTGGACGTGTCTTTCTATGGTCCTATATGAAAACTTACTATGATCAGGAGGTTTCCAAGTAGCTAAACGCAAACCCTGGTAGAGTCGTCACTCAGTTTCAAATCGCCTCGCTGTTTTCCGCTGCATACTGTAAAGCTGCACAGACTAGTGTTGCTCAAAATGGATTTGCTAAAACTGGGATTTGGCCAGTGAATCCTGAAATATTTCATGATTTTCTTTTTGCTCCAGCAGAAACTACTAATATAGAAGAAAATATAGTTCAACCTCCGCAACTAAAACAAAATATTCCAGAACCAAAAGAGATAGCGCCTGAGGTAAAGCTCTCAGAAATATCACCAATACCTCAAGTGATTTCAAGGGAAACAAAAAGAAAACGAAAATCTACTGGTTCGGAAATTTTAACAAGCAGTCCTAACTTGTAGGAACAAAAACAGAAAATGAATATAAAATCTGAAATTGAACGACGCAAAACAGCGAGAAAAGTAAAGAAGCGTCTGGTGATTTCTCCAGAGGATACATACGAAGAAACGAATGACGATGATGCCGCGTGCCTTTTTTGTAATGACCTCTACTCTAGGTCGAAAGGTAATGAATATTGGTTGAAGTGCCAAATCTGCTCGTCTTGGGCACATGCAGAATGTGCCGGAAAGTCTACAAGAGCCAAAACTTTCATATGTGACCTATGTACGTAGGAAATTTGTAATAAACGTTTTCAATATTCTTGTTTTTATTTTTTTCTAACCTTATAAAATCGAAGTTTAAAATGACATAGGGTATGTCATTTAATAGCAAGTATCCGCCTAAAATGACATAGTCAGCCATTTTTTTTAAATACATTTGAAATACTTATATAAGAATTGAACTTATGGCAGTTCTATTTTCTTTATTAAAAAGTGCATATTTGTAGCAAAATATTTAAAAAAAAAGGTAATTATTGGATAGGCCTGAGGCTAGATATAGGCCCCAATCCTTAGGGTATGTCATTTTAGGCAGAACTCCCTTAGTTCAATTTTTGAATCAGGTGCAGCAGTTCATGATCTTCAAAAATTCGAGAAATTCGCTGCAACTTCAAAATATTTTCTCTCAGCTTTGTTCTTTGTTGAACACAGGTTCAAATCTTCTTTTCTTATGCTCCTCTGTCAATTCTCTGTTTACCCAATATCGAAGAGTGCTACTATAGAGATATTGTACTTGTTCAAAGCTAAGAGGACCCTAAAAGGTGATACTCCTTCAGATCGGCGATTGTATTTCGTAAGGTTTCTTCATTGTAGCCATCTCTGCGCTTGCGTTTGTAGTTTTTTATCATTACAAAACTAAAACAAATACGGCTGGCTTGTGTTTCTGACAGTTTTTCTTCAAACAAATATATAACTCTCTTCGTTGATTTGAAGGAAACAAATATAACTTAGCTGTTTCAAATATGACCTTGCCCCACTATCCATATAGAGAAAAATATATTTTTTTTCATAATACAGATTAGGTACTTACGGCTCTACCAGCCGTTAATGGTAAAAAATACTTTGTCAGCTCACCAAAAAAAAAAGGTAAGCACTGCTCAAATAAATTTTAAAACAGTGAAACTAGAATATTTATAAATGCTTATAACGAAAACTGCCGTTGACAATATCCGGGCACTTCAAAACTGATCCAGTGGTAAGAAATTCCACATAGCAAAAAAAGTATATTCACATCCTGAGAATATGCTATCGACAGTCCACAACTCACATTCGTTTAGGTACATCCATAGCATATCTATGTCATATTTAGAAATTGATTAAAATCATGTTCGTTTGAATATATCCATAGCATATCCAAGTCATATCTAGAAATTGGTATAAAAATCATAAGTCAAAAAAGTGAAATTAAAAATAGTATTAAAAAGATTTTCCTACTTTAGTATTTTTAAAATAATATAATTTAAGGCCATGCGATTGCTCAGGTTGGTATTTAAATCTCCAACTTTTGGCAGTCCTGCGCCCGCACTTCGCGCACGGCAGATACAACACTTCGCGCTTGGGATGACATTACATAACCTCAGTTTTTGTCATTTTCTCTGCTCGTGTTGTGTAAGTTCTTTTGATGGCTTGTTTTTCATTTTCTTACAGTTCAGTAAGTATGTTCATTGTTTATTAAAGTGTTTTTGGTGTGTGAATTTGTAAATAATAAGTGAACAATATATATATAAGTCTAATTTTATAACGTACTTAATCATATTGCTTTCAACAGCCGAAATTTTACTCTTTTAAATAAGTCTTCAAGCAGCAAAAGTTAGATGTGATTTCGTAGGTTTATATCCAGAAAAACATAATGATTTGCTGTCATTAGAAGTATAGAGCCATTCAGCCGAAGGTGTAATAGCAGATGATATTTCATTAGCAGAAAATGTCTTAGTTTAAAGGTGTTTACTAACAATTCAATTAAAAAAAAGTTTTGAGGTACCTATTTAAAATCGTCCAGAAATTTTCGGTATTCATTATTAAAATAATTTATATTTTACTAAAAAATATAGATTAACAAATTCCTGAAATGTTAAGATACTGTAATAATAAGTTCTGTAATTCTTTAGATGCTGTGCGTCAAAATAACAGGACAATGGACGCATGTGAGGATGAAGTCATAGTAGATACACATTCAAAAATGGCTTGTCAACGCGAAGGAAATGCTTAACAATAAAAAGAAAAACGACCTTGACAAGTAAGAATTCCTTATTAATTTTTTAAAAACTGCAAGAACATAATAATATAATAGAAACCTGTTTTTAAAGTGCTCAGACATTACTCTACATTTTTATAAGGTAAATATTTTCTCAACCATTCTTTTATGTTTTTCTTTTCAGGAAAAACGAAACTGACGTTATAAAGCAGTAACTCCTTAATTTAAAAAACTAATAATTATGTCTGTAATTGTTTTCTAAGAGTTTGATTGTGCTCTAATAAAGCCTGTTTTTAATATTTTATGTTTACTTGATTTGATTTAAACAAATATGAGACTGACACTTTAATATTAAGTATTTGAAACGTCGATTGACCCAACATTTCGAGATACGGCGGCCATAGTGGCCATGTCGGCAAAATACTCTGGATTCTTAAATTTAGTAGGGGTAGTTAGCCGCAATAAAATCCTTGACACAAAAAATTATTATTTGCCAGCTTCCCAAAGGCTCTACTGAATGATGTTTGCATTGGAATGGTATATAGTATAGCCTATTTACATTTAAAATATTTTCGATGAAAATTCCAAGCAAGAATGGGCATCATACCTGCCTACAAGCAGAAACTGTAAAATAATCATTTAATTTTAGATACGCGAATTTGTGGCATTCGGATGAGGAATGAAAAGTAGATTTACTACTAACCCTACAACCGAGTGTCGTTGGTTCGAGTCTGGCTCATAGATTTCTACTTTTATTTATTTTTTTTTATTTTATCTTTATTTTCATTCTTGGTCTAAATACCAGAAATTTAAAAGTAAAAATCGGGTCATTCCTATTTTGGGCAAAACGAATATACTGTGCATGTCATTGGTATACACATACGAATCTTCTGTGAATGTGCGGAGGACATGCTAAATGTCCGGAAACGCATTTTCTCAGCATGTCCGACTTGTGGCCAAACGCATGTCGTATGCATATACGTAGTACATATATGTATGTTCTATGAATCTGCGGAGGATGTGCCACTCAATATCCATATCCGAAAGAGAATATATTTCATATATCCACAGGATATCTTTTTGCTATGTGGGAAATCGCATTGACGCACTTGCCCCGTATGGCGGACTTGCCCCACCCTCCCCTACTTAGACTTACCAATCTTGGGTCGTGGTTAACGTTCATCCGCGTCTCCCCTAAATGCCTAGTAAATAAATGATTCAACAATCGCGACAAATGAACAACTTGGGTGTGCACGAGGACACCAAATAAATTAATCACTAGATCATTTGTTTGAATAGATTTATTTCTAAATAATACGTTGATATTTGCAAAAAACCACACAACATTAACCTTTATTGCAAAATAATTGGTTGCAAATATAATGCCATTTTTATAAACACGATTTTTTGCTATTAATGCGGATATTTTATTGTTATTTATTAACTAGCGAAAACCACATAAAAAATTTAATTGTTATTATTTAAGGAAAATATTTTTGTAAATTTATCTTCACTAATTTGTCATTTCAGTGGCGTCGGAACAGAAAAGACAAGACCCTCCTCCCCTTTATTTGGTTAGTGTCTTCCTGAATATATTGTAATGTTTAAGTTTCGTCTCAACCGAAAATGTATTTTAATTGATTTTCGAGTGTCTAGGCAACTGTGTTACTTAATATAAAAAGAAAGGTTAACAATCAAAACTTTATAATTTAAAAAATCGGGCAACAAAGGAAACGTTTAATTTTTTACTCTTTTTTGTATTTTGCTAATAATTTTACATTTTTCAGTACCCACTAGTCTAGTCGAAAAACATCATCATTGTTCGACGTTTGCCATTCATCGATTATTCAAACATTACAAGAAAATAAAATGTATCCCTATAAAATGATACCTACTCATGAGCTAAAGGAAGGCGATTTTGATAGGAGAACGTATTTTTTGAACAAATGTGATTCAATTAGAACATGTTTTGTTTTCTGATGAGTGCACCTTTACACTTTACGGTCATGCTAATCGTCAGAATTGCCGCTATTGGTCTAGGGAAAATCCTCACTGGATGAGAGAAGAACAATATCAACAGCAATATCCTGAAAAGGTTAATGTTTGGGCAGGAGTTGTTGGAGATCATATCATAGGTCAATTTTTCATTAATGGCAATTTAGATGGCGATAATTACTTAACACTGCTCCAAAATAACATCTTACCAACTTTGACAAACTTATATCCTGATCCAGCAAACCTACAACTTCCAGCGAATATAATATGGTTTCAGCAAGATGGAGCACCGCCCCATTACCAAATCAATGTACGGCACCGAGTATTTCCAAGTCGGTGGATAGGGAGGCGTGGATCGATGGAATGGCCAGCACGATCCCCTGATCTGACGCCATTAGACTTCTTCTTATGGGGTTATGTCAAAAATATTGTATACAAAACTAAACCCCCCGACTTAGCTGACTTAAGAAGACGAATAACGCTTGCGATTAGATAGGTCACGCCTGCGATGTTCAGTAGCGTTAGAAGAAATTTCTATTTAAGATTAGGATGTCGCCAAGACGTTCGCGGCGAGCATTTTTAACATCTCCTACATTAATGTTTTTTTTTTTTGTTTTTTACATTATCAAGAAATAAACAGTATTACTTATTAATTTTCTAGTGTGTTGTTAATTTTTGCAATAAATCTGAAAACACTTAATATTGCCGAAACAGTTGAAGATAGGTATAGGATATTGTACATAAAATATGTTTGAAAATTCTGAAGAATCCAAAAATTGAATAATATACAGGGTATTGCTTTTAAAATAAGAAAGTTAGTATTGGCCACTGTTACATAACACACCCTGTATAAAAAGTTTTTATTGAAAAAAATGCGCAACTAAAAATCAATCGACGTATCCGAGCGTTTTTTCGGACACGATCCCATGTATTTGTTATCGAACTTATTCCATTAATAATACACACTGTATAATAGATTAAAAGAAAAAATCGTTGGGTGAAGCACTTTTGTCGCCAAAAATTTCCGAAATGACAGTAATTTTCGAACTATTTCAACACGAACTCTCTTAAAAGGTCTAAGGAAGGTAAAGGATCACTGACAGTGTTGCCAAACGTGACTGGTTTTATGTCGATCTACAATATTCACATTCGTGGAAGAACCGTTCTAACCATCAGTGCCTGACAATATTAAACTGTCTAATAAAATCAACCAGTTGTAGGACTTAACAAGGCATCCTGGGGTCTACATGTAATATTCATTCGGTATTCCATTTCTGATTACAAACAATTCCCGGACTACTGGTTAAAACTGGAACAAGCCTAATGCTTTTATATCGCTATACTAGGCTTACATGGGTAGAAGGGCACTAACCGGTTTCTGATTCGTCTTTTTATTTTAAATTCAATGTTGTTGTTCAGCAGAGACCACGTGAAGGTGGGATATTCTCTGCCAGGATGGGAAATGGGAAAGGTTCTAAAATCGGGTAATATCTTATAATTATCTTTTTAAACTCGGAAAAGTAAAATAGCAATCATATCGCTACAATGTAAATATGGCAACAGCGCAACGATTAGCTGTTATAAATGGTCGTCTCTTCGGCTATCAGCTGTTATCGTCGGACAATCTAAATATTTCTTTTCTCTTCAAGTGTTTACATTTTTCGGCATTTTTTCCATTTTTTTTGTGATAGTTTTCGTGTCCTTTAACAAATAAGTGTATATTATGACTTCTACAAGTGATATTTTAGTGGAGATGGCAAAATTTGAAGAATACCTGCCAAATATCGTATCTATACCTGTAAATGAAACATTTTTAATATTCTTTTTCTTAAAAACTACTAAATTCCGGAGGAAAACAACTTCGGATTCATGATCAGCGACCTCAAATTAGGCTTTAAATAAAAAATTAGAGAAAAATTCGCTGTAAGTACTCAGTTTTTCAAATAATTTTTTTTGGAAAATAGTGCTTCGTCCAACGATTTTTTAGTTTTAATGTGTTCCATTTGAGGTAGGCTTTTCAAAAAATCCAAAAAAGCTACGAAATTTGAGCTGACCTATAAGGCACAAGAACCAGAAAACTTTCTCAAGTTTCTACTTCAAATCCGTCCATAATGTTTTATTAAAAAAATAAATATTACCCTTTCAAAATAAATGTAGTTCAAGAGTTATCAGAAGATTATTATGAACGAAGAATTGAATTTTATGATATTATGATGTCAAGGTAGTACCAAAATAACCAGTTTTTTAAGTTTATAGTATTTTCGGATGAAGCAACATTAATGTTAAATGGTAAAGTCAATAGACACAACTGTAGGTTTTGGGCCAATGAAAATCCTCACTGGATGAGAGGAGGTCATACACAACGCCCTGAAAAATCGGATGTGTGAGCTGGGCATTAAGGTAACCACAAGATCGGTCCATTTTTTTTGTTTATCAAACTTTGACATCAACAACGTTGAGCTCTTGGAAATGCAAATAGGACCTACTATACGAAATGTGATTGGTCCAAATTATGCAAGTACATTCTTCCAACAGGACAGAGCTCCTCCCCATTTTAGTCGAAACGTGCGAGAATTTTTGAACAACACTTCCGAATAGGTGGATCGGTAGAAGAGGTACAATCAAGTGGCCACCTAGATCCCCTGATTTGTCGCCTAATGACTACTTTTTATAGGAACACTTGAAGAACAAAGGTACACCTCAAAATTTGACTGATTTGCAGGGTCGAATTTTGGACGAATTTCAATTAATAACACCACAAATAATTTAGAACACAATTCAAAAATTTTATTTTCAATTAGCCTCACTGTCAAGCTGAACAGGGAAAACAGTTTGAACATTTAATATAATTTTTTTTTTAATTATGTATACTCGTTATTTCGAAAACTACTGATACCAGGAACAAAGTATGTATGTGTATAACAAATGTAATGTAGAATCTTTAAATTAAAAAATATACAGGGTGTTACGTACAAAAACTTAAAATTCGTTTGATTTCCAGACAAACTAAACAGCTGAAAATAACGCCAATATCATCATTCGGTTCGTAACATCCTCTTAGACAACTGTCGTACCAAATTTGGTTTAAATCGGCCAATAAATTGTTAGGTTACTTAGTCGTTTTCAGACTTTATACGCACTGTAGATGTTAAGAGAACAATATATACTTTAAACAAAAATAAAGGTTATATACATTGTTATACAAAAGCTATTAAAGTCTCTTTCTCCGGAACATTAAGGGGCCCTCATAGTGATAAGGTTGGCTCTTAATAGTACATGCTTTTAAACAATTTATTATTGGTTTCTTTTACATATTAAACTGGTTCAGCATCAAGTTAAATTATACAAAAGCAAAACAAATTTAAGGATAAATCTGTGTCTCGTCAAGGTTGCCTTAAAAACCCACGCAAATCTGGGTTCCGATGAAAGACATTAACATAATTTGTAGCAAAGGTTTACCCACATGGAATTACGGTCAGTCATAACCATTGTTTTTTTTTCTTAATTTTTTAATTCTTCTATACCAACCTATAAAAAAAATATTTAAATGTGGTACATACATGTATATGCAGCGAAGCGTGTAGGCACCTGTACATTTTCGGTAATTATTTTTTATTCAAGAAGCGTGTACTTTTACACACAACAAATGCCAAGATCTTTGTTGCTGAATAGAATCTGGAATAAAAGATCTGTAAGAAACATAAAAAAAAGCTGGCCTTGGTATTTTCTAAAAAATTGTTCTTAATACAGGGTGTTTCAGAATAAGATGCTGATCCTTAATGGTGTGAATCCTTAGGTAATTTTAAGAAGAAAAGTTCAAATTAACATATATCCTTAACCTATCAACTTTCGAACTACAGGGCGTTAAATTTTTAAGAAAAAAATCGTTTTTCTATCATAACTTTAACAACTTTCTAGCTATTTTTATGAATTTTTCACACATGCCCTCTAAGCATCAATAGCCATTTTTTGGTGTAGAAAAATTTTAAAATTTTTTAACCAGTGGCGTCCTGAAAGTGTTTGGACTAGACATTTTGGAAAAATATTATGTACGCCACTGCTTTTTCTCAAGATAAAAATTGTTTTTAAAATACTCATTCATTTTAGGCCAAATTTAATATCTTGCCTTTTTATCGTCCGACAAACAGTTTCCGACAAAAAAAAATAAAAAGCATTAAATGCGCATTTGCTATGTGCCTATGGTTTTTTTTTACATTAAGTTAAAACAACTAACATTAAATAACGTGTTAACAAAAACGAAAATAATTTAGATTAGCTGTTGAAAGTGGCCACCACCTGCAAGAATGCATGCTTCAGCTCTTCTCCTCATTGAGTCTCGTACCCTTTGAAAAATTCCTTGAGTATTTCTGATAGTGTCGAAACAAACTATTATGCGGTTTCTCAACTCCTCTTCAGTATTTATTGGGATGCTGTAAACCAACGTTTTCAGATGTCCCCACAGGAAAAAATCTAGACTGTTTAGATCAGGGGATCTAGGTGGCCACGATTGTGTTTCTCTGCGCCCTATCCATCGATTACTATAATGTTAATTTAAAAACTCTCGTGCTAAGAGACTGAAATGGGCAGGTGCACCATCGTGCATAAACCACATACGATGTCGGGTTAAAATAGGGACGTCGTCTAGCAAATTTGGTAAAGTGTGTTCAAGAATTGGCGATAATTGATTCCGTTCAATCTGGCTGGTAAAAAATAAGGCCCAATTAGATAATCACCAATAATTCCAGCCCAAACATTTACAGAAAATTGCTCTTGGTGGTGGGATTCCGTAATGGCATGTGGGTTTTCTTCTGCCCAGAAGTGATTGTTATGAAAATTTTGTATGGCATTCCTGGAAAAATTAGCTTCGTCCGTGAACAAAATTCTGGCATCAAATTGGGGATTTACGGTAACCATTTGAATAAACCATTGGCAGAAATTGATGCGTAATGGAAAATCCCTAGGAAGTAGGGCCTGGACCCGTTGAATATGGTACGGATATAACAAATAACTTTGAAGAATTCTCCAGACTAGGACATGAGTAATATTTAAAATATTCCGAATTTTTCTGGTACTTATATTAGGGTTTTGTTCCACTAAATTTAAAACAGCTTCTTCGGTTTCCGGTGTTCGTGTAGTTTGGTGTGCCCCTTTTAAGTAGTTTTTTGTTTCAAAGATCCCGTTTCACATAACTTTCTGTGAGTTCCTGAAATCGTTTGTGCATCCGGAACTATTCTATTTGGACAAAACTCTTGGTATAATCGTCTGGCTTCGAATGCATTGCCGTCAGCAAGCCCGTACAGGTAATGCATATCCGCAAACTCGACATTTTTAAAGTTTACCATGATACTTATACGTTTAAAAAGTATTACGTTTTTAAAATTTAAGTTAAATGGAAAGCCGTGTACATAAATAAATAGCTGTCAAAACTATTTGGCATTAAATATTTCGTTATTGTCATTGTTTCCTTAACAAAGTTCATAGCCTACTTGTCAGAAACCATAGGCACATAGCGAATGCGCATTTAATGATTTTTATTTTTTTTGTCGGAGACTGTTTGTCGGACGATAAAAAGGCAAGATATTAAATTTGGCCTAAAATGAATGAGTATTTTAAAAACAATTTTTATCTTGAGAAAAAGCAGTGGCGTACATAATATTTTTCCAAAATGTCTAGTCCAAACCCTTTCAGGACGCCACTGGTTAAAAAATTTTAAAAATTTTCTACACCAAAAAATAGCTATTGATGCTTAGAGGGCATGTGCGAAAAATTCATAAAAATAGCTAGAAAGTCGTTAAAGTTATGATAGAATAACGATTTTTTTCTTAAAACTTTAACGCCCTGTAGTTCGAAAGTTGATAGGTTAAGGATATATGTTAATTTGAACTTTTCTTCTTAAAATCACCTAAGGATTCACACCGTTAAGGATCAGCATCTTATTCTGAAACACCCTGTATACTATAGAGACCAATATATTCCGTCCATTCTCGCACGTTTCGCTGATCGCAAGCCATATTGATGCGTTCAATAATCGCGCGATTGTGACAGTGACAAAGAGAACGAAATAGAATAATTAAGCAGGATTGCCAGTCATTTCAATCAGTCCATCATTTCGTAACAGTAACAACATTTTCCATAACTACTATACAGGGTGTTTCTTAAGGACATGCGAACTTTTGAGAGTGTGAATCTACATGAAAAATGAATGATAGTTTGTTTTATAAACTAAGGCCCAAAGATGTTGCATTGCGAAAATAGGAGGTGTTAAAGTTTTAGGAAAATAATGGAAATTATTTAATATTTTCGAAACTACTTCAGATATTTTCGTAATATTTACTACGTAGCGATAGATAAGAAAGATGCATGTTTTTCAATACATAAATAATTTTCAGCTTTAACAGAAGCGTGCCTACAATATGAGGAAGGAAATGTTACGCTAATAGTTTTATTCCCAAATTAGAAATATTCGTGAATTTGAAACATAGCTCTCCTGAGTTGTTTTCCTGCGATGCGCCGTTTTTGAGTAAAAAAAACGTATTTTTAATTTAATAGGAAAAATTAAACACATTACGGGTTGGCATCTGTGTGTAATGAACAACTGACAATATACAACATTAACATAACATTGCAACTAACATAGAGCGATTATTACAAAAATTTTTGAAAATGCCCCCTTTCACTTAATACGCATACTTCCGCCCTCCCCCTCATGGAATTGCGCACTAGTTGAAACGTTCCCGGAGTATTTCTTATTCTATCACATGCTGCAACTATTCTTTCCATTAATTCGATAAACAGTTTGCAAATAATTGCGAACCACTACACTGAAATGTGCTGGTGCACCATCATGCATGTACCACATAATATTGTTTTTCCACTACTAACCTATAACATCGCCATTATTGACCGATTATTAATGCTAGAAACCGTTTTTCTCTACCTTATAAGTCATTATTGACCATGGTCAATAATAAGCCATTGAAATCCATTATTGGCCGATCTTTGACCTTAACCGAATTTTGTTTGAACGCAGGTAACTTGATTTTTTAATTCTACAACATCAATTCATTGTAGTTAGGCAACCAGATAATTATCAATACATATTAGATTACTTGATATTGTAAAATATCGATACAATCAACATTTTTTCTGCTTCCATCCTTAATTCGGGAGGTGTACACATAATATTATCACTAACATTTTCTTCGCTCATTTTTTAAAAAAACGCAAAACTCGTGAAATCTGATGACACAAATGAACACAAATTGACATTGACAAAGCCACCTGACAAAACAACAAAATATCTTGCCAATTCCAAAGCGCAGGTACTTGATTAAAAAATATACTTATACCTACCTCTAATTTTTTATAATAATTATTAATACTATAGATAAATGTCATATAAAAGTTTGTAGTAGTGGAAAAAATAATATATTAACCACGGTTTAGACAGCTTATTATAGCCCTCGCGTCTTAAATCCCTCGTCGCTTCGCTCCTCGTGATTTAAACTCGCCGCTCGGGCAATAATGATGGCTGTCTAAACCTTGGTTAATAATATACTATTTTCCACTACAAACCTATAACATCGCCATTATTGACCGATTATTAACGTTAGAAATCGTTTTTCTCTACCTTATAAGTTATTATTGACCATGGTCAATAATAAGGCATTGAAATCCATTATTGACCGATCTTCAAGAATCTATTTGAACGCAGGTAACTTGATTTTGTGATTCTACAACATGAATTCATAAAGGTGATTTCTTGTGGTTAGGCAACCAGATAATTATCAATATACATATTAGATTATTACAGATGCTATTGTAAAATATCGATACAATCAACATTTTTTCTGCTTCCATCCTTAATTCTGGTGGTGTACACATAATAATATCACTAACATTTTCTTCGCTCATTTTTAAAAAAACGGAAAACTCGTGAAATCTGATGACATAATGAACAAAAATGGACATTAACAAAGCCACCTGACAAAACAACAAAATATTTTGCCTATTCCAAAGCGCAGAGGTAACTTGATTAAAAAATATACTTATACCTACCTATCATTTTTTATAATTATTAATACTATAAAGATAAATGTCTTATAAAAGTTTGTAGTAGTGGAAAAAATATTATATTAAACACGGTTTAGACAGCTTAATTATAGCCCTCGCGTCTTAAATCCCTCGTCGCTCCGCTCTTCGTGATTTAAACTTGCCGCTCGGGCAATAATGATGGCTGTCTAAACCTTGGTTAATAATATACTATTATTTATTTTATGCTATCAGAACATCCTCAAGCAGCAACGGCAGTTATTCTTGAAGGAAATTGAGCTAAGATTGTCTGTCAACTCGTCTCGGCAGGAAGAATGAGCCAATGAAGTGCTTACCTATAATTCCTGCCCATCTTCTTCTTTGAGTGCCGTGCCTGGGTTCAGGCGTTGGCTATCATCATGCTGACCATTCCGTGAAATCTATCCCTGTCTGCCGCTATTCTGAAAACATCTTCCACTTGTAGACCTGTCCAATGTCTGATATCGCGTAGCCAGGATAGCTTCTTTCGACCAATCCATCTCCTTCCCTCCACCCTACCCTGTATTATGAGTCGGAGCAAGTAATATTTTGGACCTCTAATAATATGCTTATACGTTTACCGAAAATTTGTGTAGGAAACAGTGGCGGCTCGTGGCCTATTGTACAGGAGCGCTACCGGCTTATCCGAGCATTTTTGTAATAATTAGGCATATTTTAACTTCATAATGAAAAATGTCATATTTGCGCGTTGTGTTAATTTCGGTTGTTTCTTTTTAAAAATATTGTACCTAAGATATTGTGTCAAGCCATTCTTAATTATTAACCTATCTTACCTATAGTCTGTTGCTTAATGCGAGAGAGTAATAAATCATTATTGAACTATAAAACCCAGTGGTCTTCGCCCTATTCCATAGGTGTAGGTCAATTATTATTATTTAATTATGTTTATTGGCAGGGGTCCCAAGATCGGGTAGGTAGAGGCACAGGTAGGTAAACTACCTGTGCCGCACTATTTCAAAAATTTCAAATATTTTCGGCAGTTGTTGGAGAACTTTGTGCTTGAAAATGGCTAGTGTTTCTGAATTTGTTGGTGTGAAACGGATTAGTCAAACTGCGCTTTCTAAAAACAAGAAAATTATTATTCTCAATGTGTTCAACGCTCTTCCCAACCAAAATTCAACATTCGGGATTGCAAAAATAGTTGAAATATATTCGAATATGAATGAAGTCGGACAGTCAACAATATACCGACTTGTGCACTAAGATAAACGCGGCCCCATCAGGTCACCAAAGAGAAGTACAGGAAGAAAAGAAACTATAATAAATGAAGATGAAAAGATCGCCATCAGAAGAATCATACACTCGTTTTACTTAAGAAAAGAAATACCTTGGACCAAATAATGTCTGAAATAAAAAAGGATGAATTCATTCCACCCATGGGTGAGAAGAAATTATTAAAAACTTTGATGGAAATGAATTTTTATTATAAAAAAATCAAAACAGAAAATTACTTTTAATAGAGAAAGACGATATCATCTGCTGGCGACGACGATATTCGAAGGGACAACAACTATTATATGGACGAAACTTGGTTAAATGAAGAATATACCGTTCGTAAAATATAGCAGGATAAACATATAAAAAGCGCGAAGCAAGCTTTCATGGAAGGATAATCCACTGAAAAAAAAGCACCTTTGGGGAAAGGTAAAAAATTAATAATTACTCACATTGGTAGCAAAAATGGGTTTGTCGATGGCAGCTTACTGGCATTTAAAACAAAGCGGACTGGAGACTATCATGAAGACATGGACGCTGATGTCTTTGAAGAATACTTCCAACAAATGCTAGATCTTATTCCTCCTGGGTCTGTTTTAGTGATGGATAATGCCAGCTAGGACTCCAGAAAATCTGAAATAATACCAACGTCTTTTCGGAAAAAAGTAACATCACTCATTGGCTTACTGTAAATAAAAAGCCATTTCATAAAGATAACTTATGAATTTTTTATATAGATTCACACCCTTATATATTCGCATATTATTAACGAACACCCTGTATAAGAACAACAAATAATAACTCACAGAATTATCATAAAGAATCAAAATAATACAATTTAATGAATTAATCTTATTGGGAATGAAAACGATATTATATACAATAAATAAATCATCAGTTAAGACCAATAGTACTTTCGTTTCTCCTTATTTCTTTCATTTTCATGTCACTATTATATCACTGCTCTCGTTCCCACTTTGGGGCAGTTGGCAAATAAATTGCTATAGCTATTTCACCATCACCCCCAGCACAGTAATAAATGCGTTCGGTATACACCCTTGCCCCTGATTGGTTAAGGAAGGTTGGTACAGAAACACAATACAAAGCCTAAAGCTTTGAAGTATGACAGAAGTAACTCGAAAAACAGTCGTTCTAAAGTTGTCAGATAGAGTGGTCACCTGTTACCAGCTTTAATATTTCTCTATACTTAATTCCGTGAATATACTACAAACTACAAGTACACTGTTAAAGAAAGAAAGTGAGTTTTTTCAAACACAGACACCGAAGTGGGACAGCTCTCCTGAGAAATTACCTACGTAAGTAATGTTTCGTTAGTGTTTCTGTCCTCTTGTTAAAATTAAGCACCCCAGTGATATTTTTACAAATAGTCTGCATTATACAGGGTGTCCTGGGTCCTGGCCAAATAGTGGTACACACAGGCCCGTTCCTGGGGTGTCTGGCGCCTACGTGCAGGTTTCTTTGGTGCGCCCCTAGTTAAAAAAAATGGTCCTGTTTTTTTAAATATATTTCGCGAAAAACTGGCAATGATTTGAAATGTAAGAAAACTGATAAAAAATAATTAGAAAAAATATTTATTAAATTACCATAACAAACAAAATCACAAAAAATATTTTGGTAAGTACCTATATCAAAAGAAAAATACACCCTAAAGAAACAAAAAAAAACGGTATAAACAGTACTTATAATCAATATATCATTAAGATTATTTACTCGATTGTTTATGAAATATAATAAATAGTGGGAACTAAAAGCAGTACATTCACAAGAAAATTAAAGAAGAATAAAATTAATCTAAATAAAATAAACAATAACAAAAACACAAAACAATATTATACCTAGTACTTATATGGTAGGTTACAGAAATATTTTAATGATAAAAAAATAAACGTTTTAAAAATGAAAAAATACTATTTTGTTATGAACAAAACAAAAGAGGAATGATATACCTAAAACAAAACACGTCTGGCTTTCACGGATGCAAGCTCGTTGATCATCTGATTATGATCAAGAGCATCAGAAATATTATTTTCAATCGAAATAATGGCCAAATCTGATAGGCGTTCTTGACTCATGGATGTCCTTAAATAATTCTTTATTAGTTTTAACTTAGAAAAACTTCTTTCACCTGAAGCTACTGAAATGGGTAATGTAAGATATATCCTTAAGACTATAAATAAATTTGGAAAAAGAGACTGTAGATTTTTTTTAGTTATACAGGGTCGTTGGTATGTATGGAAACGGTCGATTATTCCATAAAGTAAAACAGTTAGCAAAAAATATTTAAGACAAAAGTTTTAGGGTTTCTAAAGCTCTATTAGAATTTTAAAAAAATAAGTATACAGGATGAGTCAGAAAACCGTAGAGAAACAAAGTTACTTTTTTTTAAATGGAACACCCTATATCTTAGAATATTTTTGGATTTTACATAAAATAACAATTATTTTTCAATAAGTGCATTATAAGTCTAAACCTAATAGTTTCCGAGATATCGACTTTTGAAAAATTACATTATTGAACTTTGACAGCTTCTAGCTTTCTAACGGTACGTCTTAGAGTAAAACGGCTTACATGTCCCTATCTTAGTTTCTTATTATCTTCCTAAAAGTGTCAACTTCCGGTTAATCCGGATGTAACCCAAAAGCCGGAAATACAGTACTTCCGATTTAACCGTAAGTTGATGTTTTTGGTAAGCTAATAAAAAAGTAAGATAGGGACATGTAAGACGTTTCACTCTAAGACATACCGTTAGAAAGCTAGAAGCTGTCAAAGTTCAAAAATGTCATTTTTCAAAAGTCGATATCTCGGAAACTATTAGGTTTAGGCTTATATTGCCCTTATTAAAAAATAATTGTTCTTTCATGTAAAATCCAAAAATATTCTAAGATATAGGGTGTTCCATTTAAAAAAAAGTAACTTTGCTTCTCTACGGATTTCTGACTCATCCTGTATACTTATTTGTTTAAAATTTTAATAGACCTTAAAAAGCTCTAAAACTTTTGTCTCAAATATTTTTTGCTAACTGTTATACTTTAAGAAATAATCGACCGTTTCCATACATACCAACGACCCTGTATAATTTAAAATGTCTATGGGAAAGGATGAATCAGTAGTATTTTAAGGATTAAGAATTTTATATGTTGAAATTTCATTATGTAAATCTAAGCCGTCAATGTCTTTAGATATTACTGCATTAATCTCAACTTGCAATGCGGTATCTAAATTTACACATGATTCTTTAATTAAGTCAGATTCTAAATTTTTAAAATTACATAATAAACCAAATAAATTTTGAAATTTGTTTATACCCTCAAACCGCTTTTGTGAAGACTAAATGGTTGTATCTAAAATTAGAAAATAAAAATCGATTTTAAATTTTTGCTTTGGATCTGCTACAGATTCATCCTTACTTTCATATGAAAATTGTTGCTTAATTTTTCGTTGCCGTACTATTGGGAATATCTGCTCTAAATCGTATTTTTCTGCTTCTTCTTTAGCTTTATTGATGAGCAAATCAAAATTTTTTTCTGACCGTTTTTTGTTAAAACAAAGATTTAGATTTTCAATTTCTTTACGGCAGTCATTTAAGTTTCTATTCGGATCTTGTAGTATTTTACTTACTATATTAATTTTTCCTAAAATATCATGCCAGATTAAAATCGAACAAATAAATTTAAAAGTCGGGGCATGTAGTGTCCAACAAGGAAACTACGGGGAGAACTCATTTGTGCTATTATTAAGGCAAACGCTTGGTAAAATTTTTAGACATATTGAAATGATAAAATAAGAAAAAAATTTGTTTTTTTTAAATTTGTAATAAAGAATATTGAATGACCGTCAATTTTGCGCCCCTAAAATTTTGCGCCTGCGTGCATACACGTGCTGCACGCTCGCCAGGAACGGCCCTGGGTATATACACGGTACACAGCAGAACTATTCATTATGTAAAAGTGCTAGTATTTAATATAACATATTTCTCTATTTTAGATCTAGCATCACAATATAATGCACTATAACAATATGAAATAAAATGGCGTCACCTTAACTTTATTCTTTCTTATTATTATTCTTACTATTACCTATCCTACCATGAAATATTAAGCCGAACTATAAGGTTCTAGATTTACTAATATAGTGGCTTTATTTTCTGTTTGAATTGCTTTCAAGCATTTTTACATTCTTGGGCAATTTAATAAATATTTGTTTCTACGCTCGTTATTAAAACTCGACTTTTTCACCATTATAAATGCATAAAGCACATTTTTTTAACATGTTTAAAAAAGTAGATCAGAGTAAAAAAAAGTTCCATAACGGTTCACATCGCATTAGGTGAGGGTGAAAAAGTGAACCGTTATAGAACTTTTTTTCACTCTGATTTATTTTTTTTTAACAAAGTCGGATTTCTATGACAAATCTGTCATTATTATATTTATGCCTTATTGTTTATTAGGCTAAGTAATAATAACTTTTTATGTTCTGCGGACCAGTCTATATCAGTCCACAGGCCGCCAATCTTGAACTTATACGATAAGTTAGAGCACATGATTTCCACGCTCGGGAGTAATTTGGGTACCTGGTATCAGCAGAAATATTTTGGAGCACCAGAGCAGCATGTGTAGTGGAATTTTAGGATATAACTTCCTGTTATGTGATTTAGGTGGTATTGTTTTGCTGTTGACTTCCTTAATCAAATCAAATATGATTTTTGAACTGGAAATATATCATTTCAAACTTTTAAATTAATATTTGTAAATCAAGTACGATGCTATGGAGACAGGCATATCTAGATGGCTCTAATTCGATAAATTTATAGTAACGTATATTTTTATACACCGCGGCTCTCACCTCAAATAGTTTCTAATATTTAAAATCGGCCCATAAATTAACTTGAACCAATCTATATAGTCATTCGTTTACGATCGTAGAAAAAATATTGTATGAAACTCGTGCATAATCGTTTAATGAAAAATCATAAAGTAGAACACAACCGCGAATTCATAGACTCATTCGAAAAATGCAAACTTCTATTAACAAATGATCCAATACTTCAACACCCAGATTTCACAAAACCCTTTAATCTTATAACAGGCGCTTCAAATTTTGCGATCGAAGCAGTTCGCTCTCATGGACCAATAGGTAAAGATCTCCCTATCGCTTTTGCATCTCGCACTTTAAATCCAGCAGAATGCAATTACTCAACAATAGAAAAAGAACTCATTGCTACCGTGTGGGCAACCAAATATTTCGATCAAAAAAGTTTAAAATAATTTCAGATCACAAACCATTGCAATGGTTATTCGCTATAAAAGAGCCAAATTCAAAATTAGTCCGTTGGCGTCTCAAGCTAGCAGAATACAACTGTGAAATTATCTATAAAAAAGGTAAAAATAATACAAACGCCGATGCCCTATCTCGCATCCCAAAACAAATAAACAACATCGAAGACGATGAGCAATTATCCATAATTGAAATTGGGCATTGCCCGTTAATTAATAAATAAATAAATAAATAAATAAATAATCCCTAATATCGATATTTCACAAGAAACTCCAGACCTTAATCCAAAAGACATCGACGACATCTTACAATCCCTAACCCTCAGTAAACCAGACACTCCAAAAATAAGTATAACTTCAGATGTTATTATTAAACCGAAAGACGCACCCCAAATCATAGACACAACAGACACACAGACGGTACACTCTAGTCACGAAAACCCAATTATTGGCGCTCCCTACGTAAACAAAGCTATTAATACCTACAAAAACCAAGTTAGTTTTAGATATGCATCCAATAATTAGATACAAAATTGAATACTCACAACTATTTGATAAACAAAGCATCTTCATATTTTTACCAAACAATCCCAACGAAGAGCTTCTTTGCAAAACATTGAAAGAAAATTTTGTGCCTGGAAAAACGTATTGCCTTCATTTCTTAAGCGAAAGCTTAGAACCCATTATAATAAATAATTTTCAAACTTATTTCAAAAATAACGATTTTCAATTATATATCCAAAATAATATTAGAAGATGTTACTGATAACGACGAACAACAACAATAATAAAAATATTAACACGAAACAAAAACCACCCATGTATACAAGAAAACATAATATCACTAAAAAAAAGATTTTATTGGCCTAGCCTAGAAAACGACGTCAAAACATACGTCAACCTTTGCGAAATTTGTCAAAAGACAAAATACGAAAGACATCCCAATAAATTAATCTTTAAACCAACCCCTTTAGGACATGAACATTTCGATCATATATACATATATCCTTACTGGCATGGAAGCCTTCATCCCTTTCTCAAAAAAGTACCCTTCTAACGGCAAGCCTTGGTTTACCAAAAATTGCGAACGAGCTGTTAAATCAAAAAATTATTACTACCGACAATGGCGTAAAAATCCTACCGCCGAAAATCGTACCATCTTTGTTAACGCTCGAAACCAATGCAAGCAAACGATAAACCAAAGCAAAGAAGCTCACAACCAGAGGATCAGAGACAAACTTCTTGAATGTCCTAGCGGCTCAAAATCATTTTGGTCGGTAGCTAAGGCCGTCAGTCAGAACTTTACCAAGTCAACCATTCCACCTCTAACACGTTCTGATGGCACCATTGCGACCAAAGCACAGGAAAAAGCAAACTTACTGGCGGAACTATTCTCTTCACATTCAACGGTAAATTTTCAGGGAAGTACTCCACCGAAAATTACCCATGTAGAATCGAGAATGCCCGATATTGTCTTTTACCACCGCCATGTTAAACGAATCTTGAGGAGTCTCGACACTAAAAAGGCTTCTGGTCCTGACGATATTCCAGTCATTGTAATTAAGACATGCGCTGACGAACTGACACCGGTATTTTGTAGGCTTTTTAACTTATCCTACAAAAAAGGAATATTTCCTTCTTGCTGGAAAACTGCGAGAGTCCAGCCCATACCCAAAAAAGGCAAGAAGACTTTGCCAAACAACTATCGTCCAGTCGCATTGCTTTCGGTTATATAAAAAGTTATGGAGAAGGCTATCAACCAAAAATTACTAAAATACCTGGAAGGCTTCAACATTATTAGTGACCGCCAGTATGGATTTCGTAAGTCTAGATCAACAGGAGACCTTCTCGCTTATGTCACTCATGTTTGGAACAACGCAATAGAACACCATGGGGAGTCCCGGGCGGTAGCACTGGACATTTCCAAGGCTTTTGACCGAGTATGGCATGAGGGGCTCCTAACTAAAGTGAGAGCATACGGAATGCCGGTTCAATTTTGTTCATGGCTGTCGAGCTTTCTTACTTACTTTACTTTACTTTTTCGTGTCCGGATCCGTAGGTTAAAGCTTTTTGGCCCAGTATCGGGCCACGTCAGTAGCATGGTTGTTGGCAGTCCATAAATCTTCAAGGGTGCAGGTGCTTGGGCAAAGTGTGCACGCAGTTAGATGTTCCATGTTCTGGGTCTCTCCGCAGTCGCAAGAGGTGTCCCGTGGGTCTATTTGTCCCCATTTAACTTTGTTGGTTTTCACAGGGGCGACCCCGGTTCTGATACGGTTGAGGGTCTTCCAGGTGTTCCACTCCAGATGGTGGCCGCTTGGGTTGTTTTGGCGGAGGGGGTAGTCATCTGGCGGTTCGTCGTCAACCATTTTTAGAAAACCTTTGCGGGGTCGGAGTCTGTTTGTATGTTGGATTTCCCCATGGAGGGGATGCCTTTCGTCGAAGGTTTGCTTAAACTTTTCTGTATACTCAGATGTTCGCCGTCGTATGTGGGGAGCGGCAAAACCTGATGCTCTATATAGTGCGGGGAGAGGTGTCGCTTTCATACATCCTGTTATTAATCGGCATGTCTCATTGAGGGCAACATCCACCTGTTTTGCATGGCTTGATCTGTTCCATACTGGGCATGCGTATTCCCCCGTTGAGAAACATAGTGCCTCAGCTGTAGTCTTCAGGGTTGTAGGTTTTGCGCCCCATTTACTTCCGGCTAGCTTTCTTACGAGGTTGTTCCTAGTAGTGACCTTTTGTCTTGTTTTATTACAGTGTTGTCTATACGATAGTGTTCGATCGAGTATGACTCCAAGATACTTCGGCTGTTCTGTATGTTCCAGAAGGGTTCCCCCCCAGGCGACTGTAAGTTGGCGTTTTGCGTCTTTGTTTCGCAGGTGGAAGGCGCTTACTTGAGTCTTTGTTGGGTTTGGTCGTAGGGAGTTTTGGTCGTAGTAGTCAGCCATAGTTGCCAGAGCGCTCTCGAGTTTGCGCTCAACGCTTTGGAAGTCCTCGTCCTGTACAGCCAAGGCCAAGTCATCGGCGTAAAGGAAGTGTCTTGAATAGGAGAGGATAGGCTGGTCGTTGGTATATATGTTGAATAGCATTGGGGCCAGTACGCTACCCTGGGGTAGCCCGTTCTTTTGGTCTCTCCACCTACTCTTCTTCCCATTCAGTGTCACGAAGAACTGTCTATTCTGTAGGATGGACCCAATAACCCTAGTTAGGTTGTAGTCTTTTGTCATCGCATATATTTTTGCAATGAGGGATCTGTGGTTAACAGTGTCGTATGCAGCCGACAGATCAACCAGAGCGACTCCAGTGATTGCTTTATTTTCGTAGCCCCTCTCTATGTGTTCAGTGAGGGCGAGGACCTGGCCGGTGCAGGACTTTCCGGGTCTGAAACCTGCTTGTTGTTGTATGAGGTTCTTTTCAACTACTTGTTCCATGCGCTGTAACGTCAACCGTTCGTATAATTTGAAAAAATGGCACAGCAGTGAGATGGGTCTGTAGCTGCTGGCCGTTTCTGGGTCATTGCCTGGTTTGAGTAGGGCTATCACTTTCGACTTCCTCCATGATTTTGGGATCTTGTAATCTTTTGTGCAGTTATTGAATAGGGCTAGTAGCCAGTTTTTAGCTGCTGGCCCAAGATGTTTAATTTGCTCCGTGCACATGTCGTCGATTCCCGCTGCTTTGCCGTTTTTCATGGTGTTTATGCCGTTGTTTAGTTCTTGCATGGTGTACGGTTTTTCGAGGAGATTTGTTTCGTGGAGGTAGTCTCTTTGCAGTGTCTGGACCTTTGCCTTTTTCTCCATTTTCCCGTTCTTTAGCAGTTGGTGTGCGACTTGGTCTGGTGTTATGGAGCTGGTATCGAGCTTTCTTAAAGACCGTTCTCTGCGAGTGGCAATGGACGGATTTCTTTCAGACACATTTAACATCAACGCCGGAGTCCCTCAAGGTTCTATATTGTCGCCCACCCTTTTCTTACTATACATTAACGATCTTTTGGAAAAAACTAAAAATCCTATATATAGCTTCGCTGATGACAGCACACTTGTTTCATCTTTTACTTTGGATGCTCGGACATCGGCTGCTAATGCACATCTCTATAGGCAGCAAGAGGTCTCACATCTCAACAAAGACCTGGAAAAAATTCTGTCTTGGGGTGACAGTAACCAAGTAGAATTTAACGCTAAAAAGACCCAGGCGGCAGTTTTTTCTAAAAAAGTTAATGTTGAAGAACCGGATATAGTTATGGCGGGACACTCAATTCCCTTGACTTCATCAATTCATTTATTGGGCGTTAATTTGGATAGTCATATGTCTTGGCATAGTCACGTTGCGGCCATTGCTAAGGCAGCCTCGCAGAAGCTTGAAGTACTTTTCCGGACAAAGAACCTCTATACACCCCAACAACTTTTGATGCTCTATAAAGCCCAAATTCGACCATCACTGGAGTATTGTTCGCATATTTGGGGCTCTGCTCCTAAACATACCCTGAGATTGCTAGATTCCATTCAAAGAAGAGCCATTCGCTTGATCGGTGACCATAGTCTGACAAACAACCTGGAAAGCCTTGAACATCGAAGGCAGGTTGGCGACTTGAGTCTATTTTACAAATATTTTCATGGCAAGTGTTCAACTGAGGTTGCCCGCTTAATACCACCCAGAGCGGTGCATGGTAGAAATACGCGACGAGCCACTGCAGCCCACCAGTACGTGGTTCAGCTTAGTGTCCCTCGAACGACACTGTTTCAAAATTCTTTCATCTGGAGAACGTCATCACTCTGGAACGGCCTCCCTGAGATCGTGTTCCCCAACGAGTACAATCTCCAAAGATTCAAGACCAACGTGAATCGTTTCCTGCGCACACGCACCGCTCCTAGAGCGCCATAAAGGATTTATCCTGTAGTGCTGTGCCTTATCATAAAAAAAAAAAAAAAAAAACATTCATACGTACCAAACTCATAATACCACCTTTCTAACTATTCTAGATAGTTTCTCCAAATTAGAACAAGCTTACCCTATGCTTACAGAAATTGTAGAAAGATAACTACCATAGACATATAATTACCGATAATGGAACATCTTTCAAAAACGAAAACGTTCAAAAATTCTGTATGCTACACAACATTGAAATACATTACTGTACACCCCATTATGCTAACTCTAATAGTCATGTAGAGATTTCACTCAACTATAAATGAAACAATACTAACCCTTCAAAATGAAAAACCAAATGAAAAAATATACCTATAACCTCATGAACTATGGAATTTTGTCTTATAATAACTCCACTCGCAACGCCTTAAAATATAGATACACCTTTTCAAATTATTAAAGGCAAATTAGATTATAAAAATCCCCTTGAACTTTCAGAAGAAGATAAATTAACTTATTTCATGCAAGAACATTAAAAAAAAATCAAAGCAATATACAATAAACTGTTAAAAGCCCTTCAAACAAACCAAACTAAAACCTTAGAAAAACGCAATGAAAACAGACAAACTGAAATAAAAATAAACCCCTTCAAACCTCTATTTGAAAAGAATTTTCCAATCAAGTCAAAAATAAAGCAAACAAACAAATACAAAAAACTTAAAACCCATAGATATTTTGTTTCAGATGATAAAACCCCTAATGCTTCTCCTAGCTCTTCCATTGATATGGAGTTATGAAGAAAAAGAAATAGTTAACCCAATACTCCCCATAGTACTTGGACCTACCTACGTCACCTATACACATCATGCTACCTACTATCACATCGACATTCAACAAATCAAACAAGGTCTTAATAATTTAGAATAGTCTCTAAACACAAGAACTATATTAAATAATAGAGAACCAAACGAACATTTCTCGTTCTTAGTTACAGAAAAGTTAAACCAAACATTTGAACTCCTATATACCCTTAAATCAAATACCCAAATATTTGACAAAACTTCTAGATCTAGAATACCTCACAATCATATCTAATAACCAAAAATTAATCCAACAAGAAGTCAAACAGTCAATATCAATACTTTCAAATGTGACGCAAATTTACATTTCGCATTTAAACAAAATAGAAAATAACCAGAAGTCAATTCAAACTAAACTTACACTTTTAGAGATAAAAGAAATTACAATATCAGATTTATATTATTATATATATTATTTCGCAAGCTTAAGTATAATGCATAATATTATTCTAAATGAATCTCAACTTAAAGAAATCTTGAACAATATCTCAAAAGAAAATGTTATACCCCGTTCGAAAATTATTAATTATTATAAAATAATCACACCATAGGTAAAAATGGTTGCCAGTAAATTTATAATATTTGCTATTCATATACCAATTGTCAACCCTACCCAATTTACATTATATAAAATACTTCCTATTCCTATCCTCAACCAAACATTAATCATACCAGAACCTTACATATTACTTACGAAAGAAGAATACTACTCCACAAAAGAAGAATGTTTGAAAATATAAGACACCTTCCTGTACTCACAAGAATATTTATCTAAAGAAGAAACCTGTGCAGTTAAAATTCGAACACACAATCAGAACAACTGCCCTATGGTCAACGTGCACTACGCCACCTCAAGTATAATCAAGATAAACAATAAACAAATCTTGGTTATATCCGCCAAAGCAATATCTATAATTAGTAGGTAACTGCCAAGAACTCAAGAGATCAACGCTAATAGAAAAATCAACACTTCTTTCTCTGGACAAATGCCTATTAGAAATAAATGGCCAATCATACATGATCGAGAGAACAAACGATATGCACTACAGATTAGAAATCCCTAAGATAAAAATTAAAGAAGAAGAAGAAAACCTGCCGACCTAAAATTGCAGGAGATAAACCATCACGAACTCCAAGAAGCCAAGATGATATCTACTATAAAATTTCACAACTTACAAGCAACTGGCATTTTTAAAAGCCACTGGACAATGCCATTTATAATATTATACTAATATTGATCCTAATCGGACTTCAGTAGCATCATGGAAAATACGAAGTAGCTACCGGAAAAGATCATAAGAAGCCCATACAGACCCGCCGAATCCATCCATGCTCTTTGAGTTAGGCAAGCCTTTTACTCCTGTTGTTTTCCTGTGTTGCTTATCGCTTTGCTTTTGACTGAATTGATTTTGGTGTTTTTTCTTTTCCTACTTACCAGAATCTTTTTTCCGGTGTTGTTTTGATATTTAGTTTATTATGCAGGGGGTAGCCAGTCACGGGGTAGTTTGTATGTTCTCGGGAGTACCGAGCGTGTGTGTGATTGTGTGATTAGTGTGTTGGTAGATGTGTCTGTGTGTTTCTAGTAGTTAGTTATTGTTTTGATGGTGTATTGATGTATGGTGTCTATTTGCAAATCTCTGTGTAGTACTTTGGTTGGTGTGTATCTGGGTGCTCCGGTGATTATTTTAAGGACTTTATTTTGAAATATTTGCAATTTTTTGAATTTGGTATTTGTAGTTGTGCACCAGGTGGGGATTCCAAAGAGTAAAATAGGTCTGATTATTGATTTGTATATGTTAATTTTAGTTCCGAGTGAGACTTTGTTTTTTCCGTGCATCATTGGGTATAGCGCAAAGAGCGCTGTGTTGGCTTTGGTCAGCCGCTGTTCCGCATTCTCGTTCCAGGACAGCTTCTTGTCAAAATCCAGACCCAGGTACTTTGTTTTGTTTTGTCAATTTATGTTGGTGTTTATAATTTTGATTTTTGTTCTTGGTAGTCTATGTCTGGATTTTGAGAAGAAGATGGCCTGGGATTTGGCGTCGTTCAGGTTTATCTTCCATTCCTGCATCCAATTGTGCAGGGTATCTACATGGCGTTGCAGTCTTTCAATTACTATTTCGGGTTGTCTATGAGATGCGGTGATCGCAGTGTCGTCGGCAAATATGTAAAGTTCAGTGAGCCGATTTTTCGGTATATCGCTTGTGTATATGTTATACAGAATGGGCGCTAGCGGTGAGCCCTGTGGGACTCCCGCTTTCATGATTTTGATTGTGGATATTGAATTTTCCAACGACACTGCGAACGTTCTTTTTTCCAGAAATGAATTTATTATTTTGATTAGGTATGGTGGGAAGCCGGTCCTGATCAACTTTAATATGAGCCCATCGTGCCAAACCCTGTCAAAGGTTTTGCTAACATCGAAGAATATTGCACCTACTCCATGTCTTTTGTTGAACCCAGCAGTTATGTTTTTGCCATTCTTGTGGTTTGGCGCACCGTGCAATGAGCAGTTCTGAATCCGAACTGCTCTGGTGGTAATATTTCGTGAGTTAATACAAAGTCGCTGATGCGGCTCTGTATTAGTTTTTCCACTATTTTGCCAATACAAGATAGTAAGCTTATAGGCCTATAACTGCTGGTTTCATGAGGATTTTGTCCTGCTTTTGGTATCAGAACTATTTTAGCCCTTTTCCATTGTAATGGAAAATGTCCGTGAGTTAGAGTAGCCTGAGCAATATTTACTAGGTCGGTTTTTGTATTGTCTGGTAGATTTTTTAACGCGATATTTCGTATTCCGTCGAAACCCGGCGCTTTCTTTTTGTTAAGAGAGTTTATTATGTTATTGACTTCATCAATTGTGATGGTTGGCATATCGAGTATGTTGTATGGCATTTGTTTGAATATTTTTATTATTTTTAAGAAGTTCTTATCTCTTGCTGGATTGGTTGATGGGTTTTCTGTGAATTGCTGTTGAAACATTTCAGCGAACTTTTCTGTTTTTTCAGCTGTGTCCACTACTACTCTTCCATCAGGGTTTTTTAAGTAAGGGAACTGCCTCTTACCCCCTCTGGTAAGAGATTTCGTGAATTTATAAGCTGAATTGTCGGTTGTTTTTAAATTTTTTATTTTTTGGTCCCATCTTTCCGATTCCAGCTCAGAGATGAGAATTTTGATTTCTTGGGTTAGATTATTTGCCTGTGTTTTTATTCTGGGGTCTCCAGTTCGATATGCCAGCCTCAGAATTTTATTTTTGATCTTTATTTGGTTTCTAATGTTTTGGGGAAAAGCGCCGAGTCTCGTAAATCTCGATGTTTTTGTATTTGAAGCAGTTTCTATGGCTTTGTTAATGTTTTTTGTAATTTCTGTTACGTTCTTTTCTAAGTCGTTTGCTGTGATTATTTGAGGTAGTGGATCTTTGCCCAGCAGAATATTGCTAAACTGTTGCCGAACTGACAAAATATAAAGAAGCGGAAAACCGTCAACTTCTACTTTCCGAGCTTGATGAGGAAGGAGTTATATAAATAAAACACCCTAATCTATAAATAGGATAACACCCATTGTTTACGATAAGATGAGTGTATAAATACTACTTCCAGCCTACAAATACTTCACTTGGTTTTCAAACCTCTTGTAGTTAAGTCATTAGTTTAGCTCACAAGCAATTTGTACATTTGATACTTTCAAATAAAGATTGTTTTCAAATATAAAAAGTATCAATCCAGAAACATAATTCCCGTGCCGTGCAATGTAAGTTTCCTATCTAAATATAATGGAGTATTCGGCAATAAATAATACATTTTTTATTCCGGCTAATATGTAACTGTTCAATAAATTTGAAACTTGGCAGACTTCAACGTTATAATAGTAACTATTCATTAGAATGTTTACAGATTTTTCATTATTATAATTTTAAAGTTTCAGCTAGATAAAATAAATAATTTTCCATTCATTTTTTCCAAAATTTGTTCAAAAATGAATAATAAATTATTGTATATTGTATTTTATTGCATAAAAAAATTATTTTTTTTTATAACTATGAACAACTGTACTTTTTCTCGCACCTGGAATTTTTTTTTATTCCAATGGAAGCTGAATTATAAATTATTTTTGATCTACGTTTTTAGCTAATATTTTACTGTAAACTTCCATTAACTTTACGGTCCTCTCTGCTGTATCATTAACAACTTTTAAGTTTTTAATTGACGCCAACCCTTTATTATAATTATTATCATTTAAATTCCAGTCTGATAGATCAGTGATTAGAAAATCACTATTTATCTCGAATCTTTTGCAAAACTCTTAAGATTGAGATGAAATATAAAAATCAACAAAGAACTTTGCGTAGCTATAAGTTTCTTTGGTTTTAGCTAGATAAAATAAGTATATTTTCATTTTTTCCAAAATTTGTTCAAAAATGAATATTAAATTATTGTATATTTTATTTTATTGCATAGACAAATAATTTTTTTTATAACTATTAACAACTACTGTCCTTTTTCTCGCACCTGGAATTTTTTTTTATTCTAATGGAAGCTGAATTATAAATTATTTTTGATCTTCGTTTTTAGCTAATATTTTACTGTAAACTTCCAACTTTACGGTCCTCTCTGCTATATTTTTTTTTTTTTTTTTTTTTTTTGGCTTTAGACTGATCAGCCATACAGCCAGTCTCTCTGCTATATCATTAACAACTTTTAAGTTTTTAATTGACGCCAACCCTTTAATATAATTATTATCATTTAAAATCCAGTCTGATAGATCAGTGATTAGAAAATCACTATTTATCTCGAATCTTTTGCAAAACTTGTAAGATTGAGATGAAATATAAAAATCAATGTCTAGATCATATAAGGTATTTATATCGTTTACATCTATATATATCGGACAATCTTCATTATCAATACTATTTAATTTAATGACCGTTTTTCCCTTTTTTTCATCCGATAATTTTTCACACAAAAAAGCCATTACAGCAGACTGGAGTTAAATAACATAAATTATTGCGTAATTTATATAATACCATTTCAGATATCTCAACATCTATCAGTGGCGCACCCAAGGGGGGCCAAGGGCGCCATGCCCGCCCCCCCAAAAAAAACCCAAATGAAATTGAATTCAATCAACTATACCTACTAACCCCACTAAAAAAAAAAACTACAATTGCCAGCGCGATACAAAAAACGATATAATTTTGTTACTTTTGTTTGGTATACCTATATGTAAATAACCATCAATACCCTTTGTATCCTGCCTCCATGCAGTGAATATTTTAAAAAGTCAATTTTTTTAGATATTAACCTCGATTGAACTAGGATATTGCGATCTTCCAAAAGTACCTGTTAAAAAAGCTCTAAAGTTGTAGAAGAATGCGTAACCTTGAAGTTTTTTAAAAAATTTGCTTCCGGCCCTGTTGGTGGACCCCCAAGATAAAATCCTGGGTGCGCTGCTGATATCTGTTGATTTGTAATCACGAAGTTTTTTTATGAACTAAGCCATGAGCAGGAGCTGCAGTTGCCAGAGTACAGTAACGGTTTCTCCGATTTTCTTATTGTTTTCTTTTCTTTGAAACATGTAGAGAAGATGTAATAACCACAGTGACGGAATTCTGGCTAGACATAGGATTATGCAACTGATAATAGCTGATGGGTGTGGTGCTTAATTGATTGTTGGGATCGGTGATAATTGATTGCTTATATCCTTTAGTCAATAGATGTCTTCAAAATGTAATTTTCTAAAATTAAGCGCCTTGTAGATATTTGACGAATTTAAGTTTTCAATTTTTGTGTCAGGTAACGGTTTTCCTAGTTTAATTTAAATAATGTTAATGCATTTTCTGGTTTTAATCTAAACTCATTAGGTTTTTGTAACTTTCACGAGTGTTGGCTGAGTTTCGAGAAATTTGTCAGTCATTTGGAAGTCTTTCTTTCTTCGTCGGAATAACTAGAACTTCTTCTTGTATTATTTGCACCGCGATAATTTCCTTCGTATTTACTTTAAGAATCTGACAATAGAATTTTTAAAAGAAGAGCCTCCCACAAGTTAAAGGGTGCAACGGTCATTGGGGTGGAACTAACCTGTATAATAATAAACGTCTCTGAGTTAAGGACATGTGGTTTCTTCAAACTGTACTTGCCAAATATGGTTATTTTGGGATACATATTTTGTGTTTTTAAAACTATATTATTATGATAGAGGTGGTGGTATGTATAAAGTGTTCAGGCCTAACTATAGGGGCATGAATTGCAAATATCATCCTTGTCTTTGAAAAGGTTACTTGATTACCAGCAAATGAATAGTATGAAAATATTCTTTAAAATTTGGTACTTTTGCGTTATAATAAATAGTTTGTAAGTAATCTAGCATTTGTCGTATCTTGAATCTTGTAATTTAAGAATTAGTAGGTATGTAATGCATTTAGTTTAGCAAACATAATTGCATCTTCTAAATTTCTCATTAAATTTGGACATTATCCAGACTTATTTGAGAAGTTATGCCTTGGAAACTAATGTACAGGATGCTCCATTATTCAATGTTGATCCTAAAGGACGATAATCCCCGGATGATTTTAACAAAAACTATTATATAAACATCCGCAACCGCTTTATTTCTGAGATACAGGGTGTTGAAAAAAACACAGTTTTTCCCCAATATCTCTAAAACCGCTTTGTTTTTTTTTTCAATTTTTGGTAGATGCAAAGTACGCATAAAAATTAATTTCTTTTCAGGATACAGATTTTTTTTAATTATCATCAGTGGCGTCTCTGTTAACATACCCTGCAATATTTTTAATCGAAAAGAGGTTACACTTCTGTTTCTTCTTTAATTAATTTTATTTCTATAATTGACCTCGATCTTCTCATAAAAATGATCTCTTCATTTTTTTTTTCTCCCGGCGGACGGTCTTCGATTTAAAAAATAAAATTCAATAATTTGCTTGCTTCGATGCCATATTTTCTTTCAGTCTCAATTTCACAATTTGGGGTAACCAATGCATGAGGGCTAGATTTTTATATTTGATAGTAACTATTATTTAGTTTTAGTAGTAGTAGAACACACAAAAATACATTTTTTATTTTTAAAAATGTATAACTATTTAGAACAAAATTAACTGTTGAAATGTATTCCTTATAGCATCACAGGAAACTGTTATGTAGTTTTGCAATTCTTCCCCAGTTCGAATTGGTTGACTGTAAACCAAGCTCTTAAGACGCCCCCAAAGAAATTATTCCAGACTGTTAAGGTCTGGGGATCTAGCTGACCATGTCTGTATGTCCCACTATGCAGCGATTAATAATGCGTTTGTCTAAATATTGGCGTGCCAGAACACTAAAATGCACAGGTGCACTGTCGTGCATAAACGATATGAAATGTGAATTTAGAATCCTTTGTCGGATATTATAATATGCTAATAAGGACCTTTGTGAAGCGCCGACACACCGCAGTAGCAGCAATAGATATAGTAGCCGAAAATAGATTTTCGCGTCGCATTCGTACTTGAGTTCAAAATTCCGACGAGATACAACCTGCAATGCAAAAGAGTCCAGGAGAGTAACATTTATTGTTCTGTGTAGGAGAGTAGCTAAAGCATACAGACCACCCTTGACGTTACATTAGAAGGAACGATGAAATAATCAATACCCTAATACGATGCCATAGCCGCTCGCTAAAAGGATGTGAGAGATTTGTTTAGAAGAAGTATAATGGATAATTAGGGTAAAACAGTCATAATTTTAGAACTTCGGTCAAAACATTTAGACAATAAAGACCTCTAATAATATAATTAGTGGGATCATAAAACAAAAAGAGACCAACGCAATATTGAAAATTTATTTTATTTCATACTGTATTGTAAAACACACCTTTACATATTTGAATTTAGTCCAGAAAATAAGGTTTTACAGTAATAAGTCCGGTAAAATTTTTTTACCGGACTGAAATTTGTAAGTTTTAGTTTAATCAATGTCAAACACACAATGTTTCCACCAGTAAATATAAGCACTTTTCAAATATACGACGCAGAATAAAACTTTATTATAATTTCAAAACATAATTATAATTTTCAAGAGAACAGTATGAAATAAAATATTGTACGTCATTCGTCCGGCAAATCCTTTACAGTATTCGTTTCAATTCCAGACTCGACTCCTTCGTCGCCTCGTCTCGAAACATTTCACTCGTACTGTAAAAGTTGTTTTACCGGACTTATAACGTAAATATCTATCACAGCTGTGGTAAACAGAATCAGCCATTATTACGGGATAAGGGGGATGGCGAATAATTTATTATAATAAACCAAGACAGCTAAACATGTTAAAAAGTTAGAAAGAGATGAGATAATTTAAAGAGAAATCAGCCCCATTAAGAAAAATCCAAAGCTTGGAACATACGCATAGACGAGGATCTGAGAAAATTTCACTATCTGTAGAAGTTTGGTGTTTAAAAGTTACAAGTTGAATCACATTTTTTTTCCAAGCCACACGAATCTTAAAAAAAAATAAGTTATTTATTTTATTTTATATATTTTGTTTTTCAGACGACTGCCACAAAATGAAATGGCTTGCACTATTAATCTCATTCATCCGGATGATGAGGGATTAACCCGGAACGGTAAACATGCTGTTGCAGAGGGCGTTGCGACATTTAAGGCAGCTTCACTTCCAATTAGGTGAGAACTGGCCAGAATCCGAAGAATTTATGAAATACCGGTCCAGTGTCACCTTAAACCTGCACTTGATACATGCGGAGTATCGAGCTTTCCGTAGGCCTTGAGTTTTGGACAACAGTATTTCCCCTGGTTATGCGACTATCCAGCTGCAAGCCAGTGCCCAGGGACAATCTGCACCTGGCAGATATTTAGAGACACCTCAAACGCCAAAGCACCGCCTGTCCATGCAGAGGTTGTCGTACATCATCGGGACCAGGAAGACCACGGCCATCGGAGCCACACCAGCCAAATCCATCACGACAGGGACTATCAAATAACCCAGCAGGGCCTCACCCAGGTTCACCAGAGCCAGTTCCTGGTCCATCGACCTCCGGCCTCACTCCAACCCGAGGGCCGGTCTACGAGGTCGTGGTCCAAGAGGACCTCCGAATGGTCATACGACAGACGGGAGAAGCTAGTTACAGCGACTATGAGAGTGAGTGAGTGAGTGAGGTTTAAAAAAGAAAATGAAAAAAAAATTTAAGGTGTAGTGTAGTTTTAGGAAAATTTAGGGTAGTTACATAAGTGGAATAGGGTAAAAACTTAAAACTTTAAGTGTAATTTTTTTTAATTTTCTTGTAGTTAAGTTGTTTTTAATTTCAGTTTTTAATTTTTGTAAGAAAGTATTTTTTTTAGTTTATTTTTATTTGTAGCCTTAGTGAATGTATTTTATGTTGCCTTCAATTTACCTTAAGGTTAAGTTTTGATAGTATACTAGTTTGTTGGGTTTACATTTTTTTTACATATTCGATATTTTATTACATTGTTATACTTATATCCATCATAAATTGTTCTTTTATAACTCATCCCTTTTATTTAATAGAATGTCCCATAGGTAATCTAAGTATATTATGTTTGAACTTTTAATTTTGGGTAGACAATTATTATATTTAAGGAACATTTTTAAATTTTAAGTGCGAACTTTATTAGATATAAAATAATAAAACTTTCTTTGTACATATCGACGCTGTAGTTAGTTGTATTAGCTTTGAGTAGTTTCTGGTAATTTTTCCATCATCATCATAACATGGATTCTGTTTTTTTTTAACACTACCTTCGTTAACTTAATTAAGGCACCCTGACTGTAGGATTACCTGTACCGGCTAGCTTTATACTATCTTCAGAGCCTCCGACCAATTTTTGACGAGCCCATTCATCATGGCGCAATAAATACCGTTAGGGTCCTGTTGACATTATGGAGGGATATGATCCATAGCCAGTATCAGTTAATTAGGATTAAAGTTAAAGTGGCTACGGGAAGAGGACAGCTTCCCTTGGCGGCCTGCTCCTGTGCCTTATGTATACGGCCAACAGAAGACCTGTTCCGAGTTTTGGAAAGTATGGACAATAATGCGGCTGCCGAGCTGCGACTGCCCAGTCTGTACGGCCCCAAACAAACTAAATATTCTCGAGATACGAGAGGACCTTCCGCCAGCACTAGCCGGACTCTCTTGGCAGACTAAACTCCTTTTTTAGTACACCTGTGTCGGCTCACCCCACTCATCGCTCGTGATCTCCCAGCAGTCACCGGCCACACATACACCAACCGCCCAGCAGTTCCAGGCCGCCTAGCCACCCAGCGGTCCCCGGCCACATAGACACCCCTTAACCGCCCAGAAGTCTCAGGCCACACAGCCACCCCTAGCAGCCCAGCCACCCTCAGAAGTCCGCCCGTGCCGAACCCCCTCAGATTGTCCAGCCAGTCCTGAGACCGTTAAGGAGATATGTGGTAGAGCCCCTACCCGGGAGATTCCGCGTAGTCATCCAATAAAACCCGGACGAAATAAATGAGGGCTATGAGTCAATGTGAATATTTTTGTAAGTACGTGGTATAATTATATATAATATTCTTGAAAAAGACAATATTTAAATATTTATTAGGCGTCATATACAGTGCGTCCATAAAGTCTTGCACAAATTCATTTAAAATTCAGGTATTTACTTTTTAAAAACGCTCGGACACGTCAATTAGTACTTTTATTTGCGCATTTTTTAACGTAAAATGTTTTTATACAGGGTGTCGCACGTATGAGGTATGAGGTCATCAATAAATGTGTTTAAAATAAATTTTCAAACGTCAATATTTCGGAAACCGTGATTTCCAGAGGTGTTAAGTGTTCATCATAGAATTCAAAATTGATATAATATACAGGGTGTTCCATTAAAAAAAATCCTTGATGACCTCATACCTCATACGTGCGACACCCTGTATAAAAACATTTTACGTTAAAAAATGCGCAAACAAAAGTACTAATTCACGTGTCCGAGCGTTTTTAAGAAAAGTAAGCCCTTGAATTTTAAATGAATTTGTGCAAGATTTATGGACGCAGTGTATATTTATTTACTTAATTTAAAGTTTAAAAATAAAAATAAAAAGTTTTTATTTTTCTGCGGGAAATTAATTACAGTATCTTATATGTTTTATAAAAAGTACTTCGAACTACTAGCGAAAGTCTCGAGATTTTAGGTCGAGTGTGTTTACATGATATATTTAGGATTAAGTTTAAAGAATAAAGTTTAAAGGCAACACCTGTGTCAGTATTAATAATTGTTCTAGTACAACTAGTCTTAATGGGTTAACTTATAACGGGGTAATATGAGATGTAAAGGCATAGTAGCGTCAAGGTTTTCCCAACAAACACCCTACGTACTAAAGACGTACCTGTTGTGTTCGTTTTATGTCCCGTACGTACAGTAAGTAAAATGTACATTTTAAGTACGTATTTTCTCTGACATATTGTGTATGTACAACGATCATTCTTGATTGTACGTACAATGTATCATCCTTAAATGTACCAACGTCTAAAAAACGGTTGGGATGATACGTTGTTATGTAGGTATGTTTTATTACATAATGTAACAATGTTTTTCCTTATGTAAAACTAAATTACTAATAAAAAATAATTAAATTAGACCTTTTTCAAACTTGGACATTTTTTTGTTCTGTGATTGTAAGGTTAATTATTATTATCCGCTACCGATTTAAATTTCGCGCTTGCTTACGTCGTAAAAATCCGACACTATTCGGACGTCTTTCTGTGCAGTTAAATTAACTTAACCAAACTTTTGAGTTTGTAAGTGTGACTTCTTTTTGTTGTATTGCCGATGTTTCTCAACGAATTGGCGAATTTTACCAGGACGTTTTCCTCTAAATGCGTTAAGTTTTATTACTTTGTTCGTTAATTTATTATTTGATATACAATTTACAGGTAAATAGTAACTTGAGTGGTAGAAATGCCTCTTAAACAGTTTCGAAGCTTAAAAAACCTTAAATGTACTTAGCTATGTCGATTACGATTCGTTTTATTTTTAGCTGAATTCAATGCTGAAATTTTAAGACAGCATTTTTTTCTGAGAGGCTTGACATTCCAAGTAAAAAACTTTAAGGTATCAAATACTGAAACTATTAGTCCTGGGGCGCTTAGTCAAGTAAAAGTTACTTGTAATCGAGCTTGTAATAGTGAAGCAGATCTATACTGGCACTTGAAGATTTCTTAAATCTACCAGAACATTTCAGAAAGTTGGTAAGATTTGACCACCCATTCTATTTAAAAAGTAGTATAGTAAAACTTGATATAGAGATACCTATATGTATTTTAAGGTAAAATTCAATTAACAATTGAATAAGACCTTAACAGCCCTTTACGTTAGGTATTAATATAGTAAGAATGTTTATTTTTGATAATGTTTAAGTACATTTACCATTTAAGGAGTCTAAAATGTGCATATTGGCAGGAAATAATTTGCAAGCTTTATTAAACGAAGCATGGGAGCATTTATTTGGAATCACCAGGCTAAAAAGATGCCAGAAAAAAAGATTTTCGCAGTTTTTAATTGCAAAAGTTATAATAAGTAAGTACTAATTTAAATGATGAAACGGAAATTGGACGTTTTCAACTAGAGGTGTAGTATATAGTAGTCAAGTAGAGTAGGATATGAGTGTATTTTGTATCTTGATATTATTTTTATTTTATCTCCCCTAATTTTTTGTTTTAATCATCTTAAAGTTTCTTTAAAGTATGGCTTATTTTATTTAGTTGACTTGTATTTGTATATACTATAAAATATTATTTTTTCTGGGTTGTAATTAAAGTCTTTTCATTTAAGATGCCCTTCTGAGAACAGAAAAAAGCTGAAATAAAAAAGAGGCAGAGCAGGAAATAGCCAAATTGCTAAGGAGGACCCCCGATTGACTAAAATATAAACAAAAAGCGAAAAATAATGATAACGATGGGGAAACAAATAATAATCCCGGGGTATCAGATAGATATAATAATACATTCATATATACACAATATATTATATAGAATGTTACTAAATATTAACCAACAAATTTATTGTAATATATTATTGTAGATACTTTATCAGTAGTTATTATTTATCCATTGTAGGTAAAAACAACGTACTTCTTACGTATGTAGTACGTACATAGCACGAAGTGTGCGTACATCTTTAACACGTACAGTAAATGTACGTACATTAAATATACGTTTATCGTACGTACATAAGATGTACTTGTCGTACGTCTTAATTAAGTACAATTGTGTGGAAAATTTACGTACTAAGTTTGTAAAATGTACGTACTACGTCCAATAACGTACATGCATAAGACGTACTTTATGTCCGACTAGTACGTACTTAAAACGTCTTATGTATGTATTTATGCTGGTTGGGTTATAGCTAATGGACAGGATCGTATAGAATTATAGCAAAGAAGGGACCAGTCACATTAGACCAAGTCGAGTTTATTAAACTTATCCTCCCCTACCGTGAGAATTTTGATTACAAGAGATATTTTATTATTCCAGAAAAATATAAAAACCCCAGTCAGCCAAATAGGACTTCAGTCAACGTCAACTCATACAACCATAATGATTAACCAAGCCATCGAATGTTTCTTACTGTTCGTCGGGAGTTTATCCCATTTCAGTCTAGCCATTCCATTATTAGAAGGTACTTTAACGGAGCTACTAAACGTCCACGAGCGACTAGGAGGTGCGACCCCGCCCACATGTGAAGTTTTCAAAAAATTAAGAAGCATCAATCTAATGCACATCCATCTGGTCCATTTCGAGTACCTTAGACGACTAAATCAACGAGCCATCCAACATAACATACTGGCAGAGGTCCTCTTACCTTGCCAATGCAACTTCTGCCGACGTTTACAAATCATAAATTGGAGAACTCAGTACCATAACGAAGTACCGGCTTATAGACAAACGCATAACACCCAACCGACTCGGGCTCCTACTCAAAACATACTGTCACTACCAGTACAGTTACTCAACCCACCCAAAGTTCGTCAACAACATATATACCTGCCCACACTCATCATATCAGTGCACTACTGGCAGCTCAAGCACCCCGGAAATCAGCTCCACTAATTTTCATTAGAATACCACTTCAAACCAAAATCAGCCCAGGAACAGCGTCACCAGCTGTCCAAAACGCCTCGACATCACTAGTGATTAAAATACCCCAATCGGAAGAAAGACCGCGTCCACAGCATGACACAGTTTCAGAAAGTGTTAGTGAAAACCAAGTAATTGAAGCCAGAGAACCCATGGACATGTCAGTGTTGTCACCCTCAAAACGTGTAAAAAGCGAACTCAATCTTAGTGAGTGAAACCCAGGTAACCCATGTCAAAAATTTACAACAAAACTAAAAGAATTGTACTATTATTAACTTTTCGAATTTTTATAAATATAACCAAATCACTAATTTTAAGGTTTACTATAAAATTCTTGTTAGGTTGTTAAAGATATTCTTTTTTGAACCAAGGGTAATGTAAAAGTAAGTAAAAGTAAGAAAAGATAAAATTATTGAAAATTTTACCATGAATATAATATTTTCTATTAGACTCGTATAATATTTTCTTTTCATAACTGTCAGTTAATTGATCTGCAAATCTACCACATATGCAGTTCTGATTTATTGTATCCTATAGTACTGATTATATTTTAAAATACTATTCATCATTGCTAAGTTTTGGGTATTAGGAAAAAATCTAAAAGTAATAACAGAATGATAAGGGTACTTGGACAAAGTATTAACGATAAATTATAATATTTAATTAGGCATACTCATTGTTGTATATGTAGTATCAATAATAATGCTAGAATTCGAGATGTACGTATATGACTTTTATTTCGTGACTTTTTTCAAACTCTTTATTTTTCAAACTAACTTATCTTTCTTAGCAACTCCGCTAAACTGCTAGATTGAATGAAAATATACCTATCAGGTAGTAACCAACAAAGCAGGTACAAAATCATAACACTTTTTCTCCCCCTTAAATGTACAAAACACCATTAGAGATCTAATCTATTAGGTGCCTTACTATTACGCTTAGATCTCCTTAAACCAGAGGAAGGTTGGTTGGCCTCAGTCATGCAAGACCCTGTAATTTGAGAGCTTACGTTTGGCAATACCTCAGCATTATTATCAGTTGTAAAAGAATCTGGATTCGCTTGGAATTCAGGAAATTCAGGTGTAACAGACACATTTGGAGTTTCTATAACAACCTTAGGTATGTTTAGTGCAAAATTGAAATCGCTCGTATTCGAAGGTAGATTATTATTTTGAGGCTGATAAGAATTGTTAGGTAATAGAGGTGTATTTTCCCCCATTGTTCTAATTTGATCAGTGTGTCTTTTCCAGATCTGCGAATTGTCTAGTTTAATTAAGTAGTGTAATTTCCTTAACCTTTTGTGAATTGTAATATAATATAAATGTATATAATCACGACATTGTACTCTCTCCCCCACCTGAAATTCCCTTGTATTTTCTATAACATTTTTTTGAATAACTTGTTCAAAGGGTTTAAGTAAATCTAGACGTGTTCGTATTTCTCTATTAAACATCAAATATGATGGACTTATCCCTGTAACTGTACGTGGTGTTCGTCGATAATTTAATAAAAATTTTGCAAGTTGTTTTTCCCGATCAGACACATTACTCTTTAAGGCCCTTAATGACTGCTTGAAAGTCTGAACATATCGTTCTGCTAAACCATTTGTAGCAGGATGATAAGGTGCGCTTAATTTATGAATTATGCCGTTCTCTTGCAAAAAACTTTTAAATTCGTAACAAACAAAAGTTTGCGCATTATCTGAAACTAAAATGCGTGGTAATCCGAATGAAGCAAAAATTTTTCGTAATAATGTAATTGTATTTCTAGTAGTCATATCTTTAACTATGTGTATTTCGGGCCACCGTGTATATGCGTCCACCAGTATAAAGAAATAAGAATTCATAAATGGACCAGCAAAATCAATGTGTACTCGTTGCATAGGTTCTGTTGGCGTTTCCCAAGGATGTAAAGTTACCTTTGGGGGATTATTGTAATTTTTATTACAATCCACACAATTTTTGCAAATTTTTTCAATATCATAAGAAATTCCTGGCCACCAACAGTATCCACGAGCCAATTGTTTCATTTTAAATATACCAAAATGTGCAGAATGTAATTCGTCAAGAATATCTTTTCTGAGAATTTTAGGAATAACTGCCATTTGTTGTCGAAAAATACAGTTATTTTGTAGTGTAAATTCAATTTGTGGTATATTAAATCTATGTTCAGCTTTAATTTCTTTACCTGTTTTAAGTCCTTGTAGTAGGTGGTATAATGAATTGTCTTTTGCAGTTGCTAGTTCTAACTGTTTTAATGTCGTCGGTAAGGTTTCAATTTGACCAATCTCAAATTGATCCATCGTATCAAATGAAAACTCGCTCGTATTTTTAACTGGCAATCTAGACATGGCATCTGCGTTAGAATGTAGTTTTGTATTCTTGTATTTAATACTGTATGTAAATCCTTGTAAAAATAATGCGTAATGTTGCATTCGTGTAGTTGTAAGTGTAGAAAGACTTTTTGCAGGTGAGAAAATTTGTACTAATGGTTGATTATCGACGTATAATGTAAATGGTCGTCCAAATAGGTAATAATAATATTTCTTTATACCAAATATTATTGCGTAAGCTTCTTTATCTATTTGTGCGTATTTCTGTTGTACAGCTGTTAAAGTTTGTGATGCAAACTGTATCGGCCGTTCCGTTCCATCTGGATAAACATGTGACAACACCGCCCCTACTGCATAAGGACTCGAATCTGTAGCTAAAATAAGTGGTAATGCCGGATCAAAGTAAGCTAACACCCTATCTGACATTATTTCCTTTTTAACTGCTAAAAATGCTCTTTGCCATTGATTATTCCAGATGAATGGTACGCCGTCTTTCAGTAAATTATAAATTGGATACAATATTGAACTTAAATTTTGAAGAATCCGTGCATAATAATTTACAAGACCAACAAAAGCTCGAACTTCTGTTTTATTCGTTGGCACTTTAGCATTTTGGATTGCATCCATCTTTTGTTTAGTTTTATGTATGCCAAATTTATCAATAATGTATCCACAATACTCAATTTGATCGGCAAAAAACGTGCATTTTTCGTAATTTACCCGTATATTTTTTTTGTTTAATCTATTCAAGACTGCATCCAATCGTTCAATATGTGAATTATCGTCAGGACCTGTAATTTTAATGTCGTCTAGAAAAACTGATACTCCCGGTATATCCTGAAGTATATTCTCAATTGAACGTTGCCAGATTGCAGGAGCACTTGCAATTCCGTACATTAATCGCGTACTTCTGTACAATCCTTTCGGAGTACTTAGGGTAAGATACTTCCTATCTTCCTGCCGTACTTCCATTTGTAAATAAGCTTGCTTTAAATCAAGTTTAGTGAATTTATCACCACCAGCCATGGAGGTAAAAAGTTCCTCGATTGATGGTAATGGATGGTTATCAATCACTAAATTTGGGTTTAGTGTACAATTAAAAGCTCCGCATATTCTGACGCTACCATTGGCTTTCAAAACAGGCACAATCGGCGTGGCATATTCAGAACTTTCAACTTTTTCAAGTACTCCTTCTTTTTCCAAGAAGTTAAGTTCTTGTTTCACTTTTGGCAACAGTGCATATGGTATTTTTCTTGCTTTTATAAAGAAAGTCTGTGCATCATTTTTAATATGTAAAGTTGCCTGCATACCTGTAATTTTACCTATCTCTTTATTAAAAAGTTTGGCATATTTTGAAAATAGTTCATTTATTCTTGTATCAGTGGTGTTGATTTGTATATCATCTGGCATTCCAGTAAAACCAATACCTAACTGACGTAGCCATTCACGGCCTAATAACGGCTGTTTATCACTATGAACAACGTACAAATTTAATGTTTTTACAGAACCATTGTATTTTACTTGTACGTCTGCATAACCAGCAACGTTTAGTGCTTGTTTACTGTAACTTAATAAATGAATATTTGTGCTTTTTAATTGTAAATTAGGAAAATAGGTTTTAAAATCTGTAAAATTAATTAATGTAACTGCCGCGCCTGAATCAACCTCAAAATTAATATATGCATTGTTAATCCGCAAAGCTAGAGTATATTTCCTCCTAAGACTGACATGCTGTGTATTACCAAGCGATAAAATTTCATCAATTTTATTAACAGGACTCTTACCAGGTTGTGATTTCATGCATACCTGGGCCACGTGACCATTCCGGTTGCATTTTGTACATTTCAAGTTCTTGGCAGTGCACGAACTTGCAAAATGTTTGTTGGAACTACACCTAAAACATTTTAAAGAATTATTATTTTGAAATTTGTTTTGACGTAAGTCAACTGGTTTTGCATTTTTTTGAAAATGTTTTCCTTGCTGCTGCACTTTGTAGACACCTCCACCTCCTTCCTGCACCATGTAATTGGGCTGCATCTCGGACTGAAGTTTCCATGCCAACAGCGATGTCGACAGCTTTTTCTATTGTCAGATTTTTTTGCTCTAAAAGTCTACCTTGGATATTTTGGGTTCTAAGTCCGAAAACAAATTGATTCCTTAATGCTTTCTTTAAATATTCACCAAAATTGCATGTAGTCGCTAATCTTTGTAAAGACGTTAGGTATTCCTGGGCTGTCTCTCCCTCATGTTGTTTCCTTTGTACGAAACGAAAAATTTCTGCTATTTCTAATGGTTCAGGATTATAATGAAGTTTCATTGTATTTACCAATTCTTCATATGTTTTAGATGAAGGCAGATCTGGTGAAATCTTGTCACATAAAACATCGTAAGCATCCGGTCCCATATAATGTAGTAGATAAGCATTTTTTTTGTCCCCAGGAACAGCAAAAACATTGAATGCGCTTTCCAAACGCATTAACCATCTACTGAACTTCTTTGTCGGATCATATAATTCTATTGAAAATATAGTTTGAATAGCATGTATTGCTCTTGTACTTTCCTGTGTCATTTTCGTATTATAATATTCGAGTTACTGCCTTCTTATTTTGCGTATAAATTCGCTATCCTCGTCGCCAATTTGTTGTATATGTAGTATCAATAATAATGCTAGAATTCGAGATGTACGTATGACTTTTATTTCGTGACTTTTTTCAAACTAACTTATGTTTCTTAGCAACTCCGCTAAACTGCTAGATTGAATGAAAATATAAGGTTAGTTGGGGTAAGTGCGCGTAAGGGGTAACTGCATCCCCCCCTCTTCCGTGTACCAAAAATATGTTTAAAAAGTTGCATATGTGACAGTTACTTAATTTCAGTATTGCCCTAACAATTTAAAGTGGTTTGGCAACTGTGCAATATATAGAAAACCAACAGTTGGGATTTTAACATAACCTATGTTTGTGAAGTGAACAGGTGGGTTGGAAGGTATTTATTGGAAATCAATATTTTAAATATTATGTTATGATATTAAACTTATTTTTGTGTTACTGTAAGTTTATAATAGTTAAACGATTTTGTTAAGCATTTAGGACAGAATAAATTTAATATTTGTAAATTTTAAACCAGGTGTCGCACTTACCCCAAAATTATAGCCTCTAGGGTAAGTGCGTACGTCAAATAACGCTCTTACCCCATATTAGTTAATTACGAACATTTTTCTTTGTTTCAGTTAATAATGCCCAGAAATTACGTACGAAAAACAGTTAAAGCGAGTAGCTATAGTAAAGAAGACTTACAGTCTGCTTTAGAGGCAATCCGAAATGGAACTATTAGTACTAAACGGGCTAGCGTGTTATATAAAATACCAAGATCAACTTTATGTGATCATAATAAAGGCAGACGAGGCGTAAAAAGTACAAGTTTAGGAAGAATGACTGACATTCCATTAGCGCAAGAACAAATAATTGCAGACACCATTAGGGCTATGGAAAAATGGGGTTTTGGTCTATCAAGACGGGAAGTTCTAGAAAAGGTCGGAGAGTTTGTTAAAGCTAATGGTTTGGAGACACGGTTCAAGAATGGAACACCAGGAGAAGACTGGTTCCTCAGTTTTAAACGCAGGCAACGGCTATCGATAAAAAAACCGCAGAACGTCGAAATAGCAAGAAGAAAGTGCCAAGACCCGTTCATTGTCAACGAATATTTTGATTTGCTCAAAACAACTCTTTTAGAGTTAGGCATTCTTGAGAAGCCTGAGCATATTTGGAATCTCGATGAGACCAGTTTTTGTGCAGACCCTTCGAAAACTAAAGTAGTTGGAGCCATTGGAGTTCCATCAACACGCACTACTATATAGCGGTCCAGGTCGTGAAAACACGACGGTGTTATGCGCCTGCAGTTCTGCTGGTGAAAAAGCAATCCCTCTAATTGTTTTTAAGGGGAAAGATGTGTACGATGAATGGACTGCAGAGGAACAAGATCCAATCCACCCTACATTATCGTATGCTGCTACCAAAAGGGGTTGGATGGAGACTCCAGTTTTTTACAATTATTTTAAAAAAAATTTGATAAAACAGTTTGGAAACCGTAGACCAATCTTGTTAATTTACGACGGCCACTCTACCCATGTTGGCATTGATTTAATAAACGAAGCTATGGCAGAGGGAATTGTTATCCTAAAATTGCCACCTCACTCCAGTCGTATTCTGCAGCCACTCGATATAGCTGTTTTTAAATCACTGAAGGCTGCTTGGGATATTAAGCTGGTTAAATTTCAAAGATGTAACCCAGGGAAAAAAATAATAAAAAAAACCTTCTCAAGATTAATAAAAGAAGTTTGGGAAGAAGCAAGCCCAACCCTGATTCAAAATGGATTTAAAAAGGCTGGTATTTATCCCTATGATAATACAGTTGTTCCCAAAGAAAAGTTTGATCCTATAGCTGTTAAGAGATGGGAAAGTCATCTTAAAAATAGCATGCATGTAACTGCAGAGTCCCCAAATAAAAGCGGTGGCGTAAACATTGAACCCAGTAGTAGTAATGTAAGTGTTTCGACCAGCCTTGACAATAATAGGAACGTTCTGGTCAGTACTGCTAATGTTAGTGTTAAAGCCAGTACCAGCAGTGAAAATATTTTACCATCTACTAGCAAGGGCCAAGATACCATTCATATTTCATTTGAGGAAGTACTGCTGTCAACATTAAAACAAAATAAAAATAATCAAGATCAGGCCAAACCCAAGAAAAGAATTGCGAGTGGTGCCGAAGTTATAACTAGAAGTGAAGTAATCGCAAGGCTGCAGGATATAGAGGATAGAAAATTAATGAAAAATAAGACTGAAAAGAAAAAATCTAAGAAGACTGAAGACGAAAACGAACCTAAAAGTAAAATGCCAAAGAAAAAATCCAAGCCAAGAATTTTTGAAGATTCAGAAACTGAAGATGAAGAATTTGATATGTGTGAAGAAGAATCTGATGTATCGCTAGACGAAATAATTCACCAAATGGAAGAGGAAGATAAAGAAATTCAAGAAATTGACCGGCACATTTCAGATATTAAAGAAACTGATTGGGTGTTAGTTCGATTCCCAGGAAAGAAAAGCGTCAAATATTATGTTGGTCAAGTTTTACCCAAATATCCTGACACCGAAGCACGAATAAGGTTCGCTAGAAGAAGTTTTTCTACTGAAAAGTCGGTTTTTAAGTTCCCACTTGTAGACGACATCGGCCATATCTTAATAGAAAATATTATTAAGTTACTTCCACAACCTACGATCTGTAGGCGTGGTGAAATAAAATTTTCAATATTATTTTCAGGATATTCTATTCAATAACAAGTTACTGTTAAGGTTATTTAGGTTTATACCTTGTTTATTAATAAAAATTTCTAATTTTTGTAAAAAGCGTTGTAAAAGTTTTTTTGGTATGCACAACGCACTTTCCCCAAACTAAAGCTATTGCAATATAATAAAACAATAACAACTAAAGCCGCACTTTCCCCAACATCCAGGGTAAGTGCGTCACCTGGACACCAAAAAAAAATAAAAATTTTTTTAAAAGAATTGCCATTATTTTGAAACTTTAGTTTACCCATAACGATATCATATATATCTATTTCTATCACTGTTGTCACAGATCGCATTTTCGATTGGACTTAAATAATTAATGCCACTTTATAGTTGAACTAGTCCAATTTCTGTATGCACTTACCCCAACTAACCTTACCTATCAGGTAGTAACCAACAAAGCAGGTACAAAATCATAACACTCATACATGTTAATTATATAACCATAACCTCTAGGATAATAATAAATACTAATACTGATGTAAATTACCCTCTAATAAATAATAACCTTTTGAAAAGATGAACTTGTATTATTTTACTTTGATAATATGGATTCTTTTTCATTGATTTATCTTATTTGAAACATTTTTATTTAGAAATACATCAGGACTTCGCAGTCCGTCACAATCGTCCATCTTTATAATAAAACAATATAGTCTTTTACTATTTTGTTTTAACTAATAAAGAGAAATAAAAATTTTCATTAACTTTTTAGGTATCTACTAGCTACTGGTAGGCAACAAATAACCCTGAATATGAGGTGAATTTTTGGTTATTATATATTTTTTTTCTTAATGATTACAATTGGTAATTGATTACAAATTTTGTTAACTAGGTACTATATATGTTCAACTTATATAATTCTTAATTTAGTTAAATTTGTCCCCTAATAAAATGTTTTCTGCATATCTGGGGCTCTGCTCCTAAACATACCCCGAGACTGCTAGATTCCATTCAAAGAAGAGCCATTCGCTTGATCGGTGACCATGATCTGACAAACAACCTGGAAAGCCTTGAACATCGAAGGCATTGCCATAAAAATGTTTTGCCATAAAAATGTTTTACAAATATTTTTATGGCAAGTACTCAACTGAGGTTGCCCGCTTGATTCCACCCAGAGCAGTGTATGGTAGAAATACACGACGAGCCACTGCAGCCCACCCGTACGTGGTTCAGCTTAGTGTCCCTCGAACGATACTGTTTAAGAATTCTTTTCTCTGGAGAACGTCATCACTCTGGAACGACCTCCCTGATGCCGTGTTCCCCAATGAGTATAATTTCCAAAAATTAAATACCGCAACGTGTACCATTTCCTGCGCACACGCACCGCTCGCAGAGCGCCATAAAGGATTCATTCTGCAGTGCTGGGCTTTATCATAAAAAAAAATAGCCTAAAGTTTTTACTTCTTAACCTTAACTACGATTTAAGTGCCATTATTGAACTCGCGCCTACTACTACTTACTATACTCACTTTAATTCCTTATCATAAATGGAGCGAAAATTTTAAAATATTGAACGTTGTTCTTTTATTTTTCCGTGCTCGATGCAGTGGCGTAGCCATAGGGGGGCGAACACCCCCCCCCCCCTTTTTAATTGGCCTGACGCCCCTTTACTACTTAAATCATAATTCTTAAAAAACGAGATGGGTCTTATTTTTTGAATAAAGAAGAGCAAGACAAATAACTTAATTATACCGGTTTCGAAAACGTCTCACCACATTATATTATTTTTTCTCTCTTCGTTTGGGGCCAGATCCCCGTTTCCAGGGGAGCACAAGGAAGGTAAATTCCTACGAAATTTGTGCGTGGTCCCAAAAATTTTTTGCCTGCGGCGCTTTGGCTCCACAATCTGCGCTCCTCCCATGGTTTGCCCCCTCCGCGCCAAAATGCTGGCTACGCCACTGGCTCGATATTATGATATTATCGTTAACATATCTCGAACCACGTGACTCTAGATCTATTCTTCTTCGATCTCATCTGATCTCCTCCTAGGTAATTGCAGAACGCAGCATATAAATACCATTTTTTCTATACTGTCGAATATCGAACTTCACCAACTTGACCATATAACTTTAACCTAGCCAACTTTTCGAGTTTATAAATCCAGCTTAAAATTAATCAACCACTAAATAATTTTACCATTTTTTAGCGTTATCGTAATAGCGTAGCATGAAAAACACAAGAACTTTCTTTTTTATTCTAGTGGGTTATAATGGCCGCTTCATTGGTGAATCCCATGGTACATAAGTGAAGCTTAGTAAGGACTTGAGCTGGCATATCATCTCCTTGAATGAATGTTATTGACAGGAAGGAAGAAGAAACAGATAACAAATGTTTATTTTAGGTTATGGTTGTGCAGTTGTCAGTGAAGCCAGCTGGACATACGACTGAAAAAATAAAAGAAAAATTTAATTATTATATTTAATATTTAGTTTAAACGTGTCTTTTAAAGTTTGAACTATTAGTTTTGCTGTTATCTAATTGACAGCCGTGTCGAGATACAATCTTGAAATCCACTAGTGTATAACAAAAACAAATACTATATTAAGTGATTTTTTTTATTGAAATGGCCGCAAATTCTCTGTCGTCAAGCTCCGGGACTTTAGGTACTGTAACTTCAGGTTCCTCGCAACCAAATGTAAGTAAAAAAAGGTAGTCTCCAAAAATTGAAATTTATTTACCTATATTCTATTTATCAGGTTTTATTGAGAGTTACATGCTGATATCTTCTTTATTTGATCAGGCTTGAGACTTTGTGTTCACTTGCTATAATAATTGAGAGCATTGATAACTACGACAAAATTTTATTACAGATTCCGAAAGCATTTTACTTAACAACAGCCCGATACCGTAGCCAGAGGGCTGTTGTCAAAATGTATACCACTGCAGACCACTCTGCGCCTTATCAACAGGTTAATTAGATTATTTATATAATAGCAAGGAGGACTGGCCCAAGTACAGTACCCTGTGGCACACCATACTTCACAGAAAGCTGATCACTCAGATTGTTACCTACCTGTACCTTACCTTACCTGCTGTATCTCTAAAGTACCTACCCCTACTTCGTTTACTGCAATAAAGAAGGTCTTCTCTAGAATAGATGTATTAAAATTAAAAAGTGTTTGCTTTTTACCTTCTGCAAAAGCTTGGTGGTCCCTTTGAATTGACAATACATTAAACAAGGTGCCTAAAAATTTTCTTAACTATTTAAGAAGTAGTCCATATTCTGTGGCGAGATTGTAAATAGTAATAAAGGTCTGTCTTTACCACCAAATAACTTTATTTGCCCCTCTAGGGTAGAAAACAAGGGTTACAGAAATACATAAAATGACGATGAATTAAATTAAATTTCTTAATGTATGTGTTGTACTAGTTTCGACTTTAGAGAAAGTCATCCTCAGCAACTAACCATTTAAGAGATTTTAATATGAAAAGAAGTTAAAACAGTTGGGGGAGCAGAAAGGTGATTCAATAATACAATACAATATAATGTAGATTATGCAACCTTTGGAATCGACAGGAGTTTAGTATAAGAACGGTGTATCTCCATGTAAAGGTAGGGGTTGATTTATACGCAAGTAGAATAAAGGACATTAATCATAGTCGAGTGATTTAAGCAATGTTGAAGTCAAATCCTGTTGTAAAAGAAGAATTTTAACATATCAATTCATTCTTTTTTCTAGTGAAACCGAATTAGTGAGGGGACATGCTTAATGTTATGGTGGATTGTATATTTGTGAATGAAACTAAATGAACTTGCTATTCTTTAAAAAATGTCAAAATGAGACTATGTCATTTCATATAAAATGGGAATACATCAAGTGGTCACTATTCACTTGTTATATTAAAATAAAAATAAAAATAAAATTCAAAATAATAATAATGTCTTAAAAATTTTTGAATTATTATTTGCTGGGCGATGTTAGTTTTATAGAAAAAAAAAACACTCAAGAAATCAGAGCTTGGAACTTATTTGCAAGTGTAGTGAGGGGATTTTTAGGCAACGATATGGATGCAAACTACGAAAAACTAGTTAATGAACTTTTAGACTCCTACAAATCGCTTGGTTACCAAATGTCATTAAAAATTCACTTTCTCCACTCTGTTTTTCATCATAACTTCCAATTGGCGATTCTCGTGGTTGCAGAGTATAAGAATTTAGGGGCTATCTTTGATTCTACTCTTAAGTTTAAAAATAATAGGCTTCTATTATAGTGATACACAGATTATTTCTCTCCCTGAAAAATCAACTCTAACTGAAAAATAAAGACTGTTCTATCCATCTGGTTGCTTGGTTAATAATTTGTATACAATTTTTCACAATAAAGCATTTTGAATTTTATATTTATTGCATTGATTGTTGTGTTTAAAAATAAAAATGTATTTTAATAAAATAATCCTAATGACAGAACTAGATGAGAAAAAGATACTATAAAAAGACGTAATTTACAATGGGTGTAACATTTATTATTGCCTGTTTACTAATATTAAATGCATCAGTTCCGCATGCTTGTTTAATAAAAGGTACACGTTTATTGTTGGGAATAAACTGTTACTCCATGAAATAAGACAAAACCTTCAGAAATAGGCTTTAATAAGCAAAACTGAGGATGACATATAACGTTAACTAATGACAATAATTAGACATGTAATAAGGTTATTATAGGTACCAGTGATTAGGTATGATAGGTAAATATATAACATTCTCCCCAGGTTTATTTTTGAACATAATCTTCAAGGTATTTTGGTAGTTTTCTAATACGAGGCTGAGGAAAACGACAATCTTCTAGTGGAACTTGATCATTGTTTTCTTGGTTGTTTAAATCAGTACTCTCTAAACTTGATTCTGATGTGGCTTCCTCATCTAAATTAAGGTTCGGTTGAATTTCGTTATGATTTTTCTCACATTGTTCTAATTCAGTAGAAAGAGCTTCATCATTTTGATGCTGTTCTAGTAAAAGAGCCTTATCTCCACATGGAGCTAGATGCTTTAAAGAGACGTTGGCCTCTCGACCATCTGAGTGACGAATTAAAGCATATTCTGGATTAGCTTGAATTAAATCTACTTCTTCAACTGCAGGATCATATTTTGACATTCTGACATGTTTTTTAATGAAAATCTTTCCTGGAGTTGTTAGCCAAGACGGTATAGCTGTACCATTAGTAGATTTTCTTGCATGATTAAACATTCGCTCGTGAGGAGTACAATTAGTAGCTGTACATAAAAGCGATCGAATTGAATGTAGTGCTTCTTCTAACAATTTTTCCCAATCGTGAGTTTTTAAGTTTCTTGTTCGCAAAGCTAGAGAAACAGTTTTCCAAATAATCCCGTTGTATCGTTCAGTTTGCCCATTACCTTGTGGATTATAAGGGGTGGATCTGCTTGTAGCTATTCCTCTTGAATGAAGAAATGATTTTAGTTCGTTCGACATAAATGATGGCCCTTGATCAGAATGTACATAAGCAGGCATTCCAAATATAGAAAATAATTTGCTAAGACATTCTATAACTGTCGCTGACGTCATGTCAGGACATGGATAAGCAAATGGAAAACGAGAGTATTCATCAATAATGGTGAGAATATATTTATTTTTAGTAGAAGAAGGAAGGGGGCCTTTAAAATCTAGACTTATTCTTTCAAAAACCGAAGTAGCTTTGATGAGAGTTCCAGTATTTTTAACAAACCTTGGTTTAAGCTCTGCACAAATTGGACAAGAGGCCGTCATGGCTCGGACATTTTCTACAGAATAGGGCATATTTCGAGATCTGATCCAGTGTACCATTCTTGTAACTCCGGGATGACATAACGCTTGATGCAAATCAAATAATGTTTTCTCTCTGTTTGAGCCACAAACTCGAGATAAGGTGTCAGCTACTACGTTATCACTTCCAGCCCGGTATATTATATCGTAACTATAACAAGAGAGTTCAAGTCGCCATCTTAGGATCTTTTCATTCTTAATTTTGCTACAGTGCCGCATATTAAACATAAATGAAACTGATTTCTGATCTGTGATGAGGTTAAAATGTCGACCGATTAAATAGTGACGCCATTTTTTAAGAGCCTCGACTATGGCATATGCTTCTTTTTCTACTGAAGAATGGCCACGTTCACTTTTCGACAACGTTCTTGAGAAAAAAGCCACTGGTCGACCCGCCTGACTTAGAGATGCTGCAACGGAATGTTCAGAGGCATCGGTTTCAACAACAAAAGGTATTCCATCTTCGACTGAGGTAATAGCAGATTTCGCAATATCTGTTTTTAGTGTCTGAAAATCGTTAGCTTCTGTACTAGACATCGGAAAATCCTTGCAGGAGACTAATCTATGTATTTTTTCTGAAAAGCGTGGTATCCATTTTGAATAATGAGCAAACATTCCAATGGCCCTTTTCAGCGATGACGAGTCTGTTGGCAATGGAAGCTTTAGCAGAGGTTCAAGTCTGGATGGATCAGGTTTAAGGGTTTTATTTTGAATCAAATATCCCAGGAGTTTAATCGATTTTAAACGATATAAACTTTTCTTTTCATTTATAGTAAAGTTGTATTTTTTTATTACGTATAAAAATTGCTTTAGGTTTTCATCATGTTCTGATAGAGTTGATCCACAGACTGTTATATCATCTAAGTATGCATATACCCCCTTTAGATCTTCAGATTTTATTATATTATCTATAACACGTTGAAAACTGGCCACTCCATTCGTAACTCCAAAAGGGATCCTGCGAAACTGATACAAATTTCCATCTGCCTCAAATGCCGTATACATCTTCTCGTCTTCACGTATGGGGACCTGGTGATAAGCACTTTGGAGATCTACAGTACTAAAAATGTTATATTTCGCAACAGCACGAGCTATGTTTTCGATATTAGGAAGTGGGTAGGCATCCAGATAGGTGAATCTATTTATCGTTTGGGAGTAGTCTATCACCATTCTTTTCTTATGAGTTTCGCTTTTTGTTATTAGAACTTGAGCTCGCCAAGGAGAATTACTCTCTTCAATAATGCCATTAGCCAGAAGGTTTCCGATTTCATTTGAAATAAAATTAGCATCTTCAGTGGAAAAATGCCGAGACTTCGTCGTTATTGGCCTACAGTCGGTTGACATATTTGAAAATAAACTAGGTGGCTCTATATTTAAACAAGCTAAGCTACAAATCGTTGAAAGCGGACATATTGACAAAGATGATTTCCTTCCTCCAAAAGTTACTTCAAGAGATGAATGCTGCTTCAGTATATTATGACCGATTATAACATCAGCACACAAGTCTGGTAGAACTATTATTCGCTGATTTATATATTGATGACCCAATATTTCCAAATCTACTGTGCAATGTCCAGATATTGGTGATTGTAAACTTGTTGAAGCCATTAATATAAACCCAGTACTATGAAATACAGGAATAGCAGCATTAGAGAGAAAACGTTTGTTAATATACGTTTCTGAGCTGCCTGTATCAACTAAAGCATCAGCAACAATGTCGTTTACTTTAACTTTAATAAGGCACTTGATTAGACTTTCTGGAGCAGCTGCTAGTACTTTAGATTCAGGTAATATTGAGGCTGAAGAAGCTTTAACCTTTCTTTTACTTTGACATACCTTAGAAAAATGTCCACGTTTTCCGCATTCGTTACAGGTAGAGTCTCTAGCAGGACACGAGCTTCGTAGATGTCGTTTATTATTTCCGCAAAAATAACATTTATATTCTCTGGTTGATGCCGAAGAAGAGATGTTTTCGTGATGTTCGTCATGCTTTTCTGAAAACACTGAATTTGCATAACTTAATGATGATGTATAAGCTTCTGAATGCTTCTGTGCAGATTCTAATGCCTGGGCTTGATTTTTAGCGTCTTGAAGTTTTAATGTCTCATTTTCAAGTAAACGCTGTCGAATTTTAACAGATGTTAATCCACTAATAAAAGCATCTCTAATATAATCATCTCGATTTTCATCAGCTGTTACTGCTTTAAAATTGCAGTCCTTACTAAGTCGCGTTAGGGCTTGTAAATATTGATTAACTGTCTCATCTGGCTGTTGCTTTCTTGAGGTAAGACAATGTCTGGAAAATATCTCATTTTTAGGTTTAATAAAGATGGAATCTAAAATTTTTATAGCATCTGGATAACTTCTACATTCAGCCATGTATTGGTAGTTTGTATGACTTATATAGTTTACTAGTAGTTTTAATTTATCATCATTTTCTAACTTCTCAATGGATGATACAAAGTTACTAAAAGTTGTTTTCCAGTGAGTCCATTCTTGAGCTGCATTGGAGGAATTAGGGTCAGTATCGAATCTTTCGGGTCTTAGGAGTTTGTCCATCTTGCTTATTAAATTGAAATAAGACAAAACCTTCAGAAATAGGCTTTAATAAGCAAAACTGAGGATGACATATAACGTTAACTAATGACAATAATTAGACATGTAATAAGGTTATTATAGGTACCAGTGATTAGGTATGATAGGTAAATATATAACACTCCATAGAGGAATTTTATACATATTCTTTCTTTATGTGCCATGCTCATTCGAGCGTAGGCGACCTCTCGCATATTCAGATTTTTCACAGGTATATGGGACCTACAGTTTATCGCCGGTTCCGAACGGCACTATTTGAGAGGTTGTACTAGGCAAATTACTACGTGGTGGTTTGCCATTGCCTTCCACGAGGTGACGACCGAATAAATAAAGATCGATGCATGGTCCCGGGATCGAACCGGGGACCTTCGGCTTAGTAGTCGGACACACTAACCACTAGGCTGCGGTCGCCACATATATACATATTAGCTACCAAAAATTGACTTTTACTGTGCTTAGGGATTTATCTTATATTATTTTACTGGTTTTTTGAGAATAAGAAAATGTTTTTGAGGGTGTGTATTAAACGAAAAGTAAACCGCTGGGGAATTTTGGTATATAAGCTCTGGGCATTAGTGGCATTATGATGACAGTATTGGCATTAGTGTGCCATTAGTGGCATTATAGTGGCATTACCGATGGCATTAGTAGCATCAATGTGCATCAATTTGGCTACAATATTCTGCGACTCAGCAACACTTGTGCATGGGCCGCACCCAGAAATGTTTCTGTGAATCTCGTACAGCTAGTAATAACATCAGCAACGTTCAATTCTTTAAAGACGCCTCGCCAGGTCGCTGATTAATTTTTTTTCCTGATAGTAATTATTCAGATTAAGTAGAGCATACAGCGAATTTTTCATTAATTTTTTTTTGTAGGCCAATTTGAGGTCGCTCTTTCTGAATCCGAATTTTTTTTTTTTAGTCGGAAAGAAAAAAATTTTTGGAATTTTTTTTTATTTGGTTTTTTCTGCTAAAATATCACATAGTTCCCGACGCAAACGTCTTATTTGGTTTAAGAAGTCTTTGAGGAAGGATTATGCGTTTTACAAGTGGTATTTTATGGAAATCAAACATTTTGTTCTTTGCGACAAAAAAACCTTCGATTTCGTGATCCCCGACCTCAAATTACCCTATAAAAAAAATAAGCGAAAAATTCGTTGTATTCTCTAATCCGAATAATTACCAATTTATTATTTTGGAATTAGAGGTTTAGCGGCATGTCAGACAAAGGGAGAATAATAGGGAGAATTTGACATGCCGCTAAACCCCTAACTTTTCAAAAAATATAGCCCCCCTGTTTTCGGATGTGTAGCTTAAGTAGAATTCGAGAATAAATCCCGAAGTATGTACATATTATGTCAATGAAACTACCCTGTGTTTCGACGTAGTTCTAATGTCTTTGGTTTCGACTAACGAATCCGTCATATGGCTTTAACTTTTTTTCTGTTCTTAGTTTGTGGATATAATAATATCTGTAGTTTGCAACAAAATACAACAACACAAACTTTATTTTTATGCAACATACTTTAATGTTCAAGTAGTTTTATTTACTATTTTTTTAAAATATTTTATTAATACATCAAAGTTATGTAGAAATCACAGGACACAAAATCATTTTTCAGATGATTGCAACGAATCTTTAACATAGCATTAATAAATATTTTGTTATGAGAGTTTCTCTGGATTTTTTTCATATACTTAAGTAGATAGGTACCTAGGTCAATATTACACGGTACAGCTTCAAAACCTAGTCTACAACTGTTACATCGACGGATTTTAACATAGATAATTTAAGTAGAATCACGTACTCTTCTATTTTTTTATTTACACCAATGATTTATTGAAGCATGCGCAATAAACAGTGACATTATAGTGGCATTCGATTTTGGCATTTTTTGCAATTTTTGACATTAGATGTACAGAATTTTCGTCAGCGGTTTACCCCTCGGTATTAAATAAATAAATAATCTTTATCCAACACTTACATGTAAAGTGCACATTATTAGTTCGATTTTATACTAATAAAGTAGCTTATAACTCACACGTGGGTTATAACCATAACTCACTAGTGGGTTATGATTATAAGTCACTGGTGGGTTGTGGTAATAGTTAATTATGGTACAAGTGTGATATGTTATATATAAGTCGCGCTGGGAAATGGTTGCCTACGGCCTCCAGGGCTAATTCCCAAGTGAGTTATATGACTTAACACACGAGTGCCATACAAAATTTTATCCAACGATCCATAGTAAGTTATATTGTTTCAATGTAAACTGGAAAACCCTGTATACATTATAATTGCCATATTTTTGAATGACAAATTTGACACGTAAAAGTAGACTAAGGTGATTTTAGTTGTTATGGAATTGATTAACAATAAAAATTTGAAGGCGGTAAATAAAATTATTATTTTTGCGATTCTCGAGGGTGGTTTTTCAAAATATGGAAAAAACTTCAGCCGAAATTCAAAAAGAAGCGAACTTTGCGTGTTCATTTATTATTCCCCACAAGTCAAGAGACAGTTATGACAAAGCCTTATATTAATGCATATTTTACCACAACCCACCAGTGAGTTATAATCATAACCCACTAGTGTGTTATGATTTATAACTCACTAGTGTGTTATTTGTTACTTTACTTGTCTAAAATGACATAAATAATAATTCTATAACTAGCAGACGTTGGATAAAATAACCAGTCGATAAATTCTTTGAAGGATTATTTGTCATAACTATCTCTTGACTTGTGGGGAATATTAAATGCACACGCCAGGTATGCTTCTTTTTAAATATCGGCTGGAGCTTCTTCCATATTTTGAAAAACTACCCTCGAAAATCGCATAAATAATAATTTGATTTACTCTCTTCAAGTTTTTTTTTATTAATCAATTCCATAACAACAATAATCACACTGGCCTACTTTTACGTGTCAAATTTGTCATTCAAAAATATGTCAATTAAAATATAATACAGGGTTTTCCAGTTTATATTGAAACAATATAATTTTCTATTTTTTAGTAATATCTATCAAGTGTTGGATAAAATTTTGTATGTCACTCGTGTGTTAAGTTATATAAGTCACTTGGGAATCACTTGGAAAACATTTCCCAGCGTGACTTATATACCGGGTGTTGCATCGTCGAGCGGGACATAGGAAATCCCATGTAATTTTAAATGGGGTCAATTATTGGCTTCCCTAATTATTTTAGAGAAAAATTCTATTTAGGTTTATTAAAGAGCACTAAAACCCACATTCAAAAGAATAACTTAGATATTTTTGATGAGCCCGTTTACGGGTTATCGCCGATTTCTTTTTAACTATTTCTCCTTTTTATGGCCCCGTATTTGCGGGCACCAGTCAAGGTAAAAGATGACTGTCAAATAAAGTTGTCATTTTGAAATGTGTGCTTTATTGTTATAAAAACTCGTACATCGAAAATATTAAAGGTGTATTTATGAGTACAAATTAATCTGAATAAAACTAAAATAAAGTATCCAATTACAAGGTTAATTATGACATTTTACATGTTTCAATATTTTACTAATTAATAGGTAGGTACTATTAAATTGTTAGAACTTTAGGATTTAAGAAGATGTTCAAATATTCCTTAAAATGACAACTTTATTTGACAGTCATCTTTTACCTTGACTGGTGCCCGCAAATACGGGGCCATAAAAAGGAGAAATAGTTAAAAAGAAATCGGCGATAACCCGTAAACGGGCTCATCAAAAATATCTAAAGTTATTCTTTTGAATGTGGGTTTTAGTGCTCTTTAATAAACCTAAATAGAATTTTTCTCTAAAATAATTAGGGAAGCCAATAATTGACCCCATTTAAAATTACATGGGATTTCCTATGTCCCGCTCGACGATGCAACACCCGGTATAGCATAACACACGTAATTAACTATTATTTCCAATCATGTAAACGCAAAATGTAAAAAAACACAGATTTGCTAAAATAACCTCTAATTATTTTGTTACAGGTTTCTGTTCAAGAGTTTACGATAAGAGTACCAAAAAATGGGCAGCGAAAGTATCATGTGATGAGATTTAACGGAAACCTGGGTGTCGATTTCGGAAAATGGTCTCAGATAAAGCTGGAACGTGAGAATAACATGAAAGAGTTTAAAGGGATTGATGAAGACCAGCCTAAGTAAGCTTGTCTAAATAACCCAATTCATTTTCCCATTAGCTATAGTAAAAGAACAAGTTATGGAATCCCAAACCAATTTGAATTTGTTTATAAATTATACTGCAGCCCCTCGGGCAACCTCCATATATGACCATGTGAATTGATTACATTTCGCCTTCAGACTTCAGAATTATATCAGTTCCTTATTAATTAGAAAGTTTCGAGTTGACTAAAATATACGGGCATGCAAAATTATCCGGACAAACAAAATTTGTTCAAATTCAATCTTAAATAATTTTTTAACCTTTGCATCAATTTCGATACTTTTTCTGTCAAGTTGTAGGTACTTTTATTCTTATCATTCTGGTTTGTCGATTTTGCAAAAAGTTCAAATATATATTTGTTATTTTACAGGTTATAACTAAAAGGTACATTTTGCCCTAAATTTTTAAACATCCTGTGGAAAAATGTGACTACTGAATGATGTGTATTCGTACGAGATTTTTAAGCCTCATCTTTTCTCAACAGTTCTTATTTTAATTCATATTAACATCTGTATTTTTAAAGAAAAAACGCATTTTTAAAGAAAAGTGTGTGATTGGTAACACGGTAAGCATAAGTTGCCTTTGTCTGTTATGACAAGTTTAAGTTTAGCATTCTTTGTTTTTTTTCATGGCTGTTCAAAAAGATTCTTGTCAAGCAATAGTCAACAAATCACATATTTATTTGCTCTGTAGTGTTTGTTAAGTTGGTTGTGTCTCTAGGTGTTTTCGGTTTCGGAGCTATTTCGCGAATGAAGTGTTTTAAAAAAAATTGAAATAGACAATAGACAATAGACAAACTTTATTGAAAAGCCATTCAGCCGTACAATTTGACCTTACAAACTATGTAATAAAATATGTAATAAAAAATTAAATTAAAACACAATCTAAAACTAAAACCAAAATTTGTTATCACACACATTTCGTTAAATAGCTCCAATACAAGTCGTCATGGATGTAAGAATAATGGATTAAACTATATGATATGGGAGGCAGGGAAGCTAAGCAGTTTGCAGCAAAGGCATTGTATTGTCAGTGAATTCGGCAAAGGAGTAATTAGCGCTGAGTAGCAAACATTTTTTAATTTTATTACTGAACTGCCTAGTATTTAGCTGTCTTATTCCCAGAGCAATACTGTTGTAAACCATTTTTCCCAAATGATAGATAGTGTTCTTAGCTAACTCCCTTCGAGACTGAGGAACAGTCAAATTACCTCTGAACCTTGTAGCATAGTTATGAATATTATCTCTTGTCTCACAGTCCAGTCCATGTAAGTAGGTTAATGTTTCAAGTGTAAGTAGATCATATAAAGTAAGGATTCTGAGTGACTTAAACAGCGGTTTACAGTGCGCAAGTGAGTCGGCCTTACAGAATATTCTCACGGCTCGCTTTTGTAGGAGGAAGAGAGAATGAAGGCGGGCTGTTGAGGCGTACCCCCAAAAAATGATACAGTGTCGAAGATTGGACTCAAACAAGGCATGGTACACTTCTAGAGAAATTTTTCTGTCACTCAATTCCAGGGTTACAGCCCTCAGAGCAAAGAGAGCAGACGCCAAACTCTTTGAAAGTCTATTAAGATGAGTATCCCACTTCAAGCCCTGGTCCACCATCAATCCCAGAAACTTGTAATGGGACACCTTTTCCACTATGTGAGTTTTTATCCTCAGTGATAAAGGCCCCTTTATGAGAAAGACCATATATTTTTTTTTTTTTTTATATTTAATGCTAATTAATTTGTTAGCATTAAACCACTCCTGAATCAGATTTAAATCTTTATTGACTACCCTCTGCAATGTTTCCAAGTCAGTATTGGACCAACACACAGAGGTATCGTCCGCAAACAGAATAAATGAACCACCGATGTTTAAACATGCTAGATCGTTTATGTAAAGTAAAAACAACAAAGGACCCAGGACTGAGCCCTGAGGAACTCCATCAGTGTTGTCTAAAAATTGAGATCGCACCCTTTCTCGATTCGAGTCCAGTACCTAAACTAGCTGTTTACGCCCCAGTAAATACGATCTGAAGCAATCCTGTGAAATCCCTCCAAATCCATAAAAGGCAAGCTTCTCCAAGAGTATTTCATGGTTTACGCAATCAAATGCTTTTGCAAGATCAAAAAACACCGCCGTAGTGACGCCTCCATCATTAACACCATTATATATAAATAATAAATAAATAAATATTTAGTTTATTTAGCACTTGGCTACTGCAGACATTTACATTTCAACAAAAACAAATATTCACAATATACATTATTTGTACTTAGGTACCACTTTTTATCTGTATCTTATCATACTTTGAAAAACCAATTTAACGCCTTTATGTATCCTTCAAATAGTGTAGTTTAATTTTCTTAAGAAATACTTTTAAGTTTTTTATTGACTTCAGCTCAGTGGGTAGAGCATTAAAAAGTCACAGGCCGTTTCCAAATACATGTTTTTGCATATAAGAATTTCGCTCAAATGGAATACTAAAATTATCCTTAGAGCGGATATCGTAATAATGTTTTTCAGATCTTGGGATTAAGTAATTTTTTAGATACGGTGGCATTAAATTATTTTTTACTTTAAATATTATCATTATATTTGACACTTCAATACTCTGCTCTATATTAAGCCAATTTAAAGTATTTAACATTAGTTTAATGGGGGTATACTTGTTACATCCTAAGATAATTCGCATTGCTTTATTTTGCAATAGCTGTAAACGATTTATTTCTTCTTTATTACAGGCCATTAATAAAGAATTACAATAAGTATAGTGCGGATAAATAATTGTATTATAAATTAACAATTTAGACCAATGACTTAAATTTTCTGATATCCTATGAAAAAATCCTATTTTTTTACCAATTTTTTAACATATAAACTCGATATGAGCTGAAAAGACCAACTGAGGATCAAGAATTACCCCTAAGTATTTTATTTGATTTACCATGTCAAGTGTATCATTATTAATGAGAATATTATAATTTTTATCCATAAAAGACTTACAATGAAGCTTGCTACCCAGAACCATATATTTCGTTTTTTCCGAATTCAACTTTAATTTGTTTACGCACAGCCAGTTATATAACAAGGATAGTTCTGAGTTGATATCATTTACAATTTGGTCATAGTCCTTTCCTGTAGTTGAGAGAAGCGTGTCGTCCGCAAATAAGTTTAAATAAGATTTTTTTAAAATTTTGTGAAGGTCATTAATATAAATGATAAATAGAAGTGGGCCTAACACGCTTCCCTGGGGGACACCGATATCATTCCTAGCCGGACCCGAGATTTTATCGTTCACTTTTGTCTTATGGTATCTCTCGCTAAGATAGTCTTTAAGCCACTGAATTGCGTATGACGTCACTCCGGAGCTCAAGAGCTTTTTAATTAGATCATCTCGGTTGATCGTTTCGAACGCACGTTTGAGGTCTATGAAAACACTTACTGTAACATTCCCGTCACTAATGTCTTTACGCCATTTGGTGCAAACATACTGCAGTGAAGACTCACACGAGTGTTTCTCCCGAAATCCGGACTGGCCCGAGAAGATGAAGCTCTGTCCTTCAAAGTATGTACGCAACTGCCTACACACAACAATTTCCAGAATTTTATCGACAACTGGCAGCAGATTAATTGGCCGAAATTCTTCAGGTTTTATTGGGTCTTGCGTTTTAGGTATTGGTACTATTACACTTACTTTAGCATCTCTTGGGACTCGTCCAGATGACAGTGAGGTGTTTATCAAGTGCAGCAATGGATACCCCACCTGATCGAAGACATTTTTTAGAAGCTTAATATTGCATACATCATCAGCTGTCGATTTGTTTTTTAATTGCATAACAATTTTTCTCAGCTGAGATAAATTTATAAGGCCCCCACAACAATATCCTGATGGATCAGCTTTATTTTTACAAGTATAGCCCAATAAGCTCCAACGTTTGCTACACACCTTGCAACAGTTGTAGGTATATGGTCTTTCACATAAATTATGACACCACCAGTATGACGACTATGCGAAAAACACACAAAATGTTTGTATCCATGAACCGAGATCTCGTTATTCTGAAACACCTTTGTGATATGGGTTTCCGTCAGGCATACTACCAAAGGATCCTTTCTATGTAACAAGTTGCTAATCTCTACCATTCTATTGCTTAAGCCCGCTATATTTAAACATAACAACAGTGATTCGCCTCCTGCGATTTTTAGTTGCTAATCGTATCTAATTTTTTGTTTGGCTTTGTCTACCTCTCGTTGATAACATCTACATTTACGGTCAAATACAGTGTGGTGATAATCGATGTCCAGAATTTTTAAAACATCTTTGGCATATTTACAATTCGTGCAGGTTTTTGCTAGGGTCGTGCAGTTTTTGAAATCATGCTCGCCGCTGCAATTAGGGCAAACATAACTTGCATTAACACAGTTGCTAGCGGTATGCCCATACTTACAGCATTTAAAGCATCTAAGCACGCTTACAAATTCGTAGACCGGAAAGCTCTCCCATCCAAAAGAAATTCTTTTTTGATCCATTAAAAACTTATAGGCCTGTGTGCATGTCTCCAGTATAACGTTGTACAATATTTTTCCCCTTGGTAAATATTTTTTAATAAAAACTATTTCTATTCCATCAATTGATTGCAGTTTGTCCTTTACTTTAGTTATGAATGACTCTGTATTCACCAAATATATTTGAGGCACTCCAATGATAACAACTTTGGGTTTTCTAATTTCTGGTATTTTTATTTCGTATTTATCATCTAAAGTAGCCGTGACAGCCTACTGAAGTTTTTGTAGCGATTCCTGGGTATCGCATTCAATTCGAATACTGCCCTGAGCGGCCTGTGCGATTTTGTTTATATTAACGCCTATCTTTGTTGGATCGATATTTTTTGTAATACAGTTTTTTGTTGTTTCACTACTTTGCGAGCTATCTTTTGGTTTAATAATTAATGGCGGGTTTTTATTTTTCACCACGTCACTCCAACTTTTATTGTTAAGAACACCATTAGATTGTACCATTTTTAAACACTCCGTGGTTTTTTTCAAAATCTCATCGCTTTTTTGTTCAATTGTGGTAAATCTTGAACTCATTTTTATGCACTCCATTACTACTGGTAAACAGTTATCACACAAAAACCACGTTATGAGACCGGAACATGTAGCCCAAGCTGTAGTTTTACAAGATGGTCGTGCCATTGGGTATATCGCAGACAAGCTTTTTTTTTATGATAAGCCACAGTACTGCAGGATTAATCCTTTATGGCACTCTGCGAGCGGTGTGTGTGCGCAGGAAATGATTCACGTTGGTCTTAAATCTTTGGAGATTATGCTCGTTGGGGAACATGGCATCAGGGAGGTTGTTCCAGAGTGATGACGTTCTCCAGATGAAAGAATTTTTAAACAGTGTCGTTCGAGGGACACTACTTCGGCTGCAGTGGCTCGTCGTATATTTCTACCATGCACCGCTCTGGGTGGAATCAAGCGGGCAACCTCAGTTGAGCACTTGCCATGAAAATATTTGTAAAATAGACTCAAGTCGCCAACCTGCCTTCGATGTTCAAGGCTTTTAGGGTTTTTTGTCAGATCATGGTCACCGATAAGCAAATGATTCTTCTTTGAATGGAATCTAGCAATCTCAGGGTATGTTTAGGAGCAGAGCCCCAAATATGCGAACAGTACTCCAGCGATGGTCGGATTTGGGCTTTATAGAGCATCAAAAGTTATTGGGGTGTATATGCCGTTCCACGCAGTACAGTATCCGATGCGATAGAAAGATTTCGAGAACCTGGTTCGTAATCTAGAAGACCTGGGCAGGGAAGATGGAAAGCAACAAACACAGTTGTAGATCGGCTTCTGACAATTCAGTTCGAGTTATTCGAGAAAGAGCAGTTCCTGCTACAGCTTTGGCTAGAAGATTGGAAGATGTTCATGGTACCGTAGTTTCTCCTGATACCGTACACCTAAAGTTGAAGGGACAAAACCTATCATCTTATGGACCTGCTACAGGTTGTCGAATGCAGCGCTTGGAATTTTCTCGAAATCATGTTGATTGGGATATGAACGACTGGCGAAACGTTCTTTTAACAGATTAGTTTCGTTTTACGAGATATTTACCTGATGGTTGCCAAAGAGTGTGGAGAAGGCCTGTGCTATGCTCAAAGTTGTTTCTCTCCTAGAGTGCAATTTGGTGTTGGAGGAGTGATGGTTCGGGGCGATATTTCTTTGGAAGCCCGCACAGATCTTGTTTCGCTACGGGGAGGAACGTTATTGCTGATAGGTACATTAAGGAGTGTTTGGAACAACATCTAGTCCTTATATGCCCTTTATAGGAGAACATTTTCTTCTAATGCAAGATAATGCTCGGCCGTACATGAATGACTATATAGGCAACACCTCAACGATGTTGTTATTCAAGTACTAGATTGGCCGCCAAGGAGTCCGGATCTCAACTCCATAGAATCTATGTATGACGAATTAGGAAGAAGGCTTAGACAGAACTATGAAGAATTTTCAATGTGGTTACGTTGAAACAGGCGCTGATAAACGAGTGGGAGCAAATATACCAAGACCATATTTTTAATACCAATGGTGTCACTGTAATTTTTTTAATTAAATTGTTTATGGTTAGAATACACATAGTTTTCTTTAAAAATGCGTTTTTGCTTCAAAAATACAGTAGATATTGATATGCATCAAAAAACGAACTGTTAAGAAAAGATGAGGCTTAAAAGTCTCGTAAAAATACACATCATTCAGTTGTCAAATTTCTCCACAGGGTGTTCAGAAATTTAGGGCTAAATGCACCTTTTAGTTATAACCTGTATAACAACAAATATTTTCGAAATTTTCGCAAAATCTGCAAGCGAGAATGATAACAATGAAAGTACAACAGTGCAAGAAGACATTTACAATTTTTGAGCTAGTATTATACAACAATATCATTGAAATGTTAGGGAATGTAGCATAATAATATATTATATTGGAGCAAAAATGGAAAGATTTTTAATCAAATATATTATTTTAGAGAGTTTTTTTACCTGGTTTTACAACATACTCTACCCATAATATCATCTTAGGGTCATGGCAAACTCCTAAAAATTCAACGTGGTTGTTCTGATTATTTTGTAACTCTGTAATTAGTCTCGCGTTTGCCCTCCTTGTTTTACTATTCTATTACTGGTTGTTCATATTTTATTTTATAATATTTTTATTAAGGTTAGGTTTAAATACAGTGTTTTTTATAGTCAAGAGAAAACTTTCTTCATCTTATGATTTTGCAAGCGATTAAAATAAATAAAAATGAAAATAGTTCTTACAAATTCGTACTGTAAACGCCAATCATAACGCGTGACGTCATTATACTCGACAGCTGGGCAAAAACGACGTATTGTCATAAGAGACTGACATTAACAATATTATTTTTCTTTGATTGTCTCAGTGTTTTATTCTCCTAAGTTGTAATAGCCATTTGTTACATTGTCAAGTTGTCATTGCCTTTCTAAGAAGACATCTTCTTTTTGTTGTGTTGGTGAAATTTAGTGATTATTCTCAAAAAATCATTTACGTCAAGATTCAGGTATTATGGCAAAAGATACATTCGAAACAATGCACTATACAGAACTGTTTTTAAACTCGTACATATTTAACAACTAATTTTTCTTCTTCTGATTTGTTTCTTTTGGGATCCACATCTCATGTTTTTTGAAAGACAATCGTTCAAGTTTTTTCTTTACTTCTTCTTCTTAGCTTTCATAATTAGTAGAATAAGATACTTTTTATAGTTAAATACTCTATTAATAGGAGATAACAAAGTATTGTTGCCAACTAAAGTCAATTGTTTATGCCACGTGGCGTTACTGGCGCTCAAGGGTGGAAAATCGCTGGGAAGTTTCGAATTCGAACTTTAAAGCTGCTCATACACACTGCAACATGCGGCGATACATGCGTCTGTATGTAAATATGTAGTTTGAGAAAATGTCACTAACGGCTTAAATTTCCATGATGGTAAAAAACGGTAGTAATACTAGGATGCAGTGAACTTAAAATATCTGAATAGCGTTTTTCTTCCATATTTTAAATTGAATTTCTTACTAATACAAAAAATATCTACTGTCCCTGCTACACAATCAGAAAGTAAATCAAATATGTCACTTAACTTTTGCGCTAGTACGTATGGTGTTTATATTAAACTATGTTTTCCAACTAAGGCTACAATTTTTTTTTTTTAATATATTTCGTTGTTATTATGTAATTTTAACGGAGCAGAATTAAAATTTAGAAAAGCAAGCAAAAAGCAGATCTCGACAAGTGAATAAACCGATATATTTATGATTGGTTATGGCGTTGGTGTATAAAACCGAAGGTTATCGGTGCGACTCCGGCTCATGGATCTACTTTTTTCTATATTTTCATTCTTCGTCTGATATATGCCACTAACTTATTTGAAATTTTAAAGTATGCTTTAAAGTAAGCTTTTTTCGATTACAAATTAATGTACATTACGTTAAGGTTTCTTTAATAAATTAATATAGGTATATATAGGTACTTCATTGCAAAAATTAATCATTTATAAAATCTTGTAAGTAGTTTGTATGTATGTCGGTCGTCAGCAATGTTTTACGCCCTTAACGTGTAATAGCCCTAGGCTTTAGTCGTAGCCGAGGACACATTATACATTACGACCTGTATAAAATATATTTTTAAGATACTTATTCGTCTTACTATCTTACTCATATATATACGCCTCGCGTCGCGGCTGCTGCTGCTGGATTCTTCCCAAATGCAAATATGGAAATTATTGCTTTTAATTTTTATTTATTAAAATAATAATAATAATAATAATAAGTACCTAGGTACCTACTAAACAACATATAGGTATACTAAATATCTAAGCACTGAATATGTATTATTATATTGCGTCTCATTTTAACCGCAGGCATTTACGGTAAATAACAACGCGAGACGTGAGCCACGGACGGAATGAAAAGTATATCAATTCGCCGAATTCGATCGGCCCGGCCTTCGATACAGTTTCAAACATCTCGCAGTGTGTAAGCGGTGCTTAGGGTGTATTTTGCAGTACGTTGTGATCTCTCTGGTCTGCCCAACTCAGGTCTGTTGCAGTCGCCAATAAAAATTCCTTGCCGAACAAAGTTGTAACGCTCCTGCTGTGGTTCGTAATGCCGAACAGTCTTGTCGGCCTGTACTTTCCTGAGACGGATAATTCTCGAGCGCCACTCTGTTGTTTTAAGGTGTAACAGAGAACCACCAGACCTATAGGTAGCTTTTACACAGTTGGAGAAACGGTACTCCAGGGGTCTATGCGCCTACTATAGCCGTTTTTGCCTATTTAATAAATAATAACACAGAATACGGGTGTGTTCTAAACAATTTATTAACTAATAGCGTTGATTATTTGCGGCTGACATTTACTATACAGAAGCTAAAACTATGCTATTTAAAATATACGGTTTTTAGAGGGGGTGCGGCGGTTCCACATTTTTGTGAACAAGCTACTACGGGAGGGTGTAAAGCAGACAGGTACGATAGAGCAAACTATGCGTGCAAGAAAACAGGGTGTTTAGCGGGATTAAAGCATCGGATTAAAAAGGAAAAAGGCTCCAGCGGTCATAAGGGGCTGTCACAGACATACGGACTGCTACCATCGTGGCAAGGAAACGGACTAACTTCGCTCGCCAGAGAACACCACATTCCTAACACATTCGGTCATTCTTAGTTTCGGTGAATCGGTAACCGGGGCAGTAATGGGCGTAAAAACACACCAAGATGCTCCGGTGATCGACACAGGGTAGTTACCCCCGACAGGCTACACTACGCGTGAAAACACTATAGTGCAGTCAGTCGGCGGCTAGTCCCCACAACATTCATCCTGCAGTTCATTCCCTTTCGCTCTATTACGGGAGGCGATTACAATGAGCGTAAACACACTTCAAAGTAGCCGGTCTCCCGAAACGGGTTTTGTTGAATATCGAAAGTGTATACAGCGTGAAAACACATATATACCCTTCCGATAGTCGGCAGCCCTTCGGTCACTCGGTTTCAGTCTTCCCTGTTGGCTTTCCGAAGAATGCGGAACGTTCTTCGGAAAAACTTTTAAGTTGGTACAGGATCAGCGTGAGAACACATGATCATATACGTCCCTTTTTCAACAGAACCTAACACTCTTTTCTCTGGCGAGGAGACAACTACATCCCTCCACGGTGCTAACAGGTATACTTACTTGTACAGTCAAATCGGTGGCTCGTGGCGGAAAATTTACACGACGGTGGGTATTTAAAGGATTTAGGCAAGGGCTCAGTGAAACGTCTCGGGTAAGCCGGGTCTCGGTGAGAAGTGTCTTCCACGACGTTCTCAACGTCCGGAGCAAGGTTCGCGTTCTCCCACCAGTACTACGGTACTCTGGGGGATTGCGCCTTTTGATTGGCTGTGCATGGTCGCACTGCGGAATGGTTTTGGTTGAGCTATACTGGGTGTTCTGCGGGAGCCGGTACTTAGCTAGTTCGCTAGTTTAATTATTTAATCGATGTCTTTAATATAAATTATGCGGAATAACTATGACATATGTTTGATTAAAATGTGACTTCGTCACACACCCCCCTTACTTCGATAAAAAAAAATTAATTTTTTCTTTATCCAAATTAATTTTTTTTTCTTAGTGCCAACTTAAATCAGGTTTACCTAATAACAGCTAGCCTGTCTTATTTATATACAAAAAAAAAATATTTTCAAAGTACTTATACTTTCCCTACTACTTAAATATTTTACTATATTTACCTAATGACTATCTTAAATGACAGCTAGCCTGTCCTATTTATATAAACAAAAATCCAAAAAAAAAAAATATTTTCACAGTACTATACTTTCCCTACTACTTAAATATTTTACTATATTATGTTTTGTAACATCCGGTATCCTGATAGGCTTCCTTAATCCGGTCCCACGTTGCGCATAGGGGATAACCTGCCTATGCCGAATATCATCTTCTCGGTTTCTTTATCTATACCAGTTTACAGGTAGTGGGATCCCTTCTGCCCGGCCATTGGACACCCGCAATGGCGGCATGGGATACTAGCCAGAGCTAAGTACTTTTGATGTCGTACCTCTTTGGAACACATGCAGTTTCTGGACATTGTTCCCGTTTTACCACAACGGGAGCAAAATAGAATCGGGCGGCGGTGGCACTTTTCTCTCTTGTGCCCTGAAACACCACAACGCCAACATAGGTTGTTGGTTATAATAATGTAGTCAGGATATGGGCGGTGCTTTTCCCGAGCTTCAGCTTTTATTAGGGTCCATGGCTTTGGACCGGTATACGGCGGCACAAACGGACCGTCAAACGGTGTATGAATGAGAGGATCTCTTCCTAATTGCAGAGGTGTTGGCTCCTCAGGGCCATATTCTGACCCTGGAGCGGCTTCCTCCTTTATCGGCGGTAACGGTGACGTACATAAACTTAGTACGGGACTGGTCATGTTCTGCAAATCAAAAAAAAAAGCAATAAACATACGGTAACTTGCTTTTTATAAGTCTTATGACCAATTGGAGGGTTGCAAACACGGTGGGTGTCTTACTGGTGGCGTATACATATTACAGCTAATTCTATCCTATATATCACTATCTATTTATACACAGCTTATCCTAGTTATTTACATTATATACAGCTTATTTGCATGATGCCAATTTGTCAGATTTTTTTCTCAGAGGCGGTCCACGGGCGGGATGTTTATTGTGATCTTCCGCCCATCCTTTGTACGGAAAGTGCGTCGAACGCGCCGCGAGTCTGGTATACTCGGTGGCCGGTATCGGGCTAGAGCTTGGCGGACCTCGCTTGTCCAGTAATCCGGGCGAGATTCCACCAACAATTTTTCGGCCAAGGAGGCTTCCGGCCATCGGCGGTACAGGGCCGGAGCATTGCAATTTTTAGCCGTTATTGCCATGCTGTCGGTCGGTTCCCTGATCGCCTGTTCTGCATCCAACCAACGGAACAGGTCGTGGTCCAGGCTGCTGGTTACTACATTAATGCTGTTCGTATTGCCTGGAGCTGCAGGTCCGATGACGTCGGTTCGGGCTGGCACTACCACGATGTTCTGAAGGATCTTGATTCTTGGGCCCGGCACTTGAAATCCTGGCAGCAGGCGTTTCACCTTTGCCAACCTTCGCCGGGTGGCCTCGATTCTTTCCTGCAAGTCGTTCACTGGGCGGGTAAGATCCGGAATAGCCGATCCCAGTGGCGGTTCTCCTGATAGTCTCGGCATTCTGAAAATTAGGAGTGATTACGGTAAATACAGGGTCTATGTCATGGGTCGGTTTCAAATCTTTAATATGAACTCGGTAGGGCTTTTTTCCTTTTATGCTTTTTAGTTCATAAACCACGGGTGAGATTACTTTTGTAACAGTATACGGGCCGGAATATTTCGGGGCTAATTTCGCGGCAAAACCTTTGTCAGCGGACGACAGGACGTGTTCACGCTTCATCACACTGTCGCCGACATGGCATCGCCACTCTCTACGTCGGAGATTGTAGTGATGGCTTTGTGTGGTGAACGCTTTGGCCTGATTAATTCTGACCAACTCATACACTTCAGTCAGCTTATTCACTCGGTCGGTCTGTTGAATAAGCTGATCGTCGTCAGGTTCGGTAGAACTGCCTGGTTTTGGTTGCTGCTCCTGATAGTAGGATCTCGGGGGTTCTAATTCTCGACCAAAATTCAAAAAAGCGGGTGAAAATCCGGTCGAATCACTACGGGTGGTATTAAAAGCAAAAGTCAGGTCAGGTAAGTCAGCGTCCCAATTTTTATGGTTATCACCACAAAACTGAGCAATCATGGTTTTCATGGTTCGGTTGGCTCTTTCTACGGGGTTCGCTTGCGGGGTATACGGTGGTGTTAGTCGGTGGTCTATACCGTATTCTTTTAGCAGGTCTCTAAAAGTTTTTCCGGTATACTGTGTGCCGTTGTCGGAAATAACGGTTTTCGGACGGCCAAATTGTGTTAGTACTAGTTCATACAGGGCTTGACTAACGGCGCGTGACGTTGCTTTCCGTATAGCACGGCATTGAATCCACTTAGTAAAGCGGTCTTGGAACATCACTACGTATGCGTTACCCTTAGAGGACCTCGGTAATGGTCCTACTAAATCTGTACTAACAGTTTCCCACGGTGTATGGTTTCTTGACGGCTGCATTTTTCCGGGTATCTGTTGTTGCGACGGTTTATATTGCTGGCAGCAGATACATTGTCTAACATACTGGGCTATGTCGCGAGACATACCAGGCCAGTAGTATCTTAACGTGATACGGGCTGTAGTTTTTGCTATTCCCATGTGTCCGGCGGTTGCAGAGTTATGGTTCTCCTCCATTATTCTGGTTCTTACGGTTTTTGGTATACAGAGTTTCCATGGATCCATCATGTCCGGTTCGGTCATGTCTGATGAGCTCCAAAAGTGTCGGTACAGGTTTCCATCTCGTATACAATACGTCGGGTGTGCTTCGGGGTGATTTTTCACCTCCCTTATTTTATTCGCATACCAGGAACACTGTTCGTCCTCTGTTATTAGGGTTATAGCAGCTAACTCATTGGTTTCTGCTTCCTCTGGTGCACCGGGGTTCGGTTGGCGAGATAGTGCATCAGCCACTCGGTTTAATACGCCTCGTCGGTATTTTATTTCAAAATCGAATTGTTGCAGATACATCTGCCATCGTGCTAAACGTCCGGACGGTGATTTAATTGTTTTTAGCCATCGTAAGGACTGATGGTCGGTCAGGACGGTGAAGTGGTATCCTTCTAGGTAGGGTCTCATTTTCTCTATTCCATAAACTATCGCTAAGCACTCTTTTTCGGTCGTGGAGTACGCTTTCTCAGCCGAAGTCAAAGTTCGGCTAGCATAGGCGATAATATTATCCCCCCCATCGGTATTGTTTTGAGTCAGGGCTACTCCTAAACCACTATCTGAGGCATCGGTCTGTAGGGTAAAAGGACGACTAAAGTTGGGGCATGCTAATACCGGTGCGACGGTAAGGGCGGTTTTTAGTTTTTCAAATGCCAGTTGCTGTTCGGCTCCCCAATTCCAGCGTCGGCCCTTTTTTAGTAGCATGTTTAACGGTGCTGCTATTTGCGAAAATGCAGGTACAAAACGTCGGTACCATGAGACCATTCCCAAAAAGCGTCGTACCCCTCTTACATTTGATGGAGCTGCGTACTGCGTGATGGACGTTACTTTTTCTGGGTCGGTGTGTATTCCGGTAGCAGTAACCTGGTGTCCCAAATATTTCAAAGATCTACGCCCAAACTGACATTTATCGGGATTTATTCTTAGGTTTGCGGCTCTTAGTTTTTGAAATACGGTTCTTATATTTTGTAGGTGTTCTTCAAATGTTTCGCCTAGGATAATGATATCGTCTAGGTAGGCAAAACAGTACGGGTCTAGTTCGGGTCCTATGATGCGGTCCATTAGTCTTTGGAACGTCGCTGGTGCAGAGTGTAATCCAAACGGCATTACTCGGAATTGAAACAAACCCCGTCCTGGTACTGTAAATGCCGTAATTGGTTTGCTTTCTTCGGTCAGTGGTACCTGCCAGTACCCCTGTTTGAGGTCTATACTGGAGATATACTTCGCCTTTCGGAGTTTGTCGAGAATCGCATTTATAAACGGTAGTGGATATGCATCTTTTTGAGAAATATCATTGATTTTTTGAAAGTCAATGCAGAACCTTGGTTTTCCGTCTTTCTTTCGGACAATGACTACCGGTGAGCTCCATGCACTATTCGATTGTTCAATGATCCCATCTTGCAGCATCTGGTCAACTTCCTTATTAATGATTTCCTGCATACGGGGATTTTGTGGGCGGTATCTTTGTTTAATCGGTTCGTGACTTGTCAATCTAATTTTGTGCTTAATAAGCGGCGTTGTTCCTTTAATGCATTCAAAAGACGGTAGTTCGTAGCTTAGAAAGGAATGCAGCCGGTTCTCTTCGGTGGTAGACAATGTTAACGGTAGTTGATTGCCGATTTTCCCTACTGGACTGCAGGGTGCAACTGTCCTATTTGAGTGCGAAGTAAAGTCGTCAATCACGATGGTGCCTGTGCCTAATTCTAGTTTGAACTTTCCTTTTTGTAAAATGTCCATTCCTAGAACCATATCCGTGGAGAGTCCAGGTAGGTAATGCATTATCTCCGTAAATTTCTTCGGACCTATTCGGAAGGTGGTTCGGTAGGCTTCGGGAATCTCCATTAATTCTCCATTCGCAAGCCGGGCTAGGTTAGTAGTTTTTTCCACCGGTTGCAGTGCGTAGAACGGTTTTCTTTTTACTAGCCGGTCTCCTATATAGGATTTTGCGGCTCCGGTATCTATTAGTGCTAAAACTGGTTTTTCATTAATATGTATAGTCAGATGTGGTCGATTTTCGGTCAGGTCGGTCGTGTTTAATGCAGTCGAGGCGGGTGAGTGGTGGTGCTGTCCTTGCCTCGTCATGGGGCAGCGCCTTCCTAGTTTTCCGACCTCGGACAGGAACAATCTCGAGACATGACATCTGTTTTGCCACATCTTGAACAGAATAATCTAGCGGGGCCTTTGCAGTTACTTCGCAAATGTCCAGCCTGACCGCAGCGCCAGCATGTGGCGGGCGTCGACGTCGGTCCCGGTTTACCAATATTCGGTCCGGCAGTGTTTTCATGAGATGTGGTTTGAAAATGTCTGGGCTGTGATGTTCGTTGCTGTATCGGTGCTTGTACTGATGGTGTTGTAAACCGGTGCGAGCCTTCTGCTCTCGGTTTATCCTTTTCTAATTCCTGCAGTAGGATTTCGTACTCCCTAACCGCTGCAGAAAATGACATAACGTCCTGGAAATCGGTTTTTCTTATGTTTTGTCGGTAATTGGGAAGTAAATTTCGGTATAACCATTGTAGTTCTTGATCGCTGTTCATCTTTCCGTGTCGGCGTACTAGCGTTTGTAGGTCAGTTACGTAACGATTGACCGGTTCGTTATGACGCTGTACTCGACGGCTAATTTCGACCTCCAAGTCTATTTCATAGTTGACCGGAAAGAAAAATATACGGAAATCTCGTTTGAAATCGTCCCAGTTTTGCCAAGCCTGCTTGTTATTTCTACACCACAGGGCCGCATTACCACGTAGTAATTCGGGTAGGTGGGGTAGTAATACGTCAGGGTTTATCTTGTTAGCCAGGCAAATCTCATCTATTCTTTCTAGAAAAGTTGCTGGGTCATTTCGGTCATCAAAGTGCACATTCCATTTGTGCACCTGAAGTTCTGGGTGATTGCTTGTCATTGTGGTAGCAGGGGGTGGTATGCCTCCCTGTACTGTAGTCGGCTGTATTGTATTTATTACTGGTCTGACGGCTGACGGTGTGTGTATTATACTAGTTGATACGTGCTGTGTTGCAGCGGGGGGCATATATATTAAAGGGTTGGTATTTACACACGGATTACTAAACGGGGTGCTATATATACAAGGGTTGTTTACTAGGGTGCTATGTACACAAGGGTTGGTCACTATAGTGCTATATACACCAGTGTTAGACGGAGAGGTGCTATAGTATACGGGGGGTATGGTGTATGTCACGGGATTTTGCACTAACTGCGTCGGTATGTAGCTTATAGGTGCTACGGCAGATGTCACATGTATGATGGGGGTAGGTTTAGTATTAGTCGCCGTTACTGTCGACGACACTGTTGACTGGGCGGGGGTGTAACTGGAAATTGTTACTATACTGTGGCTAACGGAGGGTGGATTTGTTGTTGCGCTGCTTGACGCGCTTATGCTGGCTGCATTGGGTGCAGGAAAAATAAAGGGGAAGGTGGACGGTTGCGGGGTGGCGTGGCCATCTCGGATAAACTTAACTAAGCGTTTGCGTAGTGTGTCCACAGGCCCGGTGTCATCCAGACCAAATTTCTGTACTTCAGCCACCAGATCCACTTTTTTTAAAAGATAGATCCAGCTTGTTCGTGAGTCGGTACTTCCAATGCTTGGTGACGGGGGTAAGGGTGGTGCGGGTGGTATCGGTGGTGCGAGGTGTAACGGCGACGTGGGGGGTACGGTCAGCATCAGTGTAGCTTGTGTCGCTTTCACGTTTGCCATTATTGTGAATAATTACAAAAAAAAATACCTAAAACTTTTTTATAACCCTGTATTTGAACCTTAATATTCTAGCTATATATATAACGGTTCGTTTAACTTAACTGGTGCTTACTGCCCAATAAAAAAAATGTTTACGGTTTATTACCTAGAAAGAAAATTCCTAAAACTTTCCTTTAACCCGGTATCTAAACCTTTTACTTTTGTATATTTAAAAAAAAATTTCTAACGGTTTGTTTCACTGGTACCTAATGCCTAATGAAATATATCTACAACTATTGCCTATTATAAAAAAAAAATTCTTAATACTTTCCTATACCCCGGTATTTAAATAAATCTATCTACAGTTTATTTAACTGGTACTTCATCCTTTGGTTATCTCAAACAAAATATAATTTCACAATTATATTTTCTTAACGGTCTGCTTACTAACTGGTGGTACTTAAACCTTCGGTTAATTCTCTAATTAATTTAAATCCTATTTCAAATTTCACCGGACTATCCTGTATTATAGTAAACAAAATGCCTAACGGTATTTATCCTAAATCATAAAAATAAAACTAAATCAATTAATATATACACTATATCCTAATACTAAAGCTCTTATCTTCTACACGGTCATTTGGAATTTATTTACACGGATTTTTTTTATTCGAAAAAAAAAACTATTCATATCGGTTTCTTATCTTTTGTTCGCGTCTCGGATGTTAACAATATTCCAAATTTTAAGCAAATCTTGTTTCTTGCAATTTAAATGCCTTTTCCGGTCTAGAAAATTTCCTTCGGTATTTTCATATTTTTAGAGAAACGGGTTCGATAATCGGTTTTAAAATCCCTGTTTTATCAGGAAACAAGCTATCACACGGGTTCTAGACTACGCATGCGCAAAGAAAATATGCATAGGCGAAAATTTCCAACGGCCCTAGGCTACGCAAGCGCAAAGAAAATCTGCTCGGGCGCCAATTTGTAACGCTCCTGCTGTGGTTCGTAATGCCGAACAGTCTTGTCGGCCTGTACTTTCCTGAGACGGATAATTCTCGAGCGCCACTCTGTTGTTTTAAGGTGTAACAGAGAACCACCAGACCTATAGGTAGCTTTTACACAGTTGGAGAAACGGTACTCCAGGGGTCTATGCGCCTACTATAGCCGTTTTTGCCTATTTAATAAATAATAACACAGAATACGGGTGTGTTCTAAACAATTTATTAACTAATAGCGTTGATTATTTGCGGCTGACATTTACTATACAGAAGCTAAAACTATGCTATTTAAAATATACGGTTTTTAGAGGGGGTGCGGCGGTTCCACATTTTTGTGAACAAGCTACTACGGGAGGGTGTAAAGCAGACAGGTACGATAGAGCAAACTATGCGTGCAAGAAAACAGGGTGTTTAGCGGGATTAAAGCATCGGATTAAAAAGGAAAAAGGCTCCAGCGGTCATAAGGGGCTGTCACAGACATACGGACTGCTACCATCGTGGCAAGGAAACGGACTAACTTCGCTCGCCAGAGAACACCACATTCCTAACACATTCGGTCATTCTTAGTTTCGGTGAATCGGTAACCGGGGCAGTAATGGGCGTAAAAACACACCAAGATGCTCCGGTGATCGACACAGGGTAGTTACCCCCGACAGGCTACACTACGCGTGAAAACACTATAGTGCAGTCAGTCGGCGGCTAGTCCCCACAACATTCATCCTGCAGTTCATTCCCTTTCGCTCTATTACGGGAGGCGATTACAATGAGCGTAAACACACTTCAAAGTAGCCGGTCTCCCGAAACGGGTTTTGTTGAATATCGAAAGTGTATACAGCGTGAAAACACATATATACCCTTCCGATAGTCGGCAGCCCTTCGGTCACTCGGTTTCAGTCTTCCCTGTTGGCTTTCCGAAGAATGCGGAACGTTCTTCGGAAAAACTTTTAAGTTGGTACAGGATCAGCGTGAGAACACATGATCATATACGTCCCTTTTTCAACAGAACCTAACACTCTTTTCTCTGGCGAGGAGACAACTACATCCCTCCACGGTGCTAACAGGTATACTTACTTGTACAGTCAAATCGGTGGCTCGTGGCGGAAAATTTACACGACGGTGGGTATTTAAAGGATTTAGGCAAGGGCTCAGTGAAACGTCTCGGGTAAGCCGGGTCTCGGTGAGAAGTGTCTTCCACGACGTTCTCAACGTCCGGAGCAAGGTTCGCGTTCTCCCACCAGTACTACGGTACTCTGGGGGATTGCGCCTTTTGATTGGCTGTGCATGGTCGCACTGCGGAATGGTTTTGGTTGAGCTATACTGGGTGTTCTGCGGGAGCCGGTACTTAGCTAGTTCGCTAGTTTAATTATTTAATCGATGTCTTTAATATAAATTATGCGGAATAACTATGACATATGTTTGATTAAAATGTGACTTCGTCACAAAGTAGAGCCTTAGTAATTGAGATATTTTTGAGATAATTCAATACATTTTTTTGTTAATTTAAATTGTTTTAAGACTAAAATAAATTGAGAGCGCACTTAAAAAATGGAATCTTCCTGATTATTGTAATGTATTCTCACTCGTTCCGGAAATACGGCCTTTCAAAAATACATCGTTCCATTATCGCCCATTTAAAACATAGATCTTTTAAAATTTGGAAAGCGATTTTTTTTTATAGGAATACTTTCTGATATATGCGATGCTATTTTGAATTTTTTAGATGGTTAATTAGATGAACTGCCATATATGTGAAATAACCAGTGGCATATCAATTCAATTGCTAAAAACTAAGCAAACCATTTTTTAAAACTCCATCCGAATTTCATATTTAGGCTTAATTTTTATTTTTGGGAAATTGTTCCTACACAATAATTGTTCTTTAAATCTCACAAATAAAGCTAGTTAATTCTTCGATTTTTTTTTGTTTTCATTTATTGCAAACATTTTTCGGCGCCCTAAAATGCAAATTTATTTTATATTTACTTTCACTTCTAGATTTGGTGCTGGTTCAGAATTTGGCAGGGAAGCTAAAGAAGAGGCACGCCGCAAAAAGCTTGGCATTGTGGCGAAAAAGTACCGACCAGACGATCAACCGTGGATTCTTAAATGCTACGGAAGCACTGTTAAAAAATTTAAAGGTATGAAGCAAAAATATTTATGTGAATTAATAGTAAATTACATTACGAGACCTCGAGACCTAACGCTGAAATGGCCCAGATGCATTTCAATTATGGCTTAGCAAATGGAAATGCTGAAGAAGCTCGGCGAATTTATCAGGAACGTTATCCAAGCAGAGTAGTGCCATGTGCCAAAACATTTAGACAGCTCCATGCAAGATTGAGTGACACTGGAAGTTTTGAACGTAGTACGGAACTTCCTGGCAGACCTGCAACAGTAACCACGCCTGAGTTAGAAGAGGCTATACTTTGAGAGATAGAAGATGATCCTTCAGCTAGTGCCAGGAAGGTAGCAGTGCAACTTCAAACAAGTGCATCAACTGTTTGGAGGGTTTTGCATCTCTATCAACATACCCATGCCATATTCAACGTGTGCAAGCTCTGCTTCCCCGTGATAGCCCGGGAGCTAGTAACAGATTTGTGCGACCAATTTCATCTCGACCGATAATTTGTCGAATGATTCAGGTAGTTGTGTCATGAAGCCTCGTGCACGTCAGCTACGGCACCAGCGGTGGGTGGGCCAACGGCAGCCACGAAATCACGTTAAAAAAAAAACAAATTTTTTTATTTCATCCCGGTTTAAAATTCGTGAGTCAATAGTTAGTATAATACTGAAGTGAAAAAAAAACGTCAGCTGGCTGTAACGCGGTGGATTATACGTCAGCTGCTCATACGAACATGAAAAAAAAAATTATTAGTGATTTCATCCCGATTGAAAATTTGTCCGATGATAGTTTACATAATTCTTTAAATAAAAAAAATCGTCAGCTGCGTATATGTCGGTGGAAAAACCGTCAGCTGACGCAGTGAAATATGTGGCGCGATATGTAGGTGTGAGCTCCGCTCGTCTATTAAAACACATCATCTGACAAATTTTCAATCGGGGTGAAATCACTAAAAATAATTTTTTTTTTCATGTTCGTATGAGCAGCTGACGTATAATCCACCGCGTTACAGCCAGCTGACGTTTTTTTTTCACTTCAGTATTATAATAACTATTGACTCACGAATTTTAAACCGGGATGAAATAAAATCACGTTAAAAAAAATTTGTTTTTTTTTTAACGTGATTTTGTGGCTGCCGTTGGCCCACCCACCGCTGGTGCCGCAGCTGACGTGCACGAGGCTTCATAACACAACTGCCTGAATCATTCCACAAATTATCGGTCGAGATGAAATGATCGACCTCAATCTGCTACTGGCTCCCGGACTATGATGAAAGAGAAGCTATTATGAATTTTCATAACGAACATTTTTGGGCGGACGATAATCCTCATAAGGTCGTTTCAGCAACAATTTTCGGTGAATGTATGGGCAGGAATCATTGGCATTTATCTTATTGGGCCATACTTTTTACCACTTCGATTGAATGGAAACTCCTATACGCAGTTTCTATCTGAAGAATTTGACGTTCGGTTAGAAGACGTACCTCTACAAATAACAACTACTATGTGGTTCATGCACGACGGCGCCTCAGCTCATTTGCGCCTAGTTGCTCGTCAATACCTCGACAACACTGTTCCTAATTGCTGGATTGGATGCGCAGGTCCCCAGGTTGGCCAGCTCGCAGTCCCGACTTGAATCGTCTCGACTATTATTTATGAGGTCACCTAAAGTCTCTTGTATACAAGACGCCTGTACTAGATGAAAACGAATTCGAATTATTGAAAGTTGCAATGCGATACAAAATAATGTATATGAACTTTTTCTCTTAGAATGTCATATAGAATCACCCCCTTAAGTTACGTACTGTACTTCTGAAACACCCTGTAATATCAATTATATACAGGGTGTTTCGGGAGGAAAGGGAAATATTTTAATGAGGTATTCTAGAGGTCAATATAAGAAAAAAAGGTCATATAAATGTGGGTCTGGAAATGCTTTCTTTTCGAGATACAGTGTGCCAAAAAAAAAAGTAATATACATTTTTCCTTCAATACCTCGAAAACGATTTAAGGTATTACACTGATCATGGGTGTGCGCTATACTGGCATGAAAATACGTTTTCTCGATTTAAAAAGTTTTTACCATTTTACCAGTGGCGTACGCGACAGCAAAAAATAAAATTGTTTTGGCGGAAAAAATTGTACGCCTCTGGTATTTTTCAAATTAGGGGTCTATTTCTTAATCTACAGTTATTTCTTAAAAGAAAAAGTATTTTGAGTTTTTTTGGTAGAACAAACCATTTTCAAGTAATAGTTAGAATGCTGTTTTACAACCGTTTCCAAAAATTACTAGTTGAAATTAATTTATTTACAAGTTGGCTTTGATAAATTAATGTCACAATAATGTTTGGCACATTATTTGACATAAAGTACTAACAGTGTTATTTGTAATATTTTTATAAATTATTAGTACCTACTAAACCGTAAGTAAGCAGTGAAATATTTATTGTACAATGCCTAAGACGTATAGCCATAGGGAATATGCCGACATGATATTTATCTACGGTTTCTGCAATGGTGGCGCAATCCAGGCAGTGAATGGATATCAACGTCGATTTCCAAATCGAGTCCTACCTAACAGAAAAGTGGTTCAAAAAGTATTTTTAAAAGCACAAGAAACTGGCATGTTTCCAAGTGCGAAAATTGTTTCCGAAAGACCGCAGGGCCTCGACGTAGATGTTGAAGAGAATATTCTTCATATTGCTACAGAAAATCCAAGTGAAAGTACGAGAAGGATTGCAAATGAACTTCATATACCTTCACACAAAGCCGTTTCGGAGACATTGAAAAGAAATGGTTTAAATCCGTTTCACATACAACCAGTTCAACATCTTCACGATGGTGATTATGCTCTAAGAACAGAGTTTTGTGAATGGATACGTCAAAATCGAGAACTGCATAGGTACATTTTATTTAGTGATGAAGCTCAATTTACCCGTGACGGAATTAATAACTGTCATAATGAACATAGGTGGTCAGAAGAAAATCCTCACTCTACATTCGAACGAAACTTTCAACATCGATTTAGTATTAACGTATGGTGTGGTATGCTTGGGGATCAATTGTTTGGTCCTTTTGTACTGGATGGACATCTTAATGGACTGGGCTATTTACGCTTCTTACAAGAAAACTTATTTAATATTTTTGATGAAGTTCCTTTAGATGTAAGGGCACGACTGTATTTCCAACATGATGGTGCCCCACCACACTTTAGTCTCCAAGTGCAAAATTTTTTAAATACTTGTTTACCTGATCGTTGGATTGGCAGAGGTGGTCCTTACAATTGGCCACCAAGGTCACCTGACCTTAATCCCTTGGATTATTGCTTGTGGGGGTGGATGAAATCATTGGTTTATGCAACAAGAGTAGAAACAAGGGAAGCGTTGCTTGATCGTATTAACAATGCTGCAGCTATTATCCGTAATAACCGTCTCTCAATTCGCTGTGCTACCAGAGCAATTAATAAACGAGCGAATAAATGTATCGAAGCAGGCGGTGGTATTTTTGAAAACATTCGTTAAGATTTTTTTTATGGTTTAGTATTTAGATTTAGTTATTTGTTGTTAAAATAAACTTTATTGTAAATTTCAGAACCGATTATTTTACAAAATAAATGTCGTGAAGTCGAAATATCAGTAACATAATAAAACATCATTCTAACTATTACTTGAAAATGGTTTGTTCTACCATAAAAACTCAAAATACTTTTTCTTTTAAGAAATGACTGTAGATTAAGAAATATACCCCTGATTTGAAAAATACCAGAGGCGTACAATTTTTTTCGCCAAAACAATTTTATTTTTTGCTGTCGCGTACGCCACTGGTAAAATGATAAAAACTTTTTAAATCGAGAAAACGTATTTTCATGCCAGGATAGCGCACACCCATGATCAGTGTAATACCTTAAATCGTTTTCGAGGTATTGAAGGACCCACATTTATATTACCTTTTTTTCTTATATTTACCTCTAGAATACCTCATTAAAATATTTCCCTTTCCTCCCGAAACACCCTGTATAATTTATTAAGGCTAATATTCAAGATTCTCTGTGATATTTATATAAAATATTGTGGAATTTAAAACAATTGTAATAGTCGACTTTCATTTAACTAGGCGGGTTATGGTTACGAGTCATTTAAATTATATTTTACTCTATTTTTCAGGCATTAGAGAAGGTGGAATTTCCGAAAACACAGCCTACTACGTATTTACTCATGCCGAAGACGGGGCTATTGAAGCTTTTCCGCTTCACGAATGGTATAAATTCCAATCGATTCAGCGGTACAAGTCTTTGTCCGCTGAAGAGGCCGAGATGGAGTTCAATAAGAGAAATAAGAACTTGAATTATTTTTCGCTTATGTTAAGGTAAAAAATGCAAGAATCCAAAACTTTAGATTTTTTCCTGCTCGAATAGATGTTGTGTTGTTTAAGAAAAATTAGGTTATGCTATTTTTGAGGTACAAAATGAATAGAGCGCCTAAAGTAACGGGGGTATGCAAAATTTCAGGAACTTGATGAATAAAACTGTAGTTACAGTTCAAATCAATTCAATCGATTTTTTTCGCGCAGCTTACGATTGCTGTAACTTGGAGGACGTGTTTTTACTTGTCCTAACCGGCAAAGATTTCAAATTTTTAAAAAATCAGTGCCGCCCAATCTTTCTCTTATAAAATCCTGAACTACGCTTATTGTTGCATTAACCACAACTTAATACTTGGAAAATATATACAGGGTGTTACGTAATGATAGGCCGCAATTCCAAGGGCGCATTCCTGAACCAAATTCAAGTAGAAAAGTTCATATAAACATGTGCCCTTAAAAGTCTGGTTTTCAAGATACAGGGTGTCAAAGTTTAAAACAAAAATCGGTTTTTTATTAATATTTTAAAGATCCTTTTGCCGATTTTGGTGAAATTTGGCAGAGTTGTTCGTTGTGATAAGACGCTAAGTTAGCACTGACTAGATGATAATTATGAGTTCCAGTGGCGTCCCGGGGGGCAGTCTCGCGAATAACATTGACAAAAAAAATATACGCCACTGCCTTGTTAAAAATTTTATATTGTTTCCGGGTTAAGCAGCTAAACATACAACTTTTTTGTCGGTTCATATTTTTTGTATCTTCGTTTTCGAGCAAAAAAATAAAAGCCACTTCGTTGCATGTCGAAAAATTGATGAAATAAAATCGAGTTAACTGAAACCTCATAATTATTATCTAGTTAGTGCTAACTTAGCGTTTATCACAACAAGCCACACTTCCAAATTTTACCAAAACCATCAAAAGGATCTTTGAGTTATTAATAAAGAAACGATTTTTTTTAAACTTTGTATCTTGAAAACCAGACTTTTTAGGACACATGTTTAGGTATATGAACTTTTCTACTCGAATTAGGTTCAGGAATGCGCCCTTGGAATTACGGCCTATAACTAAGTAAGACCCTGTATAGTCGTTAAATATCTATTGGTGTGTGCCATGTTTTATTTAATTAACTACTACTATTCAGAAAATGCATAATAATGTTTAATTTATTTGAAATTTTAACACCCTGTGGTTATGTGAGAGCAGTTGCATTATGAACTTTTTGTCTGAAAATCAATCAAATATCAATTTCTTAAAGTTTGTATAATACTTGGTTAGGTATCTGCTAATGTTCTGTTCCTCCGTTAATTAATTGCGTTGTGCTCCTACGGCTTCTCTTACTTTCTGATGAAAGTATCATAATATTTGCTTCAGTAAAACTCAATTTCGTGGAATTTTCTGTTAAGCCAGTTTTCTTTTGCTAATATTTATCTCGTTATCGTCCTGATATAATATCTTCGCCTTTCCATTAACGGAATTATTTCATTAGTCATGGATTCTCTTTTAAATACTGTTTTCTTAGCCTTCAAATTTTCATCTAAGACATTTATTAAAAAGTTCTCCCTCGTCCCGTCGTCTTATTGCTTGGGACAAATAAACTAAATGATAATTTAGTTTCTTTGTGTCCCAATTAGTATATGGCTAATACTCTTTTATTGACCTTACCCGATCAAAAAACTCTCTTACAAACAGTTTTCAATTTGATAAATTAAAGGATAACCGAAATACAGGGAGTAATCAAAAAGCAAACATTTTCGAAAACACACTGTAGTTTAAAAAATGGACACCCTGTACTTAACTCCAGTTACTTGTAACAAGATACCTGCTAAGGGTCATATGCTTGAACAATAATTGTTGTCATGGAAAGTATGTGCCTGTTAACACTGACATGACATTGATAATCTGAACCTTGGACAACTATTGGACGACTTCTCATATAAAAAGTGCGGTTTGTGCACGTTTTTCACTATTTTTCGTCGCGAGTTACTGCATCATTGAAGGATGTAATGCATGTTTTGTTTCTCATTGGTTTGTTCACGTTTGTTGTCAGATGTTTTTTCTATAACAAATTATAAAAAGGATACTTACTTTTACAACTTCCATTTATTGTCCTTTTTCTCTTTATAATGTTATCTTAACCTATCTTAATTCTAATTTACACTAAAGTAAAACTAATCCTAAATTAATACATGTTTTGGGCGCATATAGACCATATGCATACGGCCCACAATGCTCCCAAGGAGCCAGGCAAGCCTGGTGGCCGTTGTTATGGCCTTTGGTTAAGATAACATTTACAATATACACAAAAACCACGCGCGTTCCGGTGGTGCCTTTACGGTTGTTGTAGGGATTGTTTTACTCCTGGGAGTATAATCATATTTACGGAAACATTAAGTAATCAATGAAACGCCAATGGCAAGCATCCTAGGAAAAAAACGAAAAAACCCAGTAAAATTTTATCAGGTACGCCTAAATTATGCCCGCTCACAGTGGGTTATCTGAATGCTATGCAGCGGAAGACCTCTACCCCAATCGCCACGGAACGGCGGAGAGCGGCCATGATTTAGTGGGTTGGTCTACATGTGTCGTCAGTCGGAGTCTCCTCCCACCGCCATTGTCAGTGTTGTAGGCGTGAACTTCAGGCTGGAAATACGCCGAATTTCACCGGTTATGGTGGGAACTCGGCGTAGACTCCAGCCTTTAGGTCCACTTTTGTTACGTCATTATTTTATTTGCAATTAATGTTCGTTAGTCCCTTGTGAGTTCGTCCGTAGTTGTCAAAAAATTTAATTTACGTTTGTTTGTTTGTTATTTAATAAAATCTCCGTCAATGTTTATTAAATTTAATTTTTGTTTGTCCGTTTTTGGTTCATTGTTGTTGTATGTTTGGCGGTGGGATATTATAAATTGAAATTTGGTAATATAAAGGTTTGTGTGTCGTGTTTTGATCGTTGTCTACGCGTCTGTCTGTAATGTTTCTTGTCAGTATTGAGCTTTGTAGTTTGTGCGTATAAAGTTTGTCAGATAAGTCACGTATATGTGTTATTATGTCGTCTATGTCCGCCATATTGTGCAGATCTGCGACTGTGACGTATCTATTAGATGACGTCACACATCGCAAGATCTTATTTTCAAATCTCAGCAGACATTGCTGCTCAGTATTTGAAGCACTGCACCGTATGGGGGCTCCGTAGGTAAATACTGATCTGATTATTTGTTTGTAATTAGTAGCTTGTTGAAAGGGGAAAGGTGGGAGTTTTTAGACAATATTCAATAAAGGCTTTGCATTGCTGCAAGGCCTTTCTTGAGAATATCTGTAATATGGGGTTTGAAGAAAAGCCGTTCGTCTATTGTTATTCCTAAGTACTTGAAACGTCTTTGTGGTTGTGTTTCCGCGTTGGTTATTTTTAGTGGTACAAAGATTCTATTATTTGTAAATTTCTTTGTCAGAGTTGCACGGGTTGCAAAGGATAGGTTACTTTTGGTTAGTTCAGGTCGCTGCCAAAATAATTTGTTGCTGTGTTTTTTTGTAAAGAGATTGATTGCATACAAAAAGGTGAATTGGACGCTGGTTAGCAAATTTTTTTTGATGTAAGTCTAATTTAACCTGTCAAGTTTGGCAACACTGGGATCCATTTTCATTTAGTAATGGAGATTGTTTGTATTAAATAAAACCTCGTGTTCCAAATAATTTTAGTTCTTTTCTTTGATGAAAATAATGGCTTATCCAACAATCTTTTCGTCTTACACTGTTCAATTGAACATGCTCTTCTAAGTAAAATGGCAAAAATTTAATATTTTAGAAAAAGACTGAAAGGTGAAGACGACGCGGAATTGGACGACGAAGGCGAAAAAGCCAAGAAGACGTCTAAAAAAGAGAAAGAGTTGAAAATTAGCGACATGGACGAGTGGATGGACAGTTCGGAAAACGATTCCGATTCGGAGAAGGAGGAGAAAGAGGAGGCGGACGAGGACGAGGGAAAGGATAAGAAGAAGAAGAAGGGAAAGAGTGAGTTTGTTACGTTTTGAAATAGTATTTCTAGAGAAGGGCGAAAAGCAAATTTTTTCGCATGATGTTTCTGTTGAAGGAAGCAATTTAGCGGGTAGAGTGTAGGGGGAAGGAAGCAGTTGATCCCTTGAATGCATGATGGGATGTTTAAAAAGTATACAATTTTTTTCCCTGGCAAAATCATAGTATTATTATGAATAGGACGTTTGTTTCATAAAAATACCCCCTGAAATATTCTGGATTACTTATGAGACACCCTCTATGTATATCTTATCCCTTTTTAATCGTAATAAAATAAAGTCGTTGACTCCCTTTTGCTTCAGATATAGTTAAGCCGAAAAAGAAGCGAGACACCGACTTGGAAGCGGTTGAGGACTCGGACGACGGCGACGAGGAGGGTAGAGAAATGGACTACATCAGCGACAGTAGTGACAGCGAGCCGGAAAATACAAACTTAGACGGCGTTGCCGAAGAAAAGGGGCTTAAGTAAGTTTTTCCTAAAAAATTTCAATAGCAAATGCTGCAAACCAGCATAAAACCCTTAAATGTGCCCAATTTTAAGTTTCTATATGACTACTACAATTTTTCAGCTCTAGAGGTGACAACCCTAGTGTCTCATATTAGTTTTTTCCTGAAGTATTCTTTAATGGAAAAACTAATGAGGCCCTAAAGGGATGCCTATTGATTTACGTTTTCTAGTAGGTTCTAGTTTTGTTACCACCTTGTATATTTTTTATGAAATGTTGGTGTGATGGGTAAAAATTTATAAATTCATACCAAAAGCATTTTCGTAGATTCCCAGAGAAGACAGGAACCGACTTGACAGACCTGGGCCCAAAATTTTTACAGGCGTCATTTTAACTCTGAATCTCTCTCTCTTTCAAGTCAGGCATTGCCTTTAACTTCTATTATTCATTGGGACCTTTGTTGGCCAAACTTCAAATAGGGAAATGGAGTTGAGCGAAGCCCTGGATCGATTAAAAGGGGGTATGAGCGTCTTTTTGGACTTATTCTTCTTTCAGCTTAAATAAACGCTTGATTTGTCGGGGCTTCCATCGTTAGTGCCTCTCCACTATTGCTGGAGGCAACCAATTCTTAGGAAACTTGTAGGTGGAATTCGGCGGTGATTGTATATGTGAACTTGTAATTAGTGGATTGGTGGATACGTCCGTACGTTTGTAGTAATCCACTACTATTTTGTCATAAAATTCCGTCAGTGTCGGTATTTCAAAGTCTCTGTGTAGTACTCTATTGACAGTATATCTCGGAGCGTCCGCAATTATTTTTAACGCTCTATTTTGTAGCACCTGGAACTTGTTACGCGCTGTCCTGCTTATGGTGCACCATGTTGGCACTCCATAAGTCGGGACCGGCCTGATGAGGGTCTTGTATAAATTAACTTTAGTTCTTTAGGCGTCATTTTATAAAGCTGAAAACTGATTTTTAATATCTAAATGTTAATTTTTTCAATCTACAAGAACGGCGAAGTAGTTTTTTTTTTTAATATTTCCCGATACTTACATTGAATTTTATATGCAGGATGTTCAGAAAATGTGTTACGAACCTTTGATGGATGATTCTATGTAGGAAAACAAAGATATTCGGTCATGTAACAAAAATCGAAATCTCAATATTTTTCGAGTCACACAGCCGCTCAAAGGTCAAGTTTTTTCCGTTATTGCGATTATTTCTTAACTAATTAAATAAACATTTGGCACAAATACTCAACTCGGTAATTTCTATTTTTCTGTTTTAAAATGTTTCTCTACTGTGCCACTGTGCAAATGACACTTGACCTGAATCCCAAATTTGATATCTCGAATATTTTATATAATATCATCATCTCTCTCGCTAACTCGTACCGTAATTTTCGAAATCGTGTGTAATAGGCTTCTTACCACTTGGTATATAATATTCTATAACGTTAGTACGACGGACTTGTCGTCTTAAAATTAATTAGATTAGGCATGCAAGACGCTCTAATCAGAGTTGTTATATCGTACCTTGAGGACAGAAAATTCGCGGTGTCAACAGACAATACACTATCACAAACCAGGGTTGCACGAGCTGGGGTCCCGCAAGGGTCACCACTCGCTGCAATCCTATACAATATATACACAGCGGATATCCCGCACAATCAATTTACACAACTATACCTGTTCGCTGATGACACCGCGATTACTGCCACCTCAGGAGTGCCCTGGAGAGTAGTCTTACGCTTGCAGCGCCATATCCTGCTTCTGCAGAATTGGCTGGATACATGAAAGATGCGACTTAATGAGGGGAAGACACAGGCCATATTTTTCTCAAAGGCGAGACTAAGACTGCCAGAAACAAGGGTCAAAGTAAATAATAAAGCCATAGAGTGGAGCCCTAAAGCGAGCTATCTTGGTCTCGTCTTTGACAAAAAGTTGTCCTGGAACGACAATGTCGAGACTAGACTTAAAAAAGCACACAGACAGATGGGTGCAGTGTATCCCCTACTCTGCGCCAAAAGCAAACTTAATTTAAAGACAAAGACAACAGTTTACAAGACCATAATTAGACCTGTACTGACATACGGTGTACCAACATGGTGCACCGTAAACAAGACAAGATACCAAAAACTACAGATACTACAAAACAAAATAATGAGGATTAACACACAAAGACACGTACCGACAGCTGTATTACACAGAGACCTAAAAATGGAAACAATTGCGGAACACAATACAAAATTAATAACTAAATACTTTGAAAGGACAGACTTATCGACAAATCCAATGATACAAAACTCATACATACGATCGACAATACACAACAACTTTAAATATCCGAAAGATTGGCTCCCACCCTAAAAACACAAAAACAAAAACAAGGATTAACAAAAACAATAGAGAAACAAAAAAAAAAGTCATGAAAAGTACCAAAACAAAAAACTGATGCAACACCAAAAAAGCAAAAAAAAAACAATACGGAACAAAATAGCGAAAATAAGCAAGCAAATCAATGAAGAAAACAGAACAATGCATAGAAGATCATCGCAACAAAGAAATTCCAGTATAGTAGAAGAATAAGCACCAACAAATTTAAAAGAAGTAAAAGCTCAAGGGAGCTGACTTAAGAGAAATACCAATACCAGCTGTATAACTTTAGTATATCTAACACTTCTTTTTATTTCATCTTGCCAATATCGGACCAACATCCATGTTTCATCCAAGAAAACAAATTGGTACAAGGATGCTTCTTTTTCTTTCATATACAGTGTGGTTATTTAAATTTTTTTTTTTTTTTTTTTTTTTTTTATGATAAGGCACAGCACTACAGGATAAATCCTTTATGGCGCTCTAGGAGCGGTGCGTGTGCGCAGGAAACGATTCACGTTGGTCTTGAATCTTTGGAGACTATACTCGTTGGGGAAGACGATCTCAGGGAGGTCGTTCCAGAGTGATGACGTTCTCCAGATGAAAGAATTTTGAAACAGTGTCGTTCGAGGGACACTAAGCTGAACCACGTACTGGTGGGCTGCAGTGGCTCGTCGTGTATTTCTACCATGCACCGCTCTGGGTGGTATTAAGCGGGCAACCTCAGTTGAACACTTGCCATGAAAATATTTGTAAAATAGACTCAAGTCGCCAACCTGCCTTCGATGTTCAAGGCTTTCCAGGTTGTTTGTCAGACTATGGTCACCGATCAAGCGAATGGCTCTTCTTTGAATGGAATCTAGCAATCTCAGGGTATGTTTAGGAGCAGAGCCCCAAATATGCGAACAGTACTCCAGTGATGGTCGAATTTGGGCTTTATAGAGCATCAAAAGTTGTTGGGGTGTATAGAGGTTCTTTGTTCGGAAAAGTACTCCAAGCTTTTGCGAGGCTGCCTTAGCAATGGCCGCAACGTGGCCATGCCAAGACATATGACTATCCAGATTAACGCCCAATAAATGAATTGATGAAGCCAAGGGAATTGAGTGTCCCGCCATAACTATATCCGGTTCTTCAACATTAACTTTTTTAGAAAAAACTGCCGCCTGGGTCTTTTTAGCGTTAAATTCTACTTGGTTACTGTCACCCCAAGACAAAATTTCTTCCAGGTCTTTGTTGAGATGTGAGACCTCTTGCTGCCTATAGAGATGTGCATTAGCAGCCGATGTCCGAGCATCCAAAGTAAAAGTTGAAACAAGTGTGCTGTCATCAGCGAAGCTATATATAGGATTTTTAGTTTTTTCCAAAAGATCGTTAATGTATAGTAAGAAAAGGGTGGGCGACAATATAGAACCTTGAGGGACTCCGGCGTTGATGTTAAATGTGTCTGAAAGAAATCCGTCCATCGCCACTCGCAGAGAGCGGTCTTTAAGAAAGCTCGACAGCCATGAACAAAATTGAACCGGCATTCCGTATGCTCTCACTTTAGTTAGGAGCCCCTCATGCCATACTCGGTCAAAAGCCTTGGAAATATCCAGTGCTACCGCCCGGGACTCCCCATGGTGTTCTATTGCGTTGTTCCAAACATGAGTAACATAAGCGAGAAGGTCTCCTGTTGATCTAGACTTACGGAATCCATACTGGCGGTCACTAATAATGTTGAAGCCTTCCAGGTATTTTAGTAATTTTTCGTTGATAGCCTTCTCCATAACTTTTGATATAACCGAGAGCAATGCGACTGGACGATAGTTGTTTGGCAAGGTCTTCTTGCAAATGTGCAACATGTGGGAATTTTTTTCATTGCCGATTTCTCAGAAAATTTTATTCTTAATAAAAGTTGGTGCATGTTCGATAATCATATTAGGTGCACTTGGAATGGTTGCAAGTCAAGCGGCGTACAGGGTAGGTAAAAAAATATTTATTTTATTTATTTATTTATTTATTTATTTATTTATTTATTTATTTATTTATTTATTTATTTATTTATTTAACAATGATGATTACAATCAAATATTAGATTATTAAATTTAAATTAAATTAAATTTTCAATTTCACTTTACAAGATGTATACAAATAAAATTTAAATTTATTATATTATAATGTAGTGCATGCACTATGGACTTAAGTCTGTGTGTGCATGCTCCTACTATAACAACCAACCAACCAACAAATCACAAATCCAATATAATTATTATTACAAAATCCAAATTACAAAATTATTACAGAGTCCCTATAAGTACTAACCATTTATTTGATTACAAAGTAAATTTAATTCCAGATTAACTTATTCTAACTTATAAAAACTTAACAATGGTCTTAATTATTTGGGTGTTACTTGTTATCCATTTATTTAAGTCTTTTTTAATATACTGAAATTTTTTTCTTTTGAACTGCTCTGGCAATATGTTCAAGATTTTCGGAGCCACATAGGAAAATGATCTTTGAGTGGCATCAAACCGTGTATTAGGTATCAATAAATTACGATTAGCAATTGCTCTTGTCATTATGTCATGTCTTACGTAATTATGATAAATATTTCTAGTGAGAGCAAATCTTAGAACATTCTTTATATATAATTGAGTAATCGTAAATACACCACACTGATAAAATAAAAGTTCAGAGGAAAAACGTCTTGGTTTGAAGAAAATTATTTTTAATATATATTTCTGCGCAATACCAACATTATCCAACACATTTTTATGAGCCGAACCCCAACAGATTATCCCGTAGTGAAGACAGGATTCTGCCAATGATTTATATACAGTAATTATAACCTCTTTACTTAAAATATTACGTAACTCATAGAACTTATAAACAAGCTTTCTTAATTTATTTTTCACATATTCTGCATGAGCATTCCATTTCAAAAACTGATCAAAACACACACCCAAATATTTTATACTTTCCACTGATTCAATTATACCAGCACATGCACAATTCTGAGAAAGGTCACAAATATCAGAATGAACTCTAATTACATTGTTGTTAGGTAGACCAGTTTTATTCATTGAAAAGCACATAAAATTAGTTTTGTTTACATTTAGCGTTAAAAAGTTATAATCCATCCAAATCTTTACATAGTAAGCCGCCCTCTCAGCCTTCTCAAAGACATCCTGCCACGATGATCCCTTAAGTAGCAGAACTGTATCATCAGCGAAACATACAGTTTTAACATTTGGTATTGCATTTGCTAAGCTATTAATATATATAGAAAATAAAATCGGACCAAGCACTGTACCCTGCGGAACACCACACTCTACCCCACCAAAGGAACTACACACTGAACCAACTCTTACTTTCTGAGTTCTATTATTTAGATAAGACTGAATCAGTTGAAGAACCTTCCCCCTGATCCCAATCATTTCCAATTTGTGTAATAGAATATGATGATCCACAGTGTCGAAGGCCTTTGAGAGGTCAAGAAAAATGGCAAGTGGCTTATAATTAGTATTAAAACAATTTACAATATAATTAGACACTTCATGTAAAGCAGATTCAGTACCCATTCCTTCCCTGAATCCATATTGTGACTCAGATAATAATTTATTTGTGTTTAAAAAGTTGCACAGCCTTTTCTTTAAGCATTTTTCAATGATTTTACAAATGGGGTTAGTAAGAGCAATTGGCCGATAGTTATTAATATTGGTTTTATCTCCTCCTTTGTGCAATGGTAATATTATAGCATTCTTGAAGATCTCGGGAAAAACACCCTCATCAAAGATCTGATTCACAATATGTACCAGTGGTTTGACTAAACATTTATAGTTAGATTTTACAATGGAATTGGATATGCAAAAATTCTCGGTTGAGGAAGAGTTTTTCAATAAATTTATAGAATCCACAATTTCTTCATCAGTAATAGGGTACAGATACATTGAGCAAGGAGACTGGGTCTCCTTCAGTAAGAAAGGAGGTACATTTGTTGGTTTGTTTATTTTACTAGCTAATTTGGCACCAATAGAACAAAAGAAACCACACAACTCCTCAGCAATAGCTAGCTGATCGGTCATTTCCTGGTTATCAATGTTCTTCAGAGCAACAATGCCAGAATCAGTAATATTATCATTTGTCACTTGCTTAATTATATTCCAGGTCTTTCTAGGATCATTATTTACAGCATTTAGTTTTTGTTTAAAATATGTTGATTTAGTTTGTTTTATTATTTTACTCAATTGGTCACGATAATTTTTATAATTTACCATCGCAATATTGTCATCTCGGTTGATAACACAAAGTTTGTGTAAACGATCTCTATTCCTGATTGAGGCAAGTATAGCAGGGGTAATCCATGGTTTAAGAAGTACTTTCTTATTAGATACGTATTTGAGAGTAGTTGCAGCATCAATATGATTCTGCAAAACTTCCATAAAATTATTTGACGCAATGTTAGGATCCGGATTAGATAAGACTGTTTGCCAGCTTTCCACTTTAAGGCACCTACTTAAATGATTTAGGTTACATTTTTTTATGATTCGATTTACTTTACTATTTTGACTGCCATCTATTTTGTGACCTAAATCAACATTAAACAATAAAGGTTTATGATCTGAAACAGAGCTATTCAATATTACAAGACTATTACTAAAACGTTTGTTGCATTTCATAAAAATGTGATCAATACAAGTACTACTAAGACTAGTTACTCTTGTGGGCTTGTTCACCTTAGAAAGATAACCAAAGCTATTAAAACAATTTAAGTACTCATTAACAATAGCAGACCGAGAATCAAGTAAATTAATGTTGGTATCACCAACAAACAATTCAATTTCAGAAGTAGTGAAATAATTCTGACTAAACAAATCAGATAGCAATAAGACGTAATCATTAGGGTTGAGTGATGGAGATCTGTAGTGCGATACAATACCCACAGTAACACCATTTTTTACAAGAGTAATACGCAGAAATTTGTTATTGTTAATTTGAATAATGTTGTCTCCTCTAATCAACGAAGACTTGCAGTAAATAACAGAGCCATCACATTTATTGTTTTTACTTTCATTATAAAAAATATCATATTCTTTAAGACTAAAGGAAGATTTACTAGCAATAATATTAGTTTCTGACAGTACAATACATCGAAATCTCCGCATAATGATTCCATAAATAAAGCAAGATCATCAAAATTTTTATTTAAGCTTCTAATATTGACATGTAAAATATTTAACTTATTGACAGCTGTCTTAAAACAATCAACATTATCCAAATTATCACATTCAATAACCTTGCCATAGTCATCATTATGATCATCGAGCAAGGAATTAAGATCCATTAAGCAGCAAAAAGAAAGCCTTATTCAAATATCTATTAAAGTATAGGTAGGGACTAGGTTATCAATTACTTTGCTTCGCAAACTCAACATCGTCCAATGATTTTAATCGCATTAGATTGTCGTTTTCTGTTTTTTTTGCAAAAATTCTACCATCTTTCGCCCAGACGTATCTATATCCACTATCACGTAATGTGCGTGCAGCCGCGAAAAGTTCCCTGGTTTCTCTTGACATGTCCTCATTGATGTAAATTGGGCTCTTATCCGGGAGATTGCATTTATCACCAGAAATTTTACCTATTTCTCTTCTTTTCTTTAATAATTTATGTTTTTCCTCCAACGTTCTAAATGTAACTGATATTGGTGTATTTTCCTTGATTGGATTTAGCAGTCTCACATGAACATTTTCTATCTCCATCTCTGGATCAATGAATTTAAGTACCTTTTTTACTTTTTTAATTACTTCCTCCGGCTCGGTTTTTGCTTCATTAATTGTACTTTTTATGCCCATTATAATGACATTTTTTTGCCTATTTTCATTTTCTTTAGTTTCATAGTGACCCTTTAGTTTATTTAACTCACTTTTTATTTCCTGATTTTCTTTTTTTAGTAACCGTATTTCATTGCCAAACTTAACATTGTTTTCCTTTTGAATTTCGTATTGCTCAGCGTAGAATTTTAAATCATACCGCAGATCCCGAACCTCTTCTTTAAGACCCCTAATGCAATCCATAATATCATCATTACTACAATTGCAACTTTTACCATTGGCAATCTCTGAAGAATTCAGTGATCTACGTACACGGTTTTCAACGACAGTCTTACAATCAACACAGAAGAATTTATTGTTTAGACCTCTTAGCACTTCTAGATCTACTTCGGTAAGACCAACGCATTCCGCGTGCAACCATTTCTTGCATTTCTCACATTGGACAGATGCTTGAGTCTTAGTAACATTGGCATCACATTTACCACACTTATAAATCTTGGGTCTAACCATTTTGCTAATTTACAGCAAATAGCTGCACTTTACATATGGAATGGACTATACCTCAAATGATTTAAATTTATGTTATTTTTTTCTACCAATGCACATTAAAATTTCTTATCGGCAACACAATGGAATGTCCTATCTCTACCAAATTGTTGAAATATTTATCTGTTGTTGGGATGCATAATCTATTAATTTAGCATCATAAAGATCATTAGAATCCGTAAAAACTTACTCAAGTTGCGCCTTTTTCAGTAACACTACGTTGTGCAAAAACTGATAAATTATGATCAACTCAATCCACTTATAAATCAGAAAACTAGGGGAGCAGAAACGCAAACCTTGTTTACTCTTACTTACATGTTACTGGTAACTATGACTATAAAACGTATACAAGAATAAAGTACCCCTATTTTAGAAAATTCAGCCAAATGTTATTAAAAACAGTTGTTTAGTCTTAAAAGTTATGCATAGATTCAAAAACGTGACCTCCTAAAATAAAAAAGTATATTTTTTTAAAAACATTAATAATTTCCCAAAAAAAATTTTTTTTTATATTCACCTTCATAAATTAATCAATATCAAATCAATTTCACATATCTCAAGCATATTTGTAAAATTAACTTGAATTTTTAATTTATTAAGGAATCACAAGCTTCATGGTTGTTGCAACGACATTAAACACAACTTTAAAATATCCTAAAAATTCTTTTTAACAAGATAAAACATCAGTAATGATAATATGCTAATTAAAAAACTGTACAAATTAATCGACAAACATGAAATCCTACTAAAATAATCGCAGATACTTATGGAAAAAAACAAATAAGGGTTAAAAGTAAACATTATGACAGTTTGGTGGCATTAATTCATTCTTAAATAATTATTGTTTTTATTTTATTACAAATGCCTCCCTCCTCCAATACAGTTAACGTTAGCTGAGAAGGCAGAATTAGTGTTAATATGTGGAGAAAGTCATAAAACAGTGCGTGAAGCAGGAGATATATATTCAATGAACGACATCCAGATAAACAAGTCCACTATTTAACTGTAAGCAGAATTTTAAATAATTTTAAACACAGGGTGTTTAGACTATAAATATAAAAATGAACGTACCAAAACTGTATGTACTGAATCATTCAGTAAATCAATTAGAAGTACTTCAAGCAGTTGTTGAAAACCCTAGAAGATCCACCCAACAAATTTATGCTTATACGGGCATAAAAAAAAGCTCTGTTAAGAAGATTCTTAAAAAACAAAAATACCATGCCTATAAGCCAATGTTTATTTGCACGTTTTAAAGACGATACTATGACTTACGGTATGATTTCTTCATGTGGATTCAAGGACAAATAAAAGGTCAACGTGATTTCCATAGACACATACTTTTTGGGGATGAATCCACGTTCACAACAAATGGCGTTGTTTCTTCCCAAAATTGTAGGTGGTGGTCGGACGAAAATCCAAATTTTGTCATTGACAATAAACAGCAATATTACCTAAAAACAAACGTTTGGTGTGGTATTATTAACGACAAATTAATAGGGCCGTTTTTTTTTCGCCAAAAACTAACTGATGATACCTATTTACATTTTTTGGAAAAGAAACTGACGGATTTTTTGGATAATATGAGTATACAAGAACGACATAAATTATGGGTTGTACATGATGGTTGTCCCGCTCATTCTGCTAGAATTTTTTCTGAATGGTTAAAGGGGATTTGGTGATAATTGGTTAGGACGAAATACCGATCCACGGTGACCTCCTCGTTCGCCAGATCTCACCCCATTAGATTTTTTTTATGGGAATATTTAAAGCAAAAAGTTTACAAGGATCGACCGTTTAATAATGTTGGGGAGCTTGAAAATTCGATACGATTTCATTGCAGAAATATTCCAGCAAGTGATACATAATTTTATTTTTTTTTTTATTTGTTTATTGTTAAGTTATAATAAAAAAAGCCGATAAAAATTGGCAAAACCATTGGCACCATATTCAAATACGTTTAAAAATATTGTATTTCTTAAGTTTGCACTAAACGCATACATTGTTTTGTTAATAATGTTTTAGTAGGATTTCATGTTTGTCGATTAATTTGTACAGTTTTTTAATAAACATTGGAAATAAAAATTTTGCACTTTAAATGAGTTTTTTAATTTGCATATTATCATTACTAATGTTTTATCTTGTTAAATAGAATTTTTAGGATATTTTAAAGTTGTGTTTAATGTCGTCGCAACAACCATGAAGTTTGTGATTTCTTAATAAATTCAAGTTAATTTTACAAATATGCTTGAATTTGGATAAAGATATGTGAAATTGATTTGATTTTGATTAATTTATGAAGGTCTTTAGGGTGAAAACAAAGAAAAAAAATTTTTTGGGGAATCATTAGTTTTCAAAAAAAAATATTTTTTTTATTTTCGGAGGTCAAGTTTTTGAATGTATGCATAACTTTTAATTTTAAACAACTTTTCTTAATAACATTTTTCTGAATTTTCTGAAATAGGAGTACTTTAATCTTGTATAAGTTTTATATTTTTTGACCTACCCTGCACGCTGTTTGGCTTGCAACCATTCCAAGTGCACCTAATATGATTATCGAACATGCACCAACTTTTATCAAGAATGAAATTTTCTGAGAAATCGGTAATAAAAAAAAATTCCCATATGTTGCACACTTAAATGACCACACTGTATTCTTTCAAATATATACGAGTTGTTTGAAAGCTACATGGGAAAGTTCCATAAGCCCTCGCCTTGGTTCATCTCTTTCCATCCGACGCGTATTTCCTTCAACAGGCTTCTTAAAAGAGTTAAGACAACCATCAAAGAGGTGTTTAATTTTTTACTTACAATTGTCAAAGTTCCATGATGTTCTAAAATAATTAGAGTTTAAGCATAACCAATAATAAATATTATAGTTTTTGAATAGTACAACTTACTTGTTCTGTTCATTCCATATATAGTGTCACAAATAGAACTTATATTCAATCTTGACACCTTTGAATGAGAACGTTTCTTTTTAGGTGATTGTAATAATTTATTTTACTTAACTGACGTTGAAGCTGCGCTTACAGTGGAGATAATGAAATTTAAGGCAGCTGCTACACGCTAAAAATTAGTAAAGTAGAAATAAAACTTGTAGACCTGTAAAGTTAATTCTCTAACTGCTGTCGAGGGTTACAATGGGCCTTTATTGTTAAGTTTTTTTCTGAAAATAGCTTATTAGAGAAGCTAGTAGCTCTTTGCACTGGCTATTTAAATGCTTCGTCATTTTTCATTAATGGTAAACAACGTAATCGACAGAGATATGTATGTATAGTATTTGTAGAATTATATCGTTGATCTTTAGACTGCAATAAAACCCTCATTATCCCTTTGACCATAAAATAAATACGGAAATCCCAAATTTTAAAACCTTTTCGAGTAGAGCCGGACCAGGTACAAATTCAATTTATACCTATGCCTAATGCATATATAAATACAAACTGATTTTTAATAATTTTAGTCTTTAGTGGTTTTCCGGCGAGTAATTTTTATTTGGGCTTATTAGTGGTAGAATGTGGCGTCCTCGGAATTGTGCTGATAGGGGGGCATCTTCAAGTGTAATTTTTAAAAGAAAGCATTTATCTACCGATGCCAAACTAATAATAAAAATGTGTATCAATCTTTGTTGAGTAGAAATTTTAATTCGATGGATGCTTTAGCAGAGACGTCTACTTTGACAAAAACTCCTTTATCTTCGGTAAGAGACATAGTACTTAAACCTGTTAATCCTAGAAAAAATCGGAGTGATTTTGGTACATTTAGAAGCATTGACTAAAATGACATGGATTTATTAAGAAGAAAGATTTACCAAATGTATGAGGCAAAAACTGTACACACTTTGATTTCCCTCAAAGAGCGGCTGATTAAAGACGAAACAAATATCTCTTGTAGCCTTTCAAGTCTTAGGAAAATATTGCATAAAATGGGTTTTAAATACCGAAGCATTAATAAAAGACAAACATTAATGGAATCTCAACGTTTACGAGAATGGAGACTTAAATATTTAACAGCTGTTAAACAATTCAGAGAAAAAAATCGTCCAATTATTTACCTTGACGAAACATGGTTCGATACCCATGACACTCCAAGAAAAGGTTGGGATGATTCTTCCAAAAATTGTCAAACCAAGGCACCATCAAATAAAGGCAAAATAATCACAATATTACATGCTGGTTCAGAGAACGGGTTTGTTCCAAATTGTCTGTTGCTTTCAGCTAAAAACATAGCAGATTCTTCTTCAGATTACCATCAAGATACCGATGCACAACTTTTTGAAGATTGGTTTAAACATAAACTCCTTAAAAATATACCTGAAAATAACGTCATTGTAATGGACAATGCTAGTTATCATAGTCGGCAAGCAAAAATCATTCCCAACTTTAATAATACAAAAGCAGAAATTCAAAATTTTATGATTGAAAATGATTTATATTTTGAAGAAATTTACAAAAAACGAGAACTGCTAGAAGTATTAAAAGCTTTTAAAATAAATAAGGAATACGAGTGTGACAAACTTGCAGCAGAAAATGGACATACAGTGTTGCGTCTTCCTCCATACTATTGTATATTCAATCCTATTGAGCTAATATGGCACCAACTAAAATACAATATTAGGAGAAATAATATTTCTCCTACATTAAATGCATCTGTAGTAGAATTAATTAAAAACGAAGTAAGAAAAATTTCTGCAGACAGCTGGAAAAACTGTGTACAGCATGTACTTAAGGTGGAAAATTCTTACAATTGTATGATTACAAATGTTCAACCCTTAATTATAAGTTTAGGCTTAGATAAAGATAGTGATAGTGATACAGAGTTAAATTATGAATAAATTGTCAATAGTTTTTACGAATTTAATTAATTTTTATTGTACTTGTTATTCTAATAGTTATATGTACTTTGAAATTATATTATTTTCAATTGTCATTAATTGTTATCATTATTTTACATTTATTATATGTACCTAAAACTAAAAATAGGTACCTGTCTATTTATTTTAAATTATAAAAATAAATCATGTGGTGTAGGTACATTTTCAAGCCGACCCTGATCCCATTTATTCAGCTTTGAAGAGGTTGAGGCGTATACAATAGGATTTAATCAGGTAGATTATTTATGGCATTAAGAGTCAACGGTATAATTCTGCAAATATTATACACCTTTGTTGTTCTTAAAGGAACAATTTTTTTTTGCTATTTATTAAAAGATCTGTAGTTTTTGTTAAAAAATACACAGTTCTATTGCCAACTGTCGGCAAATAAAATTCAAATTATATTAACTTTTACAAGTTTAAATTTATAAAATATTTACTATAAGTGGGTTCGTATCAACAAAGTACATTCAGTATCGCATAAAGTTTTAATATTTTTTGCCTAAATTTATCTCGTGTTATCTCACTGATTTACAATTATCAACTGATTGATGACGTACAACAGAAATTGTTTTGCAGTAACTATAGCTTATTACCTTCATTTTACCATAAGGAATCAATCAGCCCTCCAAAGTTCGTAAATCAATTTCCGAACAACCTGTATAGTATAGAATTTTAGAATTTAAAGCCTCAGGGCTTAAAATTTCGCGTCCTCGATATGCAAAACCCCAATTAAACATATTCTTAGGAAACTGCTAAACTCTGACGAAGAGGAGTCTGAGGATTCCGATAGGGAAGACAAAGACAAAAATGACGAAGAGGAAAAAGAGGAGGAGGCCGAAAAGAAATCCGAGGAAGATAAGGATAAGAAGAAGAAGAAGAAAGATAAAAAGGTGAGTAAAAGAGACCATGCCAGGATCCATAAACTGTTTTTAAAACTACAAATATTTGAACAATTGAAAATGTGGATAAATTTAAAGCAGCAAGTGTTCTATACAGAATTCGTGGGCAATCTCTGGGATTCATATAGGGCTCTAAAGGCCGGACCTGAAATGCAGTTTTTTATTAACAACTTTTAAACCTAACAAAATTTTGATGTGGTGTAAACTATTTGGCTTTTGATAGTTCAAATACATGAAAAAGATACTCTATATTAATGTCCATAAAATGAACCGTTTTTAAATAGTTGATAATTTTTATTTCAATATAGCTTTAATGAAGGGGTCTTTTCTGTAATTTATTCTTTAAAAATGCATATCTGGTGGAAATGATGATATGTTTTTATATATATATTTAAGATGACCGTTAAAATAATTCATTTTAAAGGGGTGATTTAAAATTTAGCAAGGACACAATGTTTCGGTCGAGATGAATGAATGAATGAAAGTGCTTTATTGTCCAAGAGATATCCTGGATATGATATATGGATAAATCTTATTGGCAAAGCGTAATAACTTGTGCAACTGAGTTGCGACACATTACTTAAAAAGTTAGTAGCAAGACATCAACCATGAATACATAATAATAGAATAAGGTACAATTAAGAATTTATCACGTGTTTTAACATCATAACTGAGGTGCAGTTAATATTAAATATTATTTAAGTTCACATTTCACACATTTAAAAAATTTTGATCTAAAATGATAACAAAAGTACCAACATAACATACACATAACAGTGGCTATAAACTACAATTTAGAATAACAAACGTTAATCTAATAAAAACCATAATTAGAAATCTCAAAAAGTAAGATTATATATTATTTTGTTGAAAAAATTCGTCTATATTATAAAATGTTCTTGACAATGGCTTGGCCTTTAATTTCTTACGAGACAGTTTAAGGTTTTGGCTATTTCTTATCTCCAGGCTCAGGTGGTTATATATCTTTATGTCATTATAAATGAAGAAGTCTCTAATGAGGCTCAGGCGAGGAATTGGTAGAGGTATATTGTCCGCCTGTCTTGTAAAATGAATCTGCTGATAATTAGGAAAATGAGTTTTGTTTTTATGAATAAGGTATGCAGTTTCCAAGATAAATAGGCATGCAAGGGTTAGTATATTGTTGGAGATGAAAAGTGGCTTGCAATGAGCTCTAGGATGTGCATTGCATAAGTACCTTATGGCTCTTTTCTGGAGGATGAAGACAGACTGGAAAAGATACTGGGAACAGGCACCCCAGAATGAAAGGGCATATCTCAGGTGTGATTCAACATTGGAAAAATAAATGCTGCGAGCGAAGTGAGCTCCCAATTCCTGAGAGGTAATACGAATTGAATAGCAGCCAGAGGCCAATTTTTTATTTAGTTTTACAATATGTTGTTAAAACTTTAAACTGTCGTCCAAAATTAGCCCAAGAAATCTAGAGTTATCAACGGAAGTGATAGAGTGATTACCTATCTCGATGTTATCCGCCGTACCCAATCATGTGAGTTCGAAAGATTCAGACAGAGACGATTTAAATCACACCATTATCTAATATTAGAGAGGTCAGACGATATATCAGTCAAGAGTTGGTTCTCATTTCGATTTCTCCATGCCACAGACGCATCATCCGCGAAAGCCGAGATGGAGCCAGAAATGTCGAGTTAAAGAAGATCATTGGTATAAATCAGAAACAAAGTTGGACCCAGGACCGAACCCTGAGGCACGCCGCATGAGATACGTTGTTTACTGGATGACACCTCGTTTAAAGAAACAAACTGATCATGTTCCGAGAGAAAAGATGATCAGCAGTTGCAAATTTTTGAATCTATTCTTGGACGGAAAGCTCACTTGGTCGGTTCATGTTGTGGGGGTCGCCTGTAAGTTAAAGTCTGCTTATTGTGTCACCCGTAATTTAAAAAAATATTTTAACAAACAGCTGCTTGGGGTCTACTATGTCTTGGTTCATTCCGACCTGTCATACATGATCCTATACTGGTGACAATCTGTCGAGCTACATCGCTGTTTTGTTCTCAAACAGATGATAACAAGGAAATTTTTCACCTGTGGTTGTTTAGACTCCTGTAAGCCTATTTCTAAATCTAAGCAACATCCTAACATTACTTCGTATTCTGTTGCTTGAAGCGGCGGTTTTCGTTTGTCAAAATCTTGAGAAATTCCCAACTATAATGAAAACCCACACACATGAAACGAGGAGCAATGTCTCTGACATCTGGATACCTCACTTTAAACTTAGCCTATACAGGAAGATTCCCTTGTACGTCTGTTGCCACATCTTCAACGGGCTCCCCGACGATGTCAGGTCTGTGACGGGTCTCTATACACTCAGAATAAAGCCTGGTAGTTTTCACAATTTAATCACCCTTTACAGTATTTGAAATATTTGACTATGGTTATTGAGCTTTTTGATCAAACAAAAATGTATTTTTGGCCAAAACGAAAAATAACGAGTGATTTTTAATTATTTTGCTCAAGGGAGGCGCATTTTAAAAGCATCATGGCCGTACTGCGTAGATAAATGTAAAGTTTAAAAATTGGAGAAATTTTGTAATTTTTGCAGTTATTTGAAGGTAGGTTACTATTGCTTTAACTAATATTTCTCCGGGGAGTCGTCTTTTGACTATTATAAAGTGCTATTTGCAGGATATGATTTAATTTTTTATTTTTTTTTTATTTTTCAGCGTATCAAGTTTTGGTGAAGCTTTGTTGCCGGATTGAAAGTTCTACAGTAAAAATGTTTAGTGAAGCACAAAAAATTTTTATTGTTGAAAGTTTTTTTAGAAATGGAAACAAAATAGGCGGTGTGTGGAATTACTCTATGACTGCTTTGATGAATTTCGAACCGAGTTTCCTGATGTTGCGGTGACCTTTCATAATTTTCGTACTGGGTCACAATACCTAATTGATAAATTTTGTCAGACTGGTTCTGTTCAACATAAAAAAGGGGCTGGAAGACCAACGAAACGATCGAATGAGGTTATTGAAGAAGCGCGACAAATTATGGAAAATAATCCTTCAACTTCTATTAGGCATTTATCTCAACAAATTCAGCAAACGGATTTATGCTACAGTACATGTCAAACACTTTTGAAAAAGGATCTGCATCTATACCCTTATCGTGTTACGGCTATTCATGAACTCCTTCCCAATGACGTTCCCCAAAGACTTAATTTTTGTGAATGGTTTTTAAACAATTTTCAAGAAGAAAATAGTGGTGCTTTTGAAAAAACATTTTTTACCGATGAGGCTTATTTTTATTTATCAGGCTATGTTAATTCACAAAATATGCGAATGTGGAATACGCAAAATCCGCATGTTTTTGTAGAAAGACCTCTTCATCCTCAAAAAGTTGGTGTGTGGGCAGCAATTAGTTCTAGAAGAATAGTAGGCCCAATTTACTTTGATGGCACAATTACAGCTGAGAGATATCGGATCGAAATTCTGACAACATTTATTAATGAGCTTCACGATGATGAATTGCGGGAAGGTTACTTCCAATAAGATGGCGCTACACCTCATGTAACCAGAGAAAATTTAAATTTTTTAAGTGAATTTTTTGAAAACAGAGTTATAAGCCGAAATACGCAACAAATATGGCCACCTCGTTCCTGCGATTTAACACCCTGCGATTTCTTCTTGTGGCCTTTTATAAAAAACTCCATTTATCGAACACCAATTGAGGATATAAATAATCTTAAACGAAGGATTTCAGAAAAAATTGCCGAAATTAATAATTCTCCAAACGTATTGGTTAATGTGTCTCTGAGGGTAAGAAGAAACATCAGAAGGTGTCTAGAAGTAGGAGGCGGCCATATAAAGTAGGCTTTCAAAGTAAGATAGCTCAGGATTTTATATTACATACCGTCAAAAAACATTATTTTAGGTTTTCAACGTGACAACGCTGCTTTCTTGCAAATTCGCCCTATGATTTAATCTACGCGCTACTGCTACACTATGTATACTGGGTCACAGCCGCTCTTGAGCAAAATAATTAATAATCACTCGTTAGTACGTTTTGCAATTTGTTATAATCTTTTTCTACATCAGTCCGAAAGCAGCTGTTTCTCGTAATCAGTACAGTTATATCAAGATTGACAAGTATTTGAAGCTATTTTCTCTATTCCGTCCTGAATTGAATGTGCATAAAGAGAAACAGTTTTTACAGTTAGTAAAGTACGGTTGTAGAAAAAAATAGTGTATGCAATACTGCACGAAAGGAAGTTTACTGATCTTAAAGGTTTCTTTTTCGTACAGTAAAGTAACACTTTTTGAACTTACTTTCCTGTCACGGATGGAAAATACGTAACCATTAAAATTTTAAATAATGTTTAATATAATTATAATAATATACAGTGTGTCCACGGATGGACTTAACTATACACGTGAAAACATTATTTTTAGTTTTTCGAAAAAAGTCACCCTTAATAATTTCTTTTGCTTGTTGTATAAATACGATTCGCGTTGAGAAAATTTTATTTTGTTGTACAGGGTGCGCAAAAAACATGAAAATGTAGATTTGCAAAATAAAACATTTTTAAATGAAACTTTCTTCAAGCGTCAAAAAGAAAGAGCATAGAAGAAAAGCCAAATAAAGTGTTTTCATAGAAGTTATGGTTACTAAGATATTATCTGATATTAAAAATAGGCCTAAAACAGAATTTTTAAAACTAATAATTGTTGCCAGAAAAAATCAAAATTTATTTAAGTTAATACATTGACATAGATGACAAACAGTAACGTTTTATTTAACATGAAACCTCCAACGTCAACACATTTCTCCATTCTTTTTCGAAATTCGTAATAAACATTGTGAATAATATCTGGTGTCACTGTAGCCATGGCGTCAGTGATTCTGTTTTTTAAAATATCAACATTATCTTGCATGTCAGTAGCATAAACTTTTTGTTTGAGATACCCCCACAGAAAATAATCCATCGCGGTGAGGTCCGGAGACCACGGTGGCCAGTGTATCGGTCCATGGCGGCCCATCCATTTTTCGGGGAAATGTTCATTAAGCCAATTTGTTGTAAGCAGTGTACTATACGCTGGGCATATCACCTTCATTCTAAATTCCAAATTTTCTTCCTCCAATTAAGGAATAGTAGATTCTGTAACGAGGTTGGAATTAAAATTCGATCCGAGTGGAAGTGGAACCACGAGTATCGAATTTTCATTCTAACCGAGTAGCAGACTATATTTCCTCCATGACCAAAAAGTACGAATAAAAACAAATAAAATCTGTACAAAGCAATTAAGTTATTTATTCGCAATATTCGTAATTTCAGGTGGAGTATTATCCAGTTCCATATCTGATTCATCCGATTTTTCACTCATTTTTTGACTTGGACTAAAATTTGTCTGAAAATAATTATTACAACGCGGCCATTTTTATCTGACACTGACAGTTTCGAAATTCATGGCAACCTATGTCGTTTAGATCAATTACAGAATATTCATTCCGTATCTTGTTATGGAATGAAAATACACGCAAAACGCTTAAGAAGCAAGTGTTTCAGAATAAATATTCCAACTCAAGAGCGAGAATTTTTACATTCTATTATCAAAAATGATTTTGGAATTATTGCATTCAGTAATGGTCGTGGAGAAAAAAGTATTCACTAAGAATTTCCAATAAATAATTTGCGTTTAGCCTTCTTTCCAGGAAAAATGGACCTACTACTTTATTGAACGTTAACGCACACCAAACGTTAACTTTCTTAAATTTCTGACTGTTTGTGCAAAGCTTAAAGTAGGGGTTTTCGGTCGCCCAAAAGCGACAATTTTGACTAGAAATTATACCATTTGTTGTGAACGTAGATTCGTCACTGAATATGATATGATGGTGAAAATGACAACTTGCCAGTATACGTTCACCCATTAGTAAAGAAAATTCTAGTCGGTATGTATCATCGCTTTCTTGAAGTTTGTGGATAAAGGTTGGTTTAAATGCGTGAAACTTATTTGTGGACAGAATATTGTGTACGTGACTTTAAGATATACCACCCACCTCATTGGCTCTTGCTCTCAAAGGAAGTATTGTGAGCAGATTCTAAGACCAAAATTGTTGCAGCGTCATTTTCATCTAAATTCTTTTTTGTCTTTTTCACATCTTTAACATCACCATGAACGTCGATTTTACGTACCAAATTTCTTAAGGCATTAACGGAAACGAATACACCTGGAAATTTTCGGTTGAAAATTTGAATTGCGTATTTATAGGACACTTCTCCAATACCATAACACTTGATCAAGTAAATGCGCTGTTCTAGCGTAAGCATCTTTCTGAAGATGTTAGTTGATAGATGACAATTAACGTAGGAATGACAGCTAGACATTATGTGAAAACAACAATCTTGATTTATGTTCACAAAATGAGGTAGCAGTGAACTTCTCAAAATAATACAAAGTTAATTAATTTTTTAATTACAAACAATATCTTAGTAACCATAACTTATATGAAAAAACTTTATTTGCCTTTTCGATTCCTCCTTCTAAGTTCTTTTATTCTGATCTTTCAAAAAAGTTTGATAAAAACATTTTTAATTTTGCAAATCTACATTTTTGTATTTTTTGCGCACCCTGTGCAACAAAATAAAAGTTTCTTAACGTGAATCATATTTATAGAACAAGCAAAAGAAATTATAAAGAATGTTTTTTTTCCAAAAAACTGAAAATAGAAGTTTTTACAAGTATAGTTAAGTCCCCGTGGATATACTATTTCCACACATGATGTATGTTCGTATTTTCTAGAGAGACAAGAAGAAAAAGGAAAATGATCCCGACGATGACTTCAGTTCGGATAGTTCCTCAGATGAAGACGGCAAGAAAAAGAAAGGCGACAAAAAGGAGAAAATAGAGAAAAAGGATAAAGACAAAAAGGATATCAAACCTGAACCTGAAAGGTGAGTTATAAACTATGTACTAGCACGTTATAAATATATTTTTTGTAAAATGTTTCAATATTTTAAATTGTTCGGGTTTACTTTTAATATATAAGTTAATTATTAAATTAAGCTGGAGTCTTTTAAGGTTCTATATTATCTTCCACCATGTATTAATGACCTATTAGAACAAAATTAAAAGTCTGGTGTACTTCGACAACACACTTGTTTTATTTTTTACTTTAAATGCTCGAACATCGACTGCCAATGCACATCTCTATAGGCAGCAAAACGTCTCACATCTCAACAAAGACCTAGAAGGAATTCTGTCTCGGAGTAACAGCAACCAAATAAAGGTTAAACCTAAAAACCGTTTTCTTCTCTTTCAAAAAAAAAAAAAATAATGTTAGAGAAGCAGATATAGTCATGGCGGGACACTGATGACACATGACTTCATCAATTAACTTAGTGGGCGTCTATGTGGAAGGTCATATGTCTTGGCATGCTCACGTTGCGGCCAAACCAATAATAAAGAAGTTTGGACTATTTATTCAATAATGAAGAAGTTTCCCATATGTTGCATACTTTTTTGGATGCACTATATAATAACTATAGATTTTCTTTCTTTATAGTGCAGGTAGCAGTAGATCACCGACCCCCACTATCGATAACAAACGTAAACTTGTGAACGACGCTTTAGCAGGACCATCAAAGAAACCGAAGCTGGATCTTCCCAACTTTATACCAGGTAACAAAATAATATTAATTTTTTTTCTCTAATGCTTACTAAACAGAGTGATCAAAAAATTGTGCAATGTGTTTATGAATAATTTTTTAGAAAATGTCATCATTGATTTGAGATGATACATTAATAAGGCGAAAGCATTAATGACGCAGAAGTGTCTAACCTTATAATAGCGATACAGGGTATTCCATTTAAATTGTGTTTTCAGATTAATGTAGGAAAAAATTTACCTTTTTGGTGGGTTTTTTAGGGTTTTGGTTAGGTCAGGAATCGTTTATTACAGAGTTTTCAAATAAGAAAATTTATTACAAAGTCGACCAAATTAAATTGCTGGAAATTATTTTCAAGTTCCAAGTTAAAAGGTTAGATATCAAATTTTAGAATTCAATTTAAATATGTTAGAATAGATTATGAGTGACATAATGTCAAGAGATTTTCAAGAACTTTATGAAAATTCAAAAAAGATATATAACAATATTAATAAGGAACCCTCAGATAGAAGATAAACGTTGAAAGGGTTGATACATTTTTAGTAGATATAGGCATTTTAGAAGCAAAATTTGCTAAATTAAAAGTAAATTCTGAAACTGTCCAACGAGGTGAAAAGAAATCTGAAATAATTGCGGCATATTTAAAGGAAGTAGAAAAGATTCTTTTTAATTCTCGAACGACACTTTTAGAGAGATTACATATTATATTAGATAGTAAGGCTAATAGTAGCGATTCAACCATGGCGACTGACAAATTTGACTTAAGAACGGCCGCATCTTTGTTACCTTCTATGGATGGCACCGAAGATACTACAAAACAGCTTATCGACTCGATTGAACTTTACAGTGATTTACTAGATAATAACGGGAAAAAATTATTAATTAACTATGTTCTTAAAGCACATTTTTACCTGCATGAATTTTTTTTGTTATTTCTGGTTTGGTTGCCATAGAGACCAACTTACTTTTTTTGAATGGAACACTTTGCATATGATTGCATTTTTGGATTCTACTGGGGAAACTCTGAATTTTTTTGTATTTCAAATTTTTATTTATTTAAAATTATAACAAACTTTATAATAACAAAATAAATAGCCTAGAAAATTGAACAACTTAACATGGGAATAATAAACAAGTAAAACCTTTTCAGTGGATTAGGTGTTCAAAATTAGCACTATTTTCTGCTAAGCAGAACGCCAGTCGATCCCTGCACCCGTCTAAAACGTTTAAAAGGAAGTCGTCTGGAATGGCCCGAATTTCAGCACTAATTCTGACTTTTAAAGATTCTTAAGTTATTTGGACGGTTAACGTAGACTTCGTTCTTTAAGTGTCCCCAGAAAAATAAGTCGAGCGGGGTTATGTTCGGGGATCGCGCTGGCCAGTCAATAGCACCTCTTCTGCCTATCCAACGTCCTGGAAACTGTTCGCTTATGTATTGTCTAACATTTGCCGAGAAAATGATATTTAAAACAACACTTCTGTCTTCCTCCACAAATAATATATATTTTGAAAATTTACCGATTGTCCCTACATGTTTCGACTATATATACAGTCATCTTCAGGGAAACTAAAAGGAATGTGTGAGAATACAAAGATAATAACCGGTACCATAAGAGACTTACCTATATCGAGTGTAAAATGGGATCTAATAGTTGTCTCAAATTAATGAGTACAACATTTAATATAATCGTAGCAAGTGAAATTTGTTTAGTTGAAGACTAACTTGAGGTAACTCAGAGTTGTGGGTATGTAAATCAGCACATTTTAGTTATTTTAAAAATTTTTGTTAATAAAAGTGAGAAAATTTAGTTATATTTAATAAGCATGGTGTGAAATAAATTTTAATGATTAATATATTTATATTTTTGGATATAACATGGTTTATGTGGAGAAACCAAAAAAGAAAAGAAAGAAAAAATTTTTAAGTTATTTTATAAAAATATGAAATTTCATGTTTTTGTTTAGTAATATAATTAATAAAGTAGAATGGGGGCCCCATTCTCCACATAAACCATGTTATATCAAAAAATATAAATATATTAATCATTAAAATTTATTTCACACCGTGCTTATTAAATATATAACTACATTTTCTCACTTTTATTAACAAAAATTTTTAAAATAACTAAAATGTGCTGATTTACATACCCACAACTCTAAGTTACCTCAAGTTAGTCTTCAACTAAACAAATTTCACTTGCTACGATTATATTAAATGTTGTACTCATTAATTTGAGACAACTATTAGATCCCATTTTACACTCGATATAGGTAAGTCTCTTATCGTACCTGTTATTATCTTTGTATTCTCACACATTCCTTTTAGTTCCCCTGAAGATGACTGTATATATAGTCGAAACATGTAGGGACAATCGTTAAATTTTCAAAATATATATTATTTGTGGAGGAAGACAGAAATGTTGTTTTAATTTATTACCTACACTCCACTGCAAGTATGGACTACTTCTTCAAATGATATTTATTGCGAAGTTATTATCGTTATTGCATCTTTCCATCATCAGCTCACAAAATTCAGCTCTTCTATCAAAATCGTCCTCGTTTAACTCGTGCACCAACTTTATCTTGTAGGGATGCAACTTCTCCTGCTTAAACAAATTTTTCACTGACTGATGAGACACATTAAAATCCATTGCCATTGGCCTGGATGATTGTGTTGGATTTTTATGTATTCAGAGCATGACATCCAAAGCTTTGTCTCCCCCGGTTACTGTTCTAGGTCGACCTGATCTAGCGGCTTCCCTAACACTGCCTGTTTCTCGAAATTTCTTTACCACTCGACACACCGTTGACTGATTTATTGGAGGCCTACTTGGATATAATTCATTGAAAAGTTGACAAACCTGATCTTGTGATCTCTTCATATTTCCGTAACCGCTATTATTAAAATTTCAACTCGTTTCTCATTCAGATGAACCATAGTGTAAACAAATTAGAAATCAGACAACAGAAAATTAAGCAGGAACTCAAAATTGACACCTCTTAGGTCGCTGTCATGAAAACACCTTAACTCAACTGGTGGGTATTAGGCAGGAATAATTATAATCAGGAAGTTTTTCATTTTTGAGCTGTCATTATCTTGAAAATGCTTGCAGATAGGTGAAAATTTGAAATACAAAAAATTCAGAGTTTTCCCAGTACAATCCAAATATGCAATCAATCAGGGTGTTCCGTTTAAAAAAAGTAAGTTAGTCTCTATGGCAACCAAACCAGGAATGACAGAAAAAATTCATGCAGGTAGAAATATGGGGATTAAATTACTGAACAACTTTCATAAAGGTCAATATTTTCGTATACGAGATAATTCAAAAGTTACAAGCATTATGCGCGACTTTTTTGCCACTCTGATGACTTGAAAAATCTGGTGGTTGTACAAATAGTGCCCTGTAACGGTGACGAATTTTTATTTATTTATTTATGGCAAAAATCCATTACAAAACTTTTTACAATCAACATAAAACATAAACTATATCAAACTGACAATGTTGCATAATGTAACTAATCAATTTAGGTAAAGCAAACTAATACTAAATTACAGCACTTAATACATTTTTAAGACTGACTAGCCTGGAACTGAATATGCATATACCATAATTCAAAACTACTGCATTTGCCTGCCTGATAATTCTGGTCAGTGATTCATTACTGCCATAATTAGTGGAGTGAAATGGTACTCTGAAAATGTTAGTATGGCCATTGCGCCTGACCACAACATTGAAATTAATTTGACTCAGAATTTCAGGACAGTCAATGCGAGCACAGACAATGCCATGCAAAAAACAAATATCACTGACAAATCGTCTAGACTCCTTCATTTTTAACAACGATAAAATATCATCGTAAACATAGTTCTCATGAGAGATGCCCATCCTAAAGGCAGCTGTTCTTAGGAATCTGCGCTGAATGCGCTCAATAGTCTCTACGTGGACTCTGTAGTTTGGAGACCAAATTACAGAACCATATTCAATCAAATCAAAATATGCTTTATTATCAAAGATACAAATCTTGTTGACAAAGCTGAGGAACACAATATAACTTAACTATTTAGAACATCTCTATATTTTCTATATTACAGCAATAACAGTAAAAAAAAATAGACACTGTCAGTAATAGATAACAGTAAAACAAGTAAGTGTATAACATGCTGAAACAAAACAATTCTATAGATTAAAGTAATAAGCATCAAAAATTATCAGAGAAGTATTCCTGAATAGGCCTTATCAACTAAAAGCGATTTTACTCTTGTACGGAATACACTGGGAGATTGTTCCTCTCTGGTAGCCATGGGTAGGTGGTTATAAATCTTTTTACTCTTATAAATAATTGATCTTTTCGTTAGAGTTAGTGCTGGTATTGGGAGAGGAATATCTATACCCTGTCGCGTAGCATAGTGAGGTTGCGGATCTATAAACTTTGTCCTCTGTCAAAAGCTTTGGAAAAGTCAGTATAGACAGAGTCAACCTGAGTGTGGTTTTCAAGACTATTAATTATAAAATGCTGGTAAAGACACAAATTCGTATCGGTGGACCGTCCACGAACAAACCCGTGCTGCTGTGGATTAATAATACCAAAATCAAATAATAGTCATACAAAATAAATTTTAAATATTACGATAGAGGCCAACAGGCTCTTTTTAACTTCCTTGGAGCGCATATGTTTGTTTATAATGTAAACCTATGAAGTCAATTGAAAATAGGGCCGACCCCGGAGTAAGCTCAGGAATAATAATTACTGGTGCTTCGCTTAAGTCGATTCTTTATTGTTTTTGTATGAAAATGCACTTTTTTTAGTATAAATATTCAAGCAATCCCAAATTAATCCAATAGATAAAAATTTTTTTTATGCTAACTTTGAGTCAATTTTAAGATACGGCATAATATTTTGGGGGTAGATCGGCTAGAAAATAAAAATAATATAAAAGTAAAAATCAATGATGTGTCAATACCTTTCGTTGAAGTGGCCAAAAGTTTTGGACTCTGGCTAGACACGGATTTGAGATTTAACAAACATATTTCTGAGTGTGTGAAAAAATGCATTTTTAAACTTAAATTGTTGTACAACTCCCGGACTATTTTAGATTCGAATCTTAAACTCATGCTATGTGATTCTCTTATTTTGTCCACTTTCAGTCATTGTGATGTGGTATATGGTCCATGCCTCACAGCCTTCACCTCACATAAAATTCAAAAAATTCAGAACTATTGCCTACGTTTTGCATACGGCATTAGAAAGTGTCACTCGGTAAGGCACAAGTTGAGGGATGCGGGTTGGTTGAGTATGAAGCAGCGGCAATTGTTTCATGCAGCTGTTTTATATCATAAAATAATATTGTTCAAAAAACCTTCTTATCTACACCAAAAAATAACTTTTCGTACTGACGTTCATAATTTAAATGTAAGATTTAAAGGTATGATCACACCACCTATTCATAAAATGTCGGTTTTTGAGCGGAGTTTTTCTTACAGCGTTTCGGCTCGTTACAATGCTATCCCTACAGATTTAAAAGCAAAGTCAATTGCATCGTTTAAGAAATTGTATATAAGGAACTTACTGGGAAATTGATAAAATTAATGTAGGTACTTTGTGATGTTTTTGGTTTTTTGTTCCTTATTTTCATATGTATCCTTGCCTTAGGTATTTATGTTTATTTATACTTATTGCCGTCGAGCTTATTGCTAATTATAGTTTCATCTTTTTCTTTTTCTAGTGTATAAATCTTTGTGAATAACATAAGTCTTTGTGAATAACATATAATGCTCCTGCACTGTTAAACTTTTTTAGTTAAGGTTAGTTGTTAGGTATTCTAGTTGTAAACTCCGTTTACAGGTTATATTTTAGTTTTTTTTAAAGGTTAAGTGGAAGACCAACTCTTGTTTCAAACAAGAGATGAACTTCGCCCTTTCAGATAAACATGTTAGAGTATAAATTTTATTATTGTGAATTGAACAAATTTGATTATCTGAATAAAGATTATTATTATTATTATTATATTATTATTATATATTTGAATATTATGTTATTCTTCTTTAGACATAGGGATAAGTTTGATTCCGCAGTTCTTCATAACGATTGCACAAGGACACACAATTTAGTTTATCCACTACACTGACTAACTTTAACAGAAAAAGGATCCTATCACATATGTTTAAAACTATATAATAAGTTGCCAACTTGTATAAAATTGCTAAATAGCTTAGGCAAATATAAGAAAAAGTGTTAATCGAATTAGAACAAACAAAAATAAATTGCATTGAAAAGAGATTTTTGCAAGCCTTGGTACACGCTTATAAGCGATAAATAAGCAATTCCCTCAAATTATTTATATTTTTGGTGATAATATTGACCTATTCACAGCCACAGATAGAGGTAAGTGTTTCCTGAAATTTTATCGGCGTCTTAAATAAGTTCATTATCTGTGGTTATGTATTCTGTTACCTATATTCGGGTTCTTGAAGGTATTTTTACGTCAGGATTTTATCCTTTGACATCTGTTACTTATTGCGTACGGTTTAGGTATTGTCGTTTATAGAAATTTTAATATCGGCTTTTCCCTTAATTAATTTTGGTTCGTGCGTTTTGGCGCCTTTTTCTATTATATATCACATAGTGCCTCTCTACTATGGATTTGGATTTGGACCAACAGGGAGCCAGTCTTTTGGTAGTTTATATGTCATGTCTTGTCTAGATCTCGTATGTGAGTCTGTGATTAGTGGGTTTGTCGATACGTCTGTGCGTCGGTAATAGTCTTTAATAATTTTCAAGAAAAACTCGTTTATCGTCTGCATTTGAAAGTCACGGTGAAGTACTCTGTTGGATGTATATCTAGGTACGTCCGCGATAGTTTTTAACACCTTATTTTGAATTACCTGGAACTTATTAAGCTCCGTCTTGGCTATGTTACACCACGTGGGCGCACCATAAGTTAGAACCGGCCTGACCAATACCTTGTAGAGGTTGACCTTAGTCCTATCTGAAAGTCTACTCCGCCTGTGAAGCAGGGGGTAGATAGAGCCTAATTGACGCAATGCAAGATTTAGTCTATTAATTGAATTGAGCCTCCAGTTAAGCCTTTGGTCAAATATAAGTCCCAAGTATTTCACCTCCTGGCACCAGTTCACTTGGACTCCATTAACCCGAAGCCTTGTTTCAGGCCTGCGCGCGGTGCTCTTTGAAAAAAAGATTACTTTCGTCTTGGCGGGATTCAGGTGAATCTTCCAAGCCAAAAGCCATTTTTCCAGGTCGATTATGTGACGCTGCATCCGACTAACGACAATGCGCGGTGACTTAGAAGTCGAAGTAATTGCTGTATCGTCAGCGAAAAGATAGAGCTGCGTAAATCTATCTCGCGGAATTTCATGATTATAAATATTATACAACATCGGAAAGAGTGGTGAGCTTTGCGGCACTCCCGCCCTGATGCGTTTATTCGAAGAAAGTGCGTTTTCTGACGAGACTGCAAAACTTCTATTCTCCAGAAAAGAAGCTACCACCTTAATTAAGTAGTTCGGAGTTCCGAGCCTTATCAATTTTAACAAGAGATTACCCATTGCAAATATAGCAAATAATATATATTTATTCAATTTTTTATAATTTTAATACAGTATTTCTAAAATATCTGAGCAATCTGATGATCCACAGATGCATATATAAATAAGGATTACTGGGATATAGCTCCTTAGCTGTTTTAACTCCACTGGATTTAGTTTTTGGGGCATTATTAATTGTATTGATGATGTACCTAAGTCATTCGTAATATATCTATTTATTATTAACTATTTAGAAGAAACTTATCTCATCCTTGCAAATTTGTTTAACCACGCTGGTAGAGAAACTAATATTAATCATATTTATTTCAGGATTGGCCGAATCGGGCATAACAGAAGACGCTGTACGTAAATACCTGATGCGGAAGCCGATGACAACAACCGAATTACTGCAGAAGTTTAAATCGAAGAAAACGGGACTTTCCAGCGAACAGCTCGTCAATATTATGACGCAGATTTTAAAGAAAATCAATCCGGTCAAGCAGACGCTTAAAGGAAAAATGTATTTATCTATAAAACCTTCGTAGATTACGGACAAGTTTCAATATCAATTCTTGTTTGGCGAATATTTGGCGTTAAATGGCTAACATAACATTTTCATTATTATAAATATTTAACCGAAAATTTTACTCTTCATTTCTTAGTCTGTCCTTCTCTTCACCTGACTGCCATTAAGGGTTCTTAGCGACCTGGAGATCCTAGAGAAAACGGGGAATTTTTAGTATTGACCTTTGGAAAATTGACCAACAAGTTATAAATTGTAAAATGCGGCTTCTACCAGAGAGTAGTAGTAAAGTTAAAATGAACTAAGTAGAGGCCACGGCGTCATCAGCAGAGGCGATTTAGAATCAAGGACCACATGCATGACTTGGTCAGTGGTCACGGTGACGCTTTAGTTAACATACTATTTTAACCTCGAGCCCATTTTCCTTTTTGTGGTTTCAAAAAACTACTTCGTTTTTATCTCTGTGACACTAATATAATAGCCTGGATAATTTTTATTATAGATTCAGTATCTGCTAAAGTGGTTATGTGTTTTGTTACTCAATTGCAAATATAGCGAACAGAAAATTTGCAAGTTTAAGATAGAAGAAAGGAAAGCCTGGACATCACCCTATAAGGTAGGTACCTTATAAAAATAGTAAAAATACCTAGTATCTAGGTTTAAATGAAATAATGGATATTAAAAAAAGTTAGCTGCAGTACTGTCTACAGTTGATCAAATGTTTTTTAAAAGCAAAAAAGAAATGGATCGTGTTGTCCAGAAAATAGTGAGTAGGATAAGAAAAAAACTTTTATAGAAAAGTGGTACAGGTTAACGCCGCGCACCTTTTAAAAATAATTTTAAATATACAGGTTGGCTCAAAAATCTAGGTTGGGCCAAACATATCTTTTTTTTTAAATGAAACACCATATTTTTTTTTTATTATGTTGAAGCCTTTAGTAGTCCTCTATTTTAGTTTAAAAAATTTTTATCATCAAATGCGACGTTGTTAAGATATGAGTTTTTCAATGGATTCTGGCTAAAGACGATTTTACATAAAAATTGTTGGATTTTAACTATCTTAACAAACTTTTTTACTAAAATTTAGGAAAAAAAAGTTATAATAATAATAATACACTTTATTCATATTCATAATACACACAATTCATTACATTACACTGATATAATATATAAAATTTGTGCAGTTCTATAGCTTCTTGAATGTTTTACAGAAGTGTAGTGTAAAGGTACCTAGATGTATAAAAACATCTGTATGCACCGAGTCCCTAATATATATCAGATTTAAGTTTTTTTATCAGCCAATTGTATGAAATGACAATCCTAAATTAACATAAAACAAAATACTTACATAAATAGTATTTATATGAAAAGCCGTTTAAATGTTTGCTGATTTTGAAAAATGGCATTCTTATTAAGTCTTTTAAAACGTTTTATATTCGTGCAACTTCTTATTTCACTGGGTAGTAAATTGTATAATTTTGGGCCAAAATAATTTATACCGGGTGTTTCTCAAAAGACGCTCACCCCTATGACTTTTTTGTATTTTTAGATATTAAAATAAAATTTTGGAATTGCGCATAAGAGATGAGTCTGCATTTATTGGCATACTTTTTAATTTGTTAGCACTTCCGGTTTAACCGGAAGTGACCTTGACTTTGGTATTTTAAATGGGACACCCTGTATATTTTTACTTAATTGGATTCAGCCTGATATTCTGAGTAAAATGGCATCCCACTTGTCATTTTTTGACGTCTTATAACATTTTTATTCTAATTTTTTGTATTGAATCTAGAGGCCCATGAATCAATTAAATAGGTTAATTTATAGTCAAGTAGTTTACGAAAAATAAAATTATGTCATAATAATTGACTTTCTAAGTTTCACAAGCGTTTAAAAAATGAAATGACGTTTACTCCATTTTTCCAAATGAAACGATAGTGGTTCACTAGGATATTTGAAACGAGCATTTGTTCCCAACAATCTGATGGCAATTTTTCGAGTACTTGTTTCAGGTGACTCCGCAATTAACTCGAGAACTGCTTCCTCTAGTTGCACAGTTCGTACTTCTCGAGGGCGTCCGCAGTCAGCCGTTTGTTTCTTAAATGTACCATTTTCGCGCAAACGTTGGTGCAGACGAGCAAATATTGTGTGGTGGGGTACTCTACGTCCTGGATACAACTCCGCATACAATCGTCGAGCTTGCCGACCATTTCCATTACTTCGACCATAGACAAAATGCATGTCTGACAATTCCGCATTTGTATAATTTTCCATTCTTTTCGATAAAAGAAAAATTAATTACTTATTAACATTAATGCTATACCAAACTAAAAGCTTAAAAATGAAGAAACTCTAATAATTTGACATTTCGTTGAATTATTCGTATTTAACAGAATGTCGACAGTAGCCTACTAGATGATGTGTTAAAGAAATGAAAAATACGCGTTAAGATGTTTTATTTTTTTTGCATAAAAACGGCGCCCGGGCAAGGGCCTAGCGACACCTAAAGCACCGGTTCCCGTCAGATCACCGAAGTTAAGCGGTGTCGAGCGCGGCTAGTACTTGGATGGGTGACCGCTTGGGAAACACCGCGTGCTCTTGTTTTAGGGAAGAGTGTAAAATGAATCGACATCAAAACCATCCTATTCACGCCGGACAGGCCGGATGAGATCGGATATCTCGTAGGATGAAGGTGCCGTTTCACACTCCCCAGTCGGTAGACCGCACGATTAAGAACCGTACGGTCGATGACCGGTTCTAGATGGCCTCAGATACGCCGACGAACCGTAAAAAAGTAAAATAAAAAAAAAAAAAAACGGCGCCCAATACGAAAAAAAGGCAAGAGAGATTTTTTGTCACAAATTGAATGAGAAATTCAAAAATTGTTTTTAGTTTGATATTTCTCAGTGGCGTATCATTTTTTTCTTTAAAAAATTGAGATTATTACCCTTATGCGCGCCAATGATAAACATAAAATTCTTAATTGCATGTCAGAAAATGCGCAATAACTACCTCTTAAAACCTACCAAATTTCATTTGCATATCTCGAAGGGTTTCAGAGCAATAAATAAATCGTCACTTTTTAATAAAAACTTTCTGTATCTCGGAAATCAAAGCATTTGCGGACAAAAGTTATATAGCAAACTATCATTATTTTTTCATGTAGAATCACCCCCTGAAGTTTGTCGCAGTTATTCACTAACACCCTGTATATGTTTCAGTAGCATTAGATAATAATTCATTATAATTTTTGAGAAAGATCTTGGTTGCATTATCGGCACACTCTTCACTCATCACAACTGACCAGTCAAATTCTTGTAAAAGATGTTTACTTTGGTTTTAATAGTTTCGTGATGTCTTGTATTCTCTCGCATTATATTTTCTTCATTTATAAAAAGCATAACCGGGCTATGATCAGTTATGTCTTCTTCCACAATATAAGAGCTGGCATAAAATTTGTTTTGACTTTAGTTTCTGATTTACAAATATGTGGTCTAAGCATGTTTTTGAAACAGGCCTTGGAATTGAGTCAATATATGACTGAAAACCCAAAACACTCATCGTAGAAAGGTAACTGGCAGTTTGATCATCATTTTTATCTAATATATTTCTATTCATATCCCCAGCAAAAATTTCGAAATTGGTTAAAGTCAAGGTTTCTAAGTAAGTATGTTGGTCATTAATAAAGTAAATTTTTGAGATGGGCGGAGGCTATAACATGTAAAATCACCTAGCTGTTATTAGAATTAGTATAAGTACTACAGAGTGTTCAACATTTTGGTCCAAACTTAATGAATTTAAAACCAAGTTTTCATTTTCTTTGTTTTATTAATAATTTCCAGGATTTTCTCATGGCCACTTTAGTAGTGTTTTTTTTCAAACTTCTATGTTCAGTAGTTTCCGAGATATAGCCGGCGGTGGCCACACTATAACACAATATACACACGCTAAAATATGATTATTTATAAAACTTTTATTGTAATATACAATTACAATCTCTTAGTCTTGGTCAAAGGCCCCGCAAAAAAATTCTGCTTGCAGAAAAATTTTACGTGCTTCTGTATCTACCGTTAATAGCGCTTGCTGGAAAATGATGACACGAGAATTTGCCAAGTGTAACTTCCCACGTCATTATACGATAGGCTTTTGAATGTTTGATCAATAATCCTATTCACAAATATAAAATTAAACGCACGAATTCTTGTGTGGTTCTTTATAGTTTTACAAGTATGCGCGTACCAAATAGTGTGAACAAAAATTGTATAGCTACATATACACCTGAAACAAATTATGCAAAAAGATGGCAGAAGAGAAAAATTAGGAGCTTTAGTTTTGAACACTGGGATGATAAAATACCAAAAACTCTACAAGAATTATGTGTTGAATGTATGGCAAGAAATTGGGCAGGTGTGTATGAATTGAGATATTGTCGGGTCTCCTATGCGAGATATGGAATCCTAATTTAATTACATCAATAAATATTGAAAAATGCAACTATGTTTATTTTTTTTTTTTCAATCGACCCGAAAATAATCACTTTCTAGAATATTTTTTAAACAGAAAATATCACTTTACCGATTTAGACCGGAAAGCTCTTTCATTGCTTTTTATTTTTTTTTATTTGATCTAAATATTTCAATTTACTAAATATTTTCCTGACTATAGGATTTTCCAACTGTCTAAAACTATACCAATATAGTAAGTCATTATCAAAATTTTCTCGTACGGCACTATCCTTGTGTCGATTCAAAAAAAAATGTATTGTACGTTCCACAACCAGAAAGTACGTTAACAGAAGTCACAAGCTTCCAGTACTTCTAGTACTTTCCGGTCTTGTAACGTAACATACTATTTGCGTTTGGTTTTCTCTATATTGACTGCTAAGTATATTTTCTCGCTCACATTTACCCCTTTGAAATATTCACAAAATAATTAAGTTTTTTGTTTTCCCTTTTTCGTCTCAAAAATTATTTTGTTAAATTGGCGATTATTTGATAATGGTTAAGCGGATATGAATCAAATTTGGTGTAATTATGTTTTTGAGAGCAAGAATGACGATTCCATAGTCAGTTTTAAGACACCTCCTAGAGGACGCCAGTTACACAATATTAGTTTGGTAAATTCTCGCATAATTATATTTTTTGTCTCACACATTTTTGACCGCAAACTATGAAAGGGGGTTCTTACACGTAAAGAAGGTGTACTTCATTAATCTCGATGCTTTATTTAATTTTTGAGATATTTGCGTTTAAATATTGTAAGCAATCCTACGAGAAAAAATGGGCTATTAACAAAGCTAGGGACGTGATAATTACTGTTCTCATTAAGCCAACTTTTCATAATAATGAACACTATTATATATTAATATTTTGTGGGGGGTTTCAAAACTTTTAGTTTGTTTAGGCAAATTGTTTTTTTTTAATGTACCTATTTATTAATATTAATAAAATAATAAGTTTATTTCAAATAGTTACAATATAATAAACATGTTAATATGATTGAAGAGGAAAGAAAAATCCAAAATTCTTCACGAATATTTAACATCTTGCTCTACGCGTTTCGCTTTCTTAAACCATTTTCAAGAGCTGTCTAAAAAGTTCACTTATATAATAATCTCAATTCAAAATCAAAATTATTAGGTATTATTTACATAATATAATCACAAACTTTACATTAAGGACACAAACAAGTTCACCATGGCGAACACAGGTTAACTAGCTAAATAAAATTGATCAACGGGATAAACCCAAAAAACATTTAAAAAAATAAAACAAAATATACCGAACCAGAGCGGCATATAGGTTGCACAAAAAGAGGTACGATTATTTAAACAAACATTCACTATTTAAACTTATTCACAATTTTCGCTGCTTCTCTGTAGTGGGCGTTGAAATTATGTTTTATTTTACATATAATATCTTAAATTATGTACAAATACTTTTTAAATATAAATATAATAAAAAGAAAAAAAAAAGAACAATCCAAAAATATATTTCATATTTATATTTATAACATTTTTATAAAAAAATAAAGAAATAAACATACAATACATACAAAAAAGTTAATCTGAATCTGAAGATAAAGAAATGTCACTTTTATAATCTGAACCAGAATCTGACACATGAATTATCAGTGGCTTAACCTGAACATCCAGAATGTGTTCTTTTTGCCAATAATCCCTTATAATATTATTTGTATGGCAAACACAATCAGATCAATTTTCGGGGGTAATGGTTTGTAATGCCTCTTTCTAAATATCCAAAACGGCATTTTCATCCTTCTTGTCTTTTCCAATAATTTGTTTATTAAAAATGTTTTGCTTTGGGCCCAAATTAATTCAATAGCGTTGAAAATGCAGTGGTAGGGCGGCAATCTCTAAACTTGATGACCCATAGTACAAATTAATTCATCCATGACATATCCGAATTTTGCTTTCTATTGTTTTACTATTTGTAGCAATTCGGGTTTGAGTGCATTTTCCATAAAATTGATATTTTTGCTTTGTAACCAGGAAATGATATCAGCTTTTCTTGTTGAAGCATTAGGCACATTTTCGCTGAGCCGTGAATGGTACCTACTTTGCATTGTCCATAACAAGAAGCGAGGGTTTTTCGAGCCGAGGTAAAAGCTGTTATTCCAACCATTTTTCAAACAATGTAGAATTCATGTTGTCATGATAGTCAGCGCTTTTATTTTTTGTAGAAAAAACTAAGTCTGCCCCATCTATAAAACCATCTTTGGTGCCAGCATGCAAAACTATATATCTTTTGCCGTCTGATTGTTTGTTATTTAAAACTAATTATATTCGCGTCCAGTCCGAATATATTATCTTGATTATTAACTATGTAGTCCGCTCCCGGCTACCCACCGTGCACCAAATTCAAAGACACCGATGATAAAAACATCGGCTAGGAACTCCCTTCCTCCGCGCGCCCTGTCGCAGCCTGCATACCAGTTTGCCGTTGGTAGGTTATTCATTTCGTTTCTGGTGCACTCCGCCGTGCGGTCGGTAGGACATCGCGAGCTCTTTACGAAAACAGTGCTGTTCTCATTTCAGCTGTGTTGGAAAGTGATACTGGTTGATAGTGGTAAAGATTGCGTTGGTAAGCACTAATACTTTACTGTAGGTATTTATTTTAGCTTTACGAAAATGGGTAAATCTCACAGAAGGGATAAAAGTAGGTCTCGAAGTAGATCGCATACTAGGCGATCCTTAAGTGGAGAAAATAGAGATCTACGGAGGAGGATAGAAAAATTGGAGAGAGAGAGAAAGAACAGGGTTAGGCACAGGTCTCGATCCCGTCACCGTGGAGGTCATTCTCCTGGTGAGATGAGTTCACGTAGGGGTACTCCGAGACCAAGGGCCAATTCTCATAACTATCAAGAGAGGCGTCGACGTGAAGACCGCAGCCCGAGTGTTGCGGTTTCACAGTACAGTCAGATAAGCACAGGACGCGTGTCAAGAGCCACGGCCAGTGCTGATAACGTAGACGGCCGTCATCTTAGTGGTTCGGCGTCTACAGTAACAGGTTTCGAAAGCAGTGATACACCTGAGAATATAAAAACTGACAGTTCTCCGGTGTTAATTTTGCTAGATGATACAGGTCTTTCTGAGGAGGCTAGAAATATCTTAGGTCCCGATCCTAGTAAACAGAAAAGACCGACCTTTATTCTACATACCGCCGTAGAGGCAATATGGTCTCATATCTTAGCCTTCGGTTTATCTAAGGAGGACGTCGACCAGCTCTTTAATAAATATGATCTGCCTGAAAATTGTAAATTGCTCATTCCTCCTAAAGTAAATGCGGAAATCCAGGCTAATATGAACTCTCTGTACAATGTAAGAGATGAGACTCATTTAAATTACCAGACTCATATAAGCAAGGTTTTAGCCTCGCTGGGTCATTCTATGAACGTTATTTTAGGAGAAGAATCTAACATTCCAAAGCAAACGAAAGAAATAATTTTAGCAAGCGTGGCAGATTCTGGTCGCTTGTTATGCAATCTTTTTAAAGAAATATCTACTAAACGACGTCAACTTATATCACCATTGCTGAACAAACCTATAAGAACCCTCGTGGAAAAAATTCCGCCTGGCGAATTGTTATTCGGCCCGGATTTGGGGGATAAAATTCAAGCTCTTAAGGTATTAGAGAAAGTGGGGAAGGACTTGCGCCCTTTCCAGACATCTTACTCTCAGACCAAAAATAATGCCCCGTTTGCTCATCAGAGAAAAGGGAGTGGTGGTGGAGAGAAACCTCATACTATAACAAACGCACAGTTAAACAGGAGACGCCCGGCTCATCAGAGGAAGGAGGTGAGGCCACAAAAAGGGCGTCCTTCATTCACTCAAAAGACGGCGACGTACAGGAGGCGCTAATGGTGAGTAATATAACCACTTTTGCTGGAAATCTGAGATTTTTTCACAATACCTGGATAACAGTTACTACTAGTCCTACAATCTTATCTTGGATCAACGGGTACAAAATCCCCTTTTTTGAAGTGCCACCTAGCTCGGATGGGCCGTCCAGATATGTATTATCTGTTGGCGAATCCGATTTGATGAAAGAGTCTATTAGGGGACTATTAAAGCTGGGAGCGGTGGTAAAATGTGAGCCTTGTCCTGGTCAGTTTATTTCTTCGACTTTTTTGGCGGATAAGTCTAATGGGAAAAAATGATTTATTCTTAACCTGAAAAAATTAAATAAATTTGTGATTACGCCACACTTTAAATTGGAAGACCATAGGACTGCCCTTAAATTAATTAATCCAGGCTTTTTTCTAACATCAGTAGATTTAAAAGATGCCTATTTTTCAATATCGGTACATCAGGATTTTCGCTTATATCTAAGATTTAGATTCAATAATTGTTTATTTGAATTTACTTGTATTCCATTTGGACTGTCATCGGCGCCATTTTGTTTTACAAAAATCATGAAACCTATACTTACCATCATGCGTGAAAGGGGCATACTATGTGTCAACTATTTAGATGACTTTCTAATCATGGGGAATTCTTATGAACAATGCTCAGAAAACACAGGTATACTTATACAAACTTTAGAATTGCTCGGTTTTACAATAAACAGAGAAAAAAGTTGTTTGATACCAAATACATCCCAGAAATTTTTAGGTTTCATTTTTGATTCCAATAGTATGAGAATTGAACTGCCGACTGAAAAGAAGGACACTATAAAGAAATGGGCCGCTTATTTTAGAAACAAATCATTTTGTAAAATTCGTGAATTTGCAAGGTTCATTGGAATTCTGGTTTCAGCCTGTCCCGCTGTAAGGTACGGCTGGCTTTACACGAAGAAGTTTGAGCGGGAGAAATTCCTAGCTTTAAATCAGAATAACATGAACTTTGAAGCAAAGATGCGCATTCCTACGTACCTCCACCAAGATCTTTATTGGTGGGAACAAAATATATCAGAATCATTTAATAATATTAGACAGGATCAATTTAAACTCGAAATCTTTACTGACGCATCGTTAACGGGATGGGGAGCTTGTTGTAATTCGAGGAAAACACATGGGTATTGGAATAACATTGAAAGTAACTCTCATATAAATTTCTTAGAATTATCGGCTATTTTTTACGGTCTGCAATGTTTCGCTAAGAATATTGAGAACTGTGACATCCTTTTGAGATGCGATAACACCACCGCTATATCGTATATCAACCGTATGGGCAGCATTCAGTACCCAAGGTTATCGGCGCTAGCCCGGGAGATATGGCAGTGGTGTGAACGTAGAAATATTTGGATCTTTGCATCGTACATCGCTTCAAACGATAATTACGAGGCCGATAGAGAATCGCGTCGCATAAATTCGGAAACAGAGTGGACACTTTCTGAAGAAGCGTTTGATAAAATAGTCCGTTGTTTGGGTCAACCAGAGGTAGACCTTTTTGCGTCAAACATTAACCACAAATGCGAAAAATATGTATCCTGGCGGAGGGACCCAGGTTCTGTCGCTGTGGATGCATTTACTCTAAATTGGCAGTCCATTAACTTTTATGCGTTTCCTCCCTTTAGCTTGGTCTTAAGAACTCTGCAAAAAATAAACCAAGATAATGCTGTAGGAATTGTAGTGGTACCATATTGGACCTCACAACCATGGTACCCACTGTTTTCTAAGTTGATAGTTGGACAGGAACTATACCTAGACCCAAGCCCTACTTTATTATCTTCTCCTTTCAGCAGAACTCACCCTCTGGCAAAGCAGCTTACCCTGGTGGCCGCCAAATTGTCAGGGATTCGTTCCAGAGGAGACATGTCCCCGAAGAAGCTATAGATACTATTATATCATCAATTACAGAGTCTACTCTCAAGCAGTATAGTAGCACGTATCACCTCTGGTGGGATTTTTGTTTCAAGAAAGAAATACCTATATTTCAGGCCACCAACCGAGACGTGTTAAGCTTCCTGCAAACGATTTCAAGGGATCGAAATTATAAATATGGAGCATTAAATTCACATAGGTCTGCACTCTGCCTTATTCTACCCAGTAACATTGGAACGGATCCAATAATTAAACGATTTATGAAGGGCATGTCTCGTCTAAGACCGACCCAGCCTAGATATAACAACACTTGGGACCCTCAAGTTTTGTTCTCGTATCTAGAGAAACTACATACAAATTTGAATCTACAACAACTTTCTCAGAAACTGGTCACCTTGTTAGCTCTTATCACGGGAGGCAGACTTCAGACCTTATCTCACATTAGACTATCCAATATTACAGAAACTCAACATGAAATTCAGATTAATATATCGGATCCAATCAAGACTTCTGGATTAAACAAACAGCAACCCACGTTGTATATTCCGTTTTTGCGACAAAGACCTAGTATTTGTGTTGCAACCGCTTTAAAGCAATACATAGAGATGACAAAGCCGTTCAGAACTCTGGAAAAAGATAAAGTTTTTCTTACAGCTAAAAAGCCCCATGTGGTAGCAAATAAACAAACATTAAGTAGATGGGTTAAGCAATTGTTAACTTTAGCAGGAATTGACACTACAAAATTTAAGCCGCATTCTACGCGACATGCCTCGACCTCAGCGGCCTTAAGACATGGGGTCTCGGTCGAGACAATATGCAGAACAGCAGGATGGTCGGAACGCACAGACACATTCGCAAGATTTTATAATCGGCCTATTTTGGATAAGACTGATTTTGCCAAAGCTGTTTTGAACCTTCCCACCAGAGACTAGGCTTTCAGCTAATGCGTCTCCTTTTCATATTATTGTAAAATTTACTCGTACTTTTTAAGTTACTTATGTTAGAACTTCTATAGAAGTCTCTTTTGTTTTCTAACAGTTAGAAATACATTTTGTTCTTGTAATGGATTTTTTGTTGCCCTTACACACAGTTCATTAAGCCGCAACATTAATTCTTTAAACAACTACATAGTTAATAATCAAGATAATATATTCGGACTGGACGCGAATATAATTGTACGATCAAACGAACTTACCTTAAGTGAAGTTCGATCGTAATTATATGAAGCGTCCAGTCCGAATATATTATCTTCCCTCCCTTTCCCATTTAAAACCCAATATAGGTTGCGGTCACTTAATAAACAAAACCTTTGAAGAATGAATAACCTACCAACGGCAAACTGGTATGCAGGCTGCGACAGGGCGCGCGGAGGAAGGGAGTTCCTAGCCGATGTTTTTATCATCGGTGTCTTTGAATTTGGTGCACGGTGGGTAGCCGGGAGCGGACTACATAGTTAATAATCAAGATAATATATTCGGACTGGACGCTTCATATAATTACGATCGAACTTCACTTAAGGTAAGTTCGTTTGATCGTACAATTTGATGTTGTCATCATGCCATGTTCTAATGTCGCTGTTTGGTCGCAGAGGGAACCCTGTTGCATCTAGCTAGTTTACGCTCACATTGAATTTGTTTAAGAAATTCCACTGCAAGTATGGGCATGCGGCATAGCGTATTTCCGTTCTGTTTATTTTTTTAGAATATCCTATCCTAGATCAAATTATTTTATTGGAAGACAGATATTTACTTTTGGATCTTCTATCAGAAGATTTGCCGTTAAACTTAACAATAACAAAAATAAATGATGATATTTACTGGAAGAAATGTTATTATAAAAGATGGCCCAAAAATATTCCAAGTATAAAAGATGATATTGAAGTGAATCAAATTGTTAAGAATGGACTTAATAAACTAAACGAAGAATTTTTAAATCGTTTCTTGACTACTAAAGATAAACGATTAGATGTAGAAGATCCGAGCAAAATAATGAGTAAGGCTTCAAGTAGAAGAACTTCTAGAAAATCCAGTACAACAGCATCTAGACGGGAAAATGAAAACACAGACAAAAGGACCTGGAAAAAATGCTATATAGAAATGCACGTTAAGGAATATTTAGAAAATTTAAAACCAGAAAAGTATGAGCCAGAGAAGGTAAGTATAATATTTTTTTGGCATTCTATAGCACCGGTATGTAGACAGTGTCATATCTAGTGCAAAGTATCTTTTGATATTTTTTTTTTAATTTCTGCTTCGTTTAGGGGATAAATGCAATTTTACCAAAGTCTGATGCGATGTAAAAAATAAATATTAATTTAATTTTGTCTGAATATTTTATGTGTTTTAGATTAAGGATTTATGTGATCTTTGTGGTTCATCAGTAGACATTCTTCAAATCCACCAAATGTTATCTTCAGAAAATTCTTCCAACAAAATACCGCTTAATGCTGTCCTAACAGGATTTCCAAATTTAAAAGAGTTATCTTTATGCTTTAAACAGGTACAGTTTCTGCGGGAAATGCCTACATTTAATACATACTAAACATTTAGTACCTACAGAGTCTGTCACAAGGTTGACACATGTCAAAGTTACCTAATATCATTTGTAGAAAGCTCTTCTATGCATATTTAAAAAATATTAGGTTGTTATGTGTTATGCCATGTTGTTCAAAAGACTTTTTTTTCTTATTTTAGACATACGCCGGTGAAGACTTTTCTTGGAATATCGTCAATGTTTCATATCAAGATATACAACTTCTTGCAAAAGGACTGGAAAAAATAAGACTTCAAACAATCAGGTATTATACCGTATTATCATTAGGTAAATCAATATGTTTAGCGCAATAAACTACTTATAACATATCGGTACACTGCTCAACAATTGAACTGGATATAATAAAAATATTGAAAATTTCAGTGTATATTTTAGAAATAAAGAACAAAAACATAAATCCTTAATAGAAAACATGAATAAATGAGTAAATAAAAATGGAGTAAAAGTAAAAGAATAAAACAACATAAAAAGGTCCAACAATAACGTTCCTACATTTATTTATTTAAGGGATAACAACTTCCATTGTTGATCAGTGTGATTTTGTATTCGTAACTCATAATCGTCCAGTTTTGAGATTTGGAAAAACTAATTTTCTGCTTTTGTTTAAAATATTATAAAGTGTAATTTTTCAGAGTTACAAACTCCGATATTGACTGCGAAAAAGCAATAATTTTACTGAAAGCACTTTCGAAGCACGAACTGGAGATTTTAGATTTTTCCCATTGTAAAATAGGAAACCGGGGGATGATGGCAATATCAAAATTTATATTGGAAAATCCAATAAAAGAAGTTTTCTTGGCTAACAATAGAATAGGTACAGTAAGTAATATTAAAATAATTTACTCATTCATTAATTCATATGAAACCAACATATCCCAGCAAACACTGAACATGTAGTAGACACTTAACATGAACGATTTTACCTATACAGGTTGTCCCAGATAAGAATGCACTCTACAGGGATCTCGTAAACCATAGGAGATACAGAGATGGTTAAATTAGAGAAAAGTTGCGCATAATTGAATCCTGTAACGTCATGTTTTCAAATTTAAAAAATTCCGAATGGAGATTGTTGGATAAAACCGAATTTTCGCGATTTCGTTTTAATTGATTTATAATTCTATTTGAAAAGACATGTCAAAATAAGTTTTACATTCTCATTGCCACTTTTTCTCCCCTACAAGATGGTTTAATTACATTTTTGATCCGACGTTTCGTTTAGTCACAACCATCATCAACTTTGTTATTTTAAATTGTCGGAAAATTGTTGGTCATGTTTTTCAAAAAAAGAAAAATTAAATTTAATTATTATCTCGAAAACAGTAACAGATAAGAACTATTAAGGATTGTAAAAAAGGTTAATATACAGGGAATTTTGTTTAAATTATCAAAGTTGCTACTACTTTCTAGAAGAAAGCCTCAATACTGCATGAACATATTTTAGATAGGTAGAGCATGCCCTTCTTTAAAAAAAAACGAATTTGTGGATCGTTCTGTTAACAGTTAGACAGATTAGGGCTGGAGTCCACAGGGCTCTCCCTTGTTTCCGGTTCTATATTGCCCCCTTGGTGCAACAAATACATAACTTAAAATCTATTCGTTTTAAGTTATCTGTTTAGATATATCCTATTTTGTATAGCCTTTTCAATGCCACAACTAGATATCTTCCACGAACAACCAATGTATACTTACTAAATAACAACCAGATATCTCAAATTTGTATTAAAATTAAAATTGTGCAAAAACATCAAATATAATTTTCTACCAGATTAACTAACTATAGTTTAATATGTAACACGAATGTACAAGATTCGTCGCAATGAAGCAAAAACCCACGCTATCTTCTTCTCAAAGTCGACGAGAAAATTCCCCCGAAAGTCGTGTCAAAGTTAACTTAAAATGTGTTGCCTAAATAACACTGCAATACAATGGAGTTTGAAAATCAAATATTTGGGTATGTACATTGACAAGAGCGCCAACTTAGGAAACAGGTTAAACAAAGCAGATAAACAGCTCGGAATAATATTTTCACTTTTGAATTGGCGTAGTAAAATAATGAAAAAAAAAATAAACCTATACAAGATAATAGTAAGACCGGTTTGATTTTTGGCTTTCAATCTTGGAGCCACCATAAACAAAGCCAAGCAAAATAAAGCCTTAAAATTATTAACCAAAATGGACAATGACACATGCCCTTCGTAATGATTTAGACATTTCGACTGAAAAATATCACCTCGACAAACTGATAACTAATTACTACAGAAGGACTGTTATATCGACGAGCTTACTAACAAACAACCCACGCATCTATAAATATCCAAAAGACCGGAATCAAGTAATTTTTACCGTTTTTAGTTGCATGCCGTTGATGTTCTTATTTTTCGTATTTGATCGACACAAAACTATCCTTTTTAGGTCCACTAGGGGTTACAAGTTTAGCGTACGCCGTAGCTCAAGAATCTTGCAAAATCAAAATCTTAGATCTTAAATTAAATCAGTTATTCGACGATGATGGAAGTATACTAATCCAAAGTATTGGCCAATATAATCAAACCATAAAGTCATTATTATGTTCAGGATGTGGATTTTCGAAAAATCTAAAAGTAGCTAAAATGATTAGAAATAATAATATTTTGGAAATATTTGATATTTCCAACAACAACCTTGGCGAGGTAAGATCAGAAAAATAGGTAAAAAATACAAGAAAATTGGAAAGACAAATCAGTAAAGCGCTAAGCGGTTTTAAAAACAGCCCTCCCAAATATATAATATGACAAAAAAATCTAGTGTAATTGGTCGAAATTGAAGAACCTTTTATCGTTTTAAAATATCAGTAATTGATATTAAGTATAAGGGTCAGTAAGTGCTCCATGTTGGTTGAGGATGTGTTCAGAGTTGAGACGAAGTGAAAATCTGTAAATACATCCGAAACCAATTTGCGTTCCAAAAAACGATTTTTTGGGGGCTTTTGTTAAAATTTGGAAGTGTTGCGGGGAGTATTTCGTAGAAAGTTAAAGATTCGGATTCTGCGACCCAAGAAATATAAAGTAAGCTTATTTCCAGAACTACCATGAGTTTTTCCAGGTAAAACACTCAATTTCAACATTTCCCTGCACGCCAGCATGGTGAAGTGAAGTATCTTTGAGCTGTAATATCATCTAATCAGCTAAAACAATGTGATTTTAACATAAATACTTCACTTCTAGTCAAAATGGTAAAAATCCAATTTTAATTTTTTATATCTCTTTTTTACAATCATAACATTATGTTCATTTTCTACCCCCTTTAACCTTAAAATTTGTTAGCCAATCCTTCAAGCATGGTTGGACGAAGCATCTTTGAGCACCTATCTACATCTTTTTCCTCTAATTAGCTACAACCTACATAATTGCTTCACCACCTGCTCATTGGCTTCAAATTAATAAATTCCAACCTTAAAATAGTATAATTTCATTTCATTTTTTGTTTATCTCCTAAGAATGTGTTATTCAAGTCGAACCCAGTATTTTGCTAACCACACCTTAGACACGGTTAGATGAAGCATCTTTGAGCACCTCACTTAAATTAATCTCCTCTAAATAGCTACAAATAACATAATTGCTTCATCACCTGTCTCAGTGGCTGCAAACTGGAAATCCCCCTATTCAAAGATACCTTGACCAAAATTTCAAATATTACATCTCATTCAATCTTGAACATTCATTAGAACCTACAATTTTCAATTTTAACATACTTTTGATCGTCGCTTATGCAAGATAGAGCTGTCGTAATCGACTACTGTATCCCTGATGATGGACATTTCTATGTCCGAAACATGTAGGATATAAACATATACATTGAAATACATATTGTGGAGGTAGACTGCCGTTGTTTTATTTGATTATATCAACTCCACTGTAATGGACTACTTCTTCAAGTTTAAAACACTCAATTGCCTAAACTACCCTTATTTCGAAAAATATAGAAAAAGTTTTGTGTTCGTGAAAAATTATAAGAGGAAAGGTTGCGGTGTATCGGAATTCATCCAATTCACGGCAACCTTTCCTCTTTTAATACAGACAATCGTTAAATTGGTGTTCATCTCATAATACTATTTTAAATACTAATAATGATTTTTCGTGTCAATACCTTTGAGTCTCTATACTAGATTTTTTAATAAGTGTCCGATATTTCATAGGACAATTCCTCAACTATTTCTAACATAAAAAGGTAACATAAAGATGTGGTCAAAAACGCTTCGTTTTCAATATACTAATTCAAATTTTATTTTCATTTTGTGAATGTTACAAGATCTAAAGCGATTTGCCGTAGCACCGCCTGGTCGGGCTACGTATCTTAGAAATAAGTGAGGAAAAATCGAACACTTATTAAAAATCACCCTGTATAAAATGTCTAATTTATGGTAAAAGTAGGTATAGAACAAATTCCAGCCGTTTCTATTGTCGAGCATCGTCGAGCGGGACATAGGAAATCCCATGTAATTTTGAATGGGGTCAATTATTGGCTTCCCTAATTATTTTAGAGAAAAATTCTATTTAGGTTTATTAAAGAGCACTAAAACCCACATTCAAAAGAATAACTTTAGATATTTTTGATGAGCCCGTTTACGGGTTATCGCCGATTTCTTTTTAACTATTTCTCCTTTTTATGGCCCCGTATTTGCGGGCACCAGTCAAGGAAAAAGATGACTGTCAAATAAAGTTGTCATTTTGAAATGTGTGCTTTATTGTTATAAAAACTCGTTCATCGAAAATATTAAAGGTGTATTTATGAGTACAAATTAATCTGAATAAAACTAAAATAAAGTATCCAATTACAAGGTTAATTATGACATTTTACATGTTTCAATATTTTACTAATTAATAGGTAGGTACTATTAAATTGTTAAAACTTTAGGATTTAAGAAGATGTTCAAATATTCCTCAAAATGACAACTTTATTTGACAGTCATCTTTTACCTTGACTGGTGCCCGCAAATACGGGGCCATAAAAAAGAGAAATAGTTAAAAAGAAATCGGCGATAACCCATAAACGGGCTCATCAAAAATATCTTTTGAATGTGGGTTTTAGTGCTCTTTAATAAACCTAAATAGAATTTTTCTCTAAAATAATTAGGGAAGTCAATAATTGACCCCATTTAAAATTACATGGGATTTCCTATGTCCCGCTCGACGATGCAACACCCGGTATAGAAGTCACATAGTATCGATGCAGTGGCGTATAGCGGTGTTCCGCGGAACACAGGCCCGGGGCCCCAAAGGGCCTATTAGTAAAATGAATCACTCAAAGTAATTCTACAATTTCGAAAGTAATAAAATAAATATTAAATTGGTACTGCTTTATCACAAAAACACAGCTGAGAGATAATAATTGTTTTCTCCCCAAAATCAAAGGACATATTTTTATTTAAAGTTATTTTTTTGTGTACTGTTATTTATTATTAAAAAAAGGTGCAGCTATTTGATTGTTTTGTCTTAGACGGCTTCGTCGCCGCCGCGTCTCGCCGTTCGGTGACTCTCTCGGGTCCGGGCCCTTTGATCAATCAACAAGTGAATAAAAGCCAAAGACATTAGACTTTGATAAAAGCGCATTTGAAAGACGTTAGTAATTTCTTTTAAATAATAATACGAAAATACTTTGTCGGAATCTCAGAAAACTGTTTACATAGAATAAAGAAACAAAGTTTTCTTTTTTATTCTATGACAGTTTAGCACTCTCATTCGAGTGCGTCAGGTGTATGTATGGAGTTTTTCGTTTTTTAAAGGTCTTGTTTTATGTTTTTTTACATTCCGTTATATATTTTATATTTTGCTGCTCAAGCAGTCTTTATAAACATTTTTAGAATGAACTATTTGTTTTTCATTTTACGAACCATGCTACATGAACCAGAATAATTGAAAAAGAAGTAACATGTTTTATAAAAATATGCCATTACCTACCTACTCACTTTTTCACTTAATAATCACTGGATAATGTCCCCGAAAGTATTTTTTTATCTCCATTTAACAGTGCATATATGGCAAACTCACAAATGTACCCAAATTAACGACGTTCGATGGTCGGTGAAAAATATGATTTATAATTTGACGGTCGCATCACTGTTAGGCATGTGAGGTTTTTTAAATATAAGTGCTCTAAATGTGTTTTTTATTCCAATTGAAAATTTGTGAAAATATTTTACTTAAATTAACATGAATCGTGGATGATAAGTCGGTGACTGTCCAAACCACAAAATACTAGTCCAAAAAACTATCCTGATGTGACGTAGCTCTTGAGCTGACGTTTTATGGTTATATTCCCACCAGCGACCAAAAAGTTAAAAGATGACTATCTCGACCGTCAAGCCACCATCAAACAGCACCTGAACAGAAATCTATAAATCGGAAAACGATCTCTACCTGCCACCGTCAAATTATAAATCCAGCTTAAACATAAACCACGCCCAAACCTATTTTTTTTTGTCCGCGGCGTTGTCGCCTTGCAATTCACGAAAAGCCCGGTTATAGTCACAGGAACACAGGCCCGTAGCTACATTGTTACGCCACTGCGACGAGTTTACACGTTTACGGAATATTTATGTTTAATTCGCCTTACGAGTCTGTGGCTACGACGGCTAGGAAGACAGGCCGGGATAAAAGGCGTAAAAGCCAGTTTTAACTGTAGCGGCATAGGCGTGCGGTGCTAAGTTTCATATAAAGTTATTAAATTCGCAAAAACATCATAGAAAAAATTGTCTCTAGATAGATTTATATAATACGTTTCAAGTGGTGCGATTTAATTTTGACAAGCACAGGTACATACATTTAAATATAAATTAAATAAGATATTTCTAAACTCCGTTAATGCCTGTAAAATTTCTGAAGGTGTCATAATGACAAGCACCTTCCCACAAATTCAATTATATATATAATAGAAAGAGACAAAACCAGTATTAAGGCACAGGTGATAATTTCTGGCTCAGCAGGGATCCGCGCTCTATTAGACGTGGGTTGCCAAATTTACCAAAATAAATGATTAATTCATATTTCTTAAGTATTACCTTTATATATATATTGTGACAATTATTTTGTGGTTATAATTTATTAACGTCAATAATTGTCTATCACAATACCTAGGTAGTATTCAGTGGAGATTCACTCATAAATAAGTCAATTTTAACTTTGACAATTTCTTTTATTTATAAATCCAATATTCAGTCCACATGGATAAAATAAACAAAAAGAAATCCTTCTTCCAATCTTGGCCTTTTCAAAATGACTCCAATCTGTTCGTTGGTCCAGTCACTGAATGTATATCTTCTAATTCCTGTGGGTTCAGAACCAATATTGTGTCTGGTAAAGTATAGCTTGTGAGTTCTCTGTAGTCAAAATAAAATAAAGTTTTGTTGTTAAGGAATGTAAATCTAATAGCAATAATTAAATAAATCTCTACTATGATAAAGAATCGCACCCAGGTCAGGTCGCAGTGTACGATCTTTTATAGCCGAGAATAAAATAGGGCTCCGCTGTTATGGGATATAAATCCAACAGCAAGAATTAGATAAAATAGAATCTCTACTATTATAAAGTATCGCACCCAGGTCAGGTCGCAGTGTACGATCTTTTATAGCCGAGAATAAAATGGGGCTCCGCTGTTATGGGATATAAATCCAACAGCAAGAATTAGATAAAATAGAATCTCTACTATTCTAAAGTATCGCACCCAGGTCAGGTCGCAGTGTACGATCTTTTATAGCCGAGAATAAAATAGGGCTCCGCTGTTATGGGATATAAATCCAACAGCAAGAATTAGATAAAATAGAATCTCTACTATTATAAAGAATCGCACCCAGGTCAGGTCGCAGTGTACGATCTTTTATAGCCAAGAAAGAAATGGGACTCCGCTGTTATGGGGTACAAACCCAACAGCAAGAATTAAATAAAGATATTTCTACTATGAAGGAGAATCAATCCACAATTATTGTGTCTAGTAATGCACAGCTTGTGAGTTCTCTATAGCCGAAATAAAATAGGGCTCCGCTGTTGTGGGGTACAAACCCAACAGCAAGAATTAAATAAAGATATTTCTACTATGAAGGAGAATCAATTCACAATTATTGTGTCTAGTAATGCACAGCTTGTGAGTTCTCTATAGCCGAAATAAAATAGGGCTCCGCTGTTATGGGGTACAAACCCAACAGCAAGAATTAAATAAAGATATTTCTACTATGAAGGAGAATCAATTCACAATTATTGTGTCTAGTAATGCACAGCTTGTGAGTTCTCTATAGCCGAAATAAAATAGGGCTCCGCTGTTATGGGGTACAAACCCAACAGCAAGAATTAAATGAAATAGAATCTCTACTATTATAAAGAATCGCACCCAGGTCAGGTCGCAGTGTACGATCTTTTATAGCCGAGAGTAAAATAGGGCTCCGCTGTTATGGGATATAAATCCAACAGCAGGAAATAACGAATTTTTATACTCGTTAACCCTAAATAAATAACCTTTCAGGATCTCACCTTTCAGGATACTTCAAGTTCTTGCTTCTCTGAAAGCTGGAGCTCGAATGAATGTTCCATCGCGCTGCATCTCCTTTTATACTCGTCGGTTGCTATCAAAATTGTTTGTTATACAGGAGGACCAGGAAAGATTGGATTTCTACATGAATTTGTCAGAAATGACGTTTTGTCAAAAGGTTAACAGATTAGGTTACATTTTCCTTACGAGGAAAAAGAAAACTATGAACGAATTATTAATCGTCAGAAGTGACATTGTGTCAAAAGGTTAACAGATTATGTTACGTGTTCCTTACGAGGAAAAAGAAAATTATGAACGAATACGAATAAAAAATAAAAGATTCGGGAGTATCGTTGTTGTCACAATTGGCGCCCGAGCAGGGACCCTGAGAAAAGGAACCTGAGGAAAAGGAACCTGAGAAAAGGGACCAAGAGAATCTTAGAAAGAAGGTGAAAAGATTTTAAGATTTTCGAAAGAAGATAGATTTTTTATTAAATAATAATTAATAATGCCGAACCGAAATCGTAATCGTCGTTCTGCCCCAATAGAACCAGAAGAAATATCAGAAGAATCTCAATTACCAGAAGTTGAAGATCCTCGTTTGTCATGGATTTCTAAACTAAAGAGAAATATTTTGGTTGAGGATCTAAATAAATGGGGTATAAACAGTGAAGGAACACTTGAAGAATTACGACGAAAGTATTTAGATGTTTATAAACAAAAATTTATTAACTTACCTGTTCTTCCAGAACAAATAAATAATACTTTTCAACATAATAATTCTTCAGAAAAGAGAAGAGATATGTTGAACCAAGTGAGAAGATGGGGCATATTTTTTAATGGTAAATCTTTCGACGAAGCACCTTTATTCATTAACAGATTAAAAATTTTGAAAAATGAATATTTAATTCCAGACGAAATAATATTGAGTGCAATGCCAGAACTTTTACGAGATCAAGCATATCAATGGTTTGAAATGAGTAAATATCCCTGGGATTGTTGGTATACTTTTGAAGAAGATTTTAAATCTTTCTTTTTCAAATCAGATTATATGGATGAACTGGAAGAAGAAATTCTGGACAGAAAACAGAAAGAATATGAAACGGGACGACAATATGTTTTAGAAATTCAAACATTGTTTGCCCGTCATGGAGCCTTTCCTGAACTAAGAAAATTAAGTATAATGTATAGAAATTTAAAACCAGAATATAAATACTATATTAGGAAAGACGATATCAAAAGTGTTCAGGATTTAATAAAATTAACAGAAAATTTCGAAAAAATTAAAAATGAGGAGAACCAAGTTAATAGAAGAAAGAATTTTCATGTGAGCAGAAATGAAAATTATAACAATAACCGTAGGTTTGAATCACCAAGAAATAATAATTATGAAAGGAAAATTGAATGTTACAACTGTCACCGTATAGGTATTTTGACTAAAGATTGTAATTGTCGAAGAAATAGGAATGTACAAGGAAATTTTCGCAATAATGGAAATCAAGCTACTCTTCCTCAAAATACATATCAGAGAAGTATGTCTAATAATTCCAATCAAGTTAATACTACTACGGTGGGGCGACGTGAAGAAGATATTTGTCAGTCAAAGGATAGTCTTTCTTTGAGGTTTCACTATCCTTCTACAAGTTTAACCTCTGAGAGCCAGGAAGTTAATGCGTCTAATGTGAATGTTTGTCCTGTATCAGAAGAAAATGTTTCTCAAAATTCTACGTTAATTTATGTTTCCATAATTATTGGAGATGTTATGTTCAAAGCAGTTGTTGACACAGGATCAACTAAATCTTTTATAAATGAAAATGTTGCCAAATTATGTAAAGAGTTGAATTTCGAGATAAGAAATTGTAATAATTTTATAAGAGTTGCTAACGGAGAAATTATTCAAATTTTTGAAGCATTTACCATTCCCTTTAAGTATAAAAATCAAGAAGATTCTGAGAATTTTTGGTGTTTACAAGGTATGAATTTTTCCGTCTTACTAGGTCTTGACATCCTTAGTAAAAGAAAAATATTAATAGATCCCGTTTTAAAGAAGATCGTTTGGTTAGAGAATTCTGATAATGTAAATATAATTGACACTTGTGTAGTAGAGGAAAATATAGTACAAGATGAAGAAACTAAAATTCAAGAATTTTTAAACAAGGAATTATCAAAATTTAATGAAGTTAAAGGACCTTGCCGATTGACAGAACATACAATTTATATTACTAATAATAAACCAATTAAACAAAGATATCGTCCACAAAATCCTGCAATGCAAGCCATAATTAATGAAGAAGTTAACAAAATGCTTAATGATGGCATTATAGAACCTTCAAATAGTCCATGGAGTTCGCCAGTAGTTATAGTGAAGAAAGATGATGGAAAACCTAGATTTTGCATTGATTTTCGAAAAATAAATGAAGTTTCTCAAAAAGATGCATATCCCTTACCATTTATTCAAGCCATTTTGGACAAACTACGTGGTTCACAATATTTTACAAGTTTGGATTTGAAACAAGGCTATTGGCAAGTCCCACTTTCTGAAGATAGTAAACAAATAACAGCTTTTACAGTACCTGAAAGAGGATTATTTCAGTTTCGAGTAATGCCTTTTGGTTTACACTCAGCAGGTGCTACTTTTCAACGTTTACTTGACTCGATCGTTGGACCAGATTTAGATTCAAAAGCTTTTGTTTATTTAGATGATATTATAATATTGGGAAGAAATTTTGAAGAACATATGGGAAATGTTAAAGAAGTTCTTCGAAGATTACGGAATGCGAATTTAAAAATTAATCCAGAAAAATGTAAATTCTTTAAAAAAAGTTTAAAATATTTGGGACATTATGTATCAGAAGAAGGTATTAGTACTGATCCCGATAAAGTTAGTGCAATTCAAAATATGAAAGAGCCAAAGAATATTCGGGGAATTCGTAGTTTCGTTGGAGTAACGTCATGGTACAGGCGTTTTATCCCGAATTATTCTAAATTGGTCTCGCCATTAACAAAATTATTACAAAAGAAAAGGAAATGGGAATGGAAAGAAGAACAACAGGAAGCATTTGAAAAACTCAAGAATGTTTTAACAGAAGCTCCTATTTTGGCTTGTCCTGATTTTAATTTACAATTCACACTCCAAACTGATGCTTCACAAGATGGAATCGGAGCAGCTTTGATTCAAAAACAAAACGGAAATGACAGAGTTATTGCTTATGCCAGTAGTACGTTGTCAAATCCAGAGAAAAATTATTCAGTTACAGAAAAAGAATGTCTTGCAATTGTTTGGGGAATCCAGAAAATGCGTTCATATTTAGAAGGGTATCATTTTACCGTTGAAACAGATCATCAATCATTGAAGTGGTTACAATCTCTTAAGAATCCTACAGGAAGATTAGCTAGATGGGTGATTGATCTACAACAATATTCTTTTGATATTAAATATAAAAAGGGTGTTCTTAATAAATTAGCAGATGCTTTATCAAGATCACCGCTCGATGTTTGTTTAACTGAAGAAGTAGCGGGTAACTGGTATATTAAAAAAATGACCGAAGTTCAACAAAATCCAGAAAATTATCCTGATTTAAAAATAATGAAAGGTAAATTATATAAACATTTTTTTGAAAGAACCGATTTTACTGAACCTGAATTAACTAATCCATGGAAATTATGTGTACCTGAAAATTTAAGAACAAATGTTTTGAAAGAAAATCATGATGAACCTACTGCAGGACATATGGGAATAGCAAAGACAATTTCAAGAATTGCCAAGAGGTATTATTGGCCAGGAATGTTCAGAAATATTTCTGAATATGTCAGAAATTGTCTAACTTGTCAGCGGTATAAACAGTCGCAGCAACAAACTGCGGGATTGATGTCTTTTTCGCCAACAAATGGACCCTGGGATACAGTCAGTACAGATCTAATAGGACCTTTACCAGGATCCATTAGAGGAAATAGTTACGTAATCGTATTTCAAGACCGTTTTACGAAATTTCAAGACCGTTTTACGAAATATATATATATTACAGGGTGGATACACTATACGGGGATATGCATCCGTCTAATTGTTTTATGTAATTATTTGAATTCCATACAAATTTAAAACTTTATGGAAATTTAAACAAGGCCGAATAATCCAGAACAGAAAACTTGTGACTGCATATTAAATTTTAAGACGACGCTTGGTTATCAAAACTAAACTAAAACCAATTTTAATAAGTTAGAAATAGTAATACAAAAATACAAGCTCAAACTGATGGAGAATCGGATAGATCCGGCTGCAAATCAGGTAATGTTAGAAGGCACCGTGAGAAAACGCAAAGCCACGTAGTTTTTATCCGGCAACGCCTCATTTATTTAGCCTTGATTTAACTAATAGTCTGCTGAGTTTTGCTACTTGTCTCACTCTTTAAACAACCTATTCCTTTTAATTAGAGGTCGTAGTAAGTGCCCCTCACCCCCCGCGCACTCGATGCAAGCGACAATGATAACATTGGCTGCGTCCATCAATGTGAAATCGTCGGGTTCATGATATGTACAGAACTTGTGCATTGTAAACGTATAGCGTATGTCGACATAGCGTTATGACGTCACAAGAGTCTAGTACTTTAAAACGTTAGGTGATCTATTACAGCTAATTTCGTTGTTAATATAGTTACAATTTATTATTATAATGTAAATATTTTTGTTTCCCGGCTAAAGGCCATTTGTTTCTTCAAATTTTAACGCTTGAAACTTTAATATTTCAACTTATCTATGCTATGCTTTTAAGATCACATTTTACCTCAGGATTGGCTATAACCAATAGCAGTGCCCATTTCACGGGTTAAACTGAAGATTGAAGTTAACAGTAAACCTATGATATCGGGCATAAATGCCGGAAATTCACTGATTTCTTTGCAAATTTTACCTCAAAGAAATTCGCGATTTGCTTCGTGAATTCTTCACGAAATAAAGCACGTTTCTATTTTTTCGTAAAATCAAAAGATGACCTAATAAACACAAGTCGAGAGATATATTTTTTCCGCATTGGTGTGTATATCTTGGTTTCTCTTCCTTATATTTTTTTATTTTTTTTTTGTATCTTTAGAGAGTGTAGGTATCATATTATTGAAATTGTCAAAATATTTATTTTGCCGATGGTCGCGACCACGTGACCAGTGGAAAGCAAACACAAATTAATTTAAAAAATCGCGTTGCGAAGAACTTCTTGAACAAATTAACAGTCTAATAAAATTATAGTGAATGTCCAATTGAAAAAGATATTACTCTAAAATTAACTGTTTTCAGGACATAGGAATACAAATTTTAGAAGATTTGGCCTTTAATATTTCAATAAAGAAGTTCGACTTAAGAATGTGTAGAATAACTTCAGCGACAGAAGCGAAAATTCAAAATGAAATTTACAGGAACCGAAAAGGATTAAAGAAAAAGAAAAATTGTGAAGAATATAAAGATGAAAAAAGTGAGGGTAATTTGTGGTCTGAACAGATGTTGGTAGAAATGGAAGAAATACTAATTTCTGAATACCGAGAAGATATAGGAACACCTCCAAAAACCATTGAATGCAGTTCACCTTAGTAAAAAAATCTTTGTACAACTACAAAAACAAAATAGATAAATAAGTCCTTGCCAGTGCGTCATTACTTCCACGTGACTAAAACCATATGAATCTAATCAAAATTACGAGATTCAAAAAGTCAAAACAAAGTCTTAAGTTCATAAACGTCAAAATTTTCTTTGTAGCGTTAGGATTTGATATTAAGAAATATCCATACTTACCGCCAGTACGCGATAAAAATGGCTCTTAAAAGAACAGTTTATAGGATTAAATTGAATTTCAAGGCGCAAAATCGTTTGAAAACAAAAGTAAGGTTGACACATCAAAACGATGACTTTGAAATCAATGGACAAATCTCCAAATATCTTTGGTCTCTGTCTAGCACGTTGTGATGAACCGCAAATTCAAACAAAATATATATATTTAAATAACAACCGTTTCAAAATAAATCAATAAATATATGTTTTTTAGGCAGGCAAAGTAAAAAGAAACGGAAATAAATTAAAAATGAATAATTTTTGAAAGGCAAGGTTTTCTTAAATATTTTTTTTTAAATAAAAATTTTTGTGATGGAAGAAAATATTATTTAAAAGTTTGGGACGTAAATAAGAATATATTTTCACGAAAACAAAATAAAATATTTTTTAAAAAGCAAACGAAATAAAAACTTTTAGGGAAAAAATATTTTTTAAAAGTTTCAACCGTAAATAAACTAATATTTGTGAAAGTTAATAGCTTTTCCATAAAAATTAATAAAATAAATTTTTTTTTAACTAAATGAAAATTATTGGAAAGAAAATATTATTTAGAAGTTTGAAACGAAAATAAGTTAAAATTTTGAAAATGAATAAAATTTGAAAACAAAATTTTTTAAAATACATAATTTCTTTTAAATAAAAACCTTTGAAAAAAAAATCTAATTTAAGGGGTTATTTTTAACAAATAAAAATATTTTTTATTGTATTAAAGCCTTCGGAAAAAAATATTAAATTAAGGGGCTGAAATGTAAAAATTTATTGAAAGTAAATAATTTTTTTTAAAGTAAAGTAATTATTGTGAATATCCTATATTATTAAAGTCTATAAGTTTAAATAAAATAAGACTCACTGTTAAAACATTTTTAAACGAGTTAGTGTCCGAACTAAAATAATTCTGAAAATTATTTAAGTTAAATAAAATGTAAATCTTAAAACAGAACAACACATTTTCTTTTTCAAATTCACAAAACAAAATAAATTTTTTTAATTGAAGAAAAATAATAATTATAAATTATTTTATTCACTTGCCGAGTTCACTTCTTAGTCGACTGGTTGCTACCGCTTTACCACTGGATAAATGAGAGATTAAACTTCGGTTGCCTATTAGGAAAACAAAAATGCCCCCTCCCCCAAAAACTTGAGTGTAAATTTAAAACCAAGTTTTATTTCAGTTCTACACGGGAAAAAAAAACATCAATTTTGATAACAAAATAATTTCTTCCATACAGTCTTTCTGGCGTCTTTTAGACAGGTCTCAGAATGAAATAGAAATATCTTTTTTTGAACTTCGGACAATTAATTTAAAATTTATTTTAGTGTAAAAAGAGCTGATTTAATTCAGGTTTCGTGTCGGCTGCAAAAGAATCTGGGGTATGTGAAAAATTTGCGCTTCACACTACAGTATACTTAAACGTAGGGCTTTTACTTCAAAGTCAGTCAAAAACAGATAGTCGAGTGAAGTGAGTCAAGAAGTTCGGTTTAAACGGTCAACTAGAGAAATGACCGAGTCGGAGCGGCCATCAGCAAGTTTCGGGTTAAGTAACAAAAATTCACGATTATAGTTATACTTGCGGGTGGCTCAAGATTTCGCGTAGATTCAGTTCGGATTTCATAATTCATAATAAAATATTTTCTTTTGACGTGACTCGGTAAACTTTAGAATTGACTAAACGAAAAGCGAAAATAATGAGTAGGCGCAATTCAAGTGTCAGTGGAGATTCCTCGTCTTAGTAGTAGTGAAGTTTTAATAATTACGAATTTCATGTACCTACAAATTGATGGTTCCCGTACAGTTTCTTTTAATAAAGTGTTTTTAAGCGACTTGATGTTTAAATTTTGATAGTAGGTTTAATAACCGAAAAATTGATCAACTAAAGCTATATAATGAAACCAATAAGTGCTCCCTTTTAAATTATTGCGGTTAAAATAAATGAGACAGGTGTAATACACTGGTATTGAGAACTCTGAGGAAGAAACGATTGCTGCCTTGAGGAAAAGGTCGTAAAGAAGTAAGTTACCCAAGGTATTATAGTAGAGTAGGATAATACGTTACCACAGAAAACTATAAACTATTTTGTGGGACGTTACTTTGAATTCGAGACGTATTGCGCAACCCCAGAGATGCTCTATATGTTTTTATTTACTATTAAGGCTAACATAAATAAAGATGGCGAGTTGTAAACCCATCGTCTCTCGATCGTTGATGCATGACGCACCGGTAAAGATCCGCCGTGCCGACTATATTTGTATTTTTCTCATTAAGACTTTAGAAATATGTTCCTCCCTTATTTTTGCACTGTTTTATGTCATCCAGATTGAAAACATCATCACCTATTAAAGACTGTTTTGTACCATGTACGTATTTATTTTATAAGAGTACAGATAGATCTGTACATAATTCATAATTTTTTTGTGGGTTAGTTCATGTTTAATGTTGAAACAATAAAACCAAAATAAATATTTCTTAACATTTTATTATTTTTTAACTTAGGTTACCATAGATACTTAACATACTATGCAACCCGGTCATTTATTTCTTAGCAGGAGCTTTGGGGGCTTTCTTAACTGCTGGTTTCGCCTTCTTCACTTTCAAGATCGCTGTTCTCCTGCGTGCTTGCAGTTTAGCTGCCCTAACAACAGGGCTGCTATCGGGCAACGTGATCTGGAAGAGAATAAATTGAATATACCGTGTAGGCCAAAAAGTTTGAAATAATTCTTTCTTACAAGAAAATTAAACAACTTTTACTACTAGAAGACTTCCTTTAGCCTTAAAGATTTTTGACAACTCGATAATTGAATTAACAAGCAATGACAGCACTTGAAATAATTTTTTTCTTTTTTTAAGACTATTTCTGGATTTTAGTGAGTTTGAAACAGGTATTTTGTTAAGTTTTTGGAATTATTTTTTTAGATAATTTTTTTTTAAATTTATTAATGTTTTAACAACAGATATTATCAAAAGCCTGAATCAAATTTTCAAAAGGTTACATGTATCGCTTATCAAGGTATAACCAGGCCTAAATATCTGAACATAACGATTATTATAATATTTAAATATTTTAATAATTAATAATAATAAAGTTAATAGTGACGGAAAATGAATTATAAAAAGCTCCTTATTTAAAAACTGTTCGCTCAGAAACGTTTAGTTAAAGCAAAAATTTTAACAAGGAAAAGTCGATTATTTTTCTGTTTTGTCACGCGAAATCGCTAATTTACGTCTATGCCCCAACAAACAAAAATTCGCCATCCTAAACCAGAGTTTTCGGTTCAAACGTAAGCATCCGTTTGTCTCAACAAACCCGACGGACTCCTGAGATAGTTGGGGTAGAAGCACGGTACCCTCAGGCTGATCCCGACAAGACCTAAATTATCGTGCTATACAGGGTGTTTCAGAAGTACGATACGTAAGTTAAGCGGATGATTTCTATGATATTTTACGAGAAAAAATTCATATGAACATGTGCCCGTAATTGTCCCGTTTTGTATATACAGGGTGTTTAAAGTTTTTTTTTTTAAATCGGTTATTCATAATCATATTTAAAAAAATAATTTTATTTTTAATGTAAATGTTTTAATTAACTTTGAAATACATAGGTATTTTTTTTGTACATGCAATAGTGGTTTTCATTTTTTTTTCTCGAAAACGAAGCAAGATACGAAAACAATTTAAGGAACAAAAAAGTTTATTGAAGTTGCTAAATCCGAAAAAAAAAATATCAAAATTAGAGAAGTTTATTAATTGTTTCCGTGTCTCGTCTGGCAAACCATTTTGAATTACTTTTTCCCAGCGTGTCGCTAGGTCCTAATATTATTCGTTAAGGTGCTCTCCGGGACGCCACTGAACTGAATAAATCTAATCTAGTTAGGGCTAATTAGGCCCTTTATCCTTATAAATAACGGTATCAAATTTCAATAAAATCTGGAAAAGGATAAGTAAAAAAATTATAAAAAAACGATTTTTTTTTAAAACACCCTGTATATTAAAAACGAGGCCACTCCAGACACGTGTTTATATGTACTTTTTCTCTTAGAATATCATAAGGAATCACCCGTACCGTACTTCTGAAACATCCAGTATGAGCGGTAAAATAAAAACGATTATTTTACTTACAATACATTATGATAATTTCGAAAGTCGTTATTCTACGAAAGCATGCCGTGGCCAAGCGGGGAATCAGAACGGTAAGGTAAAAATTACAAAAACTGAATTTTACACTTTCCATTGATAGAATTTGTCCATAGCCCTTAATGGCTCACAAGGTATTCCTCACTCAGTATTATTAATAATCACGTATCGTCAAATCGGCGGTGTGCCAATATAATATGGTTTCAAGTGCTAGAACACTGACAATAATTGAGATTTGAGTGTAGATAATAATTTACCATCAACTTAACCAAAGTACGATCGCGGGGATCCCTTCAGTACCGACAAGCAACAACTCCGCGGTCTCCTCGACCACTACAATCATTGAAAGTTTTCATACAAGTTGTATGAATACCTTTTCATTGAAAAATTTCACACAATGTGTGTGAACACTTTTAATGAAAAGTAGTCGTCTTAGTTTAGGGGATTCGAGCAAAGATGCAATCAATAATAATGTGCCCGACTCTCCTACTTGAGCGTAAAAAACACGTGATCTCTTAATGATTTTACTTTAGATTAGTAGGATTTTAAAAAACTGATTCATTCAATACTTACTCCACGTTTTTTGGCCAACTCCGCTTCTCTAGTCAAAGTCCTTTTTTGAGAAGTTAAGAGGGCTTGTCTTTTCAAGACAGCGGCGTACGGGTTGAGACGCAACATTGCTTTAGCGTTGTTCAATGGATTGCGACGTCGTACACGGCGTACAATCTTCTTCCTGGAAAGTTAAACGGATTATAAAACTTGTCGCTGACATTACCTTGTATATCTTTTCAAATAAAAAATCTAATCAGAAATACATGCTAAGGTAATCATGATTTTATCATAACCCAGTGCTTATCATCATGAAAATCAAAGTGGGTAGAGTTTTATTTTTTTAAACCGAAAGGAAACTTACTGTGCGGGACGTAATACAGCCTTGATTTCATCGGCCTTGAGTAATCTGGACAAGTCAGTGTTGGACATCTTGGTCTGGGGCAAATTGTATCCCTTCTTTTCGGTCGATGCCGTCTTCCAACTGCCGAATACTTTGTCCAATTTTTGAAATGCAGACTCCGTCCAGATAACGAAACGGCCCACGTGACCGCCGGGAGCCAATTTCAAAAGGTTTAGTCGTTCCACGCTGATCAAATCGATGCCGGGAATATTACGAAAAGCTCTGCGTAAACCTAGAAACAATTTTATTAAGTATTGTAGTAACATGAAGACATCTTTTAGTATTTTTTTTTATTCTACGCGCGTAGACAACGACGTACAACTTTTTACGGGAAGTAACTGGCATTCATCTTATCGATTCGATGCGTCGTCCACTGTGTGCTGTCATTTTAGCAAGAGGTAAAAATAGTCGTTACTGAATTAATTAATATTGATTATTTATGAAGACCAGGGTTGGCTGCCGAGTGGGTAACCCAAAAAAACCCAGTGGTTTTTTTTGGGTAAAACCCACTTAAAAAAACCCGCCCGGTGTTTTTTGAATGTTTTTTCTTAAACTGAAACTCTGTATACATTTTACATTTTAATATTTTGTAAAAAAATAAAACATATTAATAAAACACATTGTTATAAAAAATAAACGTAACACAAAACTAACAAATATAGGAAGAAAAAAATGGGGATCCTACTACTACATAAATGTCATAAATGATTCTATTCATTTATTAAAATCTTGATAGAATTAAAAAAAAAAAACAAAAAAACCCAATTAAACCCGCTTATAAAACCCAAAAAAGCCCAGTGGGCTGGGCTTTATATAAAAAACCCGGGTTTTTTCTAACCCTGATGAAGACTACATAATGTATTGTGACACCTAGTCTTTATAGTACAGGTTAATACTAAAAAGAAAACTAGACAATCACAATTTTCTTTAGCACCCGTTTGGACCAATTACAACAATGTATAAGTGTAAATGGAATGAGAAAAGTGCTATTTATAAACATAAAAACTAACAAGTCCATGTTCTTGGATACACTTCAAAATAGTTAATAGAATAATAAAACGCGAGTTCCAAAAATAATGTCGTTAAATTTATAAAAAATGATTGATTGCTCTTTTAACCAGAGATGTAATACATATTTCCCATATGAAAAGAAAATAATATTTAAAAATGCTTTTTTAAAATAACTCTCAACTACTTCTACGGTCCATCCCAAAGAACTTTTACTACTAGAATAAGTCATACCACAATCATATCTATGCTGGCGTCCTTTTTTACCTTTAGAGAAATCTTAAGGATTTGTGACAAATCGGCCATTGAAGTGACCAGCAATGACAGCACTTGAAGTAACTTTACAGTTTTTTAAAAAGAGTTCTGGATTTTCAGTCAATCTGTTTTAAACATATGGGCAATAGTGAACTAATGTCGCTAAAATGCATTTTTCCAGGATATGTTGAAAACGTCGATATTACTCGATATGCGGCGTTATAGGTTAAAATAATTATATAAATTTATACGTTTATCTATCTATAGCATGGACCATGGAATATCTATCTATGACACTGTCATGTCCTTGAGCATCAAAATAGCTATTTTGTATAAAGTATCACTTTCCGCACTTATTAGGTAAGGTAAATAGTTATTACCTTCTGACGGTCAAAATGACATATTTCTTCGGCCCAAGTAGACCAGAAACTTTATTTTTAGTCAGTGATCAATTTATTAGTTTATCTGTGGCGTTTGTTTATTCTTTTAGTTTATAATGGTTATTAACAAATATTAAGTAGTATTTCTTTATAGAACATAGAAAATCATAAATTTAAATAAAAAAATTTTAACGACGAAAATACGATTTTAATTTAATCATAATTTTTGCAAATCCTTTAAAAACTAGAAAGTTAGGGAGCTAAAAATTAGAACTAAAAAAGGTTAGTGAAGTTTTTTCAAGCAAAATAAAGTATAATAATATGTATTAATATAAGTTTCAGTCAGATCACCAATTACCTCAAACAGAAAAAAACTTAAAAATGTATGACAAAATCGGTCTTCAAAATAAAAATAGTGAAATTCGACTTTTAAATATTATACAGGGTGTATGGTTTTTTATGTTGCTTTATAACGATCGCTGTTTAGGGCATTTTTTAATAGAAGTGAAGCCATATATTACCTTGATCTTGATGGTATACAACAAGAGGTCCTCTACGTTGAATTCTCCTTCTGTTACGCATTTTTCCTTTACCGGCACGGAATCGTTGACTCTTGTATACCTGTTACATAAAAGCATAATAATTGTGTATATTAATAAAAAAAATATTATGAACGTATTTTTTTATAAAATAAAAATAATTGTTAAAATCAGTGCTTTTGAGAGTAAGATCATAAGGATTCATAAACACGGACCAAAAGCAAATCATCATAATAAAATTAAAAATTAAGTAATTGTCAAAACTGTACCGAAGCAAAAACAGCCGGAAACTTGAAAAATCCAGTTTTTTTTTTAGTGAAACGTACTAAAAAATATTTATTTTTATGAACGCAAATAATCGGCGAAAATCTCTTTAAACAATAATACAATAATTACTGATTACCTTTTGAATATCAGGCCATGCCTTGATCCTCCTTAAAAATTGCACCGCCTGCTTGGTCTTGCTCAACTCTTGTACTTTATCAGAAACTACCAACGGTAATTCTGGGATCTGATCGACGACGTGGCCCTTGCTCATGACCAAAGCAGGGACGCCACTGGCAGCGACTGCAGAAGCCAACGCGTATCGCCGCTGATTGATATTGACACGTCTAAATAAAAAATAAAACTATGTACCGTCGGGTATTGGAGATGACCAACTTAAGAGAAAAGGGCAGTTTCGTAATAATAAGTGTCGTCAAAAAACCTTTGTCCTTTTAAAATCAACATGCAAAATGAAAACAATGGCCAATGATTAATATACTAAATTACTAAAATGTTATCCCAAACTATAAACGACAGAACTTAATTGTGAACTAAATTCCTTTTTTAAAGAATTAATTTTACAGGCTGTTCCAGATAAGAATGCACTCTACAGGGATATTGTAAACCATCGGACATACAGAGATGATTAAATTAGAGAAAGTTGCGCATTACTGAACAAAAATTTCGAATATTCCCGAAGATATTCGGAAAAACCCGAATTTTTGCGAAATCGATCTTATTGTTTTCTCATTCCATTTGAACAGATATGTAAAAATAAATTTGTATTACCACTTTTTATCCTCTATCGAAAGATTTAATCAAATTTCCAATCCGACGTTTCGTTTCTTCGCAACTTTGTTTTTTTTAAATAGTCCAAAAATTTTATATTACGGTTTATAAACTTACTTTTAATTATGAATCCAACGACATATCCCACTTATTAGACGTTTCGGACTAAAAAACTCATCATCAATGCAAATAAGCACCTCATTTAATTTGTTTTTGTTTTCATTATTGTCATTAAACTCTAGTTGGCCTTTTTTACATTATTTACCATAGAATTATATTAATAATTTTCAAATGCATAGATATTAAACATGATGGCACATAATAAATCAAACTAATAACAAACCATTAAAAACGTATGAACAACTTAGAAATAATAGAAGCTCATCCAAAAAACTAAAATTTGTATAACATAAATTATTTTCAAAAAACGCATCCTTTTTAAACATAACGTACCATTTAAATCCAGCACCACAGGGGCGGCTATATATGAAATTGGATAACATTTACAATTGTTTAGATCTGTCACCTGGTTACAGATACCTATCAGTTTTAAAGTTGGTAATTATTATTATTTGTTTTAACTCTTGTATCGTGTAGTAAAATTTAAAATAAAGGAACATGATTCTCACAAAGAAAAATTTGACATTAGTTGTTACATATAACTGTATAAGAATTGTGCGCAAGCAATATCCCGAACAGCGACAACCAAATCGATCAATTTTTAAGAGGTTAGTTACAAATTTAAGAGAACATGGCGCGTTTGACAAACCAGTGTTACATCGCACAAAAATATGACCCTGAAAAAGTAATGATCATTTGGCTTGCTGTCAAGAAAATGATACTGTAAAACTTCGAACAATTGAAAAGGAACATACTGTTCCCAAATCAGTATCGCAAAGAATTCTTAATACAGAAAAATAACGTCCCTATAAATTCCTCATCTGTCATACTTTACTTCCAGGCGATTACAAACGCAGAATGACATATTGCGAGTGGTTTACCAAGCAATGTGTGTCGTCATTATTGGAATACTGAATTTATACATCCAGACATCAACATCGTTTGAATTTAACGTGTGGTGCGGTATTTTGGAAACACGAATTATTGTACTCATAATTATTGAAGTAAAACTAAATTCGGAAAGATACGGATAATTTTTAAGAAACGACATTGAAGATATTCTTGACGACGTTCCTCTAGCAGTAACCAATAATATGTGGTTTCAACAAGATGGGGCTCTCATCATCTCAGAAATAAAATGGAATATTTGGAAGAACGCTTTCAAAACAATTTAATTACTACTCATGGTCCCATAAACTAGGGTTGGGCCGCTTTAAATCAAGTGATTTAAATCATGATTTAAATCACTTGATTTTTTTTTTAAATCATGATTTAATGAAACTATTTATTTTTAATTCAATGAACAATATAGCATATTAAAAAAATATTTTCAAAAATCAACAGTATATGGAACTCGCGCTTTTAAGAAATAAAAAAGTAGTAGGTATATAATACATATAAACTTTATGTTTCTGTATTTTTGTTTTCGTTGTATAGTTTAAACAAAAATACTAATTTTCCTCCTTTTTCTACACCCATCCTGTTCCTAATATCAGAGTGTACAAAGCCAAAAGTGCTAAATACTCGTTCTACTGACGCTGAGGAAGCAGTTCCGCACAGGAATTTACTTGCAAGAAGCGCGTTCTGACAATATTTTGGGTAGAATTTAGACCTACTATATTGTTAGACCGACATTAAAATAATTTGTATTAATTTGAAAAGAGAGAAAAATGTTAAATTTTTAATAAAATCAATAAAAATCAAAAAAATCCATGATTTTTGATTTTTTTAATAAAAATCAAATTTTGCCCAACCCTGCCATAAAACTGGCCTCAACGATCCCCAGATACAAATACAGATATTGCACCGATGGGCTTCTTTTTGGGGGGCATTCCTTGGCAACGAAGTTTACTGGAAGACTTTCCAAAAGAATGAAAAGTTCAAGCCGCAAGAGGACGAATACCTCCAAAAGTATTAAAAACCATTATGGAAGAAATTGTTAATCTAATACTATTGTAAATAATATAAAATAAAAAAGGTTTTAAAGTCAACTACAGGTTAAATACAACAACGAAGACAAAAAAAAAATTAAATACGGTGCTCATTTCCATTGATTATGAGTTCTTTTGGTCCGAAACGTCTAACAAAAAATAGGTGTGATATATCGTTGGATTCAGAATAAAAAGTAGAGTTTATAAAGGGTAAAATAAAATTTTTGAACCATTTAAAAAAAAACAAAGTTGATCGCAAAAATTTGAGTTTTTCCGAATATCTTCGAAAATATTTAAAATTTGAGAATATGACGTTTCAGAATTCAGTAATGCCCCACTTTTTTCTAATTTAATCATCCCTGTATGTCCGACGGTTTACGAGATCCCTGTGGAGTGCATTCCTATTGAGACACCCTGTATAACCCCACTTCCAGAGCCTTTTTTAAATTGCGCGACTTTTGCGAGATTTTCATATTTTACAGGTCGGTGGGCACCCAGTAAATGTACTAAGCAACAGTAACTGGATTGTAAAACATAAGACTTATTTTCGACAGACTCATTTATGGACCATCTACCGGGGTTGGTATGGTTTAAATCATGATTTGAATTAAAGAGATTTTTTAAATTAAAGTCATCGATTTAAACCACTTTTAAACCTATTTTTATTTCTCGTTAGTTTCAGATTTATTCGACTTTTATTAGTAGATTGGTTAAAACTGAGAACAGTGCATAGAATGGTGCAGGACGCATATTTTTTTTACATGGAAAATATAAAAACATCATTTAGGTAAGTAATTTAGTTCTTTAAATAACTCTGCTTTTGGGGCCATTCGCATAATATACAGTGTAAGTAATGTTTTAGTGTATCTAAATATTAAGATAGATTATGGAAATTCAGTGCTTTTGAAAGTTAGATCACAAGGATTCATAAACACGGACCAAAAGCAAATCATCATTACTTCCATAACAAAAAATCAGTAGGTATTCACCTCATCTTAAATAGTTAAAGTTTAAATCAATATCATCACATTTTGTAATTATCTGTTACTCGCTATTTCCTATTAGGGCTTATTTAAGACTTGCTCCTACAGTCCAAACGGTGATTCTTTGCCGGTGCGTCATTAATAAACGATCAAGGGACAAAGTGACTTACAGTTAACGGCATATAAATTCATACACTCCACCCATACATAACCCAATTACAACAAAATTGGGTAAAACGGGTTTCTCACCTTGCTGCTTATACTTGGATAGAACACCAGCCTATACATAGCTGTAAATAATTGTATGTACGATTTGTTACCATAACTAATAATGGATATTTCTAAATATTTGTGTCTTTAAATTACAGCAGCGAAATTATAAAAGTATAAAACAATACCAGGAAAACTACAAAAGTATAAAGCCAAAAAGGGTAAATTTATTAACAAACAACAAACAAAATACTAATATTTAATTGCTGCGCCATTGGATTCTAACACTAATCGTAATCTTCTTGGCATTGACAAAATAATACTTCTGGTGTAATCCGGAGTTAGCCCTTCCCAAATTTCTTCTATTTTATCAAATAACTCTATTTTATTCTGTGGTTTAAAATTTATTTTATACATTTCTTTTACCATCAATCCCCAAACATATTCAATTGGATTTAAATCAGGACTTCTTGAGCACCAAGGCAGACATGTTACGTTGTTTTCTCTAAACCAGTTACCTACATTTCTAGCAATATGCACAGGGCAGTTATCCTGCTGAAATATAAAGTTATTTCCTTCAAAAACTATCGCGGCAGCAGGAAGAAAAACATTTTCGAAAATCTGAAGATATATATTACTGTTTAATGTTCCACCAATATTCCAGCATACACCTGCACCGTGAACACTTATCCATGCCCACGTTAACCGAGAAACGTCCACTGGTTTGCTTTTTTTGAGTATACTTCTCATCATATCGGGAATTTGGTGGTCTATATACTCGAATCCTTCCATTATATGTAGACTGAAAAGTTTTCTCATCGGAAACGATAGCATTTTGCCAAAAAAAATCATTTTCTGGTAAAAATTGCATAGCACAACCAATTCTTTGTTCCTTATCACTATTTTTTAAAAACGGTTTGGATGCAGCTGCTCCATTTCTTAATTCGGAACATTGTCTTACTCGGCGTTGCGCAGTTCTAGATGAAGCCAGGAACCCTGTTCTGTGCATAGCGGATACTGCAGTTTCAAATGGATTGTGCCTTAAATACTCTACCATATTTCGGTCTTCTTCATTTGATGATTTGCTATTATTTAAACCTGACCTAACAGACCTTTCAAGTGTTTGATGATAGCGCCATTTTTTTACAATTCCTTGAACAGTACTTCTAGGTACCCTAAAATGATCAGCTATTCTTCCATAAGACCACCCTATTTCTTTTAAACATATTATTCTTGCTTTTTCAATAATACTTAAATGAGGCATTTCTTCAATCAAATAAGATGATGACAATACTTTGACAGATATCATGATAACAATTAACACGTTACAAAGGTAATAAAGGTAAAAAAGTTGCATTTACAGTGTCGCAGTTTAGTGTACGAAATTAAATGTCGTCAACTGTACAACAGCCCATCTTTATTTATTATAACCTTAAAAGTGAATAAAAACATACTAGAGCATCTCTGGGGTTGCGCAATACGTCTCGAATTCAAAGTAACGTGATAGACAGAGACAAAGGATATTTGGGGAGTTGTCTATTGATGTCAAAGTCATTATTTCGATCTGTCAACTTTAATTTGTTCTTAAACGTTTTTGTGTCTTGCAATTCATTTTAACCCTATAAACTGTTCTTTTCAGAGCAATTTTTATCGTACTTTCGTGTTAGCGGTAAGTAATTATGCATATTTGCCATATTTGTTATTATTATTAAGTCCGAACGCTAGCCACGAAAATTTTGACATTTATGAACTTAGACTTTGTTTTGATTTTTTGAATCTTGTAATTTTGATTAGATTCATATGCTTTTAGCCACGTGGAGGTAATGAAGCACCGGCAAAGAACGACCGCTCCGACTGTACTTGGCCCACAGAAAAGTTTTCAGTTCCTTTTTCATTCTATGCTGCTTTTTTTTGGTTTGTTTTTAGAAGAAATGGATGGAAATTATTTTTTTATTCTTAAGAAAACATTATTTTTTAAGAGGTAGCCCAAGGAATGTCTACAAAAGTGTGGTTTAAATTAAAAATTTTCATTCAATAAAATATTATTTTCAGAACATTGAAATTTCACGACCCCAAGACAGGTAAGCAATAACAAATAACATAAAAGTGTTTATAAAAATAGGGTATTTCCTAAGCTTTATATTTTAACAAATTATGTTAGGTATTTTAGAATTTATCATTACTATTTACTACAAATTATTTTGTATTAGTTCACCAACATGAAATAATGGGGTTTAGAGTTTACAGTGTCTTTCTACTTTAAAATTCCAAGTTTTCATGACTCTTCAAATCATGGCGATTATTTTCGATAAACAAAAATATACCTAAAGTATTTTCAGCGAGTAAACCTGTAAGATGGGCGACATGTAATTTGACAAAACTCATATTCCAGCTATTTAATTTTTAGTAGGAATAGTATTGGCAGCAATACAATGCTGTTTAGGGACAGAGCCGGACTTAAAAAAATGCAATAAAATAAAATGTTATTTTCCATAATGACAATTTTTTGAAATGAAAAGACGTGCTAATATTTCAGGGTGATTTCTCATGTAAATTTATGAAGAAAACTTCATATGAAAATATGTCTGCAACGGCTTCGTTCAAACACATCGCCATTTTTGGGGAACCCCTTTCGGTAAGCTCACACACTTCCACCGTGGTTTGTGTCAGAAATGCCGGATTCAAAAAGTTCGGTGTGACCACCAACGTCGCTATTCTGCGTCCTTGTTTGGCGCAAGAGTGCAATAGTAGTAATAGTACCAGCCCAAAGGTTTAGAAAATTACTAAATTTAAATATGGTACTGCACACAAAATGTTAAAAGGCATTTAATGACAACGCCCTGAAGTTCGCATTGCCCTTCACACGAAGAAACATGACGGTTATATATTATCTACCAATTAAAAGTTGGTTTTGTTTATGTATTGAATTGAATTTTAAAAATTTGTGGTGTGAAACCGTAGTAACTTTTTATCTTTATTTAGAGGCGATGAACGCCCTGAAGTTCGCATTGCCCTTCACACGAAGAAACATGACGGTTATATATTATCTACCAATTAAAATTTGGTTTTGTTTATGTATTGAATTGAATTTTAAAAATTTGTGGTGTGAAACCCTAGTAACTTTTTATCTTTATTTAGAGGCGATTGGAGTATGCTGACAAAAATTATCCAGCGCCATATTGCAAGTTTACTTGCTGAAAATATTTTATAAAAAAAGTAACAATGCCAAACTTATCAAAAAAATAGAGCAACCCATTTTCTTAGTGTAATGAGAAGCAAACTCTTGGAAAATAATAAAGTAAAAATAAAATTACTTATTAGTGTCAATGCAATAAAATCAATGCTTACACAAGTGTAAGTAAAATTATTTTAGGTTCGTGGGTAATATTTTTCGACTTTTCTCCAACTCAAACCTAATAGGGTAGTTTTCTGCATGGTACCAAAAAAAACCAAAAACTTTGTAAAAGATAGATAAGATGACAAAAACACACAAATAAAGCCATGAACAATATAAAAATAATATTTTTGTGTTTCATCATTGTTATAGGTATATTGTTTAACGATTATTTTGATTCAAGAATTTTAATTGAATACCTAATAAGTAAAATAAAGTACTTTTTCCGTCGACCGTGTATTTACGAACTTCTTTAATGTATAAAAAATCGTACATTAATGGCCCCCATTAATGCATGATTTTTCTATTAATAAACGATTGTATTATAGGCAACCAAACATACATGAAATTAAATTAATACTCAATTGTTATTCAAATCAAGGTGGCGCGAAGCGGCTGTGACGCGTGCATGATGGCGTTTCGCGTAAGTAAAAAAAAACTGTCGCTGTCAACTAGTTTGGATTTCAAAATTTTGATCGTACAACGTTGAAATGAATGTCTTCGAAAATTTAACCCCACCAGAAATAGCAGAAACTGCTAATGTAGTATCGTTAAGTTTACTTCCCGCGATAAGCAAAAGATTGTATGAGAAAACGTACGCTGAGTTTATGTCATGGTGTGATGAAAAACGAGTGACGCGCTTTTCAGAATCGGTGCTATTGGCATATTTTTCGAATATTGCAGAAAGAGGCCTCATTGCAAGTTTATGGCCGAAATATTCAATGCTCAAATCGACTTTAAATTTGAAAGATGGCATCGATATAAGCAAATTCAGTAAATTAATTATGTTTATCAAGAGGCAAAAAGTAGGATATGTACCTAAGAAATCGAAAGTCCTGGAAAAAGAACACGTACACAAGTTTATTTCTGATGCTCCTAACAACCTTTTCTTGATGACAAAGGTAATAAAAAAGAAAGGTAAAACTATAATATCTAACAATAATAATAAATAAATTAAAATTCGTAGGTTGCATTGATTTTTGGAGTGGCTGGCGCACTAAGAAAAGATGAACTGTTGAAATTAGAAACGAATGATGTTCAAGATCTGGGTTCAAAATTCCTAGTCACCGTAAAGGCATCTAAAACACACACAAACAGAATATTTACTATTGTGGGTAATGAAGAAAATAACCTTCTCAATTTGGTTAAACGGTATATGTCCCTGAGACCAAGACACACTCCACACAAACGGTTTTTTATTTTTTATAAATTTAATAAATGTTCTATACAGCCAGTTGGCATAAATACATTTTCCAAAATGCCTTCCATTATAGCAACCTTTTTAAAATTAGAGCAGCCACATCTCTACACTGGGCATTGTTTTCGGCGTTCATCTGCCTCGATACTCTGTGACAGTGGTGCAGATTTTTCAGCCATTAAACGGCTTGGTGGTTGGAAATCCACTGCTGTTGCAGAGGGATATATTGAAAACTCATTACAAAATAAAATTGATACAGCTGAAAAAATCCTCGGTACAACTATAACAAAAGCCCCTCATGCTAGTTCTATCAGCGCCACGACCAGCGCCGAACCACATTCCCTTACAAACATCCAAGATAATGACATAAACCTAAATTTAAATTCAGAATGTCATACAACTACTGATAATGTATCTGTACCTTGCTTTAATTTCAGTAATTGCACTATTTCTAATGTAAATATAAGTATTAATAAACAATAATAGTCAGTTCCATACATAATCATATTTTTATCGACTTTTGTAGGTTTGGTTGTTAAATAAAAATTTTTTTTTCATTATTAACAACACAATCGACGGAAAAATGTTGTAACTAACGCGTATATTAAAAAGCGATTAATAATTTCGACAAATTAACGCGCTCGCTGCGCTCACGCGTTAAAAATGTCTCGATTATTAATCGCCCTTATTAATACACTTGTTCGTTAAATTACTATTAAAGTTTAGTCAGTTACTCTATCCCTCACAAATACTTATCATACCAAATACAAAATAATTTAATTGATTTACCCTCTATAATACCTGCCAAACCCTACCTATGCCAGCGACGCCACGGCTTAGTTGGCGCAAACATGCGACCTCCACGACACATGTTACCGAAGGCACCCTGTCCCGAACGATGAGTACCGCCACCACGTACACGGGGGATACGGGCAACAGCACGACCTGTGCCCCAGGATTCAGCAGAGGTCTGATGTCCTGAAATGCAAAAAATACTCTTTTAAGTACCTAAAAAAGGGCAGTTACCTATAGACAATTATTATGTATATTGTGTGTTCAGAGCTTTTGTAAATAATCATATGGATTCATAAACACGGACCAAAAGCAGTTCATCATAAATACAGGAATGTGTTAGTAAAAATGCATATTTTTAAAATTTCAAAACAACTACTCCAGTCAAAATAGAGAAATAGAAGTTGCAACTTCAGAAATATTCACAAAGCTAAAAATGGATACAGACCTCGAATACACAATTACAAATGAAATATCACACCGATCCTAGGGCTAAAAAACTTATTAAAGGTCAAAGATCAATAATATCGGTTTTTGGCATATTTCTCTTACAGGGTAAGCGTAATCGTAAAAATAGGTCATACAAAGTTTGTAGATCATGCAATTATCTACAATAACCGTTAAAAATACTTTTTCCTACGAATCATGATTCGAGATTTCGCTATTTCAAACATTCAAAATGCTAATATGCACTATTCGATAATTTGATAACACAAATACATCACATTCATTCATGAAGGATCGTGTTGTGTGGAATCGAGAAGAAATATTTAATGTTATTTTTGAAAATACGTTCAGTATGCACATTAACATTTTGGTCACAACCAGGGTTGGGCAAAATTTTATTTTTATTAAAAAAATCAAAAATCATTGGTTTTTTTTATTTTTATTGATTTTATTAAAAATTTAACATTTTTCTCTGTTTTCAAATTAATACAAATTATTTTAATGTCGGTCTAACAATATAGTAGGTATAAATTCTACCCAAAATATTGTCAGAACGCGCTTCTTGCAAGAAAATTCCTGTCGCGACTTGATTCTTTCCCGATCTATAAATTACCGTGGCCCAATATGTCTCGCATATTTTGATGTTGATTGTTCAAGGGAGTGGAAGTAAATAGTTTTTTAATATGTTATATTGTTCATTGTTCTGAATTAAAAAAAATAGTTTCATTAAATCATGATTTTTTTTAAATAAAGTGATTTAAATCATGATTTAAAAAAAAAATCAAGTGATTTAAATCATAATTTAAATCGTGATTTAAATCACTTGATTTAAATCAGCCCAACCCTGCATAACATTACTGTAGTATTTGATGGCTATCAGGGTTGGGCTGATTTAAATCACTTGATTTTTTTTTAAATCATGATTTAAATCACTTAATTTAAAAAAAAAAATCATGATTTAATAAAACTACAGGTGTCCCTCGTTTTACGCGGCACATTTATACGCGGTTTCGCTTATACGCGTTTGCGCTTTTGACACCAGTGATTTATTTTACGCGGTTCACTTATACGCAGTTGACGTTGAAAACGCTTAATAAATGTTTTACCATGGCACACGATCTCACCGAGCTGTTAATCAGCGAAGATCCTACAATGGAAAGAAGTTTAAAAACTAAACGAGAGGTTTTTGCAGCATACAAGGAAGTTGAGAAGAATTTACGCAACGAAGCTATACAGTCAAAAACTACGTCTTATTTCTCTAAAAATTAATGTTTTTGTTTGTATTTTTAAAGATGTTTTATATGTATTTATGATGCCATAGTACATATATGTACGTTTAATGTTCTCATACATAATATGTACATATGTATACATATTATGTACATATGTATACATACATATTATGTATTTAATAAAAGTTTATGTAATAAAATGTTTTTGTTTCGATATACGCGGTTTCTTTTTACGCGGTGTTTTCAAAGAACGTAACCCCCGCGTAAAACGAGGGACGCCTGTATTTATTTTTAATTCAGAACAATGAACAATATAACATATTAAAAAAATATTTTCAAAAATCAACAGTATATAGAACTCGCGCTTTTAAGAAATAAAAAAGTAGTAGGTATATAATAAATATAAACTTTATGTTTCTGTATTTTTGTTTTCATTGTATAGTTTAAACAAAAATACTAATTTTCCTCCTTTTTCTACACCCATCCTGTTCCTAATATCAGAGTGTACAAAGCCAAAAGTGCTAAACACTCGTTCTACTGATGCTGAGGAAGCAGTTGCGCACAGGAATTTACTTGCAAGAAGCGCGTTCTGACAATATTTTGGGTAGAATTTAGACCTACTATATTGTTAAACCGACATTAATGTCTAAGGGCTACGACTCTCGGTAGGTTTACTTGGACGGTCGCGAGGGGCGAAGTTACTCGTCGAGGAGTAGGCGGTGACATATTCTTCCAGGGCCGATTTTCTCAGTGTTTGTATTTGGCTTGATGCGTTGCAAGGCGCGATTACGATTAGTGCTTATTAATCATCTTATGGTTACGGACGCTAGTGCATCGATGAGAAAATAGTCGGCACCATGGCTACATATTTGTACTGAGTCGGCACTACTTCAATATGGAATATTATAGACATGGAAAAAAATGTTTTCTTTAAAGAAAGGGGGGTTCTGCAAATAAATAGGGTTGCTGTTTAGTTAGTTAGGCAGGTACCTAAATACTGCGATTTTCCTGTTACTTGTTTTTATTGACATAATATTATATAGTAGTAACAAATTAGTTATACTTAGTAGAGTTAGAGTTACATATTTATGAGTAAACAAATTTATGCGAGTTTAATTTAAAGATATAATAATATGTGGCATTGTTCTTAAATTTTATTTTAATTTTAGTCCAACAAAAAACCTCAAAAGTATGTATGGCAATATTGAAGGGGTTAATCTGTGTATGATTTTTTTTAATAACTGAGAAAATTTTAGTCCAACAAAAAACTTCAAAAGTATGTATGTCAATATTGAAGGGGTTAATCTGTGTATGATTTTTTTTAATAACTGAGAAACTAGGTACATTAGATATTTTTATAAAATTATTAAACTTGGTGGGTGCAAACTAGGTGTAGAGGAATCATATTCTTTGTGTAATAATCGAATTTTAAGTTTATTCCAGTGGCGTCTCAATTAATTTGTAGGTAATTTAAATTTATTAATTATTTTAGGTAATTAATAAAATTATACGCCACTGCTCTTTTAAAAACAAAAATAATTTTATTAATGGTGTAATAAAAAAGATCTCTTGCCTTATTTTCGTATCTTTCAGTGAAAGAATAAAGAATAACAATTATCTATACAAAAAAATAAGATATTTTTACACTTTTTCTTGATATATTCTTTAATAATGAAATTCTTTATTGTAGGACAAGCCTAATATACAAAACATTAATAATATTAATCTCAACATAAATATCTGCCAACATTACAACAAACGGCATAACTGCACACTAATTGAAACAATTACCATAAACACAACATTAGGGTAAGTTACAAATTGCCTTATATAATCATAATTCACTATCAATATCACAGGTACAACAGGGCACAACATTTATAAACCTCAAAGAAAATCACTACATTTACAGGAATTACCATCCATTCAGAACCAATCACACTCGATCCCTGATGTGTTTTTTGAGTCTTTGCTTAAATTGACCAACCCTAATTGACTCTTTAATAAAATGAGGCAGCTTGTTAAATTCATTCAAGCCCTTGTGAAATAAACTATTCATTCCAAACCTTGTATTTGTTCTTGTTATATGAAAATTCGCATGTCTTCTAACATTATAATTGTGTATATCATGATTTCTTACAAGGTTGGCATGATATATATCACTGATATATATCATGATATATATCACGAAAGATGGCGCCGAGTGAAGATGAGTCGTCGGAAGTGCCGGATAAAAAATGCAAATACTGCAAAAGTGGCGTGGATAAAGCTGGTGTAAAGTGCTACACGTGCAAAATTATGTATCACCAATCTTGTTCGCTAAGAATGAGCGGGATGCTAGTCATTAGTGGAAGTAAATCCCTTATTCAATGTCCGACCTGTGCGAAAAATGGCCGCGACGAAGATATTAACAAAGCGGTCCAAGAGGCTATTATGCCTAAAGATGAAGAAATTAAGGCTCTAAAATCAAACCTGGCAGAGGTCCAGAGTGCCAGAGTCCCACAAAAGCAGGCAACTGCTGACAAATCCACGAGCATGAATAGTAACTCATGCTGTCAAAATGGCGATAGCGATAAAATAAAGTTTCTAAAAAAAGACCTTGATAGTCTCAATCGCGAGTGCATTCTGTTAAAATCTCGCATAAGTGACCTAGAATATATTTGCAATCTTCAAAAGATAGTTATTAGTTCCAATGAGGAGAAAATCGGAATATTACAACAAAATGTCGAGGTAAACAAACCCCCTCCAGGCCCTTCGCTGTCCCTCGACAGTCGGATGCAGGTACTGGCCCCTGGCCGACCGCCGGGACCTTCGCTGGCTGTAAATCTGCCCGCCGTCTCATCCGAGAGCGCAACGCAGGCAACCACCTCGACCAAGACTTTCAGTCAAAGGAAACACGGCAACAGTGTCGATAGTTCATTTCAACGTCAAACATCAGCCACTGGTGCTTCCACCTCTATGGGTTTTCAAAACATAAATAAACAAATTACTAACCAAGAAGTTGGGGCTGCAATCTTAGAAGTCCAATCGCGGAACTTATTGAACGAGGTCATCAATATCCAACAACCCGCAGAGGAAAATGCACTGCCTCACAACAAGGATGATAAGGATGGCTGGGAGTACCCTAAAACAAGAAATCGTAGGCGCTTTGTTGTCGGTAACAGCGAGAGTATTACCGAAGTCCAAGGGGTACCCAGAAATATTTCTCTGCATGTAACACGTTTGAGTCCTTCTACAAAACCCGAAGATCTTAAAAAAATGCTAATAAAACACTTCCCAGAAGTTATCTGTGAGAGTCACACATCTAAACAACCTACTTTATATGCTTCAATGAAGATCACAATTAAGCAGGAGCATTTTCGTGAAGCTTGGCGTAGGGATATTTGGCCCAACGGAGCCCTAGTATCTCGTTTTTTATCGAGAAGGAGGAACCAGTCACAGGAGACGGTTCCATAACTCACTGTATCACAAACATTAACTCATTAAGTCCTCCCAGTATGACATCTTTCTGTAGCATCTATTACCAAAATGTAAGAGGCCTAAGAACAAAGACTACAACCTTCTATAAGAACCTATTGTCAGAGGACTATGACATGATTGGATTAACTGAAACTTGGCTATGTGAAGGTATTCATACCTCAGAGTTATTTGATGAAAGATATGCTGTTGTTCGGAGAGACAGAAATACTGAGGCCAAGCGCGGCGGAGGAGTCATATTAGCACTTAAGAGGAAGGTATCATACGAGGTTGTAGACACCCAAAACTGTGATATTGAATGTGTCATCATTAAGTTAAGATATAAGAAAAGTATTTATTATGTGTCTGTTGTATATTTCCCACCTAATTCTAAGTTAGATATGTACATAACCTATTTTAACCTGTTTGAAAGTATCTTAAACAATGGAGCCTATCTGTTAATTTTAGGGGATTTTAACTTACCAACTCATTTAGACTGTGATAACAATAAGACTGTTTTATTACAAGAGTTTCTCAATTTTAACAACCTAATACAATACAATGATATAAAAAATTTTAGAGACAAATGCCTGGATTTACTCATATCCAATTATAAGTTAGGAAATCTACATAGGGCTGAAAATGCACTAGTAATTGAAGACCCATACCACCCAGCGATTGAATTTCATATGTCTCTGGCGCACTCTTCTCGGACCGAGGGTATGATAAAAAAACAGTACGCATATGACTATCCGAAAGGTAACTATCTTTTATTGTATCAACTAATGCAGAATTATAATTGGTCTGATCTTTATAAGTTTGAGAATGTTCATGACTGCCTTGAACTTTTTTATAAAACTATCTACTCTATCCTTGATCAAGCCATACCAAAATACACAATTAAAGAAACCACTCATACACCCAAATTTCCAAGCTGGTACTCCCCCGACTTGGTGCGTAAGGTAAGGAATAAGAATCACTTACACAAACTAATACAAAAAAACAAATCTGACACTACACAACAAGACCTCTACAATACACTTAGGAAAAATATAAAGCTCCAAATTAATAACGAATATAAATTACACAAACAAACAATTGAAGCAAACATAAAACATGATCCGAACTCCTTCTGGCAGTTCATACGTTCCAAGTCGAGGTCCTCTGGACTGCCCAGTGCAATGCAATTGGATGACATAGTCTACAGCACCCCTGGCAATATTGCTAACGCTTTCGCTCTGTTTTTTCAATCAGTGTTTCAGGTCTCAAGAAGGCCCATGGCAGTTGCAGGCTCATCTTCCTTCAACTTACCTTTGGTGACTGAGTCAGATGTTCTCAGTGCTATTAAGAAACTAAAGCCTAAAAAATCTACAGGTTCAGACAACATACCTGCATACATCTATAAAGGACTAACTGAAATCTTAGTTAAGCCTTTAGTACACGTTTTCAATCTATCATTATCAAACCAACAATATCCTAGGGCATTCAAAAATGCATTGGTTACACCTATACACAAAAACGGTAACATAAATGACATCAACAATTACAGACCAATAAGCTTAATCAATACAATAGGAAAAATTTTTGAACACATTTTACACAGCAAGTTGACAACCATTCTAAGCCCACAAATTTCCAGATTTCAGCATGGGTTCGTGACAGATAAAACTACAGTCTCAAACCTTTGTATATTATCTGAACATGCATCTGAAGCAATAAGAGATGGAAACCAATTGGATGTCATCTATACAGACTGTGAGAAAGCCTTCGACAGGGTTGATCATGGGCTTCTCCTAGATCGACTGGTTGCCATGGGAATATCGCGGCCTACATTCCTGTTTCTAAAATCATACCTGTCGGATTGGTCCCTAAGTGTGAAGATAGGCAAATACATTTCAAGCAATTATATCGCTACCTCGGGAGTGCCCCAGGGCAGTATCTTAGGCCCACTCTTGTTTACACTGTTCATCAACCCCCTACCTGATTGCCTCTCTGAATCTTCGGGATTACTTTTTGCAGATGACTTTAAACTATTTAAAATAATATACTCTCCCATGGACTGCCTTCAGCTACAGGCAGATTTAAATAACGTTAATTGCTGGTTCAAGGATAATAAAATGTCGGTAAATGTAAAGAAATGCTCTATTATGACGTTCTCACGAAAAAAGAATATTATTAAAAATAACTATGATATTGATGGGATTGATTTAGAGAGAGCCTATGAAGTTCGGGACCTGGGAGTTATCTTTCAGAGTGATATGAGATTCAATTCGCACTATATCAGGATTGTTAACAAGGCTTTTAAATCTCTAGGTTTCATCATTAGAAATAGTAAGTCTTTCGAGCTAGGAACGATTGTGAGGCTGTATAATGCTCTTGTGAGACCGCATCTGGAGTATGCTGCACAAATATGGATGCCCTCAGCCAATACACATATAGACCACATTGAGAAAGTGCAAAAGAGGTTCCTGAGATACCTTTATATCAGAAAAAATAACTCATACCCATATATGGTTTCATACAAGAGCATGTTGGATAGCTTTGGGATGAGGAGTCTGCTAGACAGAAGAAATAAACTGGCTGTGTTATTTATGTATTATCTCCTAAATTATATAAAATATAAGGACTGTGACTTAATTAAGTATGTATATATAAGCGTCCCTAAAGTCAATCTTAGAATTTTAAACTATAATACGTTTAATATAGATCTAGTCAGCACATCCCCAATGAATAGAATGCTAATAATATGCAATCAAATGCTCAAGCAATACCAAATAGACCTATTTAACACAAACCTGAAAGAATTACGGGTAATTGACCTAGGTCAATAACTGTAATCTGTGACTCTGCAGTCTGTGTTCTCACCCATTGTTTTTCTTTCTTTTTGTTTTTATACACTTTTTTGTACACTTTGTTATATTTGTTATACTCTACCTAGCCTAGCCTAGATGGATATATAGTCTACTTAGGTTTAATTTAATTTAAGTTCAAATTTTGTTGTTATACAACTTCCTTTCCTATCATTACTTGTAATTACCACTTCCTGGTGTTTGTAATGCTAAATAAATAAAAAAAAAATAAAAATAAATAAAATATCATGATATATATCACGATATATATCAATGATATTTATAGCTCGATATATATCATGATATTTATTATTAAAAAATAAATTTTAATTTACTGCCAAATTTTGTATGGTTTAGGTTGGTATTACGGTTGGTAACACTATTTAGTAATTTAACTGGTTGGTACATAGTTCCTATGGTGTGTTGGAAAAGAATTGTTATTGAGGATGAGGATTGCCCAAATAAAAAAGACTTCCTGTCTGGCTTTATGTGAACAACTGCTTACTGCAGTTGCGTCTACCGCGTCCATCATTTGGACTCGTGCAATCGAAACTACGCAATAGGCTTGAAAATGAAAAAGCTGGAAAATTAACGTTTTTATTTAAATACTCTAATCAAATAGAAACAAATAAAAAAGAAAATATTGATTGGATTTGGGCAGGAACTGTACCAGAAGAATTACCGGGACGTTCCATCGATTCTGACGAATCTGACGATGACTTACCATTGATAAGGCTGATGGTTATTTATATTATTTTTTTTTCGGGATTATTTTTTGTTGTAGGCATTCACCCTAGGTAAATATCTGTTGTCTAGGTGAATATCTGTTATTATTATTTTGTTAGCTTTTATGCTTGTTCCGAGGCTTGTTCTGTTTAGAAATAATATTTATGTTTTAATAAAAATATTTACTCAAATATCTACTTCCTTGATTTTACTTGGCTCTACTATAAGTATGATTTTATCTGTTTTGGCTGAAAAAAATTATTTGATATATATCAGATATATATCAGATATATATCGGATATATATCGGATATATATCCGATATTTGATATTTATATAAATATCATGATATTTGCCAACCCTGATTTCTTACTACAAAATCTCCAAAATAATCGGGCAGTAATCCCTTATTCAGCCTATAAATAAAAACCATACTCAATAAAAAAATTCTGTTTTTATTTAACAAATAAATAACCAATACCCATTCTGATTAAATTAGTTAATGATTTTAATTTACTGCTAACAAACTAATAACATCTTTAAAAACTAAAAAAAAATTAAATAATTTGTTGAAAATGCCCTCTACCTCCATGGATACATGGAGTCTCATATTAGTGTGCACTCTTTGACGAATTCTTTTAATATTCCTTATTACATCACAGAAAGCTGTTAGGCGATTCATTTTATTTTATTTTACTAATTTGATTTTTAATCTGTTAAGGCTACTTTTTCCTGTTTGTTTCATTTTACTTTACCCGTATAAAAAAAAAATTAAAAACCTTTTAAATTGTCACAAATAGGTACCTACTGATATTTTTACTATTGTTAAGGATGTATGTATTGTCAATCATCCACTTTTTGACCTTGCTTTGTCATCTTAATGATTTAGTCGGCAATAAAGACATATTATTATAATACTTTAGGTTAGGCCAAAATTCTATAATAATATGTGCCTGTCATCTATATAGCGGAGCGTTTTCCACAAATCTTTACCAGTTTGAAAGAAGTCATGAATGGAATTTTTCAAAAAAACTTTCTCAATTTTACTTTGCTTCTGTATGAAAGCCTAAACATATTCTTTTAAAATAAGTTTGAGGAAACACTATATTTTATGCGCAGTTAAAAAATATGTATATTAATAAAAACTAGTCCAAAATACATTTTTTTTAGAGAAGAATAAAAAAAAATAATGGTTTTTATGAACCCTGTACCCTGTATCTGTGTAATGCATTAATGCATCAGGTAGGTAAGTACTCTTGTGAAGAAGAAAAACTGCAAAACTAGCAAATTTTATCTGGGTTGCATTTGGGCATGTTTGGTTAGTTCGTTAGTTGAAACCAAAATTTTCGGAAAAAGACGTTTTAGCCATTTTGGAAAATTTAAATTTGTTTATTTTATAACTCTTTCGTGTCCAGTCATACCTAGCAACACAAATGGCCAATTGGTACTAAATATACTGACTTAACTGCTTTCGTAAGTTGAAGCTTAGCAAGTTACTTATACTTAACTCAAGGTAGCACCAATACCTATATAAATACTCATTTTCAATAAATATCAATGGTGTGCTTTTCTGGGGAGCAAGGGAGCAGAGCCAGGAGTGGAGAAAATACTTGGGTCCAAAAAGGAGCAATCCACTGTATATTGAACTAAACATCCAAGAGTCACACAAACCACAAACCTTATTTCAAAGAACTTAAAATTTTAACTATTCCAGCACTATTTTAAATATCTCTTTATTTTTATGAAAAAACACCAGGAATTGTTTTTAAGTAACAGGGATATTGCATGCTATGAACATGACAAGCAGAGGCGATCTTGCCATCCCCTCACGTAATGCAACATTTTTTGGAGTGGTGCCAAACCTAAAATCTGGAGTAACTTGACAGGTTAGAATCAAACATTCATTCATTCATTCAACATAATATATCTACTTACAGTAATTAATAATCCAAAGACAAGTCCGGTTATAAAGAGAACAGCTGATAGCAGCGCTCAAAAATTGACAAATAGATGAAAATTAGAACATGTTCTACTCAGTCAATTAATATATAATATGTATTTCTATAAGGTCAACTTTCCCACAAATATTCAAATCTTACATACCTATTTGTAATTACTACATGTTTTATACATGGAAAACTCCACAAATGTAAAACCAGCATAATATCCATTGTTTTGACGTTGCTCTTGCATTGTAAAACGATTTGATGGCAATGAAGATAAACTAAACTTTGGTACTTAAATCATAATTATGGCAGCTTTAAAACTACTGAAATAAACCTGGGCAATTCTAAAAGCCTAAATCCTATAGAACCTAGTAAAATTTGAAAGACAAAATATTACTAATAATATATAACTTACCAGCCTTGTCACTAACGCTATAAGGTTGACGATGGTTCATGGATATCTGCTGATGAACAAAGTTAACAACATCAGGTCTGATGGGGGCCTTAAAGACAGCAGGGAGAGCAACGCTCGATCCCTTAATTTCCTCAGATTTTTCATTATATACACTTACTAGGGGGCGAGCCGTAGATAACGCCTAAAAAATTAATATGTTAACAATAGTTAAAATTAAAACAAAAAATTAACGAGGATAAAAATTCACCGCTACACAAACATTGAGGGGAAGCAGATTAATAGGAAAACATACCCTTTTGAACTAAATTAAAAATTTTATTTGAACACAATAAAGTATTTTTTTTCTGAAAAGCAATAAGTAAATTTAATATAAAATATGGACAACACACGTGGTATCCACATTTTGAACAGTTAAATTGCAAAATGTTACTAATTAAATTTGTTGAGAAACTTGCAATTCTCAATAATAAAGTACAAACTTAACAGCTATGCAATTTTAACTAAATCAAACTTACCATTTTCGTATAAAAACTTAAAAACTACAATCACACATCTAAGCGGACACGACGTCCACCATTAAAAGGAAGTTGGTTATTATTAGTTCCTTTGACAGTTGAAGGTGACGCTGCATGTTTCCGCGAGGAAAAGCGGCGAATTTAAATTTGACAATTTAATATACTGCCATTAAATTTTTAAAAGTAGGTACAAGTGGCAGCTTTATAACAAAAAGTATGTACAACGATCTTAATTATTATATACTATTATTATACACTATTCAACTAACTTTTAAAAATGTAAAGTTGCGGCTTATAATTCCTGATTCAGACAATTAACCAGAACATTTTTTCCAACTTGTCTTTCGGTAGTGGCGAAAGAGCGCAAGCACAAAAATCAATTTTTCTTATTGTTGGGCAAATATAGGGCGTATATATCAATATATATATGAAATCATTTTTATGATATTACCACTCAAAGTTTTAATAAGCTGTATTCAGTGTATTCATTCTAGCTTAAGCTGGATTTATAGTTTGACGGTGGCTGGTACCGGTCAACGTTTGACGGTGGCAGGTAGAGATAAACAAATTGCTTTGCGTTATCCGATTTATGGATTTCTGTTCCGGTGCTGTTTGACGGTGGCTTGACGGTCGAGATGGTCAACTTTTAACTTTTTCCGGTGGCTGTTCGGAATTTAACCAATCCTGTCGTAGAATGATGTCACGTGGCCCAACAGCTGGGCGTACGTCACGTCAGAATAGTTTGGTATTGCGCCGGTAGGGGCTGGGTTTTTACGGGTTGTTTTGTTGTGTTACGCGGCCATTTTGTTCCTAATTTTGTTTACGCCAGGTGTGTTGAAATCTGTGTTTTTGGGTGTTTAGCGATAGACTTTTTTGTTTTGTAAAGGGTATTTCAGTTTGTATTGTGAATTTAAGATAGATTGTTGTGTGACAATGGATAGGGGTAAGTTAAACTCTTTGCTTTGAACTGCTTATTACAATGTGTAGAACTTAAATTTTTGTTGGTTTCAGGTGTTGATGTAGGGCTGTTTTTGGAAATTTTCCAAAAATTTGAACCAATCTACAACATAAAACATAAGGATTATAAAGACAATAACTTAAAGGAAAGGGCGTGGCAGGAGATTGCCTCCATCCTGGAAGCAGATGGTAGGTTTTTAAGTAAATTACCTAGGGTTATGTGAAGTAGTAGGCCCTCAATTTGCATGTAATTAAAAATTATATTGTAGTAGAGGAATGTAAGAAACTGTGGCGAAACCTAAGGGACCGGTATATGAAGGAGAGGAAGAAGCCATCTGGGTCCGGCATTGAGGATGGATCATGGGTGTATGCAAACCAAATGCAATTTTATAAGAGATTTTGTAATCCACGAAGGTGTGTAGCTTATAGCATTAAAGGTGCTGTAGCAATAAGTTTGTAGTAAGTTGGAAAGCTATTGTGCCTGTAAATTTATTTTGAATTGCCTACTTTAGAACAATATCAGCAACTGTAAGGCGGCCAAACTCTGCTGCGTCTACCAGCACCTCTGCAGACAACAGTATGCCCCCAAGCCCCTGGTCGACAATGAGCCAGGTGATGTCCCCATCATCAGATGTAGAGGGTGGCAGTCAAGAGAGTGAACCTTTCAGCCCTGCTTCTGCAGAAGAGATGCTTGAAGGTGATATATTTATTATTATTTGACAAGTTAAGTTAGGTAACCTAACTCTCATTTTATATCAGGCACCCCCCGCACTACCCAAGACAGGAGCAAGGAGCCAGCCCCAAAAAGGAAGAAGGCAGCAGAGGAATCGGAGCTGAGCCAAATAATAGCCACTGCATCAAACATTTTAAAAAACATGGAGGGTACAGTAAAAACTACCAACGACACGTTTGCAGACTATGTTCGTAGCCGCCTCAATGAAATGCCACCTGAGGAGGCCAAGGAGAAAAGGAAAAAAATCCTGGAATATCTAGAAATGTAGTTGTTGTACTTAGAATGTTTTAAGAAATAAAAGTTTTTGAAAAAAATGTGTTTATTTCAAAGAAACGCATAATATATAAATACAAGTGCACCAAAATGTAATATGTTGCCAAAAGAACATAGAATATAATATTGTTTAAGATCAGCCATTAAAACAACAAAAAAGTGACAAGTAAAGGTTATTCTCAAAAAGGGCATAATACTTAATTATAATACTAACTAAACAAAAATATACTAAAACTAAATATAATATTGTTTAAGAACAGCCATTAAAACGACAACAAAGTGACAAGTAAAGGTTATTCTCAAAAAGGGCATAATACTTGATTATAATACTAACTAAACAAAAATATACTAAAACTAAATATAATATTGTTTAAGAACAGCCATTAAAACAACAACAAAGTGACAAGTAAAGGTTATTCTCAAAAAGGGCATAATACTTAATTATAATACTAACTAAACAAAAATATACTAAAACTAAATATAATATTGTTTAAGAACAGCCATTAAAACAACAACAAAGTGACAAGTAAAGGTTATTCTCAAAAAGGGCATAATTCTTAATTATAATACTAACTAAACAGAAATATACTAAAACTAAATTAATTAATTAAAAAATTTAAATCATCTCTGTGCCTCTATTGACAGCTCTAAGTTGCCATGGCACCTCTCCTTCTGCAGACACAAAGTAACGTGCTAGACTGTCTCTAGCGGAGTAAGTTGCCCTAGATGCATTGTTGCTGGATAACTTTCCAACTGATTGTAGGGGTGCTTCAATTTCATTCCGCCATCCACCATTATCTTCATCATTTACATCCACATATCCTGGTGGACAATATTTATTTGGTGTTTTGCCAATACCTTCCAGTTTGCAGAAATTGTGAAGTACTATGCAGGCTTTCACTATGTGGTCTATATTTTCCACTTTGGCATTGATGCTTTGTTTCAGAACTCGCCACCTAAAGACTAAAATGCCAAAAGCATTCTCAATGCATCTTCTTGCTCGGGACAAGCGATAATTAAAAATTCTTTGTTCCAGGCTTAAATTGCGACCAGGGTATGGACGCATTATGTATTGCTTCAAGGGAAACGCTTCGTCGGCAATTAAGCAATATGGCACTTTCACATCTGAATTAGGTAATTTCGCTGCAGGGGGGATATTCATAGTATTGTCCTCAAAATTTTTCCCAAATGTGCTGTTCTTAAATATACCTCCATCGCTTTGGGATCCATAAGAACCAATGTCAACCAATGTGAATAAATAATTTGAATCGCATGCAGCCAACAAAACAATACTAAAATGGTTTTTGTAATTGTAGAAAGCTGAACCACTCTTTGCTGGAGCCTGAATACTAATATGTTTCCCATCCAGGGCCCCCAAACAATTAGGGAAATTCCACAAATCGTTAAATCCTTTTCCTATATTTTGCCATTCCGGACTCTTTAAATATTTCTCCACAAGTACTTTCCAAATAGCCCTACATGTACTATGTATTATAGTAGAAGCTGTGGTTAGCCCTATATTGTAAGTCCAAGCCAAGTTCTGAATACTTCCTCCGCCTTGTGCCAAGTAACTAAAACAAGATTTATATTATTAGATACATATATATTGTCAACAAAATGGCGGCACCCAACTTTCACATGACTCGACCACTGTGCGTTGAGGTCGCGGACCACTGTGCCATCCAATGTCAAGGTTAATAGAACAAGACTTAGCACTTTCGGTGTATAAATACCCGAACATTGGATGGACAAGCGACCTTCGTCTTTCGACTTGGTCAACCTTCCCTATCCTGGAGCGGCAATAGCCAATACGGTCTACGCCAACTCTCCATCCCCCTTCCTGCCTACAACCCTATCCTGGAGCGGCAATAGCCAATACGGTCTACGCCAACTCTCCATCCTGCCAAACCCGTCGGGGCGCCAAGGCCACCCGACTGACCACGGTACCTGTCCTAGTTAACATCCCCTAGTAGAACACCGCCACGTCCCCCAGATAAGGTCCCCCGGAACATGCTAAGCAGTCTCTGGGCTCCGGGGTAAATCATTGTAGAATACTTGTCATTAATAAAAGGGTAATCTGTTTTTTAGACGAGCGTCTTATTTCTCACTCCACGCCCCCTCTAGGACCAAAACGGCACTAAGTCGTGACATGGTGGAGGCGCCTAACCGTTCCCGAGAGGCTTAATCACCAAATTAAGTCAACACTAGAGCCAAGGAGGACCCCCGAAGCGTGAAGGACCAAGCAACGAAAACTACCCCTCACCAAGAATTCTTGACGATTTGGCGGACAAGACGATAATATAGCAGTACATCACGAATTCCTGACAATTGGCGACGATAGGAAGAATCCAGCCAGTGCCCACGTCCCAAAGCAAAAAGCCGATGCCAAACTACGACCTTAGAAGCCGGGAAAAGCAGCGTACCCAGTCAACTAGCGCCCTATCGGACTTCAGGCCTGACCATCAAAGCACAGCCGTCGCTCCCTCCCCGTTCCAACGAAGCCAAAGGTTAAACCGCAGCCCAACAGCCTCCCCTACGCTAGTAGAATTGGTCCTCGTCGATACCCCCCGCAGCGCCACACAACAGACCATCCCGAAACCGAGAAGCCAGTCCTCTGAAAATACAGGAAATCTGATAAAAGCCACACCACCAAGAATTCAGGAAGCCACGACACCAGAGCGCCGAGCCGGCAGTCCAAACACAGGCAGCAGCGACAGGGAAGTACACAACCTCACCCCTACACCAATAATGGCGACGGTGAACCAACCAAGTATGAACATCACAATATCGGACGCAATGGCATCACCCAGACAAGCCGCTGTACCGCAGTTCGTGAGCCCAGCTACATTCAACCCGACGAAGGTATCAGCCACGAACTACATCAAAACCTACGAACGGACGGCGTTAGCAAACAGCTGGGACGAAAACCTAAAGATAGCATATTTCGGAACATTCATGGACGGAGCCGCAAACATATGGTTCAACGAGTTCAAAGCATCTAACGGCGACAAAACTTGGGGCGATCTATGCAGAGCATTCCTCCACGAATTTCAAGACACAAACACACAAGCAATACATAAGAAAAGAATCGAAGAAAGAAAACAACACAAAGACGAATCAGCAAGAGAATACTTCTACGAGTTGCGAGTCCTATACAATGAATATAAGCCCACAATAGACATAGAAGAATTCACGAATTTTTTCGAAAGGGGCCTACTGCCCGACACATATTATCACTTTTACTGGCTCACAAACCCACCAAATTCACCACCTCAAACAGAAACGGAGCTCAAGAAAATCGCCACGACAATTGACAACGCACCCAAACTGCCAGAAGCAACAAGAACAATCAGGTTCAGCGACCCACCCCGCAGTCAACAGGACGAATATCGTCACAACGACAGTTATAGCAGCCACAGAGCGCCCTGGAGACCACCGCCAAGAAGCCCCACGAATTACAGAAGATATTCACCAACCCGACAATACACGCACGAAGAAGTACAGAGACCCGTCCAAAGTTCACGCACCTTCAGCAGAAGCACACCAACGCACCCACAACCTAGGACCTACGACAACAGGCCCACCTGTCACAATTGTCGCAAACCGGGGCACTATGCCATGTCATGCAGAAGCAACCTACACCCAAACGACAATGGACGGCGAAACCAATAAAAACCCGCGCCGTCCTGCTTCAAACGGGGCAAAACAAGAAAAATCATTCATCCGCCCTATGCATCGACTTATCTATCAACAACAAACGAACTAGGGCAATAATAGATACTGGCGCAGAAAACAGTGTCGTGAAGAAAAATCTACTACCCACAGAGACCCGAATGGACAACACTAACTCCGTACTTATCACGGCAGGGGGACATAAAATACAAGTATTGGGACAAGCCACATTACCGCTCAAGATATACACTAGGACAAAGCCACTATACAGCTGCTGCACCGCACGAGTCATTGAAGAATCACCAGCAGCAATCATTCTGGGCATGGACTTCCTACGGCAAAACGAGGCACAAATAAACTTACCAGAAAATACACTAACGTTACGAAGAAACTACGTGATACCACTGATTCAAACCAGCGACATCCAACCCTCAATACTAATGGCACACCAAGAAGAATCAACGAAGGAACAATGGAGAGACCTATACAGAGAATATACACGATGTCCGAAATCAAAAAATGACCCATCAATCGCAGACAAAAAACCTGCGTCAAACACATGCAGAATATACTACCTAACCGAGGATGGAATGGTAGACAAAAACATAAACACACGCACAAAAGACAATTACATAAAATGGAAAAATATTGGTTTTAAGCCACAGAGGGGCGAGGCCAGATTAATACAAGAAGACGGGTATAATACATATTATCTTACGACTAAGAAAAAGTCGTACTTTAAGCCAAGTTATGCATACTTCTTTAAATGCATACTAGAAGTCAAAAAATTACTGCAAGAGACAGGTGAAAGAGAAGCCGCACTACCAATTGCAGCGTATAGAATGAACACTGACCGAATAAAGCATATAATTAGTCACATCTTCAAAGAAACCAACATCAACATCACCATGTACAGACCAGACAGCACGACCACAATCGAAGCTACCGAAACAGAAGACGACGTGATAAAAACACTAAGCGATATTGAAGTGGACAAACAAGCAGTCACCCATAAAATTACTGCAACAGAAGACTACAACCTGGACAGCCGTGACGAACAACCAATTAAACTATCGAATCCTGAATTAGCTGAAGACAAAATTTACTACTTCCAACTGAACACAGCGGCCTTCGTAAAAAACCAATGGAGCCCCACTTCAGGACTATACTTCCAGAACAAAAACTGGTACATGAACATAAAACCAAACGCATCCATGTCTCCACCTATCAGAAAATACATGGCAATAGGCTACCTATTGGAAGCTAACGAAGACGAGTCAAAGCACCCTCTTTGCCTAACCTTGCAAGAAAACAGAGAAGATATAGTCACCCTACAGGATCACGAGCTATCCACAATACACGACCAACGGACTAAAAAGAAATTAGAAAACCTTCTGTCTCGATACAAGGACGTATTTGCCAAACATCCTAAATACATGGGAAGGACATCCTTGGCAACACACAAAATAGACGTCGAAAACGAAAAACCAGTGAAAAGTCGCCCATACAGGGTCTCCCAGAAAGAAAGAGAGATAATCAACGACCAGATAAACGAAATGCTAGATAGTAATGTCATAAGGCCCTGTCACTCACCATGGGCCAGCCCAGTAGTCCTAGTCAAAAAAAAAGACGGTACTACAAGATTCTGCGTCGACTACAGAAAAATCAATGCCGTCACAAAAAAATCCTCCTGGCCCTTACCACAGATTGATGACATTCTTACATACTTGGGAAAAGCAAAATACTTTAGCACGCTCGACATGCTGTCAGGATATTGGCAAGTACCAGTCGAAGAAGAGTCAAAACAATACACGGCATTCGTGGCACAGGGACACGGCGCCTACGAGTTCAATGTCCTAAGTTTTGGTTTGTGCAACGCGCCAGCAACGTTCCAGGAACTTTCAGATAAAATTTTTGGCGACATGAAATGGAAAGAAATTTTAATCTACTTAGACGACATCATCATCTTCTCAGAAACACAAGAAGAACACCTGGAAAAACTGGCCAAAGTCTTCCAAAGACTAAGAGAAGCGAACCTAACCCTCAAACCATCGAAATGTAAATATCTGCAAGAAGAAATAAGAATTCTAGGTTTCAAAGTAAGCAACACGGGCATCCGACCAGAGGAAGAAAAAATCGAGTGTATAAAAAAGTTCCCAACCCCAAAAAAATTGAAAGACTTACAAAGCTTTCTGGGACTATGTAACTTCTACAGAAAATTCATAAACCAATTCTCGGTTATAGCAAAACCACTTCATGAAGCTACAAAAAAAGGAAACTTCACATGGGGGCAACAACAAGAAGCCGCATTTCAGAAGCTTAAAGAAAAACTAATCACAGCTCCAACCTTGCAGCACTATAATCCTAACAAGAGCTGCATTTTTCACTCAGATGCTTGCACCGAGGGCATTGGAGGAGTCCTGCTGCAAGAGGACGACAAAGATATTGCTCATCCCATAGCATATATCAGCCGAAGCTTATCACACGCAGAAAAAAACTACGCCATAAGTGAGCTTGAACTTCTAGCAGTAGTATGGGGCCTAGGATACCTGCGCCACCTTATATATGGCCAACCCGTCAAGATTGTAACAGACCATCATGCACTGTGTTGGATTGACTCTATAAAGGAACATAATAAACGACTAGCAAGATGGGCCCTAAAACTATCAGAATTCGACTACACAATCGAATACAAAAAAGGGGTGGCTCACAAGGACGCCGACTGCATGTCCAGGAACCCAGTACTGTGCCCAAACAAACATACAGAAGAAAGAGAAGAAATTCAAACATTTACCACATTAACCAGCGATTTAAGAAAACTCCAGGAACAAGACAAAGATCTAAAGCAACTCATAAATATACTAGAAGAACCAGGAAAACTGGACGCACCAATAGGCACAAGAAAGAGGGCAAAAGGGTACAGAGTAATAGACAACATTCTACACAAAGCAGTATCAACTGTAACAGGCCTACGTAATGTACCAGTAATCCCAAAAAGCATGATAGAAGAGATCTTATGGGAACTTCATGCAGCTCCCGCTAGTGGCCATTTGGGAATAACAAAAACTATGAACAAAATTAGGACCAGATACTATTGGGACAATATGACAAAAGACATCGAAAGATATATAAAAGGCTGTCCAGATTGCCAAGCGCGAAAGGGACAACCATATCGGAAAACACCGGGACTGTTGCAGCCAATACCAGTCGGTCAGATTTTAGACAAAATAGGGATAGACTTATTGGGACCCTTTAGAAGGAGCAATAAAGGAAAAACAATGATAGTAGTGGCGACAGATTATGCATCCAGGTACGCCATAACAGCACCACTACCAAATGGCAAGGCCGAACCAGTAGCGAAATTCCTAGTGGAAAAGATATTCCTAATTCACGGCGCACCAAGGACCTTGTTGAGTGACAGAGGCAAAACCTTTCAATCCGAGCTGGTACAAGAAATTACAAAACTTATGGGAGTCCAAAGCCAGTTCACCACAGCCTACCACCCAAGCTGCAATGGATTGACAGAAAGATTGAATAAAACAATAGCAGACATGCTCGCTATGTATTGTAACACTCAGGAAACAGATTGGTGCACCTACCTACCATACATAACATTTGCATACAATACAGCGGTGCAAGACACCACAAGATTCAGCCCTTTCATGCTGACATATGCACGGGAACCAACCCTACCCTCGGAGGCGATGCTAACTAATACAGACTGCAAAACAGATGCTGTGGAAATCAGAAAACGGGCACTAGTCATGAGAAGCATAGCGATAGAAAATATAACCAAAAAGCAAGCCTAGCATGTTCCTTAACATTGGGGTCCAATGTTTTTCAAAGGGGGGGCATGTCAATAAAATGGCGGCACCCAACTTTCACATGACTCGACCACTGTGCGTTGAGGTCGCGGACCACTGTGCCATCCAATGTCAAGGTTAATAGAACAAGACTTAGCACTTTCGGTGTATAAATACCCGAACATTGGATGGACAAGCGACCTTCGTCTTTCGACTTGGTCAACCTTCCCTATCCTGGAGCGGCAATAGCCAATACGGTCTACGCCAACTCTCCATCCCCCTTCCTGCCTACAACCCTATCCTGGAGCGGCAATAGCCAATACGGTCTACGCCAACTCTCCATCCTGCCAAACCCGTCGGGGCGCCAAGGCCACCCGACTGACCACGGTACCTGTCCTAGTTAACATCCCCTAGTAGAACACCGCCACGTCCCCCAGATAAGGTCCCCCGGAACATGCTAAGCAGTCTCTGGGCTCCGGGGTAAATCATTGTAGAATACTTGTCATTAATAAAAGGGTAATCTGTTTTTTAGACGAGCGTCTTATTTCTCACTCCACGCCCCCTCTAGGACCAAAACGGCACTAAGTCGTGACAATATTGCATATTATGATAATCATATGAAAGGTTACTCACTGTAAAGTAAAAGCTAATCTTTGTTCTGCTGAAATACCATTTTTAATTCTTCGTTTAGCTATGAGAGGCGTCACCATTCCCAGCAATTTATTAAAAAGAGCTGCACTCATTCGCGTCATTTTAAAAAACTGCTCTGGATCGCTTGACTTGGCTTTTAAAAAGTAAAGAAAGCCTCCTTTTTCTTTTCTTTGCCGATTTAAAGGCCTTATGTTATATCGGCGTGGTCGACGCCTACGTTGTTGCTCTTGTAATTTCTTCACTCCTATCAAACCCAGCAGCAGAGCAAACATAGTTAGCGACTTTTTCTCCATATTGCTTTCACTTTCTTTTCACAAATTCAACTACGAAGTACAAAATATCACACAATAAAATCAAAATGATCGTAACCTTAAAACAACCTTTCAAAACGTCAATTGTCAATTTTAAAAATACGAATATTGCGCATGCCCAACGGTGATGCGACCGTCAAATTATAAATCCACTTTTTCACCGGCCACCAGCAACAGACCGTCAAACGTCGAACAGTACCAGCCACCGTCAAACTATAAATCCACCTTATAATACGTCTATATGCCTGGCCTCGTCGCGTCAATAAAAACGTAACGCTACTTACTTATGACAGTTGGCCGGGTTACCTCCCACTCCAATGATTTCGCCAAATGTCATATTGTCGCTTCTCCTTGTTTGCTTTTCTCGGATGAATACCACAGACCTATAATACTTTTTTTTCTAATTTTGTCTCGAAAAATAGATATTTCGAACGCGCTAGCGAGTTCGAAATATATCCATTTCGAACTCCGAATTTTATTTTTTAAAAGTTGGCATTGGTTATATTTAAATGTTTTATTCTGTTGACGTCTGACGTTTCCTGTTATTGTTATCCATGAGAAAAGAAAGTTTTCGGGATTTCTCTGGTAAAAGTTGATTTATCGTTTTATTAGCAATATCCCTTAACTCAGCGGGAGTTAAACTTAGATTATCATGCTCCATATTTTTTTAATTATAATTATGAACAACTCTATGAAATATTAAATCACAAATTTCGTGACAATGACACAAAGAAAATATTATTTATTGTCAAGGCTACTATGATAAAAAGAAATTTAGAGTATTACCAACATAGAATTTAGACACACAAATTTACAAAATTTGAGGGTCGATTTTCTTTTTAAATATGTATTTTCTTATTGAAAAAAATACAAAATAGAAAAAATAGTATAAAGTACGTGTTTTATAAAGCAGTTAGAGCACTTGTCCCGTTAAAAAACTCGCCGCAAGCGGCTCGTTTTTTAACATGGACGCGTGCTATAAGATGATGCTTTATAAAACATGTACTTTAATATACTATTCTAGGTCTATGGATGAATACCACAAAACTTTAATTTGCACTGTGTCTACGTGAACAAGTTCCGTTATACTGTACTATCAGTCCTTAATTAATATTTATTCTATTGGCAACAATGGTGCAGAAGGTCACCATTGACCAGTTTTTCAGTTTTTTGTTGGCAAGATGTTAGAATATTTTTGACTTTGACGGACGACGTTTTAAAATTTTACAAATTTTTATGAATGACACGTTGGTGGTCAAATAGTATAGTGGCCCTCGTCACCTGTAATTTTAAAAAATGGGCCAGAAATTTCAATATGATGAAAGTGGAGGAACGTTTTTCTATTTCTTATTGTCATTTTTAGCTTTAATTTTAATTCCAGTTACTTTATTTTACTGGCCAAAGAAAAAGAAACGGGGTATGTAAATAAACACTGGGTACCTGCTTGTATTGCACATTACATAGCGGTAATTTATTCGCTAAATACGCTACGTATTTTAAAAATTTAATCTGTTTGTTTAAATAAAATTTATCCTAATTTGTATTTTGTTTCCTACATTTTTGTTGAAAATTTTTAAAAATCTTCCCAATCAATATTAGGTTAGGTCAGCAATCTTAAGGTTTAAATTACAATTTTTGTTCAAGATCCCGAAGAAGAAAAGAAGGAATGTCACTGCCCTCCATGTCTGATAAAAAAGGAGCATCTAAAACACGCCGAGCCTTGGCGTGGCACCAAACACTTTTTAACAAAAACATTCATTGTTGCTGGTTGGGTAATTTTATTATTCTTGGCATACAAAGTATCTCAATTTGATTATGAAATGGCCAATTTTGACCCATATGAGATACTAGGAATTTCATCGGGCTCCAGTCAGGCTGACATTAGGAAGGCTTATAGAAAATTATCATTAATTCTCCATCCTGATAAGGATACCGGGAATGAAAAGGAGTTTATGAAATTATCAAAAGCCTATCAGGTAAGCATAATATTTTTATATAATTTGTAGTTTATTAAAAATATATTTATACTAAATTGATATCACTAACATATTGATGTCTTGGTGTGGTATAAGGTCTAGTATACAATCTTGAGAGTCTTTGAAAATTATTTGGGGGACCCGAGGTGGGACCCCTGACTACTATCTTAAAATTAACAATATGCACACCTAAGAAAATAAAAATAGGCCCTCAAGGCTTCATCCTTTTTATAACCTAAACTCAAAACAGCGTTATTCAAACTACTATCATTGACAAACCACTAAAATAATTATACACCTAGAACCCGAGCTAGAACCTTAAGAAATAAAGTGGGATTTATAAACTTGTCGCAACGCTCAGTTTAGTTCCGCGCAGTCCAGTTCAGTTTCGCTGGTTGTCGTTCGACTTTAAACAAACGAAAACATACCAAACCATTTATAAACCCTCAATTCATTCGCAGCGGTACGCCCAGTCGCGCAGCGAGACGCTCGGCTACGCTCGAGATGGCCAAGTTTTATCTTTTGACGCTGCAGTTCGTTGTCGCAGGACTCTTAACCAATGAAATGCGAAAGTTGAATCACGTGGTGGTTGACAGGCCAAATGAACCAATGAAATTCAATACGACATGCGAACAGCAGCTAAGTTTATAAATTACAAATTTGTTTACGGCGAACTCTGGCGTACTGCGCTGCGGAACTGAACTGCGCGTAACTGAACTGAATAGTTTATAAATCCACCTTAAAAGAAATTACAAAAGATTTGTACAAAATTACATCAATCCCTCGATGAATCCATACAAATATACAAATAAACATAAAATGAAATGATGTAAGCAGTGGTTATTATTGGTTAGGTACGGTTAACTTCAATCTTCAGTTTAACTGATGCCTATTGGCCAATCCTCAGTTTAAACTGCAAACTTAAAAGTAATCCAAATCTATAATATCCAGCATTAGTCAAATATTGCTTGCTTAAAAGATACAGGGCGCTAAGAATTTTTTTTATGTTGAATAACCAAATGGCTTATTATCCAAGATAATTCTTATTGACAAAGCTCTACTTATTTGCAATATTTTCTGAAATAAGAAGCAAAATTTTTTATGAAAAATCCATATTATGCATAATTTAAGCACTGTAAATGTTACCTAAGTACCTATACAAAAATAATAATAAATAAGCAAAATCTCTTCTTGAAGGAACACGCCAATAAAATAAACATAAACAAAAAGGTAATTTAGGTAGTGACTAAAAAGAAGTCAACAATCTTATAGCATAGCCCAAGTAATAAAAGGCAAGACATCAAAAACAATTCAAAACATTCAAGCAGTACCTAAGTAAACAGCCATCAAAGTAATAATAAAGTATACTTAAAGGATTAAAAACTATCATAGTAGTATTCAGCATGTAGTAAGTAAGCTTTTATCTAGGTATTAAATTTTTTTTACTTTATTTCTACCCGGAGGTCTATTCTCCAAATTAAGAGAACGAAATGTTCCCTCATTCACATCATATAGTCACATTGTATTTTAAGTTTACTAAACACTGATGCTTGTCAAAACGCATTTCTCATGATATTATCCAGTTCTCTAAGAGAATTCTGAGAGAATCTCTTCTCGCGTTCTCCCAACTATTGATATAAATAGTCATTTTTACTTTCAAGAATACAGTTTAAGAATTTTTAAGAGAAAGAATTGACAGAATACTTACTTCCTCGCTTACTTCTCTTGATGAAAAATTTCTGGTACTCCTTAATTGGTAGGCATATGGCGACAATTATTTAAAAGTAAAATATAAAAAGTTTGAGTCTGTTACAAATCTTCTTAAACTGACTATATGAGGAGAGAGGAGATATTGAATTCTATATGAGAACCCTGATTAACTTTGTAAATGTGGCTACGCCTAGCCGTAAAGCCACTGCAGATCATGAAGATTACTAACTATTTTTTTCATGACATTGTAAAATAAAAGTTCAGAATTTTAAACCTTAAATTTTTTTTTACGCCAAAAAGTAGGTACCTAACTAATTCCAAATTTTTTTTTTTTTTTCCCAGCCCAAACAGTTTTTCACGAATTTTTCATAACAGTATAGGTAATTGGACTCATTAAACGTATAGTTCATATGGAAAAAAATACACATCGTGATCAATAAAAATATAGATGTCAGAACCATTTAAAACTTTCAAAGAGCCATAAGTTAAAAACTCAAAATGTTACTTAACCCAACTGCTACATACTGTAGAAGTTATTGCTTAACCACTTTTTTATAGTAAGTAAGTATATAAAAAATCAAATCAAATTAAGAAGAAATGTTTTGTAGCATCTAACAAAACTTTTTTTGCAAACACCTATACAAGAATTAGACAATGTTTATATGGCTGGGCTTGGGAAACATCCGTGATATTCATTAATAATTCAATTCAATTTATTTCAACAGTATATGGTATCCTTAAATATAATATGTAATTTTCAACTTGTATGTATATTCAAAAGTACAAATAGACATCTAGGTGCAAAACACCTGTATGTGTCAATATTAAATCAGCAACTTAATTATATCAATAATTTTATATAAACTTAACGAATTCTGTTTTATAATTCAACGCACATTGCACAAGCGTTGTACCAATCGTCATTAGAGATCGAGCCAATTAAAACATTACCGCAAGTTTTTCCATATTTATATATACATATTGATTGCACTTTTTACTTAAGGTTTTCCTATTTTTAACTGATTTTATATTGTCCGGTAATAAGTTAAACGATTTTGGCGCTAAGTAATCCATGAACTTTTTATTTGCAGTTGTTAAATTTTTAGGCACTTTTAGTTTGTTGCTCGTTTTGCTTCTTGTTTCAATACTGTGATGTACATAGTTCACATTGGACTTAGACCGATATACAAAATTACATATAGAGTTAATGATATTTACAGTTTATTCTGAGAACAACAAATCTGTTGGAAATCTTTTATTTTTTTTTAATCTAATTTTCAGAATGTAGGTACCTTTGAGATATATTTAATTTATTAATTCCTGAGCCGTAGGCACCACCTCACACAATTATCCTGTAACGCAATAGCGACTCCACAAAAGCTTTATAAACCATCACCAATGTTTTTTCGTTTAATGTAGAATTTGTGTATAAGCCCAAGTATTTTGTTTGATACATAGTCAATGTGTTGGCCCCATTTTAAAAACTGGTCAATCAATCAGCACACCAAGATACCTTGCATGGGTTACCTCAGCAATCTTGTTGTTATCAATAGTGATACTTGTTAAATCAGGTTTACCAGCCCTTTGGATTTCAAGGCGAAGCTAACCGCAATCGCACGTTTCACGCTGGAAGGCGGAGCCAACTATGTGTGGACGGACTCGGGGATTTTGGAGCGTTTATTAATTATTTTATGCTGAAACCTTAATGTAATTTTCGGTGGTTAGTCGTGTCTGCAGATTAAAAACGTGTTTAGGAATGAGTTTAATGATGTTTCCAAAATTAGCAGTATCATAGGGTTTGTCAATGCCTACATGTTGCAGTTTTTGGTTTCATTTTCTGTAAGAAGAAATACATATTTTATAAAAGAGCTGATTTTCAGTAAAAACGATAAAAGTATGTTCACATCTCGCGCTATAATAGCGTCACTTATAACAGCCATTTTGTACTCAAAGCTACTGCTTAATATTCTGCGATACTCACACAATTTCGATTCTCAGCTTCGATGTTAATTTCTAGTGTGTAATATAAATTTTTAATCCAGCAGACCAATATGAGATAATCGGTATACCCAGTGTTACATCCGAGGACGTTATTTCGGCCTGCAAAACGCTAAAAAATAAAGCTACGTCTGGCCCCGATGGTATTCCCAGCTTTCTGGTGAAAGACTGTTCCTTTGTCATGAGCGCTCCTCTTTGTCATATCTTTAACCTGTCATTGAACAATGGCGTATTTCCAGAAATATGGAAGGTTGCCAAAGTTTGTCCCATCTTTAAAAAGGACGATCCATCTCATATTGAAAACTATCGAGGTATCTCAATCCTATGTAACTTCTCCAAGGTATTTGAGATCATCTTGCAAAAGTCCCTGTTTTTCAAAATTCGAAACCGACTCTCTATATATCAACACGGTTTTTTTTCCGAAAGATCGTGTATGACTAATCTTTGTTCGTTTTCCGTTTACGTCTGTGACGCCATTAACAAGAGAAGCCAAGTCGATGTCATTTTCACGGACTTTAGTAAAGCCTTTGACCAAATTGACCACCACATTCTACTCCATAAGGCGTCTGACCAGTTCGGTTTTTCTAACAGGCTTGTCTCACTGTTACAATCCTACCTTCTGGATCGTACTCAGTTTGTTGAGTTTGAGGGGTTTAGGTCGGACTTGTTTGTACCTACGTCGGGTGTCCCCCAGCGTTCTAACCTGGGGCCACTTCTTTTCAACATATTTATAAACGATCTTGTCTCGACGCTTGACTGCAACAGACTCGCCTATGCTGATGACCTCAAAATATTTAACCGCATCGACGCTGTCGCGGATTGTGTATCCCTCCGCGACAGCCTCGATGTTCTTAACCAGTGGTGCCTGGATAACAAACTGAATCTCAACATCTCTAAATGTAACGTCGTTTCTTACACTCGGACAAAAACTCCATTTCAATTCAATTATTCTATAAACGGATCCACACTGAACAGACTCACCACCATAAGGGATCTCGGAGTCGTTTTCGATGAGAGGTTCTCCTTTATTCCACATATTGATGAAATGGTTTCTAGCGCCTCTAGAACCTTGTGCTTTGTCTTGCGAAACTGCAAGCATTTTTCTGATGTATCTACATTTAAACTCTTGTATTACTCCTATGTGAGGTCAAAGTTGGATTATTGCTCAATCATATGGTCCCCCATTTACAATTGCCATAATCAATCTGTGGAGTCCGTCCAAAGGCGATTCCTAAAGTATCTTATGTTTAGAGAGGATGGTATCTACCCGCAACGGGGTTTCGAGCATGGCCACATCCTCGCTAGGTTTGGTGAGTTGCCCTTAACAGTACGTCGCGACTCACAGTCACTATCGATACTCCATAAACTTCTTAACTCTAAAATCGATTGCCCATTTCTACTGGAGCAACTATCGCTTCATGTTCCCCGCACAGGTGCCCGACATCGGCCTACATTTTTCCTTGCATTCGCGAGATCCAATATTTTGCCTCAAGGTCCCATTCACAAAATGTGCCACAACTTCAATCGTATCTCAGCCCTCTCCGACATATTTCATGACAGCCTCCCAACCATATTAAAACACTTGCGCAATATGTCCGGCTATCCTCATTAGTAGTCATTGGTTCCTGTTAACTTAGCTTTAGTTTCTTACTTTTTGTTATTAGATTTTAAGTATAGCAAGGTCATTACTTTTGTAAGATTTTTGTTTATAATTCGATTAATTTGTTTGAGTTTCCTGTAAGTGGGCTCCGGCCTGTCGGAAATAAATGGCTATTTATTTATTTATTTATTTATTTATAAATAGACAGGAATTGATTTTAGTAGGTAGGTTACTTAGGGCGGATATTTTGGTACGGTCAATAAAAACCCATAGTTAGTTTCTAAATCTATATTTTATGTATAAATGTATATCATAATGTATATTTTTACCATAATAATGTGATATTATATTCCACTCAAATTATGCAGGTTGGTGGCCAAACTTGTTCAAGGTAAGGGTAATTTTTCACGCAGAACACGATGGGCAGGGTCCCAGTTTGATCTGAGTAAGAGGTCACCCCTAAAAAGTCAAAGACACCCTTTTTAGGGGTGTTTTCGAGCAAATAATTGGCGCGAGACCCGCGGGTGTTTCTGCTGATGTAAGTTTGGAAGTGTGTATGGGATGTTGCCTCAGTGGTTTGGCAACAGTTGCAAACCCTGCGGGTAGGGGTGAAGGGGGTTCTGTTTAAAATGTTATTAATCTTTATATGCATGTACATCTTATGTGTTACTTTAAAGAAATATTAACATCGATGTTTTAGTTTCGATCTTTTATTGATAACATCGATGTTTATTTTAAACATGGATAAATCGAAGTAAAATCTCAATTTCCGAACGGTGCCGTAGGTATCAAGTCTGAAGGCAGTTGTAGTCGACCTCCATGGTCGGGTGGTAGAGATTTCGTCCGGCAATCGAGACGTCTCGGGTTCGAATCCCGCCTTGAACATGGGACGTTTTTAAGTGTTTGTTAGATATTTTATTGTAATTATATTATATTATTGAATAAAATGTATTTTATGTTTTGGTATATTTACTAAAGTAGGTATAGTTACTATACACCAAAAATAATTTAAAAAACAACAATATATTTTATATTGGTTTTGTATGTTATAAAAAAAAACATAATGAATAATATTAAATTAACAATATATATGTATATATTTTTATTTTGAAGAAATAGCCCATGCTCAAAGTGAAGTTCAAAGTATGAGGACGAAAGCAAAAAGTCTTTCTCCACCAGATTTTCCTTTCGTCCCCATATAATATGCTTTTTTGTTATTAAACAAGCAAATTTAATATTTTAAATGCAATATGCCCAAAGTATGTCAAAAGTTTAGCAGCTATTATTGTATAGAGACTACTAATAGTATATCAGTCTGAGACCTTTGAGTTTTAATAGTCACAAACCAGCCGTTAAAAAAAGACAATCGTTCAAAACTATGGTTCAAATTTTTTAAAATTTACATACCTACCTAATAAATAAAGTGATATGCTGTCTGTGCAATTATATATTACAGAAAACACCACAACAATAATGTTTATGTACGTTCATAGTATTTTGTTGGACTAGTGTGACAACTGGCAATGATTTTTTTAGTTACATTTATAACTCTATATAATTAAATTATTATTACTATAATATTATGTCTATATAATATGTGCCAGTGAATACAAGTAACAGGGAAATTCGCAGTATTAGGTAAAGTAAGCGCCACAAATATAACATTATTGTTCACATTTCTTTCTTCTGTATAAATACTCCAGCAAAAAATGCCGGCTCTATGCGGCATGCCTTGAGGCTTAAAATATGTACCTACCTACTACACACTAGGGAATGCAAATCTCGCGAGATTGGGGCTCAGCGAGATCCCGCGAGTTTATGAATAACAATACCGCGAGATCTCGCCAATTTCGAGATCTCGCGAGATTGGCAGTTTTGTGCGTTTTTTTGCAAATAATCACAATATTTGAATAAATTAAGAAAAAAATAATAAAAATTATAGGTATTATAAGATAAACATTAATTTTCACGAACTTTTTTAATAGACTTTTATGCATTAAACATTGTTTGACGTATCGACGTATCTGTCTATCAAGTTTTAAAAAACTTATAAGTATTAAACTTTGATGTACGTATCTATCTATCAAATAACAAATAAAAATATTTTAGTAATAAAACAGTTCTTTTATAACAATAACAAACAAAACAACGAGAAGGAAAAAAATGAAACTTAATATATAAGTTGAGTTGACTATTAAACTGATACTGTGACTGAGATATTATTATCAAAGAAAACTATATCTACTCAGTATACAATCAAACAACAAAATCAACACAACACAATCAAATGAAAAATTTGTTCAGTTCAAAGCCATTATTACAAATTTTTTTGAAAGTAGCTCCTTAAGAAACACAAAATGTCCAATGTATCGTCTGCTAAACGGCTTCTTATTTTGTTGGCCAGATAACCAGCCGCTGAGAAGGCCCTTTCGGATTCAACGCTAGATGGAACCACAGATCTTAGGCAGTTATCCACGAACTGTAAAAGTTCGCCTTTTGACCCCCCGGACTCGTATAAATTCATTTCCTTTTTGATTAATGCCTCCAGAGAATTCGTAGTTAGTTTTCTGTCTCTAGGTTCTTTGAACGCAGCAGTCAATGTTTCCTGAAGTTCTTCTTGCAATGAAATACTCTTGCGTGTCTCACTCTTTCTGAGACTCTTAGCAAGAGATGAAAGCGGTTCATTTTCGTCATCATCAAATTCAGCTATATCATTAGCGGTGGCAGCTGATGTTGATGCGATCGACCAAGATGGATCTGAATATTCTGAATTTGTCTGTGTCTGTGGATTAGTCAGACTATATTGCGGATGCAAACGCTCTATAAGTGATTTGATTTCAGTTCGAATCACGTTTTTCGGAGGCAATTTAAATGTTTCGTCTTTCGCAAACTCTTCTTTATCTGCTTGGTATTTAGCTGGATCTCTAATATACAACAAACATGCTGTCAAATTCGTCCGACGCTCAACAATGCGCTTTCTCAAGGAGCCAGCTAGTTTTTCTGCCAATGGAGTTTTTAGCTCTTCTAGTTTGCGAATCATAAACCTAAGTGTTGTTTCTGCGATAGCCAAGTCTGTATCTTGACGACATAACACCTCCACAGCCAGTTTTACAGGTTGAAATGCCTTGTCTAAGTTCGCTAAAACTACATGTTCTTCCGCATTCAAAGAGTAGTTCGGATCGGCTTCCAGGCTGAGGTCGATCAAAGCTTTGCTGACAGACAGCTTGATTCTCATATATGTAGAAATCATGTCTGCTAGGCTCGACCATCGAGTTTTACAATCAAGTTGTAACTTAATATCTTTTCCAAATTCTTGCTTTACGTATATTTGCAGAATATCATTTTTAGTAGGTGATCTTTTAAAAAGTTTCACCAATTTCCTAACTTTCTCAATAATACCTGCATATTCTGCATCCAGGTCTACTTCTATTCTGGGCATAGAGCAATGAAAAACATCAACTTCTGAGTCTAAGCATGTGCTAGAAATTTCGTCCATTTCCAAAGGAATCTCATCGTCGTTTTCCTCATTTTCAGATTCTATTACAGGTTCCTCAACATCAGTTTGTTTTTTATAGATAGTATCTATTATGCCAAGTTGAACTCCATGGGCATAGCAGAGCTGATGTGAAAGTGATATCAATCGACCCAACTTTTTCATCACACTTGCCCCATCTGTAGTAATATTGATAATATCTTTTTCCAGAATAAGGCCAAATTCGTTTAACTTTGTTTTCAAAATACTGACACCACTTTCAGCAGGCATACTTCCATAGACGCGAATTAGCCCCAAGTTCCAAAACAGAGCATTTCCGTTCAAAAATGTGTGTACGTTCACATTCATGTATCGCTTGTTCATAGAAGAAGTCCACTCATCAAATGTTAGCGTAAATCTGTGATCATTCTCCTTCAGTTGAGCCAATTCACGCATTATTTTCATTTTCAGTGCCATGCCATAATTCATAACTATAAGTTTAATTGTGTTTGGGGACATAGGCAGTTTGTGTCCCGAAGAATTGAAGAGATCTCTCATATCTTTGGAAGTACAGAAAACACGGAAAGGTAGTCCATCTTTGGCTACCATTCTTGATACTTTTTTCTCCATAGAAGTATCTTCAACCGGGAGGAAATGATCAGTAATTTTTTGCCTCTTCTTTCCTGCTGGTGGCACTGGTCCCGAATCCGACGATCCTGGTGATTCTGGACTAACATTCGACGTAGATGCGGATGCTGTTACTAATTCCATGTTTTGATTAGTAGCCCCAGTATTTAATGATGGTGGCGGCAACGGCGGGGGTGATATGACATCCTTCGTTTTCGTGTCAATTTTATGGATCGATTTTAAATGCACATGTAAGCCACGCGGAGATCGATCTTTGGTTTTAAGAATCTTCTTACAAAGTTTGCACTTAGCACTCAATCCATTTTCCGCTCTCAAAAAGTATTTCCATACTTCCGACCCACTCAAATAGTCTTTATAAACTATATTCGCCGACATCGTTCGTTACTTTACTCGTAAATCACATAAGAAACTTTTTTTTGCATAAATAACCAAAAAAAATACTCGAATGCAATCAAACTCAATCACGTTAGCGAGCAACAACTACCTATTAGTAAACAAAACAAATGCGCCCTGATGACGCTGCACGTCGGCTTAATTTCGTTTTCGACCGGTCAAACGAATCTGAGACACCTCGTCCCGCGACCGCTACCTCAGGCCGTTGCCTGTTGCCTCCCGGGAATCCCGCGCACCGAACAAAACCGACAAAAACTTCGTCAGTTAGTCCGAGTTCCGAGTCCGTGCTTTGACGCGCTTTGAATAAGACGTTTTTATGCTCGAGTGCAATCTCGTTAAACTCGCGAGATCTCGCCCTTTTTTCGTCCGAGATCAATCTCGCTAAAAAAGGCCGAGATCTCGCGAGAACGAGATCCGCGAGAACGAGATTGCATTCCCTACTACACACTACTAGACAAAAGCAAAACAGCAACCTTTGCCTATTTAGAAAATTAATAGACTAATAGAATCTCTGAGATTTTTTAAAAGTAAAAATGGTTAACATGTGAAAAAAGCTCTAATAAATCATTTGTTTCTATTGAATTATTTTTGTTTTTATTATAAACTGTCTAAAGAAATTGAGAAAATTATTAAAAAAAAAACCTTGCAAAAAATGATGGATTCTTATTCTCTCTCGGAAATTTGAATGTTATTTTCGGGTTATATTTTTAAAACTAATCTAATTTATTGTTTTTTTTTGTGACTAAATAGCATCTGGGTGTTAGTATAACCACAGGTTTCTCCTTATTTGTGCTATAAGAATAGAATTCTTACTCATAAGATTATTATTTAGTATCTTTCTAAACATAGTAATTGGATTTTACATTTTTTCTTCTCTTAGCAAAACCTATTTTCCCGTTAAAGGACAAACGTATATTCCGTTTTCTTACATATTTATAATTTTCCATATTGAAAATCGTAAGTGCTAACTATTTCTTATCGATGTATCCGCGCCCGCAACAAATAAATTATTAATAAGCACTGAATGCGAATCGAAACGCATAAGCTAGCAAAATAGGCACGCGAGAACATCGGCCCTAGAAGATTATGTCACCGCCTACACCCCGACGAGTAGCTTCGGTCCTCGCCGCGACCGTCCAAGCAAACCTACCGAGCCCTTAAGATATCTTTTTTCACCTGAACTTATAAGAAAGTAAAGAACCAAAAGTAGGAACGAAATAATTTTTTGAATAAACGTGGTACCTTGTAGGCTAATTAATTTTATTCTTTCTTAGGCCCTGACAGATGATGAAGCTAGAAAAAACTGGGAAAAGTATGGAAATCCCGATGGTCCAGGTGCCATGAGCTTTGGTATAGCGCTCCCATCGTGGATTGTAGAGAAGGAAAACAGTGTTTGGGTGCTTGGGCTTTATGCATTAGTTTTTATGGTTGCTCTTCCAACTGTGGTAATTACCTTTATATTTTAATTATAAATTATCTAAGTGTACATTTTTAATGGTAATGAAACTCTTTATTATTAATGAGGTTAGTTCAAATTAAATAACGGCAATCGTTTTTGCTTCAAATTAGACTAAAAATTATATATTCAATTGTCACCATCTGTCATTCGGTACCTGTCAAAAATTACTTTTTTGTCAAAAAATGCTGAAAAGTGGCATTGTTTAACCGAATTTCAAAAAACGTTATTGGAAACTGTTGTTTCTAGTATAATTTTAGGCCTATGTACAAAGTTTCAGATGCCTAGCGCAAAGTTGAGTTTTTTGCCATTTTTTCGAATTAACATGTTTTTTTTATAATGTAAGTTGACTTAATGGATATTAAACTATTTGCTTATACCATACTCAATATTTTATTTAGTTTGTATGCTTATTTGTTTACTAGAATGCCATTTTTTTTTCGAAATATAAAATTAGAGGCAAAACAATTTGACACGGGTGGTGCAAAGTTATCATAATTTAACAATTTTAACAGATAGACGTCAGATGTTCCATTTTTTCTTATAGTAAATAAATATACAAAGTTTAAAAAAAAACTTATAATAGAATTCGCAGATATCAGATTAGTTTACAATTTAAACGCATTTTCTTGTTATCCACAATGGAATATCAAGGCAATTTCGAATTTTATAAGCGGGCTCTGGAAAAAAAGGAATTAGAGTGCCGAATAAATAGAAGAAATGTCATAAGTTGGAATATTTTTGCAAGTTATAGTTTTCACTGTTATCGCCAATGTTGTCCATTCAAGAAAAAATAGAAATTGTCTTAATTTGTGGAGAAAATATGCCTCACCGGCAAGTATCTGACATTTTTAATGAGAGGCATTCAGAAAAAAAATTGCAGCATAGCACCGTTTCAAGAATAATGTCAAAGTTTAGAGAAACTGGATCTGTTCAAAATAAAAAACCTCCCCCATCAAGTAAATACGATGAAGAAGCACAATTTGATGTTTGTTTAAGTGTTATTGACCACGGTCAAACTAGTATAACAAAGATAAGTGATTAAACAGGGTACAAGAGGGAAAGTGTTGGAAAAATTCTTCAGAAAAATCGATTTCGGCCATGTAAACCCAAGTTTATAAACACATTGAAAGAACGCGATTTTGATATCTGTCTAGATTTTTCGTTTTGGTATCAGGGTCAATACGAGGAGAATATTTTTTTTCCCATACAACATCTTATGGAAAGATTAAGCCACTTTCTCTTCGAATGGTACAGTGAGCTCACAAAATTGCCGATGGTGGTACCAAGAAAATCCCAACTTCACAATTAAATGTCGCAACCAGTATCATTTTAAAACCAATGTATGGTGTGGAATTCTGAAAGATCAGCTTATTGGACCATACTTCTTTAGAGTAAACTTAACTGGTGTAAGGTACCTGACTTTTGTTGATAATGAGATTGCCGAAGTTTTAGATAACATGCCCTTACACAATAGACATAACTTATGGTATCAGCTTGATGGTGCACCCATACATCAAACTGTAGCAGTGAAAGAACGCATAAACCAATTATTTCAAAACAGAGTTATAGGGCGTGATAGAGAATGTTACTGGCCACCCAGATCGTCTGACATAACACCACTAGACTTTTTCCTGTGGGGTTATCTTAAACAGAAAGTATAAAAATTGACCGTTTAGAAATATCGAGCATTTGGAACAAACGATCAGACAGTGTTATGCCGATATAAAACCCAAGTTTTTTACAAAATGATGTCAAAGACCTTTATACACGGACGACTGTTTGTATAGAGCGAGAAGGATGTCACACTGAAATGTGAAATTTTTTGTTCCTTTGAATAATAATGTTAGTTATATTACATTATATTTAGTATAAACATTTTTATCAAATATTTAGTTGTATTTGTCATTTGAAAAATGGAACATCTGATTTCTATCTGTTAAAATTGTTAAATTATGATAACTTTGCACCACCAGTGTCAAATTTTTTGGCCTCTAATGTTATATTTCGAAAAAAAATGGCATTCTAGTAAAAAAGTAAGCATACAAACTAAATGAAATATTGAGTATGGTATAAGCAAATAGTTTAATATCCATTAAGTCAACTTAATTATAAAAAAAAAAAACATGTTAATTGGAAAAAGTGGCAAAAAATTCAACTTTGCGCTAGACATCTAAAACTTAGTACATAGGCCTAAAATTATACTAGAAACAACATTTTCTAATAATATTTTTTAAAATTCGGTTAAACAATGCCATTCCTCAGCATTTTTTGACAGATACCGAATGACAGATGGTGACAATTGAATATATAATTTTTAGTCTAATATGAAGCAAAAACTATTGCCGTTATTTAATTTGAACTAACCTCATTAATAATAAAAAGTTCCATATGGTGCGGAGTTTAATGGTGACACTGTATGTATTTCGATGTTTTTTATTGGTTTTGTTGTGAAAAATTATCGATTTTTAAATGTTTACACAACACAAAATACACCCCCTTCTTTGAGTAATAGTTTTACAGTATACCCTTAAACATAAAAGACTTTTAGCACTGTTTTATCTCAGAAGTGGCTTAAAAGTTTGGCCATTCCATATATACTCTTGGCAAAATAATATCCGTTGCACGTCATACCCTTCGAGTGACGTCAGTTATCGGCAGTGTTGACAGCTTGTAACCAAAATAACCGAGTGAGGGAATTGTAAACAAATAAATATTTCCCAACAAAAAAAGGTAAACAATGGCCTTGCACAGGTACACATCTTCATGTTCTAGATTTTACTGTTAGCTAGGGATAGACGTCGCGTCGGAAGAGATGCCGCATTTTTAAGATCTTGTACCTATATCAATGTAAAATTGTAAATAATAGAGTAAGTATCGACGATACCTATACAGTGTATGTATAAAGTCTTAATACCCTCACAATTTATTGGCCGAGTTAAACCAAATTAGGTATAGTTGTCTACACCAGTTCTTTTTTTTATAGAAACAAGATAAATTTACAAATATAAACACAAATTTATTTACTTTATTTTTTAAATCTTCCAAGATAACAATATACAGGGTCGTTGGTATGTATGGAAACGGTCAATTATTTCTTAAAGTAAAACAGTCAGCAAAAAATACTTCAGATAAGAGTTTTAGGGTTTTTTAAAGGTGTATTAGAATTAAAAGAAAATAAGTATACAGGTTGAGTCGGAAAGCCGTAGAGAAACAAAGTTACTTTTTTTTTATTTATCAATTCAAATACATTACAGAGTTTTACACTCCAAATAGTACAAACATACTTAAAAATACGTGGTAAAAACTAATTATCCTATGTACCTACTAACGCTCTAATAATAATCTCCCCAACCTACTTAGTCCATTAGAGAATAGGTCAATGTCAGAGTAGTTCTTGTTATAGTTAGCTACTAAACGGTCTGTAAAGCAGTCAAAACCGTAATTTGTCCTGTGATTGTTCATGTGAAAAAGTTGTCTTGAACGTGTTGGTCGACTCGGAACATGAAAGTATATGTGTGTTAATAAATAGTCGCTATCTATATGGTTATTTAGTAACTTATACAAGAAAAGCAACATTGCATCCTCACGTCGCCTTTTCAATGATTTCAAACCTATCAACTGAATTCTAACTTCGTAAGGTATATTTTTGTATGGATGTCTGTGTTTGTAGAGAAGGAATTTAGCAAATTTATTTTGTGTATTTTCGACTCTTTGTTCATGACCAGAGTATCGTGGAGCCCAAATTATACTATTATACTCCATTACTTTTTTATAAATGGTACACCCTATGTCTTCGAATATTTTTGGATTTTATATAAAATAACAATTATTTTTCAATACGTACATTATAAGTCTAAACTTAATAGTTTCCGAGATATCGACTTTTGAAATATAACATTTTTGAACTTTGACAGCTTCTAGCTTTTTAACGGTACCTTTTAGAATAAAACGGCTTACGTGTCCCTATCTTCCTTTTTTATTATCTTCCCAAAAACATCAACTTCCGGTTAAACCGGATGTAAACTCAAAAGCCGGGAATACAGTACTTCCGGTTTAACCGGAAGTTGATGTTTTTGCGAAGATCATAAAAAAGTAAAATAGGGACATGTAAGCCGTTTTACTCGAAAACGTACCGTTAGATAGCTAGAAGCTGTCAAAGTTGAAAAATGTAATTTTTCAAAAGTCGATATCTCGGAAACTATTAGGTTTAGACTTATAATGTACTTATTAAGAAATAATTGTTATGTCATGTTAAATCCAAAAGTATTCGAAGATATAGGGTATTCCATTTTAAAAAAGGTAACTTTGCTTCCCTACGGTTTTCTGACTCATCCCGTATACTTATTTTTTTTTAATTCTAATACTCCTTAAAAACCCTAAAACTTTTATCTAAAATATTTTTTGCTAACTGTTATACTTTAAGAAATAATCGACCGTTTCCATACATACCAACGACCCTGTATATCTAAATTGTATTGGAATAGTCATGTAATTTTATTGTTACTTTTTTGATATATGCTTTGGCTACTAATCTATTTTATTATTCCGTATTTCTATAAAAGTAGGCGAGGCAAAATATACCTAAAATTGCACGTAGGTAGTCCTTATTTAAACACTCTAATTTATTTAGTTTTTGGGTTTTAATATTAAGAATAATATAAATAATAACACAAAAATGGATCATCAATGATCCTCCAAATCAGTTGAATTACTCGTTTCATTTACTTCAATAATAATGGGTTGAATGTCTATCTAATACATGTTCTCTTTCATATCATTTTAATATATCGCTTTCTGTGTGCCGAATTGAATTTTTCCTAACATCAGGAGTAGCAGTACGCAATGATTCTTACCACATATTCATACAGTCAGTTTCTTTACTGTCATCTTGACCAATACGTCTGTTGTAATAATTTTCGACGATCCCCCAAATATGTTCAATCGGATTGAACACATTTACAGTAAACTTTATGTCCATATTGCTCAGCCAGGTCATCAACTAAATATCTAAAGGTCTGGAGTTTTTGTTAAAAAGCAGACGCACAACAACACGAAACTACGAAACAACAAAGGTTCGTTTTTCACGAAGCGTTAACAAAACGTCAAAACAGACCATCTAACGAGGTGACGCCACCGCACCGTTGACAGTTCTGTTGCCAACTGTCGGCCAATAGAATTCAAATTATATCAATTTTTGCAAGCTTGAATAAACAAAATATTTGCTATAAGTGGGTTCGTATCAAAGAAGAACACTTTAAGTTTGTACTACATTCAATATCGCATAAAGTTTTAATATTTTTTGTCCAAATTTAATTTCCTCAGGGTTTCTTACTGATTTACAATTATCAGCTGATTGTAACGACTTTATGTCGATTATATGTGTATAGGTACTCTTTTTTTATTTTAGGTAGGAACTTGGTGGTATCGAAGTATTAAATTTACCGGAGATCAGGTCCTTTTGGACACAACACAAATGTACTATTACTTTTTCCACAAAACCCCTCACATGGCCCTTAAGAGAGTTATTATGATTTTGGCCGCCAGTCTGGAATTTGACCAAAAACATAATTCAGAAATCGAAGAACGGCAATCAGACAATGAAGAAGTTCCTCATGTAAGTACATATATTTGTTTGTAATATGAATTCGGCATTAAAGTGTTTGTGTATACTGTATATATTATGTACAGGGACATTTTTTTAAGTGTCTCACTCGATTGGCGATTTTCCTGCTGACTATAATAAAAAACAAATCACATATTTCTCAATGATTTTCGATAAGGAAGCCGAATTTAATGTCAAAAAATACATAGATTTACAGATTTGACAGATGCGACGCCATTTTGAATTTTCTTAAATGGCAACCCTCATAAATAACCAGACGAGTAAATTGCACTTGGCGATCCGATTTCAAAAACCATATAGATGTTGATATTTATTGTCAGCCGTTTTGGAAACACGGGGGTTCTTAACTTGCCTTTATCGACTTTGTCTTTTAAGGGTCTCACCCCTTTAATAAATACACCTTCTAAGCGGAACACCTTAATTTTTTTCACAGTGACATAATGTACCGTGAGCAAGCAATCTACGCTATAGTCAAATCCGACAGATCTCAAAAAGTGACAGATACGACGCCATTTTGAATTTTTTTAAATGGCAACCCTCATAAAAAACTACACGATTGAATTGCATTTGGCGATCCAATTCTAAAACTATGTAGTTGTTGATACTTATTTTCAGCCGTTACGGAAATACGGGGGTTCCTAATTTGCCTAAATCAATTTTGTCTTTTAAGTGTCTTACCCCTTTAACAAATAGACCACCCAAGCTGAACACCTCAATTTTTTTATCGCCAAATGCAATTGCAATTCAATCATGTGGGTATTTATGAGAGTTGCCATTTAAAAAAATTCAAAATGGCGTCGTATCTGTTACTTTTTGACATCTGTCGGGTTTGACTATAGCGTAGATCGCTTGCTCACGGGAAATTATGTTACTGTGAAAAAAATTAAGGTGTTCAGCTTAGAAGGTCTATTTATTAAAGGGGTGAGACACTTAAAAGACAATATCTATGAAGACAAATAAGGAACCCCCGTATTTTCGAAACGGCTGACAATAAATATCAACATCTATATGGTTTTAGAATCAGATCGCCAAATGCAATTCAATCGTGTGGTTATTTATGAGGGTTGCCTTTTAAAAAGATTCAAAATGGCGTCGTATCTGTCACTTCTTGACATCTGTCGGATTTGACTATAGCGTAGATCGCTTGCTCACGGGAAATTATGTTACTATGAAAAAAATTAAGGTGTTCAGCTTAAAAGGTTTATTTATTAAAGGGTGAGACAATTAAAAGACAAAATCGAAAGAGGCAAATTAGGAACCCCTGTATTTCCGAAACGGCTGAAAATAAATATCAACAACTATATGGTTTTAGAATCGGATCGCCAAATGCAATTGAATGGTGTGGTTATTTATGAGGGTTGCCATTTAAGAAAATTCAAAATGGCGTCGCATCTGTCAAATTTGTAAATCTATGTATTTTTTGACATTAAATTCGGCTTCCTTATCGAAAATCATTGAGAAATATGTAATTTGTTTTTTATTTTAGTCAGCAGGAAAATCGCTAATTGGGTGAGATACTTAAAAAAATGTCCCTGTACAGTATTTCAGTTTACATTGGGAAAATAGAAAAATTAGCACCACCTATTTTAAATATATGTGTAATTTTTTAATAAATTCATAAATACAGAAAAACTTTGGTCATCAATTATTTTCCTAATTTGTTTATTGATTTTAATATAATAATAATTTTTTCTTTTAACAGTAACATTTAGGGCAACTACCATTTAAATAATATTATAAGATGTTTTCTACAGGGTGCTCTAATATTACTACTAAATTTTAGGATGTTTCATTAAATTTACTTGATTTTCTTAAGCACCCAGTGAAACTACTACTCAAGTTTATGTTTTTTTCTTGTAATTTTAATTTTTTTCGACCTTAAGTTTAGATGACCTGGAACATTGCATTGTTGTATTTTATTATATTCAGACGAATAATTGAAAATTTATTAAAAGAAAAATAATAAAAATAGATAGGTCGAGGAACTAACTTGAACTAACCGGAACTAATTCATTCTATAATATTATGAAAGAACGATTTAGAAAGCAGCAATCCTCTTAACTACTACCACTACTACTGCCTAGGTAGAAAACAGTTGAAAACTGGTTTTCGACATGTGTCGAAAACATAGTTTTCTACCTATAGGTAAATTACCTAAAATCTTCTCAAAAAACATAGAATATAATGTTTAGAATAAATTTATTTTGTGCATGTCTAAACTCATTAAGATTGAGGTTGATCAGTTTAATAGGTTCCATATCTTCGCTGGTTTGAGATTGTCGTTTTTTAGACAACATCATCATCAGAATAAAAAAAAAGTAAAATATTTAGAATAAAAAGAACATACATAATCTCACATTTTTCGACAGTTTATAACAGTATTCTACGTTTTCCACGTTTCCGACTGTCGTAAAACGTAGAAAAACGTTTTCTACAATGTCAAAAACAGAAATGTAGGTATATACCTACTGCTTACCCGGGTACTTAAGTTATTTCTTTTATATTTATGATCTGGCAATGCCGCAGTACCATTATTGTATATTTTCATAAACTATAGTTTTTATTCTTTTTTTTTTATTTATTACAATATTTTTCCAATTAGATATTAGGTCGTTGAAAATAATGCTACAATATATAGAGTGTTACAAATTCTATGCTAAGTACAGGAATCTTTGAAACTAAGAGATACAAAGTTGATTAAATGGGGGCAAAGTTTCGAAATTTGGTGCTCAACAAAACGCCGCTGAAAAAATGTAAATGTTCCGAATACCTTCGAAGAAATCCAAAAAAAAAAACGGACATTAGCAAATTCGTTTTTACTTTTTCCTGGTTACAATTTGTTCAAATAATTTCAAACATGTCACATTTCCATTACCACTTTTAAAAATTAGAACAAAAGCAGTAACATATTAGATAACCTTACTTAAATAATTAAGTACGAAAATCAAGTAATTTTAAGTCCTTCAAAATTCATATTTTTCAAACATTAGGGAAGGGAAGAGCTACTTTTTGCTAATGGATAACGGATCAAGCCACAGTCAATCTGAATTTTTTAAATCGCAGTATCTGGACGGATGAATCAAAATTCACAACCTGTGGTTTATTTAACAGAAGTAAGAAGTAACGAAGTAACGAACATGTTTGGGCTGTAGGAACAATATTGAAACAATCACGTTGCAGCAGATACCACGGTTGTGATTAAGCACAGGTTATATTTAACCTTTTATAACCACATTTAAAATTTCTCTAACATGAAACAATTATAACCTTTTTCTAAAATATGGGGCATAGCCCCGGTCACCAGGTCACCACGTTAATTAATAACACTAACAATAAATTTATTTTTTCAATAATTAGAGTAATATTTTTAATCTTTATCTAAAAGTTAAAATTTAATAACATAAAAAAAAATCTAAAAACTCTCATAATAAAAAAACTTTCTCCTTAAAATGTTATATCTCAATTTATTATCTTTATCCGCAATGTTTTTTCACTAATTTTACATTTACAATCAAAACTTTATTTATACCGGAATCTCAATACAATTAATATATTAATATACCAGTTCGTACACCAAGTCTTTAACTTTACATTTCTCATCCTGTAGAGTTGTACTCATTAATTTGAGACAACTTACATTACAGTTTCGCTAAACTCGATGTTAGAATCCCCTGATGATGAGTGCTTAAACATTCGAAACATGTAGTGAGCTTTGTTTTATTTTTTCAATTATGAAACTGTGGAGGACGACTGCATTGTTTCATTTACAAGTACTGTGATTTTCACCAGGGTTGTATTATTTGTAAAAAATTCAAAGACCTTGCTGATGTATTTTTAAGAACCGAAACGTCGGAACGGCAATCAGAAGACATCAAATATTAGATCTTAGGAGTATAAGAATCAAAAATATGCAATTTAAATTCCCCGTCCGGATTTGAAAATATAAAGTTGATGATGATGGCCCGAAAACGAAACATTGGAAAATTATTATATCAACTTGTAGAGGAGAAAAGCGGCCCTAAAAGCGTGACATTTGTTTAAAATAATTTTAACAAATATAATGATAAAAAAATAAAAACAAATTTGGTAATTTTCGTTTTATCGTATATCTCTTATAGTTGCAGAGATCCCTGTACTTAGCCTCCAATTTTTAACACCCTGTAAACAATGTATGTTGAATTTGGGTAGCCTCGAGGGAAAAACAATGTCAAATTTAGCGGGCCTAAAATTGTAAAATGTTCTCTTTTTTGCATTAGTTTACCCAGAATAATAATCATGTTTAATGACTAAGAAATTGTAGATAGATTGTCCGCATAATAATTTTTCTTTTAGCTCATCAAGAAGCTACCGAATTTGAACGAAAAAAACAAGGAGAGACCCCTGTGTTACCTCTATAGTATTAAGGCGCGATCTATTATTCACGCGCACTTAGGCAGGATACCACTGAATCCTAACACGTTAGAAAAAGACAGAAGATATATAATAGGAAAATGTCCTTATCTAATACAGGAGCAAGTCAACTGTGTAAATCAATTAATCTTGTTAGCCTATGCTAGAAGAAGTAAGTAAATTATTATTTTTTATAATAATTTTGATATAAAGGGTGTCCCAAAATGAACGCACATTTTTATTTGTTAACAAAACACATTTATTTCTTGAAATATGTCAAAACTTTACTGGGAGTAGAAAGAATACATATCACGATTAAGTGTGCAACACAATATCCGACAAATGTCCACCGCGGCTCTGCTGGCAGGCCCTTCCCAAGTAGCACAACAATATCGATCCAATATTGACCCAATATCGTTCATATATTGGCCCAAATTAATTTATCAATATTGGCCCAATAAGAAAATGTGGACTTTTGGATTTATTTACCCAATATTGTTTTTAAATATTGGACCAACAAGATTAGGAAATATTGCTTCAACATGTTTTTCCAATGTTGGACCAAACTGGTTAATTAATATAGGTCCAATGGGCTTTTGATTTATTGACCCAATAACGTTTTTGAATATTGGACCAAAAACTTGTATATATGTTGCTCCAACATAGCTTTTAAATAATGAAATTCATAGAGAAATTGGCGGACTCCTTTAAAATTAAAATAATATGGCAATAATTGTCAGTAACGCAACAGTATTTATTTTTAAATTTAAAGTAACAATATGTTAAAAACTGGCTATGCATCTGCCTCATTGTCTTCATTTTGTTTCTCAGCTAAAAAAAATTGGAATATTAATAATACAAATTAAATATAAAGTTTGCTATAGTCACCAACCTCTATGTTTTCTTCCGCCATCGCGATCTCCAGCCGTTGCTAATGTTATGCCAATGCACTGGGTAATTTGCAAATCAGTTGCTGTTGGAAAGCTATTGTGGACAGCTTCTAAAAATAAAAAATCAAGTTCATCAATTATCTTCGATTAAAATATAGTTCAATATTACCTAAAACAGCTTGATATATATTTAGTTTTGAAAAGTCCTTCTTCTGTTTTTTCCCTCGTGCAGAATATGTTAAACTGAGTTCTCGGTTCATGAGCTTTTTCATAATAAATTGCACGTTTTTTTTAATGGTTTCTCCGCCTACATGGGAGAGTACCCTGACCTAAAATAATAAGGGATTGTAAAATTAAGAAAATGTTAATAATTAAAGATAAAAATTGCTTACCAAATTTTGCAAATCATCAGGAGAGGTATGAACTTTCCTCTCTAGTTCATCCAGTTCTTCCACAGTTTTAAGTGGTAAATTAAAATCAAAACATCTTGTTGATATTGACTTGTTATCCCTTAACTGATTAAGCGTTATCTTCATGGAAGATATATCGATTTTAATTTCGGAAATATCATACTTAATGCCCGCCAGTGCTCTTGTAATTTTTTTTATTTCGCTTTTTATATCCGCGAATCCTGAAATTTGAAGTATACCTAATATAAATTATCTGTATAGCTACAATTTAATGTTCTTAAACTCCTAGTTCATATTTTCACTTTACGACGTATTTTTAAGATACACAGTGAGCTGTTTTCTTAAATGGTACACCCTAACTTTTTATCAATCATTGTTGACTTCTATGTTCAATTCTAAGACAAAAGTATGCAGGATATTTTTATCTCAACAGTTTAAAGTTGTGGGAGTTGAAACCCGGAAAAGCTGAACTTTAATGCCCACAAAAAGGATTGAAAATATGAAAAGGGATTAAGTGCATTTCCCACAACTTTTATAACGTAATTTTTTTTATATCTTTATTAATCACGGCGGCAGGTAAGGAAAAACCCTGTACAGAATTACCTTCATTAGAATTTGTAGCTAAATTTAAATTCACTTTTGGGGAGGAGGCCAATGTATGTTCTAAAACGGTCCTATTTAACTTGCTTTGCAATGATGCGGATGACAAATCTGTAAAATTATAAATACATAATAGAATACAACTTATGCCAAACGACTTGTATATAACTATAATATACTTATTAAACCTTAATGCCGTTTTTTTTTATTCACGATAATATTAAACTTTCACAACAGACACAAACGAGAAATGCAGCATTAAATTTTATATAAGTATTTAAATTTTATTGAAAGGGTTAAAAGTTTAAAGAAAGTATTATTCTGTACCTTTATAAGTCCCTGTTGGAGTAACGGCTAGACTGCCTGCTTTGGAGGCTGATGCTGTACACGATTCCTTTGTAGATTTTTTGGCCAATTCTGCCTTTCCTTGTAATTTAAGGCGGTAAATCTCTAGATTATCATCGGACAAATCACCTGCTTCATCACTTGAGTTGTTGTTTTCGTCAGCTGCTACATCTACATCAGTGGTCTCAGGTGTGGAAGTTAAGTTGGAAGTATATTCCGCCTTTAGTGCCAAGTGCTGCGCATCCTCAAGATTATATACAGTGGCCTTACAAGTACCCTCCCATTCCTCATATTCCGTATCTACACTTGGTTCTGAGCATCTATCTCTTAACTTTTTGATTTGGGATTCCGACAATTTCTTTGGCCACACATATTTTTTTTTATTCGCATCCACTGCCCAAGAAGATGGCACATATTCAGATGTGTTGTCTCTTTTAAAAAAAACTATATCCCAACTGGTCATATTGATGTATCAGCTGCCGAAAATAAAATTTTAAAAGTGTATTTAATATTAATAATATAACGTATGTACCTATATAACTACTAGGTACTTCTGACGTAAGGGTGTCTGTAGAGAGATTTTTACACTTTCTCCAATTACTTATCATTATATACCTTATTACCATTTTGAAAACGTCAAATACACTATTTATCGTACATACGACTACTATACTATTTTTTTAACGTAAATTACAATACATTTAATAATTAACATGTAACAGTCCTACAGCCCCCATAAAATCAGAATCAGCATGAGGAAAAACAATACATTTTGTAACAATTTCATGAAGGGTAGAAGAAAACTGAAAACGGCTTAAATTCTTAACTTTAAACATGTTCAAATCTATAGATTCTATGTTTGAATATCTAAATATGTTTTCGGTAGTTTGAAAGACCGAACCATAAAGACGGACATTATTTTCATCGTCAACAACTATTTTATTAACCGACATTATTTTTTTATTAGAAAGCAAAACGTAAGAATCTTTTTTAGGTCTAGTTGCAATGTACAAATTTTTATAGATTACAGCTTTAATGGCTTTTCCACATTTCATATAAACTATAGAAAACTTATTAGAGCTCTCATAATTTTTTAAAGAAGTAATCGAATCTTTTTTTTCAGCAAGTCGTTTGCACACTTGTGATAAAGGTTTGTTAGGCGTCCGAAGCATTTTTTTTAAACTACCTAAATAATTTTCGAACATAAAACAATTAATATCTTCCGGATTCTCTACACGTTCCACAGCATCCTGAACTAAATGAGCAACACTATGAGTGTTAAAAATGGGTTCAACAGATTGATCATATACGCTAGAAATATCTTTGCAAAATTTATTTATTAAAGAAACTGCTGTATTACCCAAGGTCCGAAGAAAATCATTTGAACAAACAATTCTTAAGGCACATACAAAATGAACAAAATTTTTGTATTCACTAGGTGATAAAAGGTGTTTTGTAACATATACTCCTATGTATAATAAAAAAAAACGAAATTCAGTGGCTTTCCACCTGTCGAGTTCAAAAAATGATCTTGGACGCCTACCAAATTCCCTAGGTGTATGTGCGGCAATTTGAACTATTCTTGCCGAAGCCTCTCGACGAAAAGCTGGTGAAATTCTAAATTCTGAATCTGATTTAAACCAGAAATTTAAGAGTCTTCGCATTACACCTAAACATGCCATATGCATATAATCTAGTGGAAAGCCAAAGATCATGTCAAAATTTGTTAATTTTGTTAAAGGAGTTTGGCCCAAATGATGTTCTGCATGTGTCTTGTTAATAAAACTTGTATGTGACCTTTTTTCATCGTTATCATTTAACCTATAAATTAAGCGACTATTAATTCTTTCACCCCTTGTATTACACCTTTCGCAAGCATAAAACCCATTGTGACCCTTAATATTTTTTAAGAAAGCCCTTGCTGGTGCATCGCATATCATGTATTTAAGTGAACATGTATATAAAATGGAACTGGGGCCTTTAATATTAGTTACAGAAAGATATTCTATTTCTGTTATGAAATCATTAAGAAAGTTTTCCAAAGATTTTGGCTTACTATCGCCCATATAAATTGCAATGACGAACGGATCAGTATTTAAATTTGGAAGATGCACAGCTGCAAGAATAGGCCAAAAATCAATATTCGTACTTTTATGAATTTTTAACCCATCAACATTACATTTTAATTCAAGTGAGGTTATATTTCTTTCTATAAGAGCGCGGTTTAAATTTCCATGAAATAGTTGTTGTTCTAAATTCTTTTGTATGCCAAAATAAATATATTCACCATTTGAACCTTTTTGTGACTGCATTGGAGTAATATCCAACGAGCGCTCTGTATTCAAAAGTGTTCTACTATCTAAAGGCAACTCAGGGTGATATGGTTTTAGAATACGAAGTAAGTTATTTAGTTGTTTATGGTTTACATTTTGAGTAAGTGACCATAATTTTAAATCATCAATTAATGAATGTGAAATAAAATCAAAAACTTCCGCACAATTTTCCTGTGGATTGTTTTGATTCTGATTTTGTAACATTATTTGGGAATTGCAATCTGTCTCTAAATCGACGACATTACTTAATTCTGAATTTTCTGACACAAAACTAAGAACACTATTGTCAAAAAAATTATCATTATCTAGGTACTTATTCTCGAGCTTATTCTCATCAATCACTGTATGATTTAATATAGACGAATTACACTGTGCACCATCCATATCATCAGAATCACTTTCAGAAACTTCATTTTTCTCTAGAAATCGTTTAACAAACATATACTTTCTGGATTTTTTTGACATTTTTCCTACAAGTAAAATATGCCTGTTTTGTAATTCACAACTTAAGCAACTTTTATAGTTCTTACCATTAAATTTAAAATTGATTTTTTTAGCTCTGGTAGTTCCAATAGAAGTCTCTGTAAAAAAATACTACTACAATATTTATTCATTTAAATCTATTAGAAAATATTAACTTTTTTGAGCCTCCTCCCCCCATACAAATTTCAAAATACATTTCTCCAAGCTAATGTCATCCACCATATTACTTTGTTAATAATACTGCAAATACAATAATTTAACATAAAATATTCTATAATTTTCGTCACTCACCCGGTACATAATACATTTTTTTTTATCCTAGCTAAGACATGGTAAACACAAATTCAGAAAAACAAAACAAACTAATATCATAGATCACGAAAATAAAATGTAAAAATTCATATTTTAAAACTTGGTCACCCTGTATGTTGAAAATTGGTAGATAGATATTGTTTTGGCCACGAATACTTTCAATCAAAATGATATTCTCTACAACATGCCTACTAAAAATTTAGGAAATTTATCCAAGGGCCATTTTTCATTAGGGAAGTGTCGAGTTCTTGTGGATATAATAGGTAAATATTAAATACCCAACGTAAAACTTAAAATATTGCAAACGTGGCCTTATATAAATTTTATAATATTTATTTTATACAGAAAAGCAACTATTATACTTAAAACAACATTCAGTAAAGTGATATCACTAACAAAAACCTCATCGGTATTTCAACTGAAATTTGCTTTATGGACTTAAAATAATTATAACAGAAATTTCGTAGAATAACGTTGCAACTAAAGGGCTTTGGCCGCAGCCATGGTCCCTGATGAGATATTAGTCTCTTAGATTCATCTGACAATATTCATATTTCAATACAGGAATACAGCACTGATCTGTGTGAATGCTTTTCCTGCATACCGCACACATAAAGAATTTATAACTTACGTAGATACGTTATTATAAGTTGATACAGTTATATTTTTCAACCGTTTGTCAATAAAGCAAGCTTAAAGGCACAGTGCCTATTCATGTATTAAGGTAATATAAGTGGACTAGGTAGGTAATACGGACCTGACAGACACCCAAGCAAGTAGGTGCCAATGCATAACCCAATATCGTAACTTCTTAAGGCTATGTAGGTCGTAGGTATTCAGTAAAACAATCCTGGGGATGGTAAGAAGTAATTTACAGAAAATTTTGTCACCTAATGTTTATTTTCAAATATTATTAAATCAGGTTTATCAATGTACGTACTTACGTGCTATTTATTCGTTTAAACGGTTTAAACCACAAAACAAACCAAATTTTACAAAGTTACGCACAGACGGCACAGCGAATTCATGAGACATAACTCGGACATAACCTTAACAAAGCAAGAAAAAGGGAGTGCGTACCTACCGAAATTCGGCACGTTAAGCATTGGAAGTGTCTACTTCTCCGGGCGGTCGGAATAATGGGTATTGTTTTGTGTTTATATTATTATAGTATTGTTGTCCGCGTATTATTAATTTTAAATATAGTAGCAAAATATATTATTTATAAATTTTAAAATTAAAAAATTAGTTGAAGATTACGAATTTAAAAAATACATATTTAAAAAAATGATTTAATAAAAAATATGAGAAATACAAATATATGAACTAAATGTATTGTTTCTTGTCAGTCGACGCTTGTTCCCGATCACTTTCTTCTTCTTCTGATTAGTGAATAGGATCTGTTAATTAGGTAGTTGTATAATATTATAAAATACTAAATATTGGGCCAGTATTTCTAATTCCAATATTGGCTAAAGCCAGCGAAACCTATGTTGGTTCAATATTGCCAGCCAATATTGTAATATTTCACGAAATACAATATTGGACTAATATTGGTAATATATTGTTTTGCCGATACCAATGAATCGATATTGTGCCAATATGGAACCAATGGTCAGCCAATATGTTGTGCTACTTGGGTTGTCCTTTTGACGAAATTATTGATAACAATTTTACATATTTGTGGACGAATTTCATCAATGATGCGTCGAATTCCGTTCTTCAAGTCAGGAACTGCGGCTGGTTTATTGGCATATACACGAGATTTAAGACAACCCCAGAGAAAGAAGTCGCACGGTGTTCGCAGGATCGTGGTGGCCAATTCTGATCACCGTTGCGAGATATTACACGGCCAGGAAATTTCAGTCGTAATGAGTCCATTGTTTCACGCGCAGTGTGACAGGTCGCTCCGTCCTGTTGAAACCATAAGTTTTCCACATTAATTCGGTCTAATTCAGCCCACAGAAACTCTTCTAACATTGCACGATAACGTCTTCAAAGAAGTAATGCCCAATTATTCCGCCGAACCAAAAATTGCACCAAACGGTGACTCGTAGAGGATGCATTGGTTTTTCGTGAATAACACGAGGATTCTCTTTCCCTCAAATTCGACAATTCTGCTTATTGACGTATCCATTTAATTGAAAATGTGCCTCATCACTAAACAGGATTTTCTTCGAAAAATCTCCGTCATTTGCCTCGTTTTCCACAGTCCAATTAACAAATTCACGACGCAACCCATGATCTGCTGGCTTCAATTCTTGGGTCAATTGGATTTTATAGGCATGCAAATGTAAATATTTTGTAAGAATTCGCTGCATACTACTTTTGGTAATGTTCACTTGCTGTGACCGACGGCGAATCGACGTGCCTGGACTCTCACCAACACTTTCCGACACTGCTGCAATATTTTCAATAGATCGAGCAGTACGCGGCCGCCCTGTTGATTTTATGTTTCTAACTGAACCACTTTGCTCAAATTTCTTGATCAATCTTTGCACTGTCTTATGTGTTGGTGCATTATTTCTTCCAAAAACGGCTCGCACTTTACGAACTGTTTCCGCATAACATTCTCCACATTTATAATACGTTTTCACGGTAACAACGCGATGTTCTACCGTGTAGCGTTCCATGGCTATTAATTGCAATAAATTGCATGACAGCTATCAAATTTTCAGAATCCTACTGTGGCAAAAACGAAAATGCCACGATATTTAAAATGTGCGTACATTTTGAGACACCCTTTTACATGCATACATATTCGATTTTTTAAAATATAAAATCTAATATACCTACTATTAATTTTAAAGACATTATGTAATTAAACTGATAGCCTCAAAGACATTAGAACTAATGTCTTTGGATAGCCTATAGGTTATTCAACAAAAACTTTTAACCTGATAAGAACCAGCTAATCATGACCAACATTATTTAAAATTCGAACATTATTAAAAACAGGGGCTGACCACACTGAACTACATGGTAAAAAGCTTAATTTTAAATTTTAACAAACACAAACTTTAAAAAACAACAAAAATATTTGACTAACAGTTTAATACCTAGATTTTTAATTATTTAACACAATCATTTTCATTAAATTCATGGGAATATGAAAGTAATAAGTTGGATATTTATTTCAAAAAATGTAAAAAAAAATATTTTTCGAATTTTTTCTTCAAACTTTGCAAGCTGGCATACAATTAAAATGTAAACGCTTTTTTCAAATAACTTTTTTCGATATCTCGTCATCTAATACTACTAACCTGACAAATGTCAAAATGAAATTTCAGGTTACCCATTATGCAGAGATAATCGGCGCAAAAAGCTTTTTCAATATTTCATCAATAAAATTTTTTTCCGAAAATTGATTGGAAATATTGACATTTTTGAAAAAAAAAGTCAATATTTCCTTGCGCTCAGTCGTTGCTAGGCAACGAAAAATAACTGTTAGTAAATATTTAGTTTTGTAATCTAAGGAAATATTATTTTTTTACAGTTAATTGTAAACTAAAAAAATTATTAAGAACAAGTTCTTTCGAAATTTAAAAATTTAAGAATTTCAACACATTATAAAATACATTTTTTAAAATTTATTATTTGTTATATTTACAGTTATTTGACAATTAGTACAAGTATTGAACACTGTAAGAACATGGGAATAAGTGGGATTATTTTGCTGAATATTTTCCACCGAATATTTCCCTCATATGTTAAAGTTCCCATAAGAGAAATGCAATTTTCGCAAAATTACAGCGAATATTTCACTCATGTATAAATTTTCCCATAAGAAACGTTAAAAATAAAAAAATATCAGCGGATATACAAGGTTGCCTAGACAACGTTGTATATCCAACACACAACAATCGAACCTATTTGACGAGACAGTTTAGTTAATATTTTTCAATTGTTTGTTGCTATTTGTTAAGTTTTTTTATAAAATAAAAAAAAAATTGTTATTGGATTTCAGTTACAGTTTTAATTATGTTATATGAAATTGAAAATTGTATGACAAAAAAAAATTTTTATATATATTTCATTCTAGAAATATTCTCCCTAAATACCGCTCGTGCATAAAAATTAACCAGATAATTTTCATTCAAGCTTGTTATACTAATTCCACTCGTTCTTCGAACTCGTGGAATTATAAATAACAAGCTTTCATGAAAATTATCGGTAATTTTTAAGCACTCGTGGTATTACCCCCGAATATTGTCACCCGTACCTTATTAGTAAGAGACTCTTCTATATATCCCTCAGCGACGTTTGTTGATTTTCATCCGCCAAGCCTTTTTAAACTAGTAATATCTCGACCAGAGTCAACCAACAACGTGGCAAAAGACCGACGAAAACTGGCCCGTATATTCGGTCGGATTTGACAAATTTAAATCAGTATCCACTACTTTAGGCATTTTTCTAAATTGGTGTATTCCTAATACCTGTCTGCATCCTTTTCCCTGATGGTACTTAAAGAAAAATCGGATGTTATTCAAGTCTTCTGGTCTTAAAACTTGCAATAAACATTGAAGTACATTTCCTTTACTACAAATGATGTTGATGTATTCGTTATAGAACTGGTATGCTAACTAAAAGCTTAGATTGTACGTCTTCTACATTTTATAAGGTAATTTTAACTAATTCGTCCATCCATCCAAGCTCCAGGAATACCAAATATTACAGCAACCTACAACAATAAATAAATATATAAATAAATCATATTCCGACGTGTTGCGAAATTCCTGTGAAAATAAAATTGAATGTAATAACTTACCAGTATTGATAATAAAACCCAAAAAAAATCAATCTAGTAAAGAAACAAAAATGGAAGTTCAAAATAAAATAAACCCAGTAGCAATTCAAACTACAATAAAAAGAGTTAAAGAAATTAAGAACGGTGGAATTATTATACAAGCAAATACAGAGGAAGAAATTGAGAAAATTAGAGAATTATCCCAAAATAAACTGGAACAAAACTATAAAGTAGAAATCTCAAAAATGAAATCTCCTAAACTGGTAATATTGGGGGCAACCAAAAGATACAATACAAATGAATTATTAGAAGAATTAAGAGTCCTAAAATATATAGATCAAAATGATAATCTAATAATAAAGCACATACGACAATCGAAAATATCAAAAAAATATATTATCTATTTAGAGACGACTGGGAGGACATTCTGTAAATTAGTAAATCAAGATATTTCAATTGGCTGGAATAGATGTAAAATTAGAGAAGATTATAATATATTTATGTGCTATAAATGTTGCAGATATGGCCATAATACCAAAAATTGCAAACAAAATCAAGTGTGTTCTTATTGTACTGGTGAACATAAATACTGGGAATGTAAAAAACAAAATTATTTATGTGTTAACTGCTCCTCTTACAATAAAAAATCTAATAAAAATATCAATAATTGTAACCATCAAGCAAATAGTATGGAATGTGCAATACATTTAAACAAAATCAGGGAGGCTAAGGAACGTACAAATTATACTACAGAATAAGTGAACAATATGAAAATTTTGTATTTGAATTCAAGGTCAATTAAAAATAAAATAGATGAAATTGAAATGTTAGCATATGAAGAAGAAGCAGATATAGTAATAGCAACAGAAACATGGGTACAGAAATCAGAAGAAAAATACTTTAATTTAAATAACTACAATTCAGTATATTCAACCAGAGAGAAACGAGGAGGAGGACTAGGATTTTTTATTAAACATAATTTAAATTTTGAAATATTAGAAAAAATTGAAAGTGAAATATCCTACATTTCAATTAAATTAAAATCGCCTGAGTTAATAATATGTGGAATTTACAGACCACCTTCATTCAGTAGTAAATATTTCTTCGATTTGTTGGACGAAAAATTAGAAAATTTAACAAAATTAAATATGGACTGCCTAGTCATTGGTGACATGAATATAAATATTCTTAGGAATGATAACGAAAAAAACCAAATTGTTGACATTTACAACGCAAATAATTTCAAAATATACAATGAAGATATTTCTACACGTGATACAAATAAAAGTACATCTTTAATAGATCATGTACTTTACAATTTTAACAAAGATATCTCTATAAAAATGATTGCGTCTGAAATTAGTGATCATAAACTTCAAGTAGTGGAAATTTCAACAGAAAATTTGAAAAACGAATCAAAATATAAAGTGATTATACAGAAGAAATTTGATATACAAAAATTAAAATGTAAATTGACATTTCTAAATTATAAGGAAAATAACTTTACAAATCCAAACATGTTCTATGAAGAAATTTTAAATATTTTTAACGATTGTTATTCAGAAAAGTCTATCAAAATTCTACAAAAATCTAAACCATGGTTTACAGCAGAATTAATAAATATGCTAAAATTGAGAAATAAGTATTATGACAAATTAAAGAAGTATCCAAATAATCAAGAATATAAGCAAATACATTCAGACTATAACAAATTAGTTAAGAAAACTATTAGAAGAGTAAAACAAAATTATTATAATGAACAATTTATGAATGCGAATCAGAAAACTATATGGAATAATCTAAATCAAATAATATCCAATAAAGCTAACCCTGAGAAGCAAACTATAGACTATCTTTTAGTTAATAATAAAAAAATTGAAGAAAAAAAGAAAATCTGTGATGAGATGAATACACATTTTGTTAACGTTGGTGAAGTGTTATCCAATAAAATTCCAAATATACAAAATACATATTTTGAGAAACAAAATGAAATATCAATGTTTTTGGAAGTAGAAAATATATCAAAGAAAACTATTGAAGATATAATTAATGGACTTAATACAAAGAAAGCTAGTGGTTTCGACGGAATAACAGTGAAAATTATTAAAATTGTTAGAGATGAAATTATTCCAATATTACTTTATTTGATAAAACTTTCTTTTAATACAGGTATTTTTTCAGAAAAATTAAAAATTGCAAAAGTATCACCATTATTCAAAAATGGCAAACACTATGATGCCAATAACTATCGACCAATTTCTGTTTTGCCAATAATTTCAAAAATTATAGAAAAAGTTATGAATAACAAACTATCAGAATTTTTGGAAAATAAAAATCTATTTTTTTCAGGACAGTATGGTTTTCGTAAATCTAGAGATACCGAAATTGCAGTAGCAGATACTATCTCAAAAATTCAAAATAATGTAGACAATAATAAAAAGTGTTGTTTAGTATCACTAGATTTGTGCAAAGCGTTTGATACCGTAAATCATACTATTTTATTAAAATGTCTTTATAATATTGGAATAAGAGGAATGGTTTACTGTTGGTTTCAAAATTATCTTAATAAACGTAAACAATTTGTTCAAATTGAAAACTACAAAAGTAACCTAAAATGCATAAATTGTGGGGTACCGCAAGGTTCGGTATTGGGACCGGTTCTTTTTTTAATTTATATTAATTCAATAGGTAATTTAAATTTAAGGGGTAATGTAAATTTATTTGCAGATGATACTACCATAATTTATTTTTCAGACAATATTTTTAAATTAGAAAATGACATAAAATATGATTTAAATATTATTTCTCGTTGGCTTCAATCATATAAATTAACTTTAAATTTTGAAAAATCCTCGTATATGCTAATAGGAAAAACTACTTTACATAAAGAAATTATTCCAAAATTAATATACAACAATCAAATTATTAAGTATACTAACAAAATTAAATTTTTAGGGCTAATTGTGGATGAAAAGCTTAGTTGGAAAAATCACATCCAAAAACTTCGAATGGATATTTCCCCATTAATAGGGATATTATATAAAGCAAGAAATTATATTTCCTTAAAATATTTAAAAATTATTTATTTTTGCCTAATTTATTCAAAAATACAATATTTAATATCTCTGTGGGGTTCAGCGTGTGAAACCTATTTAAAACCATTACAAAAATTACAAAATAAAGTAATAAAATGCATTTATAACTTGCCTATTTTGGAACCAACAATAAATCTTTATAAGCCAAGAGGTTATCTAGATCTGAAAAATTTATACAAATTAAAAGTTGGTATACTAATACAATCAATAAACTTAAAAGAAAAAAATTCTAATATAAAATTATCAAAATCCAATATAATTCACAATCATAATACAAGACATTGTGATAACTTTCAGAGTATTAAAGTTCGGTCAAATTTTGGTAAAAAATCAATCTTACATGATGGAATAACAATTTATAACGTATTGTCGGAAAGCCTTAAAAGTATAAAAGATATTAAAAAATTTAAAATCAAACTCAAAAAACAAATTCTGGAAGGATATTAATATTAAAAGTTATTAGATAATGACTGGGAAGTTGTTAGATGTTTATTTACTTATTATTTATTATTTTAAAAGTATTATACTTACTCATTTTGTCTATTCCCTGTAATGAACTTGATAAGTTAGTTGGGAATAAAGTTAAAGTTAAATTAAAAAAAATTAAAATAATCCGAATAAAAATTGATGTTTTCTGACTTACCATATAACTATTATTTATCTGAAGCTTCCTGGATAAATTTGTTAAATAAATAATTTTTTAATATGATGGTTACTAGATAAGTTTCCTTACAATGGGCCCTTGTAATCACATTTAGCTTATTTAGTTTGCCAGGGACGGACTAGCTCTAATACAGTAATGCTATTTTTTTTACACCCTGTACGATAAAGGCACAACAATAATATTTTTGGACAGCTTAAACCTTAAACTAAAAAAAGGTACTACTTTTCATATGGTTTTTATTGAATAATTTTGTATGTTGGCTTAACAGGAGCTCCTTCTATTCTTATGCATTTCCTAACTCTAAGAATTGAAGATTGCCTCAACATTAGTCTATCTATAAGTATAAGTATAGACTATTTAGGGTTTTTACTATAATTGATAGGTATTGTTGGCTCAGTACTAATTAAGTTTAATTTTGTTTTCAGTAAAAAGCTTACCCACAATAGAAACAATAGAGAATTGCATGAAACTCTGTCCTATGGTAGTTCAGGGACTGTGGGAGTTTAAGTCCCCACTGCTACAGTTGCCTTACATAAATGATGATAATCTTAAGTATTTTATGTCTAAGAAACGTCAAATTAAGTCGTTACAACAATACGCCCAATTGAAAGGCGAAGATAGGAGAGCTTTACTCAGAAGTTTGAGCGACGAAGAGTATGAGAATGTCTTAAAGGTGCTCGGGAGAATGCCTTACATTGATTTTCAGATTACTGTTGAGGGTAAGTTATAAACGATGTTTATGGAGTGGATTTATTTATTTTTATTTAGCCGTTAATTTCTGACACGTTTTTTTTTTTAATTACGTTTTGTTGATTAATTTATTTTATATGGCAAAATTTTGACAAGGGTAAGTTGGACCAGATGAGGAAAATTTTGAAAGCTTACTGCGAGGTAGTTTTTTTTTCAAACTTTACGTCATGTATAGGGTGTTCAGATTTCGATGTTTTTGTAAGGTGTTTGTTGACGCCGCCGTTATATGCTTGCGCAAAACTTAAATTGTTTACTGTATTTCTCATAGGTTGCGTGGTTCAAAATATGACAGTTGAAATAAAAGGCCTATTTCTCACACACAATATATCTATTTACTTCTGGTATTTCATTTACTCATCTTTACATCCGTTTTGCGTAGCAGCACATACTTTTTACTTCTACAACTCGGTATGGTAACTACTTACTGCAATTAACAGCTATCCATTTTTACATTACTAACATTACATCACTAAACAAACAATAATATCGGAATACACTACTGTACTCTTAAAACTTCGAGAATTTATCGTATCTACGAACTTAAGGCCGCTTTTTACAACAGTTAAAAGAAAGTCGTGGTATAATAACTACGTTAGTATACCTTCGGCGAGGGGTGTCTCACCTATAGAAAATTTGTACACTGATGACTAAACTAGGGTAGTTTACATGATTTCTAGCGATTTCTAATTATTTACCACTGATTTCCAGTGATTACCAATGATTTCTAGTGATTACCAATGATTTCCAGTGACTACCACTGATTTCGAGTGATTACCGATGATTTCCAATGATTACCAGTGATTTTTAGCGATTTCCTTACAGTATGTACACTGATTACCAGGGGTGAGACACCCCTCGACCTTCGGGCATTCATCGCGAATTGACCTGGTTATTTCAACAGATAAACGGAATTTGATTTGGGATGTAAAAATCACATTAATACACCTTCGGAATAGAACTCCGCGAATCCTCCAACTATTTCATGGCTTGAATACCATAAAATCAACTAATACCGCGTAAAATGCTGTGCGCGTGCGCTTTCTGCAAGGCGTGATACGGAACTTTACTCAAGTCTGGATACATTAATCACATTAATACATCTTAGGAGTAACACCGCGAACTGACCGACTTAATTACTTGGCTTAAGTGCCATCAAAAAACCAAAAACACCGTAGATACATTAAAAGATTGTTTTTGCTTTCTCTACTTTGACTTGATACCTGTTTGTTGTTATTAAATTAAGCAACTAGACAACTGGACCTTTCTTCAACAGTGTTTTAGAAACGAAAAATGTCGCAAACAATAATTTCATAACTGTCTTGGTTTTTAATAAAGCCTCTTAAAATGGAACTCCCCCTCTTACCTTTTACCTTTGCCATTTCGGAAATAAATATTTTATAACAAAAGTTAGCTAAACCGCTTAAAATGTTTATTTGGTAATACTTTGTGATATGCAGGGTTTTAAGTTTTTTCGGCATAGACATCAACTATGATTTTTTAAAACGAACACCATATTTTTTGACAGGTCGATAGAGCCGTTTTTTTCAAAAATGACCGAGTTATTGATGATCAAAGTTAAGCGAAATGCCACGTTATGAATTTTACCTTTACCTCTCGCTTTGCCTATATCAACACAAAAAGTAGCAGGCTTTGAAACAACCAAATTCTATTACATTTAATAAGCTGTCAGGCAAATGACTGTCAAAATATTGCTTATTTTAAGTCAAAATCTTAGGATTAATTATAATAATAATAATAAGTTTATTTGAAATATTTGAACAATAAACATGTTAATATGATATTCTTGAATAAACTTATTCATAAATTCCCCAGAAGACGTGCTTGTTATGGGCAAATCTTATTTATTTAAAAGTATTTAAAATTATTAATATTTAAGAATATTTCTATAAAAAGTTGCAAGTATTCAATAAACTCTACTTTCTTGATGATAAATTATTAAATTTCTGAAAAAGATTAATTATATAATTGATTCACAATAATATTAAATAGCATTAATTAGTTATAGCATTTCCAAAAATATTTTTAAAGCGCTTGTTTCCAATATAAATGTTTTTATTTCAATTTTGTATTTTTTTAATGAAATAATTTTTTTAATATTTCTAGGTAAATAATCGTTTAAATAAAAGCATAAATATTTAAAAGTTTTTTGTCTTACGGACTTATTTATTTTAGGTTTTATGGATATTTCATTTTTATAACGTGTATTATGGTTATGGTCTTTAAATTGTAGATTGTTTTTATTTTTAAAAATATGTATTAAAATAATACAAATGTAAATTTGTCTAACGTTCATCTTTTTTGTTTCTGAATGTAATTCTTTTGAAGGATAAAGATAGTCCTTATTAAATATAATTTTCAAAATCTTTTTTGTAATACTTCTAATTTTTTGACCAAGGTTGCGTTTGATCCTCCCTAACCTAAAATTCCGTAATTTAAATGAGTTTTGACTAATGCATAGTATAATATTTCTAGATGTTTTATATCCAGAAATGTTTTAATGCTTTTAAAAATTGATAATAAACTTCTTAATTTTTTAATCAAATATTCTACTTGAAAATTCAAATTTAATCTGCTGTCAAAAAGTATTCCTAAATATTTTACATGATTAACTCTTAAAATTTGAATGTCATCGCTTACATTGATGCTATTTATATTTTGTGGTACAATATTTAGGTTTAAAGTAAAAGGAAGATACTTTGTTTTATTAAAATTAATTGTTAATAAATTAGTATCAAACCAATTTTTTATAATTTTAAAATCTTTTTTTATTTTCTCATTTAAATTGTCCCAATATGTATCGCTATTAAAAATAGCAGTATCATCTGCAAAACTATGAATTTTTCCATCGCAATTTATACTAAATAAGTCATTAATATAAATATTAAAAAATAATGGTCCTAAAATTGTCCCTCGAGGAACACCATATTTAAATATTTTGGATAGCTTTCTTCTTTATCTATTTTAACATAAGTTGGTCTATCTTTAAGATAGTTTTTAATTAATTCTAATTGCTTTCGTCTAAATCCAATATTTTCAATTTTTTTTAATAGTAAATAATGGCTAACCGTATCAAAGGCTTTTGCTAAATCCAGAAAAATACAAATACAAGGTGTTTTATTATCTAATGCATTATATATTTGTTCTGTTAAATAGCAAATAGCATCTTGCGTCGATTTATTTTTTTGAAACCCAAATTGTTTATGGGAAATAAAATTTATTTTTTCTAAATAATTATCAATTCGCATTTTTAAAATTTTTTCAAAAACTTTAGCAATGAAGTTATTAATGTTATAGGCCTATAATTACTAATTTTAATTGAAACTCCATTTTTAAAAATAGATTTTATTACACCAATTTTGAAAGCTTCTGGATATATACTTGTTTTAAAAATTTTATTTATAAGAAAAGGTTTGGTCTATCTTTAAGATAGTTTTTAATTAATTCTAATTGCTTTCCTCTAAATCCAATATTTTCAATTTTTTTTAATAGTAAATTATGGCTAACCGTATCAAAGGCTTTTGCTAAATCCAGAAAAATACAAATACAAGGTGTTTTATTGCCCAAGAAGCAAATTGTGCTTGAATTCTGACACATTTTCTTTGTGTGCAAATTATGTCGACACTTGAAAGAATATTTGAGGCTGAATGGAAACTGTGTCAACTTTTTGTTTTTGTTTGCGGTTTGTGTCGACCCAGTACCGACTCATTTAGTCAGACAAATGTATGTGTCCAAATATCAACATTTTGGAAAAACTTGTTTAAAATGTGTCGCATTTGTGTTCATTTGGAAAAGCAAACACAGTTAAGGCACAGTAGTGTCGACTCTCAGTCGACTCAAGGTTTCCAAATCTGTCCTTAAAAATATTTTCCATTTTGGTACCAAAATGGATCGGTTGGACACATTGACGTCGACGCTAAGTCGACTCAATGTTTCCCAATTTTTCCTTTACAATATGTTTCCATTTTGTCACAAAAATGAGTTGATTGGACCCAATAATTTCCATATGGCCATATTTTAAACACATAATTTCTAGTGTGTGCCTCAGGGGCGTGCGGTCCATGGAAGCGATGGAAGCACTGCTTCCCCTACCGCTTTCATAAGACAAAACAAATTTTATATTAATCTATACCTATCCATACAATTAAAATACCCAAGTATTTATTTGTATCTAATTTGCAAACCAAATCCGGCCCTGTATGCATCCCTTACCAACGCAATGTTAAATGTATCGAAGTGATCTCAATACGTGTATACTACACTGTATACGCGTATACGAGTAATAATAATATGGACTGCCGTGCCAAGTAAAGGGTAAATCGTTAGATCTCGGTATTTCCTTCGCCGCGATGGGACGCCGGGACGGAAGCCGGCAAAATATTTAGTTTCCACGTGTTTGTAGTCGGCGTTTTACGATTATCTGTCGCGATTTTTCGCCAGGAAAACGCGGTATACGGTAGAGCATCTGTCTGACATTTGAGTGTAGTTAAACTAACCTTTATTGTTCTGTGGTGGAGTTCTTCAGTGGTTGTAAATTGTGACAGTATTATTAATTGTGTATTGACTTTGTTTATCGTACTTCTTGATTTATTTTGTTATGGAGCAACCAATTGCCGGCCAATGAGTTCGGGAAATGTAAAGTGTATCTGTTCTGTATGCAAGTTATTGGAAAAAGGATTTTCAACGCTTTCCTTTGATGAAAAAAGGAATATTATTGCAACAGGTAGGCCTACACCAGATTGTAATTTAAAGACAGAAGTGAAGGCGGCTAAAAAATTTACAAGGCATTTTAATAAAGAATATTACGATAAATATAATAGTTATACGAAGATGTAATAGACAAGTTTGCCAGCGTGGATAGAAGGATACTATTACATTACAAATAAAAAGGTAGGTACGTACCTACGTGGTTTTCTTTTTTATTTTTGTTTCACCTCAAATTTAAAAAAAATCTGGCGGTGCCTATATCCCTTTTTTTACCTGAAACACGAAAGACCACGTCGTGATATTCAAACTATAAGCTCTAAAATGATACCATTTATCAGGTGCCGTGATATATATATATATATTGTAAATTCAGTTTCTTTGTTCATAAACAATGTAAATTTACCACATAATAATTACACACCCAGTATCCGTTTAAAATTAAATCAAACTGTGAATTCAAAGTAAAAATGTATAGATAGTTTTCTGTATTAGTTTCTGTTATGAAATTTTGTTAACTTGTTTTTAACGACTCTTAGGCAGGGTTGGGTAACTAAAGAATTGGTTTTCGACGGGCAAATTACGTAAAAATTAATAAAATAACATAGGTAGCCATAGCCATTTAGAAAATAGAAGAAATATTAAAAAATCATAGGTACATAATCTCACATTTTCGACAGTACCTACATGACAGTATTCTACCTGTATTTAAACGTCGAAAAATTGCCAATATTTGGGCGTGGTTCTCAAAAAATGTTTCGCTTTCGGCGACTTCCTCCGGCGGGCCTACCGGCGGACCTACCGGCGCTGCTTCCCCTTTTTCATACCTCACCGCACGCCCCTGAGTGTGCCTTAAATGTGTTGGATCACCTGATATGTGTTTAAAATAAGGTATGGGCGGCACAGTAAATAAATAGATAGCCACTAGCTTAAGTAGCCAAACGTGTACATCTGTACAAATCTATATAAAGAACGACTTTATGCTATCCACAAAGGAAAGCGATAAGTGGTTTCTAACGCAGCAAAATGAAATATAACAAATTAAAATTTTAAACAATGTGTATTTATTAAATTAAATTCAAGTATCGGATAGGCTGGCATATAATAAACAATATTTCTTAGCACTAATAAGTCTTTCGATCTCGGCCTCCTTAACACTACATGGCATTTTTATCCAGTCAATACATGGTACAGAATTTAGATTTTTTATAAGCTTGTCTCTGTCTTTACAATTGTTTTGCTGCCAATGTAAAATTCCATCATCTTCCCAGGCCGTTGGAACAATTGTTAATTGAACCTTTATGTTCTAGACCGTCTTAACAATTTTAAAAGCCATACTTTTTAAAAAATCACCCAACTTTCACAAAAAATACACTCGTACAATATCAACGCAGCTTCCGGCTTCCAAACTATAAATTTAAGGTTAGAAAACAGTAGGTATATATCCAAATCGAGGCCAAATAGGAATATTTCGATACCCACAGGGCACATTTTAGGCAAATATGTTTCTTATATAGTGCGGTTCTAAATTAGGCAAATTTTGGGCACAGTATGGGCTCAGGGGCCTTGTATGTTTCCAGAATATAACTGTATGGCCGTATGGGCATATTTTAGTCAAATATACCACCGCATTTCGGAAACATGTGCCTAAATTATGTCTAGCTATGGCTGAACCTTGACTTTTTTGTGTCTCTTTAGGCATTTTTTGGTGAAATTTTGTTCAAATAATGAAAACATGTTTCTATTAAGACGCATTTCATAAATGCGCCATGTTTTGTTGTTAGAATGGACCATGATGCTTTACAAAAAAATGGCGGAATTTTTTATTTTATTTTTAAATCAGCATTTTTGGTCTATTTAGGTCTTAAAATAAAGTAAATGTAGTATATCAAGCCATAATTAATATGATCTTATCTAATTTTAGTAAAAATTCTTAAAAATAAAATTTCCTATAAAATTTTAAATTAAGTAATTAATGATATATATTCACTCTCATTGAGGCGCGTTTATTTTATAGAATTATTTTGGCAAATATTGTCAGTAAAAACAAGTCGGCACAAGAAATTCAAGTTACATATCCGCAATATTTCCATTATTTGCTAAAAAATTTAATATCCTATTATTACTTGACATCGGCATTATGGAAATTGTAGTAAGCGTCGTGTCCGCCGTATATCCAAAATGTTTCAAGTGAATAACATATTGTTATTAAGTTTATATCACGACACAATGAACACCCAAATAATATGTTCGAAACAATTTGGACCGACAGGTGTCTGTTTGAAAACCATAATGAAGGCCACAATCCTGCAACTTATCGGGAATTAAATGCGCACATTTTGGACAAATTTAAGATGTTTTCAAGAAACATAATGGTAACAAATTGGAAACAATATAGAAACAGGTTGGACACAATAAAATTCATTTTAGATAGATATTGGACACAGACGGCACATTGGGGGCACATGTTAGGCAAAAACAAAACACATCTCAGACTCAGGTTTTGGTAAATTTTGGACTCATTTTAATACACACTTTTGTCACCATTTTGGGCTCATTTTCCGCACATATCGCTTCAAAAGTCGACATTGCGGCTTATAAATGTGTCGTGCCCATAAACATGAGTCGACGTAGTGTCGACAAATTGTCTACAGTGAGTCGTTAATTGCTCCTTGGGTTGGCACAAAAATAATTTGGTTTCTTCAACATTTTTTGAAATGATTCTAATATTATTGTGGTATAATGAAACATTATTAAATTGGCTTATCACTGAATTATTAAAATTATCCTTATATTCAATAAGTTGCGTTGCAATACTTGTTATTTTAAAATTTGATATATATTCGTTCATTAATAAATTAAAGATATTAAAAGTCATATATAAAATAAATAAATGTGTACTTATAGTACAAAGAATAAAGTAGAAAATTAAATATAATTTAGCTATCAAATGTACCCCCTTTTTTATGTGTTTTTATTCCTTCTTCATTTGTTATTTGAAATATCTTTTCTTCTTCATTTTTTCTTGCAAATACTTTTCCATTTTTCGTTCTATTAATATATGTAAATGTAAAGGATCTTTTCACCCTCCCTTGTTTTATTGTTAACTTTTCACTGTTGAGTCAAATTTTCCTGTTCTGGGCAATTCTACTTGTTAAAATTTCGGCATGTTTATTCAAAGATTAAACTCCTCGAGCTTCGCTCCCAGGATCTAGTCAGATTAAGCATGCCGAAATTCAACTCGTAAAATTTCCGAACAGAAGAGGTTTTTGTGACGCCGAAAAATTTAACCGATGAAAGAAACGGAAGTCTCGTTAATTTGATAAATTTCTAAAAGTACAGGCTTCTTTACCCTCTACTTCTAATATTTTTTAGTGATGGATGATGAAAACCCCACAGAAGTTACTGCCGGTGCAATAGTTACGGTCACCGTAAACCTTGGTAGAAAAGATATGTCCTCCCTATTTGGTGACGAGACGGTGAAAGAAGTACTGGAAATGAACGAAAACGGCATTGAAGATGCCAAAGATGGCGGAGGCGATGCTGATAATGAGGCCATATCGGCCGTTAAGAGACCTGCTTGGTTAAAACAAAAGAGAGGTAAACTATACCCTATTTGTAATAAATAATAAATCCTAAATTCATTTGCAAAACGTTTAGTGGGTGGACAACCTAAAATAGAGAATTTCTTGACGATTTCCATTACAGTAGAACCTCTCTCCTAGTTCCTCACTAAAGTCTCGCAAGATTTTCTGGAATTAAGTCAAAGTGTAATTTCAGAAAGCGGATTTTACATCTCGACAAACATCTGGACCGTCGGCTCAAAACTGCTGAGAGTATATTCTTCATCTTTGCCTTACTAGAACGGCAAACACTCATTCACTCTCATCTTCCAAATTTTCAAAATTATACGAAGATACAAATACGATAACAGTGGAATCATGTGGAACATGCCTCTTTGCAGTCCGAACATTTGGATTTCTTTCTTATTTGTCTGATTGAATCCTGTTATATTACAGCAGTCGTCATGGTTACCTCTCGGTTCCCATCCAGATCATTTTAGTGCCGAATCGAGTAGTTCTCTTCTTCCTCATTGGCCATTGACGCAGTTCTTCCACACAAACGAAGCACGCATGCGATGTACCTACGGCTTCTCTCCATTTACCATAATAGTCCCAAAGTAACCACGTTTACCATTTTCAACCAATTCTCTTAAATTCCTTCTTTGTTTTTCACCGTGAATTTTCCACAGATGTAGCAAATGTTATCAGGCCAACAACTTCTTGAACTTGAAGCCATTTTCATTAATTAGTACCTTCTTCATATTCTATAAGAAACAGGTTGAATTTCAGAGAATTTTATCTATGCAGGCCTGTGTTATGAGTTTAACAATGGGTGGCACCAACATAAAAAACAAAATTGCTCACATGCCCCTTATCGTGTTAATATCGTCTTTGATAGAACTATGTAGTATGACTATAACAGTGGTGATGAGGGACTGTTTCTAGTGTTTTATTTTATTTTTTGAGTCTAGAGGGTCTTATCCTGAAGATAAAACGTAGGCTGTTGATTTTGTATGCCCTTCGCTATCTAAAGAATACATACGCTTATAATTCTATGATAATCCTAATCGCGGCTGTGTTTCTTTCTTTTAGGTGGCGGAAAGAAAACAAAAAAATCCACCAAACCTAACATTAAACCAAGCAATAGTCTAGCGAAAACAAAGTCGGAAGATTCGCCCAGTGTGTCGGCCGAAAGGAAGCAAAAGCCTAAAGAAGAAAGAAAAGCGAAACTGGATGAGGAGACAGATGAATCGGCTGATGAAAGTGACGCTGACACTAACGAAAAGGATGATAAGTCTTCGGGCGATGAAAGTGCCACTCAGAAATCTAATCCTGAAGATGATGATCAGGTAAAAATAACTTTAGACTCTGTTTTTCTGTCAATTATTGTGTAAGGATGCTTTTAATACAAATTGCAAATATTCTATAGCAAATACTTTTTTATCTCTATCAGCTGTTAAGGGTTCTCACAAACACAAAATTGTATGTTGAAAAATCATTTAACTGAGTGCACCAATAAATCCAACAATATTTATCAAATCTCCTTTTTAGGAATGGGAAAAGTTCCGCAAAATTCATGAACGCGAGAAATCGTTAGAAGGAAAATCGAAATCTTCCCATCCAGTTCACTGTTCTTACTTCCCGCACGAAAAACAGGAATACTGGTGGACGTACATCTGTGATAGGAAATCAAGAACTTTACTTACTGCACCTTATCACGTGACAAGTCTGGTAGACAGAGAGACGGTCCATCTTAAGGTAAACTTAATTAAATTTATCGTATTGGATGGATTTGATTAATTATTTAATTAATACTATTTTTATAATTTTAAGTTTTGATCCGGTATGATTTGACAATTAAGGTGTCTAGTTGCAAAATTTACATTCTCCACTTTTTGTCAAAGTTGACTTATTTGTTCTACTCCACAGAGAAACCTAAAAACCTCAAAGCTGTAATGTAATTTAGTTGCAAAAGAAACTTTATCCCATGAATAACTATGTTATTCTCGTAACATAAATCACATTTTCCCATAATAGAATACAACTTACATGTTCATTTGGTTGCATAACTCTTAGTTTGGTTTGAAAAACATTATTTAAAGGTTAGGCTTAGGTCTGGCATAATCAATGGACAAAACGACTCCTTCTTAAAAAAACCATTAACAGTAAAGTTCTTATTCAGGGTGAAGTGTTTTGTAAATCCTTGGTCGGTGCGGCGAAGAACATTGCGCAGATACAACCGAGTTTAATACAAGAAAAAAATGTTTTACATTCAAGTAAAAAATTTGATGTTAGTAATCTTCTGTCAAAACACTAAGGAAATGATTGGAAATAAAACAACAACTTAAACCTCATCAAACTAAACAAAATTCTAAAACTTGTATTTAAAGCTTTTTTAAAAAATTGTTTTGGATAACATAAAACATGTGTTTCTTTTTTATCGCAATTCTGCAAATTTGATCACTGCAAAACTCACACACTTCAAACCCATGCAGCAAAACTCACATTATCCTATAGTGGAGTAACTCGATAGAAATGTTTCAAAATTTTTTTAAAGGTATAACCACATAAATCTTTCACAGCATGATTGGGTAGGTCCTTACACATATGAAATGGATAATTACGACCCTTTTGACGGGGTCAGATTTTTTTAATTCTAAAAATGTGAACAATTTTTGAAAATTTTATTTTTGTGCTTTTTTTTACATATACCACGCGATATCTCTGAAACTAATTTACATATAGGCATAGTTTTTTTTAATCAATGGAGAAAATGTTAGCGGTGGATTCTGTGACAATTTGGTATCCATTGTGGGCGTGTAATTTTTGGTAAAACGGATTAAAGTTGAGAGTTAACTGTTGGTCGCTGCCTTTATTTGCGTTGGCCAAACATAAATTCTTTACTGTATCTACATAGGTTGCCTGGTTCAAAATATGTCAGTTGAAATAAAAGCCTTTTTTCACATAAACTATATCTATTTACTTCTGTTATTTAGTTACTCATCTTCACAATTGGGTTGCGTAGCAGCAAATACGGTGTACTGTTACAACTCAGTACGTTAACTACTTACTTCATTAAATCCTCTACACATTTTACATTACTAACTAACAAAAAATAACGTCGTGATACAATACTATATTTTTACACTTTCGAAAATTTATCGCACAAAGCCACGACTTTCCGACTGCCTTTTACAATAGATAAACTGAACTCGAGTTGAGAGGTAGTAATCACATTACCGCACCTTCGGGATGTACTTCCGCGAATTTATCAACTTGTTTCCTGGCTACCATAAAATCAACTAAAGCCGCGCAAAATGCCGCGAGGAGACCGTCTTCTTCACACGAAGGTTGCTACGTATCTCTCGTCTGCTTTCAGTCACGTAGGCTAAATGTAGTTATGAAACCGAATTCAATAATCTCGAACCCCTATCCGTTTTCCGGTCTAGAGCTTTTGAGAACGTCGGAAGGGTACGCTGTTTCAATTAACACGTAAGTATATCTAGTTGCCTAGCAACAAACTCCTGTTCTTACCGCGGTTGCACTACTCAACCAAGACATATATATCTGTTTCACACCCTGCTTTTGGTCATGTACGCTTGCTTTACTTCGGCGGATATTCTAGGAAATTAGTCTTGGTGTTGTAGACGGCGTTTATTCTCGGAAAGATTGCAGACAGCAACGTTGCCGTTCTTTCTATATTGATACTTGTTTTATTATTTAACCAGATAACTGAACCTTTCCCCAACATTAATTTTTTTTTGCAGCTTATTTGGCAGTAAACGAGAAACTTTTTTGTCTTCAGGAATTTTGACATAGTATTTGCATATAAAATTGCAGGCGGATCCATTCAATTTGCTTTAAAGGCTGATAAATCGGTTAGTTCAGGTTAGTTTTGTTTTGGGACTAACGTGGATATGTGACGATGGCGGGAAAAAGGAAATTTCTTTCTTTAAGCGAATAAATTGAAATAATCGAGGAAAGTGAAAAAACTGGTTTAAGTACCAGGAAATTGGCTGAAAAATTTAAAGTGGGTAAAACCCAAGTGGCTATGTTGCTTCAAAATGAAGCAGAAGTTAGAAATTTGTTTCAAGAAGATGGCAATGATGAACAAAAAAAAATCCCAAAGCCGGAGGAGGACTAACTAGTTTTGTAAGGCGCGAAACAAGCACTTAGCAATATCCGGGCCCACAATTCAAGCAAAAACCCTCGAATCTGCTCAATGTCTAGGATTAAATAACTTCAAGGCATCAAATGGATGGTTAGAAAAATTCCGTCGTCTGCACGATATTACCTTCAAGAAAATATGTATCGAATCAGCCGATATCAATATCGAAGACGTAACTGCTTGGAAAGAAAGCCTATTGCCCATCTTAAAGGATTATTTAAGCGACGTATTTAAGGCAGATGAGACAGGTCTCTCCTATCGTGCATTATCAACAAAAACATATATTGAAAGATGACAAGTGTACTGGAAAAAGAACAGCAAATCAACGATTTACAATTCAGTTCTGTGCAAATATTGAAGGTAACAAGGAAGAACTAAGTACTGATTACTTCATTAGATCACCAAATGTAAAAGCTTAATTTATTTTTCAGTTTAATTTATAATATTATATTTATTATAGTAAATGTAAATATATTATAATAATAAACAAAAAATTCATATATTTATAAAATTATTATTGTTTAAAATGACACGCCCCTGGAATTGGCGTTCTCCTTACGTCTTGCACACCCCGGTAAAAATGAGTCACTGCCAATTATTTTGGTACCGGAGTATAGGTAAAAATATGATTGCATTACTCTCTTCTTTGACCCTTAGCTCAAAGGCAAAGTGTTAAAACTTAATATTCAAAGTTTTACTGAAACAAGTGTACCTACGTGAACAATAAAAATAAGATAATTTTACCAATCGCCAATCGTCTTTTCCTTTAATGCCTTGGAAATTATAATGCAATCTTGCATGAGCTAATTGCTAAATCCAATAAGGTAAAGTTTATTATTTTATTGCAAATATCGGTGCATGCTGCGAACATTTCGTCCAAGCGTCTCTCAAGTTACAATAATTAAAGTTTATCCTTAATTAAACCATGTAACTCCAGACTTGCACTAATTAAGCTTACATTGTGCATATGAATTAATGAATGGATATAAATAGGTATACGTTTCTTATAATATTTCACACTAGCTATAGACTAGACTAGATCTGTTAAATAAATTATCGGAGGGCTGGCGGCGCACATAGGGGTATTTGAAAGATCTACGCGGCCAAAAGTCAAATTTACAAAACGCAAAACAGTTAAAAAACAACGACTACTTGGGCTAGGGGATATGTTTAAGAACAATACCCAGCCTCCCCCGCCTTTCCACCGTGCATACCGCGCTTCCACGTGCAGTCGGAACTTTGATCGTCCTGCGCAGTGTGCCGTATTGTCCTACGGTGTTCGTGTGTTAACAAAGACTTTAACAGCGAATATTTATTGTTTTGATTTTATTTCGGAAGAAATACGTTTTGGATACTGATACAGCAGGTAATTATCTACTAATTACAATAGAATTTCGATATTTTTTTACAATTGGAAAGATTATTTAGTGTATTTAAAGTCACGCGTATTATTGAGTAATTTTTTAGCCTTGATTTGTGTATAATAGGAAATTTGTTATACTTCCAAGTTAGATCAAGTCATAATTCTTTGTATAGTGGATAGATTAAAGCATTGAGTTGTAAATAATTCGAAAATTTGCCGCGGAAAGTCGCGGATAAGTACTGATACTTTTTTTTTAAGAAAAATTAAAATCATTGTTTATGTATAGTGCATTTTTCAAGAAGGTCTATTTGTATGTGTTTTAGGTTCTCAAAGTACCCCGGGAGCAAGAACTGTTACCCGTAAATACTTGTTCGACCGCATGCAGGGCTTTGATTTGCCTAATATGGAAAAAAAACTGACTTTCTTAAGTGAGGAACTTCTGTCATGCGAGGGGTACTCAGAAGACCAAATTAAGACTTTAAAACGCAACTTTTCTTACTTTAAAAGCCAATTAAGACAAAAATGGTTAAGCGCTCATAAGAAGGAAGACGTGTTTCGAAAATACCATGATTCATGGCTTAAAGGAACTATTGAGATTCCCGTAGTTACACAAAATCGGTCAGGCCGCCCTTGTAAGTTATTTGGAGAGTCAAGTGAAAGAAGTAAAAGACGGAAAACTTAAAAGACTCGATCTAATCTGGAAGGAGAAGTGATCGTTCATGCTGCTCAGGCTGAGTTGCGGAGAAGTGGAAAACGAAATGCCCCTTATATATTAAAAGAAATCACAAGTACTCCGACACGTGCAACCAAATATAAAAGGGCATTTTCAAAAGTAAGAAAAGAAGAAGAAACTTGTACTCTTACTCCATTAGAAGCATTGTCAATGTTTGTGGAAGCTGACCTAACTCGCCGACAGTACGAAATAATTAGAAATACTAACAAAAAGTTCTTCCCTTGTTACAGGAATTTACAAAAGGCAAAAAAAGAATGATACCCACCCATAGAGGCATGCGAAATAACGAGTACCTCCGCCGAAAGCGAATTACAACCTTTGGTTGATCTAACCATTAGGCGCCTGTCAACCTTCCTATAGAAGAAGTCCTGATGACATTAAAAGAGCAAGTACGAAATAGCCTGAAGATGATATGTAAATGGGGCTGTGACGGATCTCAGCAATCTAAGTTTAAACAAAAATTTGAAAATGATGCTGACTCGGACGCTAATGTATTTCAGAGCTGTTTCGTCCCTTTACGATTGGTTTGTGGCCAAGACGAAAAAAATATTGTATGGGAAAATCCAACACCTTCTTCTCCACGATATTGCCGGCCAATAAGGTTTCGTTTCTTGAAAGAGAGTGCTGATATAACAGAAGAAAAAATTAATTATGTAAAAAACTCTGCTAATTCGCTAAACACAACAGAGGTCGATTTAAATGAAAACAAGTTTTTAGTAAAACATATCTTCATAATGACAATGATAGACGGAAAGGTCTGCAATGCTGCCACTGGCACGAAATCCACAAGCCGGTGCTACATATGCGGTGCAACTTCTAATGATTTCAACCAATTAGATGTTAAGAAAGAGATTAACCCTGAAGCTATTGAGTTCGGGCTTTCGGTTCTACATACATGCGAGAATTCGTTTTTTTAAAAGCATTATTCACCTAGCTTATAAATTGCCCGTAAAAAAATATAGACAGAGGAAAACTGAGGACGAAAAAAAAAATCGAAAGCGAAAGGAAACTGGAAATTCAGTCCCGATTTCGCAAAGAAACTGGATTGCTAGTAGAATATGCCAAAGGCAAACTTTGGCAACACGAATGATGGCAACACGAGCAGAAGATTCTTTGAAGATCCAAAATTGGCTTCCGATATAACGGTCATGACCTAATATACAGATTAAAAGTCATACTTGAAACGATTTCGAGTGGACATATAATTGATTCAGAAAAATTCGACAAATACGCATTAGATACCGCTCGATTATATGTAGATCTATACCCTTGGCACCCCATGTCACCAACATTACATAAAATTTTAATCCATGGTGGAGTTGTAATAAAAAATGCATTGTTACCTATTGGGCAGCTATCTGAAGAGGCCGCGGAAGCGCGAAATAAACATTTTAGATTATACCGCCAAAACTTCGCTCGAAAATTTTCTAGGGAAAATTGCAACAGAGACATTTTTAACCGACTTCTTTTAAGTTCAGATCCTTTGTTAAGTAGCATTAGAACCATAACAAGTAGAAAACTTAATTATTTTTTGCCAGAAACAATTGCACTACTTATGCCTGCGAATCCAAACGAACATGGTCATTCTTCAGAAAGCGAAGATGAAAATTATTAAGTATTGAACGGTGCGAAAATTGTAGTTTTATTTTTAAATTTTCAATAAATATGTCGCGATGTTATATTAAAATCTTTGTTTTATTTACTAATATCGTTTACAACCAATATTGATCGTACAATAATTTTGGCCGCGTAGATCGTTCAAATACCCGTATGTGCGGCGCGACCGGCAGGAGCTCGCGCTCGTGCGGTGGCATTCTGAATAAGCGCGCCGGATATTTGCGTGTTTAATAAAGTATAACTAAAAAACTATTTGCCATAGGATGTTAAATTTTTAATAAAAAAGTTTCTCTGATATGTTTTCTTCATTTCATACTCTATTAAAATTCCTGAAGACAAAAAAGTTTCTAACTCACTGAAAAATAAGCTGCAAAAAAAGTTTACTCTCAAGTTTAATCCGTTTTATCAAAAATTATAGGCACACAATGGATACGAAATTGTCACAGAATCCACCGCTAACATTTTTTTCCATTGATTAACAAAACTATGCCTATATGTAAATTAGTTTCAGAGGTATCGCGTGGTATGTATAAAAAACTACAAAAATGAAATTTTGAAAAATTGTTTACATACAGTGTCACCATTAAAGTCCGCACCATATGGAACTTTTTTTTATTAATGAGGTTAGTTAAAATTAAATTTCGGCAATCGTTTTTGCTTCAAATTAGACTAAAAATTATATAATCAAATGTCACCATCTGTCATTCGGTATCTGTCAAAAATTACATTTTAATCAAAAAATGCTGAAAAATGGCATTGTTTTACCGAATTTCAAAAAATTTTATTAGAAAAAGTTGTTTCTAGTACAATTCTTGGCCTAAATGCAAAGTTTCAGTTTTCTAGCTCAAAGTTGATTTTTTTGCCATTTTTTCTAATTAACTTTTTTTTTATTTAATGTAAGTTCGCTTAATGGATATTAAAATATTTGCTTATACCATACTCAATATTTTATTTAGTTTGTATAAGCTTTTTTTTACTAGAATGCCATTTTTTTTCGAAATTTAAAATTAGAGGCAAAAAAATTTGACACAGGTGGTGCAAAGTTATCCTAATTTAAAAATTTTAACAGACGTCAGATGTTTCGTTTTTCAAATGACAAATATATCTAAATATTTGGTAAAAATTTTATTTTATACTTAAAACTATCATTATTATTAAAAGGAACAAAAAGGAACTTTAATCATTTTAAATAGGTAACACAAAAGCAATATAAATTTCACATTTCAGTGTGACGTCCTTCTCGCTCTATACAAATACCCGTCCGTCTATAAACGTCTTTGACAGCATTTTGTAAAAAGCTTGGTCTTATATCGGCACAACACTGTCTTATCGTTTGTTCCAAATGCTCGATATTTCTAAACGGTCGATTCTTATAAACTTTCTGCTTAAGATAACCCCACAGAAAAAAGTCTAGTGGGGTTATGTCAGGCGACCTGGGTGGCCAGTGACATTCTCTATCACGCCCTATAACTCTGTTTTGAAATAATTGGTTTATGCGTTCTTTCACTGCTACAGTTTGATGTATGGGTGCACCATCAAGCTGATACCATAAGTTATGTCTATGGTGTAAGGGCATGTTATCCAAAACTTCGGTAATCTCGTTATCAAGAAAATTCAGGTACCTTTCACCAGTTAAGTTTACTCTAAAGAAGTATGGTCCAATAAGCTCATCTTTCAAAATTCCACACCAAACATTGGTTTTAAAATGATACTGGTCGCGACATTCAATTGTGAAGTTAGGATTTTCTTGGGACCACCATCGGCAATTTTGTGAGCTCACGGTACCATTCGAAGAGAAAGTGGCTTCATCTGTCCATAATATCTTGTATGGAAAAATAATATTCTCCTCATGTTGTCCCTGATACCAAAACGAAAAATCAAGTCGGATATCAAAATCGCGTTCTTTTAATGTGTTTATAAACTTGGGTTTATATGCCCGAAATCGATTTTTCTGAAGAATTTTTCTAACGCTTTCCCTCTTGCACCCTGTTGAATCACTTATCTTGGTTACACTAGTTTGACCGTGGTCAATAACAGTTAAACAAACATCAAGTTGTGCTGCTTCATCGTATTTACTTGCCGCGTGAGGTTTCTTAAAATTATTTTGAACAGATCCAGTTTCTCTAAATTTTGACATTATTCTTGAAACAGTGCTATGCTGCAAATTTTTTTCTGGATGCCTCTCATTAAAAATGGCAGATACTTGCCGGTGAGGCATATTCTCTCCACAAATTAAGACAATTTCTATTTTTTCTTGAATGGACAACATTGGCGATAACACTGAAAACTATACTTGCGAAAATATTCAAATTTATGACATTTCTTTTATTTATTCGGCACTCTAATTCGTTTTTTTTTCCATAGCCTACTTATAAAATTCAAAATTGCCTTGATATTTTATTGTGGATAAAAAGAAAATGTGTCTAAATTTTGAACTAATCTGATATCTGGGAATTTTATTATAAGTTTTTTAAACTTCTTAGGTGTATGTACTATCAAAAAAATGGAATATCTGACGTCTATCTGTTAAAATTTTTAAATTAGGATAACTTTGCACCACCTGTGTCAAATTTTTTTGCCTCTAATTTTAAATTTCGGAAAAAAATGGCATTCTAGTAAAAAAAAGCTCATACAAACTAAATAAAATATTGAGTATGGTATAAGCAAATAGTTTAATATCCATTAAGCGAACTTACATTAAATAAAAAAAAAGTTAATTAGAAAAAATGGCAAAAAAATCAACTTTGAGCTAGAAAACTGAAACTTTGTATTTAGGCCAAGAATTGTACTAGAAACAACTTTTTTTAATAAAATTTTTTGAAATTCGGTAAAACAATGCCATTTTTCAGCATTTTTTGATTAAAATGTAATTTTTGACAGATACCGAATGACAGATGGTGACATTTGATTATATAATTTTTAGTCTAATTTGAAGCAAAAACGATTGCCCAAATTTAATTTTAACTAACCTCATTAATAAAAAAAAGTTCCATATGGTGCGGACTTTAATGGTGACACTGTATATGGAATAAAAAAAATGTGACCCCGGTAAAGGGGTCCTAATTATCCATTTCACATGTGCAAGGGTCTAACCCATCATGCTATAAAGGCTTTTGTGGTTATACTTTAAATAAAAAAAAAAAAACAAGAAACAAACAGCTTTTTCGCCTATTTTTACTTCACTATTAGGTTTAATCAGTTTAGCGATAACCAGAGCTTATAATATAAATGTATTTTGGTATAATCCATGGTTTAGAGTTAACTGCACATTGAAAAAGCAGCCCTAACTGACGCCGAGTATATTTTCCTTGTAGTTTACCGCACCCATCTGGCCAGGAGTCTACTCGTTTACAGTGTGCCTTAGGTCGGACTCCTACATCGGCTTTGATCAGCAGAAAGACTTCAAATTGGACGTGAAGGAAGCGCCGGCGGAGATCACGGAACATCCGCAATGGGAATTCGAGGACTCTGAAGAGGAAAATCCTCTTGAAAAGGCAGATCAGGAATCTGAGTATACCACGGATGAGGATCTACCCGAGGATGAAGACTAAGTCGTTTGTTGTATTTAAAGGATTTAGGTAATTTTAGCGATACATCCGCATTACCACTTTTTTTTAAACAGATTACAGGGTTAGCCATAAACGGTTGATACAGGGTGTCAATTTAACGTGTTATCATTCTTTAATAATTCTTTAGCTGTTACAAGCCCGCAGAAACAAAAATGTAAATACAAGATGTGTTTTGGTTGTTCAAAATACATAGTGAAATACATAGGGTGTGCTAAAAGGATTTCTTATTAACATATTTACTTTTAAAAATTAAATTTTTGAATATAACACGCCGTTTTGGCTTAGATGAAATTCAAAAAATGTCAATGTCCTACAAATCAAGGGCTCTAGGGATAGGCTATGTGCAAAAGACGGCGAGGTTATTACTAAATTCGACGCGAACGCTTGCGGTGGACAGAATTGTAAGTTCTGTTCAGAAGATACAAAAAAAATGTTTAATTTATTTGAAATTTTAACACCTTATATCCTGGAAAACAGAGCTGCTGCTTATGTGAACTTTTTATCGTAAAATAAATCAAAGATTAATTTAGGGAGGGCGCCAGTATATTAAAAAATACATACTTATAAGGTTCAATGAGATCTTGGGAATCGTACCTTTATAACACTACAACTTTACACTTAACCCCACCTTCCATTTCAAAATTTTATTCAAAGTGGCGCCCTGCCGCCATCTTTGAAAACTGAGTCTAAAATTTGCACTTAAAAAATGGATGAAGGCACCAAGATTTCACTATTCTGGCATTTATTAATCAGAAGGGGAAATATACGCGCACTGTATATTTATCTTTTTACATTTCTCCGTAGGATACATTCACAACTTCGGATTCCAATTATGATGCTTCTGCCCGCGAGCGGCGCTAGTTGAACCTTGCACATAGCTTATGGGAAACAGTAACTTGCTCCTGAAATATGCTATCCATTAAGAAACATCGTTTTCGTGTATCTTTTTTATGGGGCACCCTCTATAGTTTAAAATAATTTTGTCACGTGTATTTTTACCATTTTGTATTTAGATTTTTTTTTGTATTTGTGATAGCTGACGAGATATTGGAGAATTACACGCTAAATGACCAGCCTGCATATCACTTGCATGCTCTTAGGACTTAATCATTCAGTTTTCATGAATTATTATGTTTCTATACCTTTATAGACACTTTCTTGTTCAGTAAACGGTGGCATATCAGCATAATTCTACATGGTACTACAGTAAGAGGTATTTGAAAAACAATGATGTACCACAAGCAACCTTTTACCAATAAGGAAAGTCGTGCCAGACATATTTCTTGTGTCGTTAAATAAGCTTAAAAATGTACGTTATTAAAAAATAATTGATGCTGTTAAAACCTAAGATAATTTTAACGTTTTCTTTGTGTGCTTCTTATTAATGCCAAATAACACTTTCGAAAAAGAAGCAAATAAAGACAAAACGTAGAATTTATGTTAGACGGGGACAGAGCACATGTAGGTAAGTACTGGAAATATTTGTCTGGCATTAATTTCTTAATCAGTAGAAGGTTTATTGTGGTTCATCATTGGCTTTGGGGGATTAAAGGATTTTCAAAATTGTCATAAACGCCCAGGTCAATATTTAAAAAAAAAATGAAGTTGACGATGGTCGCCCGTGCATGAAACGTCGGATTTAAATTTAAAGGACACCACTGGTAGAGCAGAAAATCTTATCATGCCCAAGTGCAATTTATTTACAAATATTTAAACAACAAATAAATATTTTGCATTCAACATTCTTTCTTTCCGGATATGTCCGAAAGTAGTCGGAATTTTTTTTATAATATTAACGCACTTTTATTAAGCACAAAATTGTGCAATTTTACCGCAATTTGACCGACTTTTGGCTTTCAAGCTCCATGTGCATGCCCTCGAATATGAGAAACCCGTATTTAAGTTTACAATTAAATTAAAATGCTGAACAAATATAATAGGCAATCGTTCGACATGCCGAGACATGTGGTCGCTGGTTGGGAGAAAAGAGCCACTCTAACCTGTCTGTTCAAGTCTTTTAACCCTACAATGCATGTTCCTACTTTGTATTGTGTTCCGTAAGTGAACACATCCAAAGACATAACTTATCAATATACTACATATTTTCCATATTTTGTTTACTTGAGAATCGTTCTTTAAACTGTCATTACCATCGTCACGTGCGATAAACGACGACCGTGTCGACCGGGATTGTCTCTGTTCCCACATCGACGTCCTCTTCCTAAATACGGAATTGTTTCTATTGGTTAACCACTCAGGGCTATCTGCCCAATATCCTGTCCCTGAAACGGCGAACCTGAATAATCAGTAGTACAAAAATTATTAATATCATAATTTTGAAAATTTTGTTAAATAACGTTCTATTACTATATTTACCATCTTTAACCATCGTAATCATTTTTATGGAAGTTCTAATCTCCGCCTTATTATTGTCTGTCCAGGAACTACTTTGCTATTTACGCACAAATACGAACTAAATCTTATGGTAGTTCAATATACAGATTTTCTTGTCGATGAGACAAAGCAATGTTGCACCTAAAAGAAAAACAAAAAAGGTAGGCAATTTTTTTAGCTCAAAAAGAATAGTTTACCTGAAACACATCCATCTGATACGGTGAGTCTCCGACTTTTCGCTGCATAGGGCACACCGTCTTGAATTACCGTGTAGTGGCAGTGGCATGTGACTAACTCAGAGATCTTTTAATTTCCGGGGGACATGCACCTTGAAACAATAATTGGGAGAAGAGTATAATTTTTTTTAGGAGAGATTTTTCGTGCTCCGATCAGTCTTAAGGCGCGTATAGATTAGGCGAGACGAGACCGAGACAAGCGCGAGCCGAGAGTGTTCGTGGCTCGCGGTAAATTTTTGGAGCAGCGAGCCTGTCGCGAGCAAACCGCGAGTATTTCCTGATCCATGGGAAGAACGAGCTTGCCACGAGCTACTGACGAATAATTTTAGTTTGAAGTGGGGTGCACTGTAGCTTTTGTTTTTCGGTTCACTTCAGAATTATCGTGATAGCGTATGCTTGACTATGTCTGACAACGAAGAAATTGCTGCGTTATTAACGCTGTGCAGTATAATAATTGCAGATAGTTTACGCCAAAGAAAACGAAATCCTCGTCGATGGTGGCGTGCAGAGCTACACAAAAAGCGTTTGGGTGTCCCCTATACAAATTAATTAGCAACAGCTGATTTTCTTCAGTCCACATTCTCGCGCGACAAAATTTCGTCGAACCTGCCACGAGCGCATACTAATTGATACTACGAGTCCCTTTGAGATCGTGGCAAAAACCGACAGAAAATGGATCGCAACGACCTCCCCCCGAGAGGCTTGCAAGCCGCTTGCGAGACCCTCGCGAGGCCGTACAAATTGCACGAATTTTGTTGGTGGCAGGCTCGGCTCGCGCTTGTCTCGGTCTCGTCTCGCCTAATCTCTACGCGCCTTTAGAACTACAGCGATTCTAAATGATTTAAGTGATAAAACAGCTGAATCTTTGGTGGTATTTTTAAAATTGAAACAACAGACAAACAATATAGTTTCCTGCCTTGTACACGACCATCGGGGGCAATAAATCTCCTTCAGCGTTTTCACACACCATAATACTGATCGGGGCTTTAGAATGTTACTGAACCCTCTCCACACGTTTGGTTCCCCTTGGTACCACGACTTTCTTGGCATCAGGATCATCCTGAATATTAGTCTCATCTTTAACGTTATCAAAAAATTCGACAATTTGATTCGGACCTACCGCCGCTCGTGTTCGTTTTATGTTCGCTGCCAAACGGACACTCAGGTTGTTCCGAATAATAAAGTTATCTAGAAAATCATGTCCGGGAACATTGTCCCTACATTCCTTAACCGTACGACCTCTCCTTTGCAGGTATTTGTGAAGCAATTGGCGAATATCGTTCTTTGTAAACGGGAACCCCCAAAAGCTCACTCTCACTAAAGTCTTTGAAAGTAATTGTTCCTCCTCAGGTGTGAATACGGTTGGGTGACCTAGGGGGCGGTTATGTTGACCGTTCAACTTGTTTTGAAGAATCCCGCGTGGAATTTTGAAGCGTAAACTTGCCGCTTTCTGACTCATGCCGCCCCTAAAGGCCGCCAACGCACGTTGAAGGTCCTCTTTATAGTTCTTGTAGGTACGCTTCTCCACTTTTTTCTGATAGTTTCTATGCATTTTTGCTTACTTCAGACCTGTAACAACGGAGAACCACTGAAAAAAAACGGATAAAATAAAGAAAGAAAAAAATAAAAAATATATATATAATAAGTATGTGACAAACTACCAGAGTAGGCCGAAGTGCCAAAGTAACCCCGTTTTACGGTACTTTATTTACCAAAAACACAGGTTTAAAAATTTTGAGAGAAATTTCAATCTTACACTTTTCATTGACTACAAAATGTAAACCTTAATCTGTTACTCTAGACCTATATTTTAAGTTTACACCCGGACTTCTATGTCAAGTTACTCCGCGGACTCGTATTTCGCTCAAAGGACACGCTGCTCTTGTAAGACCTACGAAGGAGATTTACGACCGTGTGTTTCCTGAGAAACAGCCAGCATTCTGGCATTAAATGACGTATGTAGCATAAAAAAAATATAAGATATCCTACTTCACAGGCCATAAAACGCGGCTGCAGCTACACCGCTGTCGAACAATCGAAGCAGTAAAGTTGCAACAATCGCAGGAAACTGCCGGTTCTTCTTTATGTACCCGTTTCCTTCTACGCGTTAGCCGCATGCGTTATCTGTGAACGACTCCGATCGTTGCGACTCTACTCTGTCCCTATAACCTATTTGCATCTTATCTAACATAAACAAAATATTTTTGGCGATGAATTCTGATATGGACAAAATTATTCCTGAAAAGTGCAGCATCAATCTCAAGAAATGAATGCCACTATGATTGGCCAGCTTAGGGCCAAATTTCGATAACGCCACAGATTTTTATTAGGGATGACGTTGGAGTTTCGGCTACCAAAGATCAGGTGTCGATGCTTTCCAACACCGACAACGAGGTCTGTGAATTAACATAGCCGACGAGTTCGTATAAACGTATTAATTACTACTATACAGTGCGTCCATAAAGTCTTGCACAAATTCATTTAAAATTCAGGTATTTACTTTTTAAAAACGCTCGGACACGTCAATTAGTACTTTTGTTTGTGCATTTTTTAACGTAAAATGTTTTTATACAGGGTGTCGCACGTATGAGGTATGAGGTCATCAATAAATGTGTTTAAAATAAATTTTCAAACGTCAATATTTCGGAAACCGTGATTTCCAGAGGTGTTAAGTGTTCATCATAGAATTCAAAATTGATATAATATACAGGGTGTTCCATTAAAAAAAATCCTTGATGACCTCATACCTCATACGTGCGACACCCTGTATAAAAACATTTTACGTTAAAAAATGCGCAAACGAAAGTACTAATTGACGTGTCCGAGCGTTTTTAAAAAAAGTAAGCCCCTGAATTTTAAATGAATTTGTGCAAGACTTTATGGACGCAGTGTATACACCTACTAATATATTGCTAATTAAGATTTAGATGCAGGTCTTATTAAAAATAAGCCGTCACTGACTGACTGTTAATAATTATGCCACTCAGTTTACTGAACAATAAATCTTCTTTTTATCGTTATAACGTATTAACTCAAGAATACCTTTTTTTATGAGATGTAAATTCGAAATCTTCGTGATTTATAGTTTATATTTTCGAAAATTATATTTATATGTTGGAATAACTTTGATAAAATTACCTAGAACCGTAGATATTTAAGAAACATTATTTTATGTTTCTTTTTATACAATTTTGTTTTGTTTCTTATAAAGATTAGCAATGCAATAGACATATTTACTTGACTTTTGACAGCTGGCGTGGGTTACTTCTAATTCTTACTTTTCGTCGGATTATCAAATCATAAATAGGTGACTATCAATTTTAAATGTTTGATACTCACCGCATTTTATAAGAAACCGTTACCTAGGTACTATCATGGGTGTCGTTAACCATTTTTATAGGAGAAGGCAGTAGTTCTCGCACTTACTTTTCTTTAAAAAATTATTTTAACCGATGATAGATTGAACAAACCACAAACGATTTGCAAAATGCAAAATTTTACCAAAACACCTCTGCTGAAAAATATGATAAAACACAAATTGGCCACTAAATTGTGTCTCTGCCCCAATTGAACCAACGCTGTAGGTACCTTTTACCGTTTTCCAGATCACATTGCCACCCAGTAGGTATCGGGGTAAAGGTAAACAAAATTCTCGGTGAGTATGGATTTGAAGAAAAACAGAAATAAATAAGGTGGAACTAATTAACTTTTCATTATTGTAAAAGAAACGAAAATCAACGTCTCGGTCTCAGTATTTATTTTTGGTGACGCGTTTCGCCCTATAGGGGCATCATCAGACCTACAAATACAATCACCTAATGCACAGAAGATAAAATAGAACACAATATTTACCTTAAAAATATGGTCTAGTCACACTAAACCCGTTCACAGTACGGGAAAACAATAGAAAAATATTAAAAACATTAAAAAACATCAAAATACATTAAAAAATATAGACACGAACGTCTTTACAACACATCAAAACAATATTAAAAGTTAGGTTAAGCTAGCTAAATAAAGTCAAAACAGAAAATATCGGAAAAAAATTATAAAAAATGTATTACTTAAAATTGATTGGAACCTAGTACCTTGAAGGTAATAGTCCGATATTCTGACCACTACACTACGGAAGCATTCATACTTGGACAGGGTTTATGTGTCATTAAAATTCAATAAATTATTAAAAATCAGACCCGTCTCAAAATTAAACACATCGTTTACACAGTTTAAAATTGGACTTTTCTTGGCTTTTGTTATTTCCAACTTCTCCAACAAATCCAATCTCTTACCCTTTGAGCACTCGTGTAAGACAGTAATGCCCTCTTAAGAGAAAGAATGTTTGCTCACCAGCAAGTGAGTGGCGAAGGCGGAGTTGGTCTCTGTAACATCCGACTTTTCGAACTTCTTGACCAGGCTAGTGTTCCTGTACCCTGGTGGATATTTTCCTCCCCGATTGCCCTACATAAACTGAGTTGTAGTCCTCACACTTTAAAGAGTAAACCCCTGATTTTGATAATATATCCATTTTGTTCTTAACGTTAATTAAATGTTTACCCAATGTATTTACCGTTCTGTAAGCAATAGAAAAATCATATTTTTTAAAAAACTTCCCCAACTGAATTGAGATATCTCCCAGAAACGTGAGACACTTAAAATTGTTAGCCTTAATTTTTCTTTCGGGGAATTTAATGTGGTAGGACAACTTGTATCTATTGACAAATCTATTAAATATTTTGATGATTAAAGAAATAGAGAACCCATTGTTCATCGCTAACTGTTTAATTATGTTAAATTCGGTCATGAAAGCCTCTTTTGAAAGGGGCAGCTTGAAAAGTCTATATAGGAGGGAGTTAAACACTGCAAACTTATGTTGGGGTGCGGAATTAGACGAGAACTGGATAACATTATCTGTTGAGGATGGTTTTCTGTAGATTTGGAACTCAATGTTGTTCCGTTCTCTGATCAACAATAAGTCCAGAAAAGGAAGCTTACCGTCCACCTCTCTCTCGATCGTAAATGCTATGTTTCTATGTAATGTGTTAGTAAAATCTAAAAAATCGGCGAGTTCACCTTCATCACCCCCATCATATCTTCTCATTCCATAAACTGTTACTGACTCGGAAATCGCTTATATTTCAAATACCCTTCTCAGTATAGAAGTTTGAAAAAATATATTTTTTTCTAAACAAATTGAGGGTTTAAAATGTTTTCTAACACCCTAAAAGGTTTTTTTTGTATCGATTACTTTCTCGAATCGGTTTATTCATCGAGGCATCTACATGATATGCATTTAAAATATACCAATTCAAGAAAAAACGTAACGTGTGAACGAGCTGTTTTGCATCCGTTTTGCATCGATTCGTAAAAAATACCGATACAACAACAAACCGTAACATCTAAATGGACTGTTAGACGCAAACAAGTTTTAATGATAGGCCGTAATTCCAAGGGCGCACTCCTGAACCAAATTCAAGTAGAAAAGTTCATATAAACATGTGTCCTAAAAAGTTTGGTTTTTAAGATACAGAAGTCAAAGTTTAAAAAATAAATCGCTGTTTTGTTAATATCTCTTTGGAAATTTTATATTGTTTTCGGCTTAAGCAGTTAAAAATACAACTTTTTTGTCTCTTGATATTTTTTTGTATCTTACTTCGTTTTAGAGAAAAAAATATAAAAGCCACTTCATGTCGAAAAATTTTTTTTCTCGACAACGAAGTAAGATGCGAAAAAATATCAAGAGACAAAAAAGTTGTATTTTTAGCTGCTTAACCCGAAAACAATATAAAATTTTTAAAAAAGTTATGAACTTACATTTTTTTTTGTCGATATTATTCGTGAGACTGCCCCCCGGGATGCCACTGGAACTCATAATTATCATTTAGTTAGTGCTAACTTAGCGTCTTGTGACAACGAACAACACTGCCAAATTTCAGATATTAATAAAAAAATCGATTTTTTTTTAAACTTTGACACTCTGTATCTAGAAAACCACTTTTTAAGACACATGTTTATATGAACTTTTCTACTTGAATTTGGTTCAGGAATGCGCCCTTGGAATTACGGCCTATCATTAAGTAGGACCCTGTAGGACGTGTCTGCAAACTACAAACGTTCTTCTTTACATCCCTAGTTCATGCAATAAGGGGCACACTAGTCGAATATTTATGGCAGCTTCATTTCACGAAAAAATATCCTTACAAGTGTGGAGGTCGCCAAATACCATCAGCCTTCGTTCAACCGTGCATATCTTCCTCTCTGTTTCATTTTTTTTTTGTAACATTTTATTTGTTAAGATATCGACCAAAAATATAGATCCAAGAAGTTTTGTTGGGATTTGGGTCAGAAAAACGAAGGAAAAAAACTTTTTCCCATATGCCAACGTTTCGCTTTTATTTTAAAGCATCTTCATAGGCTCTACAAAAAGTTATTCTGTTTACATACAAATTTAATATAAGAGCAAGGATTGATTTTTAAGTACAGTTGAAATATTATTATTACTTTCTAAAATTATAATAAGTTTAATAAGCAGAAAATAGATAGGTACTTGTCATAAAGATTTCATTTTTTCCCCTATTTTAAAAACGTTGTTATCTTAAAAACATCCAATTAACATCAAAACACTATAACAAAACAAAAACAATAAAAACAGAAAAAAGGAAGAAAAACATTACGGGACTTACCGAGAAGTAGTTTTCCAGAGTCAAAACTTAAAATTAAAAAACACAAGAAACATAGGTACAGGGTCTTCCAACGAGGACTGAACAGGGGCTCATTTTTGAGCTTCCTTGTATTTAAAGAAAAATTCAAAATAACCAATCGATGTACTTCTTCCTGCAGAATTCAAAAATGAAACCAAAAATTTATTTGAACCAGAAACAAAAGAGTTACGCTATGGATAAGGTGTTTTTTAAATGGAACATAGCTTTTTTAATACGATTTTTGGAACGAGTGATTTTTTTTTTGTCCGTTCTGATTAAAATATTTAATATTGTGACAGCTATTTTTATTAAATTTTAATGTTTTATCCAGTATAATTTAACTTTAACCTGTTTGAAACATACACTAGGTAATAAAGGTATAATCACCTTTGAATCCTTCAAAGTCAAAAAATTTGACAAATTTACTATAATATCCTTGCTTCTCTTGCATTTTCTTGGCATTTGTAGAACAAGATAACAATCTGCAATCTCTCATCTAATGAATATTTCATTTCGGCAATATTATAGTAAATTTGTCAAATTTTTTGACTTTGAAGGATTCAAAGGTGATTATACCTTTATTACCTAGTGACCTAGTGTATGTTTCAAACAGGTTAAAGTTAAATTATACTGGATAAAACATTAAAATTTAATAAAAATAGCTGTCACAATATTAAATATTTTAATCAGAACGGACAAGAAAAAATCACTCGTTCCAAAAATCGTATAAAAAAAGCTATGTTCCATTTAAAAAACACCTTATCCATAGCGTAACTCTTTTGTTTCTGGTTCAAATAAATTTTTGGTTTCATTTTTGAATTCTGCAGGAAAAAGTACATCGATTGGCTATTTTGGATTTTTCTTTAAATACAAGGAAGCTCAAAAATGAGCCCCTGTTCAGTCCTCGTTGGAAGACCCTGTACAATAGGTTTTTCCGTCAAACATTAAACAAAGGACGGTACACACACATTAAAATAAGTTAAAAACTTCAAGTTCACTCTTTAGTCCAATAAACGGAACGCTTAAAAAGGAATTTTAGTTAGAAAGCTGCTTTTTCGATTGAAGGTACATTTTAATGTTTGAAAAGACACTTCAGTGTTATTTTGTGTCCAGTCCTTGCACGAGAGCTAAAAACCCCTTCAATTGGGGTTGAAAATATATTTTCGGGTTATAACTTTTAAATGAAAAATAATATGAAAAAAAGTTTCACCCAAATGTTGTAGAGCATTAAAATTTACACTAAAAAGGTTATTACTACTTTTTTCTAATCTATAAATCTAAAAGCCATAAGAGGTTCGCAAATTTCAAAAACAATTTTTGGTCAGGTCTTTAATAAATGGGACCTAAATATCGATATGGCATCACTGTCGTATTTGGAAAAGAGTTGCAGTGTCTAGTGAAGTATTTATCGGGTTTTTAGATGGCAAATGATTTTTTGCGGATACAGGGTGCACAAATAACATTTATATCTATATTTTAGGTGAATGTGAAATTTGGTTAGTAGATAGCCAATACCTCGGAACAGCACATAGGGTAGTTTTCATTTCGAAAATTTTAAAAACAAAAAATATTACTTTACTTTAGAAAGAGACAATGTAAGAGAAGAGATCAAAATCTGAGTAAGTGATAAATTTCACTGCACATTTATTAAGTACTTCATACTATTTTTCATATAAGTGATACCTACTATAGGAGTGTATATTAAATTGACACACCATCAATTATTGGCATCCAAAAAGTTGCTCTAAAAAAACTGTTTAAAACTGATTTTTTGCCTTGCTCTTCTAACCTACGAAAATCGTTTAACCTTAATATATTCACAGTTGACTGGCAATGGGCCATATTATTATTCAAGATACACCCTCAATAAAAATATCATATTATATATAAAATAATAATAAACCATTCAAAAATTTTGGCTTAGTTTTTATACATACCTTTCACAGGGTTATTCAAACAATATTTCACAAAAATGTTTCACTCATAAAAACCTCAAAACAGTACAAAAATAACATACTCTAATAAATTAACGTACCTACCAAATAACTTTTTTTTCAGACACCCTTATATAGGTAGAGTCTCAGCCAGACGATGGGCAGTATTGCCAAGTTGAAAATTTAATGCGTTTGTGAAATTTCGAAGACGCCGACCAACCCTCAAAGTTCACATGATTCTAAAGCCACAACTTTTAGAGATATCGTAAAAATGATCTAAACGTTATTATTCAGATTTAAATGCTTTACAACTTTTATCTAAAACCTTTTTTTCTAGTGTTTTTTGTTTTAAAGCCACGGGTCAAAAAAACATTTTAAAGTAATTTTCCATCCCTTATGCAAGGGTTGAATACAAAATAATACCGAAGTGTCTTTTCAAACATTAAAATGTACCTTCCACCAAAAAAGCAGCTTTCTAACCAAAATTCCTTTTTAAGCGTTCCGTTTATTGGACTATCTTGGCAAATTCAACACTGAGTGCAGGATAATGTTACTGTTGGGTTCGACAGAGAATTTTTTTGTGGTATTTTTTAACTTCTTTAACATAACAAAATATAATAGTGTCAATACACGCCAATATATTGAAAATCTTAGCACTTCCTATTTTAATTTAATTGCAGGGCTGTCAACTTAATTGCTATCTTATTGTTTTAACGAACATTCTAATATGTACTAATTAACTTTTTCAAAATTTATGTGAAGGTCTCCTTTTATTATTTTTCTTGGAATAATTGATATCCTTTTTATCGTCATAATATTTAACAACACTCATTGCAGGGAAAGCCAAAAAACGGAAAGAAGTTAAAAAAAATACCACAAAAAAGTTCTCCGTCGAACCCAACAGTAACATTATCCTGCATTCAGTGTTGAATTTGCCAAGAGTGAACCGGAAGTTTTTAACTTATTTTAATGTGTGTGTACTGTCCTTGCTTTAATGTTTAGACGGGAAAACCTATTGTACCTATGTTTCTTGTGTTTTTTAATTCTAAGTTTTGACTCTGGAAAACTACTTCTCGGTAAGTCCCGTAATGTTTTTCTTCTTTTTTCTGTTTTTGTTTTGTTGTAGTGTTTTGATGTTAAATAAATGTTTTTAAGATATTAACGTTTCTAAAATTAGGGGAAAAATGAAATCTTTATGACAAGTATCTATTTTCTGCTTATGAAACTTATTATAATTTTTAGAAAGTAATAATAATATTTCAACTGTACTTAAAAATCAATCCTTGCTCTTATGTTAAATTTGTATGTAAACAGAATAACTTTTTGTAGAGCCTATGAAGATGCTTTAAAACAAAAGCGAAACGTCGGCATATGGGAAAAAGTTTTTTCCTTCATTTTTCTGACCCAAATCCCAACAAAACTTCTTGGAAACATATAGTACTGCGGGTCGCTAACCTCACTAAGTAACAAAAATATAGACTCTAAATATTTAAAGGATTGCCGGTCAAAACCTGCTAGGTGATAATAATAATAATAATAATAATAATAATAATAATGTCTTTATTGTAATTTAAGAAAAAGAAAATTACAAAAGGCGAAGTTGAAGCAAATACTTTCTCCAAGATTGCGCATTTTTGCATTTTTCAATTTCCTTATTATTGTCGTCATGTAACCTTTCAAAATAAAAAAAAAAGGTAATTAAAAGCGATCGTGAGTGTTTGGGTAATTTAATATGGGTGTGTTCCGACTTTATGGACAATCCGATTCTCAGGATTATCCTAAATATCGTTAAGGTAAGTAAGGCGTTGGTTTTGTAACGGTCATATAAAATTATACAAAAAGAATATTAAAAAGCGTGCAATATAATATTGACCCCCAATCATTTCAGAACCTTTTAGTAAAAAAATATTTCCTGTAGATCTATAAATAAACAACGTATAAATATGCGACATAGCGAGCAACGTCGCAGAAGTTAAAATATTTGTTATCATTTATGAATCCGTTAACAATATAGCTTAAAAATTGGTAATTTATTAATTCACTAGGCCATTCTAATATTTACATTATTTTTTTAATGTTTTTATCAACATACAAAGAGTGTAATCACTTTTAAATTTTACATATAAATTTGAGGCGTTCAAACGAACATTCCCAGATCAGGCCCTGTGGAGACCCCTAGGCAGTCAAAGTCTCAGAGCCCCTCTCCCCCATGCAACTTATAATACGTTTTTAATTTTACCGTTCAACAATTTTAAAAAGTCAACTTTGTTACACAAAATAATTTTAAACATTCACTTTCCTTAAATTTTTTGTGGTGAAATCTTTCAGGATATCTTAAAAGTTTGCAAAACATCGTATTCAGTGGCCATAATAGCAAGCGAGCTCAGTCGTACTTGGGTCATTGAAGACAGCAGTACCCTTGTGACCATGAGACACCTATAACTTTTTAAGGCTGTCATAACATTTGGGAACGTTGATTTCACCTTATTTTTAAAAATAAGCAAGATGCTGACACTGTCTTATCTTTATCAGCTTTGAAGTCTTGTAAATGTGATACGAAATACTTGAAATGAACCACTTCTTCTACAAACTTCAACTCGATGTTCTCAGGACAACTATTCGTAAATCTTTGGGCCGCTTCTTTGATTTCGACGTTTGTTTTTGATGGATATGTGGTGAGCAATCCAAATAACAAATGAACTTTGTTCCATGCTTTCATTCGACGTGAAGGCTCTGTACATAACCTATCTAGTATTGATAGGTAAGTTTCAATCTTGAACTTTTCTCTTCCTCGAAGCACAACACACTCTTCCGCATCACCATCTTCGTGAAGTATTTTTCTAACGTGCCTGCGCCTCGTTTAGTCACTATACTGCGCATTGGTCTTCTCATTTGCCTTCCTCTCGTAGTCATCAAACATTTCTCTTTGTGTAGTTACAAAATTGATCAGTGATTTCATAAGATCAACGGCTGTTTGGTCTCAGGTTGAAAATTGGTACAATAAACCGAAAGTTGTCAGTTCGAATCCGGCTCGACTCTAGAAATTGGCTCCTGCTCCCGGTGATACACAATACGATACGAATGCCGACTCTGACAGAACATTTTGACAAATTGGTTACACGATCATGTTATGCATGCAATTCCCACAAAGCTTATAAACTACCTAGAGACCTACGTAGGGTGTAACCTTGAGCCTAATGATTAGATATAATCAAAAAATTCAATAATTAAAAGTAACTATCTTTCCTGAACTTCTACAATTAAATACGAATTATTTTCCAGTTAAACCCTTCTAAAAAAGATTTGCTTAAAACGTAGTAGTAAGAAAAATAGAAGTAATAGACGTACGTCTCCCTGAAATAACGCACCTGATCCTGGAGGCTTCGGCTGAATTGGGCTGAAACTTTGGGATATGATGACTTATGTGATGCTGATCAAAAGCTTTCATGACACCAACGTGATCCTATGACCCGTTTGTGAGATAGAGACTTGAAAAGTTAGGTATTATTGCAGAGGATGCGTAAGTTAACGATCCGTAAAATAATTTGAGGCGTAAAATTACTTTATCGGGTTGTGCTCATGCAATTTTCGTCTTCCTGCGAAATCTTCAGTTATGATATTTTCGAAAATGTTTACAACAAAAGAAGAGCATAATTTTATTTATTTAATACGATACTATATTTAAAAACTAGAATTTTTGTTTCAAAATTTATATTTACGATTTATTTTGAATTATAACTTTGTTTTATTTGTAAATATTTTGTTTAAAATAATAGATAATGGTGCTTCTCTTATGAAGGATTTTCATTTTCCTTAATTTATACAATACAATACAATACAATACAATACAATCAACATCAAAAAGCATTTTTATATCATGGGATATAACAATGACGATAAAGCAAAGATCATCATTGTTATATTGGGATATAACATTGTGACTCGACGAAATGCATCTTCAAGCAACGGTAAACTATTGCAAGTTTTGTTTTTCCACACTAAACCTCATTGCAACTCGCACATAATCGATCAATACATTAGGCTAGGCATTGCCTTTCACTTGTATTTGATAGTTGTAGCCAATTTGTATGTGAGTTTGTGTAATGAGTTGGTTTGTGGAAAGGTCTGTTGTTTTGTAGTAATTTTTGATTTTTTTTAGAGATGAATTCTTTAATTGTCTCCATTTTGAGTTCTCTATGGAGGACTGATTGGTGTGTAGCGAGGGGCGTTAGCGATAGCCCTTTGTTTTGCAAAATTTGCAGTTTTTTGTGTCGGTAGTTCGGTGCGGTACACCAGGTGGGTATACCGTACGTTAGTACAGATCTGACCATGATCTTGTAAATATTTGTTTTTGTGATCATATCTATTTTGCTATTTTTACAATACAATGGATATATGGCTAGAAGTTGTCCGTGCGCTTTTTTCAGCCTGCTGTCCGTGTTCCTGTCGAAGTCGAGATCCAGGAATTTGATTTTATCGGGCCCGTTGATTGGCAAGTTTTTGACACGTATGCGAATATTTGGCAACCTGACTCTCGACTTCGTGAAAAAGATGGCCTGTATTTTTGCGTTATTTAGACTGATTTTTCAATCATCGATCCAATTTGCATGGCGTTGTAACAGTAGTTCTCCGGTGACCCGGTCAGGTCTCCTAAACAACGCAGTGATCGCCGTGTCGATGTCGTCGGCAAACAGATTTATTTTGAGATTCCTGTGTTTAGCTATTTCCGCGGTAGGTACTCCAGCAATGATGTTTTTTGTTGATAAAAAAATATTGTATAAAGCTTCTGTCCTCCAGGAAGGACATAATTGTTTTGGTGAGATAAGGGGGTGAGCGTGATTTTATTAACTTTAACAGTAGGCCGTCGTGCCAGACTTCATCAAAGGCTTTTCTAATGTCGAAAAAGATCGCTCAGATGCCGTGTTTTTTATTGAATCCGTTTTGTAATATCCACCGTCAGTCTCGTGGTGGTTTGGCGCACCGTGCAATGAGCAGGTCGAAAACCGAACTGCTTTGGTGTCATTGCAACTCAAACCTAATTGCATTATGTGTAAGTATTTATCGCTATTTTTACAAGATGGCGCCACGTACAGACAAACGGAGATGGAACGCTGTCTCAAATCAGGTACCAATGTCCAATAGACAGATAGGTTATGTTGAGGCTTTCCTTTCTTCTGTGTTTCCAGGGAATACAACAAACTTGTAGATGTTTTATTTGCTATATTTGTAATCGGGTAACAAAACACATAACAACTTTAGCAGATATTGAATCTATAATGAAAATTATTTAGGCTATAGACTGGCTTTACTTTATATTAATAAGTAAGCACTACCATAAGCTTTATTTTACAAAAAAACAATTATGTCTTAATAACCAATAACGTAAACGAAAATAACATAACCTCAAACTTGTTCAGACTCCGATAAAATATTTTTAGGAAACACTTATCTCTTATATGTGACTGTAAATGGGTCAATAATATCACCAATAATATAAATAATTTGAAGAAAATGCTTATTTGTCGCTTATAAACGTGTACCAAGGCTTGCAAAAATCTCTTAAGGGATGTTCAATGCAATCTTTCTTTGTTTGGAAGAGGTTTTAAAAAACACGTCCTTTGTGACGTCATCACTTAGGCTGTCTAACCATGTCGAACCATTAAAAACCAAACGGACTCTAACCGTTTGCCGGGCCCGAGGATCGAACCCGCGCTACACTAGTCCCTGTGTATCCTAAAGCCTAACCGTTAAGGTTACATGGTACAATATTTACAGGACGTTACAAAAAACATGAGGAAACGGTTGGGGGCATAATCCTCACATAAAATATGTATCTGATTCGTTTCGCAGCTACTGGGTGTTTTAAAAAATCGGTATTTTCGAAATATTAAAAAAATTATACTGATGAGATTAACCCTCCGTCCGTCGCAACCGGCCTGACAGGCCAGCTTACGCTGTTATCATTAATTTTTTCTATTACAGACCGCACAAGCGCTTACCCTTCCTAGTATGCCCTTATCAATATAAGATCTTTCGAAATCTGATGTCAAGTTTTCAAAATTCAAAATGGCGGATCCAATATGGCGACTATTGGAACGCAAAATCTTAGAATTGACCATTATGTTTTCAACTTGTCTGAAAGTTGACGTACGGGGTATTTTCAAAGTCGTTGAAATTTGAATTACGGGGGTTTTTAGGGTCGCTGATTACAAATTTGACATTTATTTTTGAAAAAACAAAATGTCGGATTCAAAATGGCCGACGAATTTCAAAGGAGCGACTCCGTTCTTCACAAAAATAAGTGTAAGAGGGTTTTCGGGGTTGCTGATTACGAATCCGCAATTTTTTTTTTCCAAAAACTGATATCAAATTCATAATCAGCGACCCTAAGAACCTTCTTCATTCAAAAACCTCGAAAACGCCCGTACGTCAAGTTTCAGACAAGTTACAAATATAATGGTCTATTCTGAGATTTTGTCTTCGATTAGTCGCCATATTAGATCCGCCATTTTGAATTTTGAAAATTTGACATCAGAATCGTAATCAGCGACCCCAAAAACTTTAAGCCAAGGTTTAATAATAATTATTTTTTATCTACTTCTCGAGTAAATACAGGTGTGGCCTGTCAGGAACATTGCGACCGAACTCGTTAGTTTTAGGGTTGCGACCGACGGAGGGTTAAATCAAATTTAGGCTATTAGAAACTTGCAACTATAGACACTTTCTGAGATATTAATACGATGAATGTAACTTACTAGACCGGACTTCCAGTTCCTGACTTTTATTTATTTTTATTCTATGGCAATCTATGGTAAAACATAGATTTACACAAAATCGCCATTATTTCGAAAATGGCAGGTAAAAGTGCTGAGAAACATTTTAAAATTACAATTGAACGGGGTTTTAACCTGTAGATTAGGAAATTAAACCCACCAGTGGCGTGCCACTTTCCCTTTAAAGCACTTTAAAGAACGTAATTCTAAGTCCAGTTGTGTAAATTAAATTTATCTGATTGATATGTCAGACAGTGCACACAGTTCCAAGTTTGTAACATCCCAAATTTAATTTAAATATCGTAAGTAGTTTTTTTTTCATTCTTATTTTTATGTGAAAAATTGTCATATTTTAAACGTAACAGACCAGTGTACACATGTAAAGGGCATTTTAAATTTGAATTCCAATTCGCCCTTTTTGTTCCATTCCAATGTATGAGCCTTGCTCCTTATACTTCTAACTTATACAACTAACCTAACTGTGTGTACCTAGACAGTGCATTTCGAACGTATTTTGACTTTGACTTGGACCTCACGCTTTGTGAATTTCGTGTTAATATATAATTAATTACTTACATTAATTATTGGTCATGACAAAAGAAAGTTGTATTTTTTTTAAATTCAATAATTGCATTGCACAAGTTTTCCAAGAAACTGTGAACACAATACTATTATATGATGTCGAACAAAATGTGTTTTTTTTTTTGGTACACCATGTATAGTAATAAATAGTTTTAAAATGTGTATTGTGTAAACAGTTACATTCTTATTCCATATTTACAAGTGAAAGTTTGATATTTCTAAATTACGCTTTTAAAATCAGGATTTTTCTTGAACCTTCTTAATATCGTAGCGATAACAAGTCTCGCCATTTCTGTAAATCTGAGTTGCTGGAAAGTAAAGAAATATATATTTTTTACACCACCTTTGTTGATTAGTTTAAATATTGAGATTAAAAAGTAATGAATGGTATTTATATTAACTTAACTAAGATAGCAGTGAAGTTTCTCCAAAGATGTGTGATGTTTCTTAAATGGTTATTGGGTTATTATACTAAATACCGATTTACAATATTTATATTTATATAAAATATATCTATATAACTGAGATTTTTTTTTAATTTCAATATTAATATCCCTGCTTACCCTTAAGGGGTTACATACCTTCAGTTGCAGGAAACAATATAATAAATTAATAGAGTACCCGCCCGCGACGTACGTACGCAAACCCTTACCATTAAAAGAGCAGTGTATGAGATGTATATTATTACATATATAGGGAAGTATAATACGAGACGCTTGGTCTAGCTGGATTAGCTGGAAGTTTAACTATAGGTATTTATGTAATTTTGAAGCAAGCATATTATGCCAATTAAAAAATCGGGCGACTTTTAGTCCAACTGGTAAGAATAAGTACTTACCTAATTTACAAACTCTCCTAGGCCTAAAATGCATAAAATAAAATAGGTAGGTAAAACTATACAGTGTGTATCAGCCAAATGGAATAAATTCGATAATAAATACATGGGGGCGTTTCCGAAGAAACGCTCGAACACGTCGATTAGTATTTCTAGTTGCGCATTTATTTCAATAACAACTTTTTATACAGGGTGTGTCATGTAACAGTGGCCAATACTCACTTTCTTATTTTAAATGCAACACCCTGTATATCATTCAACTTTTGGATTTTTCAGAAAATTTTAGACATATTTAATGTAGGTACAATATCCTATACCTATCTTCAACTGTTTCGGAAATATTAAGTGTTTTCAGAGTTATTGCAAAAATTAACAACACACTAATAAACTAATAAGTAATACTGTTTATTTCTTGATAATGTAAAAAACAAAAAAAAAAAACATTATTGTAGGAGATGTTGAAAATGCTCGCCGCGAACGTTTTGGCAACATCCTAATCTTAAATAGAAATTTCTTCTAACGTTACTAAACATCTCGGGCGTGACCGATCTAATCGCAAGCGTTATTCGTCTTCTTAAGTCAGCTAATCAGGGGATCGTGCTGGCCATTTCATCGATCCACGCCTTCCTATCCACCGATTTGGAAATACTCGGTTGAGGTACTGCTGGACATTGATTTAGTAATGGGGCGGTGCTCCATTTTTCTGAAACCCTATTATATTCGCTGAAAGTTGTGAGTTTGCTGGATCAGGATATAAATTTGTCAAAGTTTGCAAGACATTATTTTGGAGCAATGCTAAATAATTATCGCCATCTAAAATTGCCATTATTGAAAAAGGAACCTATGAAAAGATCTCCAACAATTCCTGCCCAAACATTAACCTTTTCAGGATATTGCGTATGTTCTTCTCTCGTCCAGAGAGGATTTTCCGTAGACCAATAGCGGCAATTCTGATGATTAGCATTACCGTGAAGTGTAAAGGTGCACTCATCAGAAAGCAAAACATGTTCTAATTGGATCACATTCTATCTAACATTCCCATCATTTTTGTTTACAAAATTTACTAATTGCCCCTCGAGTTATAGGCGGCAAATTTGGAAATTTTTCATGAAATAAGCGAGCAACTTCCATTTGTGTCCGTGTTTTATCTCCATAACCAATCATCTGTAGAATTGTTATTTTGTGCATTTCTGTTAAATAAACTATTTTTCTGATATGCAGTTAACGAAATTCAAACGACTATAAAGCTGGATTTATAAACTCAAAAAGTTGGTGAGGTTGAAGTTATGATCAAGTTTGTGAGGTTAGATATTCCGAATTCCGAGCATAAAAATTGGTTATCTTAAACTACCCGGGAAGTTTTCGAACCTTTCATGAGCTTTAGATAAACAACATGAACGAGTGTATAAATGGAACTGAGTGTTCCCTTTAGTTTAAATTGAAATCCTATTTCCAACACCAACTGAACCTCAACCTCGCCAACTTTTCGAGTTTATAAATCCAGCTTAACACTGACAACTACTGTCATGCAGACAGACAACAATTTGCTAAGGTCGGGCGCTTTAAACAAAAGTAAACAAAACTATTTATACCTTTTTTTTATTTCATATAAGTAAAAACATTTTAACATCAATTTTCAACATCTCCTACAGTAATGTTTTTTTTCGGTTTTTACATTATCAAGAAATAAATAGTATTACTTATTAGTTTTTTAATGTGTTCTTAATTTTTGTAATAAATCTGAAACACTTAATATTTACATAAAATATGTCCAAAATTTTCTGAAGAATCCAAAAATTGAATAATATACAGGGTGTTGCATTTAAAATAAGAAAATTAGTATTGGCCACTGTTACATGACACACCCTGCATAAAAAGTTTGAAAAAAATGCGCAACTAGAAATACCAGCGGATGTGTCCGAGCGTTTTTTCGGACACGCCCCCATGTATTTAATATCGAATTTCTTCCATTTGGCTGATACACACTATATACTACAATCGCAAAATAATTGACAATAAAACAGTAGTTAGACAAATTTTGTTCTGCGACAGCGTTATTGGGTAAGGTTTAGCGCTATCGTCGTGCTGCAGTGTTGGTGCGAAAACTCCTAATGCGAAAATGATCTATTTTTAGTTCGTCTATTGGCCGCAGCAGTATTGTAGGGGGCGCTGTGCAGCTGTTGCGTGTCTTCTTCGGCTTCGTGCTTGCGTGCGCGCTCTGTTTCTGCCTACCATCATCATCATAGGCGATCGAGCCCATGCGAGCCCTTGCTGTGGGGGCCCGAGGGCAGAGACGGCGAGCGGCACTCGCCCCCCAGGCTGTGGGGGCCTTGGGCTCCCGAGCCCCTAAATTTGTTCCTCACTAAGAAATTGTCACAATTAAGGGTGCGCGAAGAAAAATGATTATCATCGATTCACCCACTTTTAGCTTAAATAAAAGCATTTCAAACCGCTTGGAAAGATTGTGCATTAACAGGTCGTTACATATACAGGGTATTCCATTCTCGATGGTACGTTAGAAGTATCTGGAGAGCGAAAAGAAAAATAATTTTGAAATTTTCACTACGGCCATAGGAGACTGCTCTAATATTCCCTCGACTAAAACTTGTCTACGACACTGAACGTTGGTTAGAAGCAATAAGAAAGCGCGCGAACGCCTTTAGACAACGGTTTTTCCTACCTACGTTGCCAAATTGAGTAGAACAAGTACCTACCGGTAAAGTCCTTAATGACTGGAGAACGAAAAGAAAAATAATTTTGAAATTTACCCTGTAGTTTATTTTATTTTTAGATTCTACGAAGCAATCTAGGTTTTTTTTGTATAGGATATTTTTCCATTTCTCTTGCCGTTTCTTAAATAATAATTATTTTGTGTCTTTTTTTGACCGAAACTATGTGAATTAAAACTTGAATATTTTCGTCTATAGATGTCAAATCAACGAAACATTTTAACATCATTTAGTCAGCATCTGGTACTTTAATTTTGGTAACATAGGATCGCCGACTTCTATACAGAGTGTCCTCAAAATTAATTGCAATTCAGATTTTATAAGTTTATACAGGGTGGTACCATTTAAAAAAAGTGACTTTTGGTCAAATTTATAAAATCTGAATTGCAATTAATTTTTAGGACACTATGTATAGAAGTCGGCGATCCTATGTTGCCAAAATTAAGGTACCACATGTTGACTAAATGATGTTAAAATGTTACGTTGATTTGACATCTGGAGACGAAAATATTGAAGTTTCAATTCAGAGTTTCGGTAAAAGAAAGACACAAAATAAGTAATACTTAAGAAACGGCAAGAGAAATAAAAAAATATTCTATACAAACAAAACCTAGGTTGCTTCGTAGAATCTAAAAATAAAATAAACTACAGGGTGTCCCATTTAAAATTCCAAAGTTGATGTCAGTTATCAATAGATCTGGCACCACTGCAACCGCGAAATTATTTTTGAAAGCTAGAGCGCGGCCTCCTATGGCCGTAGTGAAAATTTCAAAATTATTTTTCTTTTCGTTCTCCAGATATTTCTAACGTACCATCGAGTATGTAATACCCTGTATATGTAACGACCTATTAATGCAAAATCTTTCCAAGCGGTTTGGAATGCTTTTATTTAAGCTAAAAGTGGGTGAATCGATAATAATCATTTTTCTTCGCGCACCGTTAATTGTGACAATTTCTTAGTGAGGAATAAATTGAGGACTTTACCGGTAGGTACTTGTTCTACTCAATTTGGCAACGTAGGTAGGAAAAACCATTGTCTGAAGGCGATCTTATTGCTTCTAATCAACGTTCAGTGTCGTAGACAAGTTTTAAGTCGAGGGAATATTAGAAATTCCGTAGGTATAGGTATTTTATTTTTGGGAGTTTTGTTCTAAGGTTTTTGTTTTACAAATATAATGCAGGCGAGTTGTTCAAGTGAAACTAACCAAGAGTGTACGAAATGACGTCATTTAAATCCTGATTAGCGTAGAATGGTAAAAAATATTTATGAGGAAGTATACGCCGCTCTACAATATCATCCACTTCCATAGATGGGAGCAGAGTGAATGTCCTTTTTACTATTTACAGTAGGTAGACGTGGCAGGTAAAATAGTTATAAAAAAAAAGATTTTAAGTTTTTTTAGTGCACCTCAGAGTAAACTCAGAGTAAACTATTTTTTCGGCAAGCTGATTTTATTTATATGCCAACGACTCGCAAAATCAATAATATGGATTTTTTCCTGTTGTCGGCGTCCTTTTTTCCGTCATCCGTGGACATTGTAATTAAAACATAAATATCCAATTAAAAAATAAGTCAAAATAAAGAAATCAGATATATTTGCTATTTTTGAAGTAAATCCTTACAATAGCAATACAACTTTAAATTAAAATCAGTAATACAATAACTTTGATGTCCATACAAGTTTAATCGGCTTATAGTTCCGGTTGTGCTGAACATGGTGCGTGGATTAGCCTATAAAAAAATATAAAATACCAATAATTAATATGGATTAATATAAGGTTTGCATTGCATAGAATGACATACTTAATAGGGAATGGGACTATTCAGCGCCGCCGTTTCAGCGCCGCCGTTTCATCGCTAGGACATTTCAGCGCCGGCCCATTTCAGCGCTAAATTATTTCTCAGATGAACGCATACTCCGCATTGTTACCGAATACGGCAACAGAACTCCAATAGAATATTTAAGAGGAATAGCCCACAATTACCAAATGACTGATTAATTAATTGTATAATATTACAGATTACTCCTAGCAGATGCTAATCTCTTAATAAATACCCTATACCAATAAGGCGATGCCGAGTATAAAATTTTCCACCATTCGTATTGTCTACGAATAGGCGAATTAAACGTCCAGGGATACCCATGACGTTGCACCAAATTGCAGAATGTGTTGGATCAGGTCATGCGAAATTTATGAACCCATAGAATATTATGTCCAGTCTTAAATGGACTCTGTGTTGGCAAGGCACATTTACATGCTTCAACCAGGTAATTCATCAAAACCACCAAACTAACCGACATAATACATCTTCAAGAAAGACTTAGTCTAATGATCTGCAATATTATTTTGCCACGCAATATCTGGATGCGACACTACCTTAGCCCTTTTTAAAAAAACATGAAATTTTTTTTTAAGTGATATTGGAATTTTTAAGCCTCTGGTATGCTACTGTTTCAAAATACTTTTTCTTAATATAGTCAACTTGTGTAAAATTTTATGGGGTTTCTTTTTGCCCTCTTCACTTGTTCTTGTAAAATTAACCATACGGAGATTATTAAAAAAATAAAAGAATGTACATTAGGAGAGGTGGGGACTTTTAATATGGTAAGTAGGACGGCAAAGACTAAACGTCTGTAAAATAAAATCAATATTGTTCTCTTATGAATTTTGAATTATTGCGATACAGACCGAGAAGATAGGTGTAATACACTGGTATTGGGGACCCTGCGAACAAAAATTATAGCTGCCCTGAGTAGGAAGTCGTGAAGAAGTAAGTTACTTAAGGCCTTAGAGTAGGATAATACAATTACTTACCAGCCCGTGTCGAGTCCTGTTGTTTGGTTTTTTATCTTGATTATCTTTGAGCCTAACAGTCGCCTAAAATGTATTTAAAATAGTAATAATTAAATTGCTGAGTGTCTTGGTTAACAGGTAGAATCTAATGCTAATGTCTTTAGCATGGTCACTTTGTAATGATTGCTAAAGGCAGTCTCACAGAAGCTTTATACAGGGTGGGGACTTTAAATGGAACGCTGCTTATAGCTGATCTGAGAATAAGATTTCACTAAAATACAAAAATACGTCCTCAAAGATTTTTTATGGGCTTCGTTTTTGTCATGTAAAAAAAAATTTGGGCCCCAAAGAGGGGGCGCAGCCCTAACCAACTTTTTTTATAAGATTAGAAGACACCACTTGTGACACCTTTTTCGAAAGCACATTAAAAAAGGAGTTTGTCAATCAATTTTTTTTTACATCTGTCAAACTATGTGCCAGAAATTTAATAAAATCTAATTTTAAACAATTTGGTAAACAATTATCTTAAAATACCATTAAAACTGTAATGTCATCTTTTTAGCTTAACAATTGTTAGAAATATGCCCCATTAACCTGTTGGCATAGAGTCAACCGTAAGTCAATTATTGTTTTGTTTCCTTGGTAATGCCGCCAGTTTTGTTACGTTTGACAAGCAGGTACTAATTAAAATTTTATTTTTGACGCTTTCATTTATATTTCATATATATTATATATTTCAAGAATGTATTTAACTGAAACCTTAAGGATTGAAATACTGATGATGGTCGGGTTTGGAGAAAGAAAACGAAGTCAAGAAGAAGTTCGTGAGTTGTTTCATGAAATTCATCCCGATTGGCTACCTCTGGCGCGAAGTACAGTCAGCAAAATTGAAAAGCAATTTAGGGAATTAGGTCAAGTAAGACATGTTCCGAGACGAAGACCCCCAAGAGTATCAGATGAAACCAAATTAAATGTCCTATTGAGTTATCAAGAAAATGAAAAATGAAATGAAATGAAAAAAAAAATTAAATTGAATGAAACAAGGCAATTATCTCGTGACCACAATATTGATCATAAAACGGTGTTGAAGATCACAAAATCTGCAGGCATAAAGCCATTCAAAGTGCAGCCAGTGCAAGAGTTATTGGAGGATGACTTAGATAGAAGGGTAGAATTTTGCGAAGTTATGATGACCGCATTGGACAACCGACACATTGATTTAGAGTGGATACTTTTTTCTGATGAAGCAACATTTACTTTAGAGGGCCAGGTAAGTTTGAAAGTTAAAGGGAATTAACCATTGTTCTTGACAATCACTGGGCAAAGTCTTACTTTCTAAACCGATTATTAATTAATTTCCATTTTAGGTTAATCGTCAAAATTGCCGGTATTATGCCGACGAAAATCCTCATTGGATTGTTGAATGTCCCTCTCAACGCCAAGGGAAAGTGAATGTTTGGGCTGGAATAATAGGCGACAGAATAATTGGTCCATTCTTTTTTGAACATAATTTAAATGGAGACGTGTATTTAAATTTTCTTCAAACATTTTTAATACCAGAACTCCAAAGAATATTCCCAAATTATGAAAATCTAGATCGAAGGATATTTTTTCAGCAGGATGGAGCCTCTCCCCACTTTGCAAGGATTGTAAGAGAATTCTTAAACACTGCATTTCCAAATAGGTGGATAGAGCGGCGAGGATTTTTAGAGTGGCCGCCCAGGTCACCAGATATTTCACCCTTAAACTTTTATTTGTGGGGGGGGGGGATTTAAAAAGAAGGGTATATGTTACCAGACCTAACAATTTAAAAGAGTTGAAGGCAAGGATTCTGGCAGAGATACGTTTAATCACGCCAGAAGTTTTGGGAAGAGTAAGGGAAGAGTTTTACCATCGGTTAGGTTTGTGCCAACTGGTTAATGGGGCACATTTTCAACAATTATTATAAAGAAAGATGTTTGTCCCTTTTCTTTCCGTCAGACCCAATCCTTGGACGCGTTTCGCCGTATTACGGCTCATCGGCAAGGCTATAGAGTCGGACAAAAAGGAAAGGGACCTTACAGTGTTTTCAACACATAATGTATTAATACATATGCGTGATGTTACACGTGGCGACATCTCGTAGCTACGAGATGTCGCCACGTGTAACATCTCGCATATGTATTAATTATTATAAAGTTAAAAAGATGACATTACAGCTTTAATGTTACGGTTAATATAATTGTTTAAAATTAGATTTTATCAAATTTCTGGCACATGGTTTGACAGATGTAAAAAAAAATTGATTGACAAACTCCTTTTTCAATGAGCTTTCCAAAAAAGTGTCACAAGTGGTGTCTTCCAATCTTATAAAAAAAGTTGGTTAGGGCTGCGCCCCCTCTTTGGGGCCCAAATTTTTTTTTACATGACAAAAACGAAGCCCATAAAAAATCTTTGAGGACGTATTTTTGTATTTTAGTGAAATCTTATTCTCAGATCAGCTATAAGCAGCGTTCCATTTAAAGTCCCCACCCTGTATATTAGTACTTTTCAAAACTAAACAACTTTATAATGCAACAATAGTCGATAACTTTTATTTATTTTTATTCTATAGAAGCTTAAAATTCCTATAACGTTAAATACCCTTATATTATGATATTTATAGGATCAAGAATTATAAATTATAAAACATTTTGATATTATAAGAGTTCTATAGGAGTTGTGTACCACACTTTTCAAGCAATTTAATGCAACAATTATAAAATTGTTTCGTAGTGTGTATTTGGTGATATTTATACAACAATATTTTATCGGTACTTTAAAAGTCTTACACAAATATTATACAGGGTGTCTCTAAAAGGTCTGTCCAAAATCTGAGCACATATTCCTGAGGCCAAAATAAGGCGATTTAAAGCAACTTACCTTAGTCCGAAATTGCTCCGTTTCCGAGATACAGGGTAGGTAGGATACGGTGAAGTTAAAAAATAAAAATCGAATTTTTTAAAATTAATGAACATTATTTAACGTATTACTTTAAAACTTGGTGCCCGGGGTTTTTTTGGGATGCGGAACCCGAATACGGACACCTTTTCACTGTGGCCATTAGAGGGCGCTTCACAATGCACTTCTTATGGTTTAGAATGGCCATAACTATATCAGTGAAGTTTTTTCCTTTTTTTTGTTAAGGAACTAATTTTTTGAACATTTTGAAACAAAAAAAGGTAGTCTTGTGAAAATCCGCTAAAGTAAGCCGTTTTTGAGATATTCCGGTTTTTAGTGTTCGATGCCGCACCGGAATATTTAAATTATTCTGAATAAAAAATGTTTGCTGTTATCTTTGAGGATGAAATGTGGTCAGTGAACTAGCAGTGGGAAATGTATTTTTTTTAGATACTTTTTTGGAGTGTCACATCCAAAAATCCTCGGATTTTTTACCCGTTTGATGAACACCTTTAAAATTTTTTTTGCAACAGACTATTTAAATGTAAACATTTTTCGTATTTTAAGAATTTTCGCTATCAGTCTATGTTGTTTACAGTAAGTGTTTCAGTAAGAATTTGCCAATGCGAGAATAAATAAGGTGTTTGAAACATGTTAGTTAAATTTTAAATTGACTGTAAAGATGGCTGAAGGATACAATTCTGCAGAAATGACGGATATGCTATTGGTTTTTGGATATTGTGAAGGAAATGGCCGCGAAAGTGTTAGGGTATACAGGGAAAGATATCCAAATCGGCGCACATCAAACCATCAAACATTTGCTGCTATTGAGAGACGCCTTCGCGAAACCGGTAGCTTCACTCCTTTAACTGCCAATTATGGACGGCAACGTGCAATAAGGACTCTTAAGGTTGAGGAACAAATTTTGGAAAGAATTGCTGAAGATCCAAAATTAAGGACCAGACGCTTAGGTTTAGAGGTAGGAGTATCCAAGGATATAGTTCATAGAACATTAAAAAAACAGCAGCTTCATCCATACCATATCCAAAGGGTACAAGACTTTTTGGCTCCGGATCTCGATCAACGATTGGACTTCTGTCGATTCATTACCGAACAAAGACAACAGAATGTGAATTTTGCTAAGCACATTTTATTTACTGACGAAGCATGTTTTACAAGAAGTGGTGTAACCAACTTACATAACAAACATGTTTATGCTGCTCAAAACCCGCATGCCACGAAAGTAACTCATTAACATGAGTTTAGAATTAATGTGTGGGCGGGAATCATTGACAATTTCATTATTGGTCCTGTCATTTTACCGCCACGACTAAATGGTGTGGATTATTTAGAACATTTACAAAATACGCTGCCACATTTATTAGAAGATTTGTCATTACAACTTCGACGAGATATGTGGTTTATGCATGACGGTGCTCCACCACATTTTAGTTTAAATGTCCGCAATTATTTGCATCGACAGTATCCAAACAGATGGATCGGTAGAGGAAATGACACTCCTGTAAAGTGGCCGCTACGCTCACCGGATATGACTCCGTTGGATTATTTTTTATGTGGGTCTTTAAAAACGATGATATACTCCAGACCGATTAATAATGAAGAAGAATTGTGGGGAAGAATTCAAAATGCAGTCAGCATATTAAAGAACACTGTGGAATTGATGCAAAGAGTAAATTTAAACTTTTTACGTCGTATTAATCTTTGTACTTATGTTAACGGAGGTCATTTTGAACAATTACTAAAAGTTTATGCTTATTAAATTTACTTTTAAAATAAAATTGTTCCTCATTTAATTAAAAAAAAAAAATCCATACTCAAATTCTTCCTGCAAAACTTGCTGTATCTAACCCAAGTGAAACATTTTGTCTTGCCGAAAATCTACTAATAGCTGAATTTTTTATTCAAAATAATTTAAATATTCCGGTGCGGCACTAAAAACCGAAATGTCTCAAAAACGGCTTACCTTAGCGGATTTTTACAAGAGTACCTTTTTTGTTTCAAAATGTTCAAAAAATTAGTTTCTTAACAAAAAAAGGAAAAAACTAAGCTGGTAAAAAGTTATGGCCATTCTAATCCATAAGAAGTGCATTGTGAAGCGCCCTCTAATGGCCACAGTAAAAAGGTGTCCGTATTCGGGTTTCGCATCCCAAAAAACCCCCGGGTACCAAGTTTTAAAGTAAAACGTTAAAAAATGTTCATTAATTTTAAAAAATTCGATTTTTATTTTTTAAATTTACCACCCTGTATCTCGCAAACGGAGCAATTTCGTACTAAGGTAAGTTGCTTTAAATCGCCTTATTTTGGCTTCAGGAATATGTGCTCAGATTTTGTACAGACCTTTGAGAGACACCCTGTATATTTAAAGGTTGCATATCGTATTATAATACTTTTATAAAATTCTTAAACAAACAAGAATGATTTGTTCTATAGTAAAAGTTGTAACAGCCGTTATAAGACTATTTGCAAGCATTTTTCTTAACGAACAAAATTATCGCAACGACATGCGCCGCAAAACAAGACTATTCTTAAGCCAACCAACGCTAATCGATAATTATAAAATAATTTGCTTCTTTTAAAGTTCTACCTTGTTAGTTGTGTCTCAATGGTACAATGAGCACTTATATGGCAACTATGTCTTATACCAGAGGGCCATGTCAAATGACTCTGCTTATTCGTTTAGCGGCCGAACTAAAACGTTAGCTACAAATTTAAATAATATATTAAACCTCACCTCAAACAAGCCATCTCCAGGGATTGTTCGTACAATAATTGTGTAATGTTTAAAAGCTCTTAGGGACGTGATATGATTTGAATCATAGTTCAACAATCTGGCATTTAGTACATCATTTAACACTAGTTTTGAACACTGGGCGAATCCTTTGAGCAACGAGTTTATATGATTAATTACAAAATCAGCTGCAGCCACAACTTCAGTATCATTTGTTCTTACTTTAGTAGTTTGTAGGCAAGTACACCAATGGCTATCTATAGTAGCGTCGTCACATGTACGATTTGACGGAATTTCGGTAAAAAGACTGTAACTAAAGAACAAAAATAAAACATTACCCACCCCAATAGCATCAAATATTCATTAAATATTTTTTTAATGTTAAAGAAATATTATATGTTTTTTAAGTATTTGTTATCTAAAAGAAATATTTATTAAATATTTGGTTTACAATATTTTTTATAAAATAATTTATAAATATTTTTTATATGTTTGAAAAGTAATATTTGTTTTGTAACATATAGTAAATATTTTGTAACATTTAGTAGATATTTATTAAACATTTGGTCTACGATATTTTTTATAAATATTTTGTATATGTTTGAAAATTCATATTTATATTGTAACTTATAGGAAACATTTATTAAATATTTGGTTAACAATATTTTTTTTAAAATATTTTATAAATATTTTGTATATGGTTGAAAAGTAATATTTATATTGTAACATTTAGTACAAATTTATTAAATATTTGATTTACGATACTTTTTATGAAATATTCTATAAATATTTGATGCTATTGGGGCACTACTAGCGACACGACTAAAGTCGTTTTTTTAATAAATGTATATCAATCAAGCGAAAGCTGATTAAATTTGGATGAAGCATATTATGAAAGACAGCATATTAAAAATTATTCTTTTACAAGCTTCCCCGCCACCCTTACTATCAAAAATACAAAATATAGTCTTAGAAACAATTTTTCTTAAGAATTATTAAACTGTTTATTTCCGTCATTAACAGTTATATCCGAGTAATTGCGCACCCTAGCGATCATTTTGGAAACTTTAAAATATCTTATATCAATTTCTTTTGGTCGATTTAGTTAGTAACATTTTTTTCCCTAAGCCATAAGGTTTATGGGTTCTACAGGGTGTCTCTAGAAGGTGCGGAAAAAATGCTAGCACAAATTCCTGAGACTTAAATATGAAGATCTAACTTACCTCAGTCATTTCGGAGATAGAGAGTATCAAAAGTTCAACTTGGTTTTAAGTTTTTCATAAATAATTTTTTTAATAATTGGTATATTGTCACAATATTCGGCTTCGGCGGGGGGTTTTGTGGGGTGAAAAATTAAAATTTGCTCTCATTTTTATTGTAAAATTTAAAGGGTGCCACCTGCGGTACCTTGCACACATTTAAAGCGAAATAACTTTTTTGAATAAAAATTCATATTCTTCAACATATTCTACCTAAAAGAGGTATACGTGGCAAGGGTTGATTTGAGCAGCCGTTTTTGAGATATCTGGATTTAGAAAATTCATACACACTGTATGGCGAGGTCTAAATTATTGTAATAATTGAACACAATTTGAAGCAAAGGTGTGAAATTAAAATAACTGTCACTAAAAACAATGACATAAATGTATTGTTAATTTTATTCTCTAGTAAAAACAGTCAATAAGAGATTTATCAACAACAAAAATTTATTGCAGGTAATTTAATTTAAAAAAAATGCTTTAAACAAATGTTCAAAATGACCTCCATTTTCGTGTGTACAAAGATTAATACGTTTCACAAAATTAAATTGAACTCTTTGGAGCATTTCGTCATCATTTCTCAAAGCGTCAATTCCAGTTTGAATACGTCTCCTTAATTCATCTTCTGTGTCTACTGGCCTAGAATACACAAGGGTTTTCAAAGTTCCCCATAAAAAGTAATCCATCGGTGTCATATCAGGGGATCGAGCTGGCCAATTTGTGGGTGCATCATTGCCTGTACCTATCCATCTATTTGGATACTGTTCATTCAAATAATTACATACGTTTAACGATAAATGTGGAGGAGCACCGTCATGCATAAACCACATTCCACTTCGAAGTTCCAAGGGCAGGGGATCTAATAAATTTGGTAATTCGTTTCGCAGATGTTCCAAATAATTTTCGCCATTTAGTCGAGGTGTTAAAATGACAGGACCAATTATGAAAGTGTCTATGATTCCTGCCCACACATTGACCTTTAACTCACGCTCATAATGGGTTACTTTAGTCGCATGAGGATTTTCTTCAGCATAGACATGTTCATTGTACAAATTAGTTATGCCACTCCGCGTGAAACAGGCTTTATCTGTGAATAAAATTCTTCGTGTAAAGTTCCTGTCTTGATTGCTGTGTTCTTGGATAAACCGGTAGAAAGCTCGGCGTGGTTCAAAATCATGGGGTAAAAGATCTTGTACCTACCCTTTGAATATGAAATGGGTGCAGTACTTGTTCTCTGGTCACCCTATTTACAGTATCTTTGCATACCTCTAGCTCTAAGCCTAATCGTCTGCTGCTGAGTTTAGGATTTTCTTCAATCCAATTTAGAATATCTTCCTCAACCTCTTGAGTTCTTACCGTACGTGCACGAATATGATTAATAGAAACAGGCGCAAAACTACCCGGTTCACGAAGACGTATTTCAACTGCCGCGAAGGTTTTATGGTTTGGTTAGCGACGATTCGGAAATCCTTCACTGTATACTCTGCAATATTCTAAACCATTTCCTTGGCAAACCAATAACATGTCGGCCATTTCTTCGTTGGTATACTGTACGGCCATGACGGTAAGAAATTTGAGAATTGTTTGACAACTCAAATGTATGCGTGAATTATTTTTTGGATTCGATTTGACACTAAAGTCTGTGCGTTTTAAGAAGTCCGATATCGGATTAAATCACCAAGGGATGTTATCGCTTTTAAAACAGTAAGTCGGTTAAGTTACAATATCTTCGCACCTTCGCTATACTTGATCACACCGATCCCACTGGTTTACTGTATTCTATTACTGGGCGAAATCAGAGGTTTCAAAACAAAATTATCTTAGAATTACGCGTTGAGCATAAATAATAATTAAATAGATAATTAAATTATTTTGCTATTATTATAGTTAAATCTATATAATAATCGCTATTTTCCAAGAACCAATTAAAATTTGCTCAAGTGCGGGATGGTTAAATATGTTAAAGATTTTGTCAGGTATATACTTTTCCGATAATGACATCATTTTGGGATTATTATAATTAAATATTCATAATAATTACTATTTTCCAAGAAATAATTAAAATTTGCTGAAGTGCGGGATGGTATGTTCTACTTTATTTTAAATAAGTAGTTGTGCTTTTCACTTTCAACAGAAAACTGCTTTGCGAGCTGTCCAATGTTGTTTCAAAAAGATGGCAATTTTTAAGGGATTATTTAAACAACAAAAAATCGGAATTGTCAAGACAAGTTGTTTTTCTTGACGAAATATGGGTATTTGCAAACGGAACTTCAACAAAAACGTCTTGGCAGGATGACTCAAAGCATTGTTATTCAAGTACCCGTGCAAGTAATGGAAAAAGGTATATTATATTACATGCTGGTAATGAAGAAGGTTTTGTTTTAAATGCCAGTTTGATATTTTCATCAACAAAAAAAACTGATGATTATCACGGCAATATGGATGCTGAAATTTTTGAGCATTGGTTCGAGGAAAAACTTTTAAAAAGTTTAGAAAAACCTTCCTTAATAATTGTTTTAGACAATGCCTCTTACCATACGAGACTCGAAGAGAAATTCCCTACAAGCAGCTGGAAAAAGGAAGAAATAAAAGAGTGGTTGTCAAAGAAAAACATAAACCATGAAAATTTATATTTAAAAAGTGAACTTTTAAGCAAGTGTAAAGAGCAGTCATTTAAAAAAAAGTATGTTGTTGACGAATTAGCCCTCAAATATGGACATCAAGTTTTGAGATTGCCGCCCTACCATTGTCATTACAACGCAATTAAATTGGTATAGGGTATTAGCAAGAACAATTATGACAAACATGCCTGTAAAAATATCGGTAAGCCTAGCGTTATAAAGTTATGGGAGGAGGCGCTTAGCCAAGCGGGCAAAGAAGAATGGCGGAAATGCATTGAACACACAGAAAAAATTATTTTTGAATCTTATGAGACAGAACAGGATATAGACGAAGTAAGACCGTTAATTATTACGAATGATGATGATGATGACGATGATGTTGATTCTGATGAGTCTGAAAGCATGGGTGAAATTTCAAATGCAGAGGAAGACTACTTTTAGTAGTACCTATCTACAAGTAGGTACGTTCTGTCGCAAGACTACAAAATCGGTTCTTTTTAGAACCAAAACTTTATAAAAAAGAATTCGTAAAACTAATTTGTCTGAATACTACAAAAGCTAAAAAATTATTATTTTTCTTTACCTAAACTAATTTTTTATTTACTTTAAATTATTTTATTTAGAAAATGTAATTCATCAACATCCAAAATTACCTTCAATATAATTTATTGTTTGAGAGCCACCGACATAATGCTCAAGAGGTTTTATGGCTTAGCGGACTTCTTAAAACGCACAGACTTTAGTCAGTTTTTAGTGACAGTTGTTGTAATTTAACGCCTTTACTTCTAAAGGCTTAAGGCTTACACACACCAACGCGGCCACGGTAGCGGTGGCGGCCGCGGTGGCGATTATATTAGCGGTCGGGCGTATTTACACCTAAGCGGTGAGTGGAGCTGTAAGGTAGTTGCAGTTTACAGATTTTATGTATACGAAAATATATGTTTAAACGTTCAGGTTTCATTTTTATTTCTATTATTTGTTATTATGATAAGACGATGTGGAAGAAGAGACTTTATTACTATTAGCTCTTTGTCCCACACTTTGTTTTTAGCCCTTATACTTTTATAATTTAGATGGGATATAATTTAACATTTTCTATTAACAATTATATTATATTATTTGCCATTACTGTCACTTCTCGCAGTCAAAGTTGACACGTTGTATTTGACCGTCACCGCATGTCAGAACGCTGCCCTAGGCCGCTTGATCTAGACTTGCCCGCGCTGGTATGATTTCATTCATTTATTTCTATGTGTTTAGATTGGCCGCCACCGCCACCGCTACCGTGGCCGTGGCCGCGTCGGTGTGTGGAAGCCTTTATTGCAATAATTTAGACCTGGCTATACACAAAGTAAATTTTTTAAATCCAGATATCTCAAAAACGGCTGCTCAAATCAACTCTTAGCCCTTATACCTTTCTTAGGTAAAAGACGTTGGAAAATAAGAATTGTTATTTTAAAGTTAAATACAGGGTGACTCAACAAAGTTATTTCGTTTTAAATGTGTGCAAGGTACCGCAGGTGGCGCCCCCTAAATTTTACAATAAAAATTAGAACAAATTTTAATTTTTCACCTCACAAAACCCCCCTAGTCGAATACTGTGACAATACACCAATTATTAAAAAAATATATTTATGAAAAACTAAAACCAAGTTGAACTTTTGACACTCTGTATCTCCGAAATCATCCATTTTTGGACTGAGGTAAGTTGGGTTAGATCGTCATATTTAGGTCTCAGGAATTTGTGGTAGCATTTTTTTCAGCGCCTATTAGAGACACCCTGTATTATATCATACCTTGCCAACCTTAGTGGAACATTCTGTATAGGTAAGTACTTACCTTCGAGGAGAACAGTTAGTTATTTTGCGGGCGCTTCCTAAATTTTTCAGATCTGACAAATCATTTAGTGTGTCATGCAGGTCAAATGGCGTAGTTAGTACTCTGGTATTTTTTTCAAAGTTTTTTACGGCAGTGGGATGATTTGCTTTAAACCATTTTGGTAGGGCCACTAAAACAAACGGCAATCGTTCCTCCATTTGTCCCTGGTATGTATTTCGTAATTCGCCTTGTCTTATACCATGGTCACTTATTAATACAAAAATAGTATTTTCTAGTATGCCATATTCTTTTAAATTAATTATTAGCTTATACAAATCTTCATCTCCTAAAAATTTTGGGGGATATTACCTATCTTAGGTAGTATTGAGTTATCAATTCTTGTAAACAGATAGTAAATCGACCCTATCTACGCTCGCTCGGCAAGGGGGAGGGGGGGGGCTGCCGCCGGTAACCCCCCCCTCTCTGGTTGCGCCTCTGAAGGTACTTATACGAAGTGTAAGTTCCTCAAATATGGACCACCTTTATTTATTTTATTAATTAACAATTAACTAATACATACTAATAATAGTTTATTCTCTTATTAATAAGAGAATAGCTATTAATACTAATTATTAGTAATATTATACTATATAACTTTTGACAGTCATCTTTTACCTTGACTGGTGCCCGCAAATACGGGGCCATAAAAAGGAGAAATAGTTAAAAAGAAATCGGCGATAACCCGTAAACGGGCTCATCAAAAATATCTAAAGTTATTCTTTTGAATGTGGGTTTTAGTGCTCTTTAATAAACCTAAATAGAATTTTTCTCTAAAATAATTAGGGAAGCCAATAATTGACCCCATTTAAAATTACATGGGATTTCCTATGTCCCGCTCGACGATGCAACACCCGGTATAGTATACACAGTCAATTTCATCGGCCAAGGTTTTCAATAATCTTCTCTGTAACGCTTGAGTTCTAATCTTGTTCACAATTTTTACTACCAATTTTATAACGTTTGTTAGTTTTAGACATTTCCACCCAATACTTGCCGATTGATAATGCAGTGGTAACAAAGAAATTGCGGAAAGGTTTCGTCTTTACGACAAAACGCCACCAGACCCTTATCACAACCCACCATGGCTGGAGCGCCATCGGTTGTCAAGCTTACCATTTTTGATATTGGAATTTTCTCATAAGAACAAGAATTGAAAATTAAAAAAAAAATTTTAAATGCACGTGCGGTGGATGGACGATAGACTTGTCCCTAACGAATTTTGGCAGGCTGCCATTTAAAAAAACTCTATAGGATATGCTTTATGGTCAATGATTCCTAAGCAGATCGAGGGTAAAATTCAGCCAGTGTCGACCATTTTATGTTTTTATGGACATCTAATGTAAATGTTCGGTAAGTTTTATAAGCGTGTGATGAAAAATAAATTGTTTTATCTCAGCTCTATTTCGTAATTGTTTAAAGGATGTTTCAAAATTCTCTACAAAGATTTTTAGGGCGTACGCTTAACGGCAGACTACATAGTGGTGAAGGGGAATATTAGTTTTCTGGTTTTGTGGTAGTACTCTTTTATGCAAGAAAGTAAACAACATTTATTTGCCTGAGTACCATCTCGACGTTCGTTTATTCGGACTGTTTCTTTTTTTGCTAATCCTTAAAAAAACGGCTTATTTGAACCATTGGAAACGTGGATTTTATTTCGTGAATAAACGCGGTGCTAGCCATCTGGTGACAACCCTTGGGGTTGCTGTAAGGAATTTAGTTCTATATCCAGATTACCTTTTAACGCCCTGGTGTTACTTTTTGTTTTAGGTAAGTTATGCCTATTTAATGCCTGTTCTATATATACTTGTATTCCTTAAAGAAGAAAGTACGGTACCAAAATTGTGTTAATTTTTGTTTTAGCCCCCTTAGTTCATTAAAAAACTTAGTGTCACCATAATTTGCCGCATTTTTGCCTAACCAACCCCATCAGTGGTATCTACCAATCCACCCTAGCGATTCTCTAAATTGGGTCACCGTCTACGTAAGTCTCGTATCTGGTAACAGAATTCCATAATAAAATAATAAGAAAACAACTTACCCAATGCAGGTTGATTTACATAGTCATGAGTTAACGTACTGCTCCAAAAAAATCCAAAATAGGGTATTGACTCGATGTTCATTCGAACCGCAACCTTTTGAATGTAATCCAGTGTTCGTTGATAAATCGGTTTCCCCGCGGCACACTGGATGCAATTACCGTTTTCGTAATATCCGAGTTTAGTCTCCATTTCTCTGTTGAAACTGGTGTAATAATAATCAGTCGATTGTTCACTAAAACCTCGCCTTAGATAGTTAAACAACCCTAGCCATCCACAATCTTCTCCTAATACCGTTAGGTAACCATTTTTGCTAAAATTGTGCCATAAAAAGGAACATTCGTCAAAACGAGAAGACGTTGTGGGCCAGCAACTATTTTTCAACTCACTCTGATACAGTCCTGTCAGGACTGGGATTAGATTGGGAAATGTATTGTCCCCCACTTTATTGTATCCCAGTAATTCAATGGCGCCCAACTTCGTTACCATATACTCGTAGGTCTTCAGGAGATGTCTATGCAAATTCGTTCTCGAAATCGCATCTAAACCCAAGACTAAAATATTAGGCTTCGTGTTATGTAAAGTACGCCGTTCCATTGCTTTTTTGATCGGCACAAATGCAAAGTAGTCTTCGTACACCCTTTGGTTCATCTCATTTTTACATGTTACTTTTATGAATTCATTGCCGATATGGACGACGTTCGAGGATATCGATATACAATTTCGACTATACGCGACTTTATTGTCGGCTTCGCGTCCGACTGGTTTTCGTCTCCAGAACTCTCTGTAGCAGCACTTTAAGCGGTTAATGCGCGAGACTCCGTAAAAATGTAGGGAATTAGTTGCTACAAGAAGTGAAGTTAAATTGCTTTTGAATAACGATTTCTTTATGCAGTTTATTTTGTTAGGGTTGTAAATAAAATCAATTACGGAGGCGTCGTAAGGATCCATATATGGTATTCGACAACCTGCAAAAATAACTATAAATTAGTATTGGGCATCAGTGGCACTATAAAAGGGAGAGCGGACTATGGGGCTGCATGTGCAGACATTATTTTTTAAGTTTCGCATTTTGCTGCAAGGGGGCACAATTGAAAAGTAAATATTAAAATTCTAAATTTCTTCGAAAAAATTAAGGATATTATGTGGCACTAATTTTGATCAAGAAATTAAAAAAAAAAATCAAGGATAAACTTTTGCCATCACAACACCTTTCAAAATTAAATAAGTTGAAAACTAGTCTCATTTGTTTATCTCCATGGAAACTTGCCGATTTTATTTCGCGGCTATCTGCTAGATTTCTTTTTTAAAGCACCATAATAGAATTATGCCTAAAAGTAGAAGTTTTTCATGATTATGTTATTAATTCTAAAGTATTTTTTGACCACTGGAATAATGAGTAACAAACCTACACAACCAGTGGTGCAACCAAAGAATAAGTTTGGGAGGATGGGCGGAAGAAAAAATAGCGGCGCAGGCGAAAATTTTTTAGATGTCGCGCCCCTTTCCAATGATGGTGCTTAGTTTTCAAGTAGGAAAAATAAAATACGACACAAAATCGTTACGAAAAACGAAAATCGCATTTGTTTAGGGGGGGCAATTATTGTGTGATTTTACCTATTTTAGGTAGTGATAAGTTATAGTCTATTTCAGAAAGATGTAGAGTAATAAAAGCTCATTAGGTATGCAAAGGGACCACAGAGTGACCCAATGAACATTTAAGCCACTTTCATATTTTGGCATTGATTTCATTGCAAAATTCTTTCTTTTCATCAAGTGCAGGTAGTACCACCCGGGTTTGGGTCAATTTATGGGTTTTGCCTATTGTTATCCATTCACAAACACTGAAAATGGTGTGACAAAGGCGTGCCGGTAGGATATTCGTACCAAGTACATAGTATTAGCTACGCCTATTTTTTATTAAACATTTAACAAAAAATTCAATATAGAGAAATTAAATTATACTCGTAAAAATTATATTAAATTAAATTATATTCGTAAAAAGGAAAGAATTTTATTTTAACAGAATAAAATTTAGGCATTATGTACATAGTATTAGGTACACTTATTTTTTATTAAACATTATAAAAAAATACAAAATACAAGAAATTCATTATACAGAAAATTGATTATAAAAAATCATAATATTCTTCGTCATCTGAGGAACTGTCATCTTCTCTTGACGTTATAATTAACGGGTCGACGGTCCGATCGATCAGGTGGTCAAGATCCCACATTTTCTCCTGTTTTTTAATGACATGATGAAGTGCTTTTCGCCAGTTCTCTGGTGTCACTTCCTTAATGGCTTGATCAAACAGTAGCTTAACGTCTTTCATTTTAAATGTCGTGTTGTGTCTTGCTACAAATCCTTTCACTTGCGCCCATATAAGTTCTAAAGGATTTAGTTCGCAATGATATGGCCGTGTTACACTATGTTTTTCTGCTATATCTCTTCCACGGCATATTTCATAAAACGATGTTTGTGTAAATTTGCTATAGCTAATAGTTCCTTCTTTATCAAATTATCTTCAAATTCAATACTTTTGGTGGTTAACCAGTCGATAATTTCTTGTTTTCTCCAAGATGAAGTTGGAGACTTTTCTGTGCGTCGTGAATGATAGCTTGCGTTATCCATAACTACTACTGAATCAGCTGGAAGATATTTTATCATTTCACCAAAATAGTTCTCAAAAACATTCGAATTCATATCCTCGTGGTAATCTCCCGTATTGAAGGACTGAAAGGTTACCTAACCTTCTTTTAAAAATCCCTCTTCGCTTCCAATATGGACGATTATTAGTATCCTCCCTTTACCTAAAGGCACCTTAATACCCGTTGACAGGCCTTCCATGAAAGCTTGGCGAGCACTGGTTATATTTTTGCCTTGCCACAATTTTGGTACTATATAACCTTTATTAATCCACGTCTCATCAAGATGAAAGATTTTCTTCTGCTCTCTTCTGTACTGCTTTATACTTCTTAAGTATTTTCGTCGCCAGTAAACAATTTCATCGCTTTCCAGTAAAAGTGATTTACGGTTATGCTTTTCCCAGACGAAATCCATATTCTTTAAAGTGGTCTATAAAAGTTTTCTAGTTATAAACGGAATACTGTCATCCAGGCCAAGCTCCATTAGAATCTTATCTAGGGTGGGTATTTCTTTTTTAAAATAAAAAGAGTGAACTTTTCTTCGAACTACACTTTTGGTGTCTTCATCAAGGACTTTTACTGGTCCGCCTGGACTTTTCTTGGGAGGTTCCTCTTGACCTGCCGTCTTTCTCTCCCGCAATAATTTAAGAACGGTGCACTTTCCAACTTCAGTCATTCGGGAACATCGGTCGACAGTTTCTTGTATAGTAAAATTCGGATAATCGTATTTTATGCAATCATGTACATTTAAAATAATAACTTTTTTACTCACTGATAGTGGAGTTATTGAAGTAACTTTTTGTTGGTGTGAATTTCGCCATTTTATTACTAATCTTATAATACTGTGAACACTATATATGGCTTAACAGCAAATACTGATGCGTCAAACTTAACAAATGTACTTATTAAGGTCATACACACACGATATATGAAGTTTATTCCAAATTACTACCTAAGATACGAAAAAATACCAAGAGACAAAAAAGTTGTATTTTTAGCTGCTTAACCCGAAAACAACATAACGTACATTTTTTGTCAATATTCGTGAGAAAATTTTTTTCGACATGCATGGGTGGCTTTTATTTTTTTTCTCGAGAACGAAGTAAGATACGAAAAAATACCAAGAGACAAAAAAGTTGTATTTTTAGCTGCTTAACCCGAAAACAGCATAACGTACATTGTTTGTCAATATTCGTGAGAAAAAAAATTTCGACAGCATGGGTGGCTTTTATTTTTTTTCTCGAGAACGAAGCAAGATACGAAAAAATATCAAGAGACAAAAAAGTTGTATTTTTAGCTGCTTAACTCGAAAACAACATAACGTACATTTTTGTCAATATTTGTGAGAAAACAATTTTCGACAGCATGGGTGGCTTTTATTTTTTTTCTCGAGAACGAAGCAAGATACGAAAAAATTACAAGAGACAAAAAAGTTGTATTTTTAGCTGCTTAACCCGAAAACAACATAACGTACATTTTTTGCCAATATTCGTGAGAAAAAAATTTTTGACATGCATGGGTGGCTTTCATTTTTTTTTCTCGAGAACGAAGCAAGATACGAAAAAATATCAAGACAAAAAAGTTGTATTTTTAGCTGCTTAACCCGAAAACAATATAACGTACATTTTTGTCAATATTCGTGAGAAAAAAATTTTCGACAGTATGGGTGGCTTTTATTTTTTTTCTCGAGAACGAAGCAAGATACGAAAAAATATCAAGAGACAAAAAAGTTGTATTTTTAGCTGCTTAACACGAAAACAATATAACGTACATTTTTTGGTCAATATTCGTGAGAAAATTTTTTTCGACATGCATGGGTGGCTTTTATTTTTTTTCTCGAGAACGAACAAGATAGGAAAAAATATCAAGAGACAAAAAAGTTGTATTTTTAGCTGCTTAACCCGAAAACAACATAACGTAAATTTTTTGTCAATATTCGTGAGAAAAATTTTTTCGACATGCATGGGTGGCTTTTATTTTTTTTTCTCGAGAACGAACCAAGATACGGAAAAATATCAGGAGACAAAAAGTTGTATTTTTAGCTGCTTAATCCGAAAACAACTTAACGTACATTTTTTGTCAATATTCGTGAGAATAATTTTTTTCGACATGCATGGGTGGCTTTTATTTTTTTCTCGAAAACGAAGTAAGATACGAAAAAATACCAAGAGACAAAAAAGTTGTATTTTTAGCTGCTTAACCCGAAAACTACATAACGTCCATTTTTTGTAAATATTCGTGAGAAAAATTTTTTCGACATGCATGGGTGGCTTTTATTTTTTTTTCTCGAGAACGAAGCAAGATACGAAAAAATATCAAGAGACAAAAAAGATGTATTTTTAGCTGCTTAACCCGAAAACAACATAACGTACATTTTTTGTCAATATTCGTGAGAAAAAATTTTTCGACATGCATTGATGGCTTTTATTCTTTTTCTCGATAACGAAGCAAGATACGAAAAAATATCAAGAGACAAAAAAGTTGTATTTTTAGCTGCTTAACCCGAAAACAACATAACGTACATTTTTGTCAATATTCGTGAGAAAAAATTTTTCGACATGCCTGGGTGGCTTTTATTTTTTTTCTCGAGAACGAAGCAAGATATGAAAAAATATCAGGAGACAAAAAAGTTGTATTTTTAGCTGCTTAATCCGAAAACAACTTAACGTACATTTTTTGTCAATATTCGTGAGAAAAAATTTTTCGACATGCATGGGTGGCTTTTATTTTTTTCTCGAAAACGAAGTAAGATACGAAAAAATACCAAGAGACAAAAAAGTTGTATTTTTAGCTGCTTAACCCGAAAACAACATAACGTACATTTTTGTCAATATTCGTGAGAAAAAATTTTTCGACATGCATGGGTGGCTTTTATTTTTTTTCTCGAGAACGAAGTAAGATACGAAAAAATACCAAGAGACAAAAAAGTTGTATTTTTAGCTGCTTAACCCGAAAACAACATAACGTACATTTTTGTCAATATTCGTGAGAAAAAATTTTTCGACATGCATGGGTGGCTTTTATTTTTTTTCTCGAGAACGAAGTAAGATACGAAAAAATACCAAGAGACAAAAAAGTTGTATTTTTAGCTGCTTAACCCGAAAACAACATAACGTACATTTTTGTGAATATTCGTGAGAAAAAATTTTTCGACATGCATGGGTGGCTTTTATTTTTTTTTCTCGAGAGCGAAGCAAGATACGAAAAAATATCAAGAGACAAAAAAGTTGTATTTTTAGCTGCTTAACCCGAAAACAACATAACGTACATTTTTTGTCAATATTCGTGAGAATATTTTTTTTCGACATGCAAGGGTGGCTTTTATTTTTTTCTCGAAAACGAAGTAAGATACGAAAAAATACCAAGAGACAAAAAAGTTGTATTTTTAGCTGCTTAACCCGAAAACAACATAACGTACATTTTTTGTCAATATTCGTGAGAAAAAATTTTTCGACATGCATTGATGGCTTTTATTCTTTTTCTCGATAACGAAGCAAGATACGAAAAAATATCAAGAGACAAAAAAGTTGTATTTTTAGCTGCTTAACCCGAAAACAACATAACGTACATTTTTGTCAATATTCGTGAGAAAAAATTTTTCGACATGCCTGGGTGGCTTTTATTTTTTTTCTCGAGAACGAAGCAAGATATGAAAAAATATCAGGAGACAAAAAAGTTGTATTTTTAGCTGCTTAATCCGAAAACAACTTAACGTACATTTTTTGTCAATATTCGTGAGAAAAAATTTTTCGACATGCATGGGTGGCTTTTATTTTTTTTCTCGAGAACGAAGCAAGATACGAAAAAATATCAGGAGACAAAAAAGTTGTATTTTTAGCTGCTTAACCCGAAAACAACATAACGTACATTTTTTGTCAATATTCGTGAGAATAATTTTTTTCGACATGCATGGGTGGCTTTTATTTTTTTCTCGAAAACGAAGTAAGATACGAAAAAATACCAAGAGACAAAAAAGTTGTATTTTTAGCTGCTTAACCCGAAAACAACATAACGTACATTTTTGTCAATATTCGTGAGAAAAAATTTTTCGACATGCATGGGTGGCTTTTATTTTTTTTCTCGAGAACGAAGTAAGATACGAAAAAATACCAAGAGACAAAAAAGTTGTATTTTTAGCTGCTTAACCCGAAAACAACATAACGTACATTTTTGTCAATATTCGTGAGAAAAAATTTTTCGACATGCATGGGTGGCTTTTATTTTTTTTCTCGAGAACGAAGTAAGATACGAAAAAATACCAAGAGACAAAAAAGTTGTATTTTTAGCTGCTTAACCCGAAAACAACATAACGTACATTTTTGTGAATATTCGTGAGAAAAAATTTTTCGACATGCATGGGTGGCTTTTATTTTTTTTTCTCGAGAACGAAGCAAGATACGAAAAAATATCAAGAGACAAAAAAGTTGTATTTTTAGCTGCTTAACCCGAAAACAACATAACGTACATTTTTTGTCAATATTCGTGAGAATATTTTTTTTCGACATGCAAGGGTGGCTTTTATTTTTTTCTCGAAAACGAAGTAAGATACGAAAAAATACCAAGAGACAAAAAAGTTGTATTTTTAGCTGCTTAACCCGAAAACAACATAACGTACATTTTTTGTCAATATTCGTGAGAAAAAATTTTTCGACATGCATGGATGGCTTTTATTCTTTTTCTCGATAACGAAGCAAGATACGAAAAAATATCAAGAGACAAAAAAGTTGTATTTTTAGCTGCTTAACCCGAAAAGAACATAACGTACATTTTTGTCAATATTCGTGAGAAAACATTTTTCGACATGCATGGGTGGCTTTTATTTTTTTTCTCGAGAACGAAGCAAGATATGAAAAAATATCAGGAGACAAAAAAGTTGTATTTTTAGCTGCTTAATCCGAAAACAACTTAACGTACATTTTTTGTCAATATTCGTGAGAAAAAATTTTTCGACATGCATGGATGGCTTTTATTCTTTTTCTCGATAACGAAGCAAGATACGAAAAAATATCAAGAGACAAAAAAGTTGTATTTTTAGCTGCTTAACCCGAAAACAACATAACGTACATTTTTGTCAATATTCGTGAGAAAACATTTTTCGACATGCATGGGTGGCTTTTATTTTTTTTCTCGAGAACGAAGCAAGATATGAAAAAATATCAGGAGACAAAAAAGTTGTATTTTTAGCTGCTTAATCCGAAAACAACTTAACGTACATTTTTTGTCAATATTCGTGAGAAAAAATTTTTCGACATGCATGGATGGCTTTTATTCTTTTTCTCGATAACGAAGCAAGATACGAAAAAATATCAAGACAAAAAAGTTGTATTTTTAGCTGCTTAACCCGAAAACAACATAACGTACATTTTTGTCAATATTCGTAAGAAAAAATTTTTCGACATGCATGGGTGGCTTTTATTTTTTTTCTCGAGAACGAAGTAAGATACGAAAAAATACCAAGAGACAAAAAAGTTGTATTTTTAGCTGCTTAACCCGAAAACAACATAACGTACATTTTTGTCAATATTCGTGAGAAAACATTTTTCGACATGCATGGGTGGCTTTTATTTTTTTTCTCGAGAACGAAGCAAGATATGAAAAAATATCAGGAGACAAAAAAGTTGTATTTTTAGCTGCTTAATCCGAAAACAACTTAACGTACATTTTTGTCAATATTCGTGAGAAAAAATTTTTCGACATGCATGGGTGGCTTTTATTTTTTTTCTCGAGAACGAAGTAAGATACGAAAAAATACCAAGAGACAAAAAAGTTGTATTTTTAGCTGCTTAACCCGAAAACAACATAACGTACATTTTTTGTCAATATTCGTGAGAAGAAATTTTTTGACATGCATGGGTGGCTTTTATTTTTTTCTCGAAAACGAAGGAAGATAAGAAAAAATACCAAGAGACAAAAAAGTTGTATTTTTAGCTGATGATCCAGCCAAAGAGGCCAGAGCTAAACTCGGTACCTGTTAAATAGTACCTGTTAAACGCAAAACGTAACTTTATAATCTACTACCTAACTAATCCCTACACAATATTTCGATTTTGACACTTCAGGCCAGAGAACATGCGTTACCTAATCCTCTTACGCAATGACTTGAAATGTTAATATTACAACCAATACTATTTTATCTTAATACCCGTTAACCTAAGTCTCCAAAATTTTTGGTTAGTTATCATAAATAATTTAATGCACAAAGTTTACCTGCGCCTATGGCCGACACCGAACTGGAATTTCACATTTTATTACTCTACACCTTTCTGAAATAGACTATAACAATTCTTATAAACAGGTAGTTAGACGACCCGAGCTACGCTCGCTCGCCCGGGGTGGCGGGGGGGGGGGAGGGGCTGCAGCCCGATAGCCCTCCCTTAAAAGTATAACTATGAAAACAATCACTATTCTTAAAGTTTTAAAAATTATTCTTTTGGCAATAACTCTAAAACGAGCGAAGATATTATCGAACTGCGGTTTTCACGTTTTTTCTTGCAAAGTTAATCATTTAATCTACTTTCCGACTATAGTAATAAGTATACCGTATGATTTAACTTTTCGGGATAAAATCAAAAAAACTGTTATTGCGAATTGCGGCTTCTAGCAATTATACTGACAACTATCGTGTACCATTAGATACGACAATTAGAAGTACTTATATTTTTCTTCCAGAAAAGCTTAAATTTATTAAAATCGTATAAGTCGTTTAGGAGTTACAGCGATTTAAATGGTTACACTTTTATTAGCTTCCCCCACTCTTATTAAAGTCGGTACGCCAATGAGCCTTATATCAAAATGATGCCAAATTGTCAAAACTTTCTAATGATGCTACCATAGGTATACCTTAATGTAGAATTTTCCAGGATTTTTAGTAATTCCCTTTTTTCCCTGAATTTCTATGCCCTGCATGTAGTTTCCGAGATATGGCCGGTGGCCGATCTTAATGAAACACTTTGTATATATAAATTTATACAGGGTTTTTCAACAAACATGTGCCATCCCTCGTGTGGTAATTTCTTAACCAAAAATAAGACAAATAGTTCCTATCAATATGGGTACGCAGATGCTTTGTTTGAAAGGCACAGATATTGCGAAGCGAATTTCCTTCTTGTATTAAAATAATATTTTTCCTTTCTTTGCAAGAAACCAGAAAATATAAGTATAGAGAATAAATTCATAACAGCAAGCATAGGAGATTCGATATAATTGTGAAATTTAAATAATTTTAAGACTTATGTGTAGCACAATTTTTTCTTTTCATTGAGTCTTAGATGAGAGGCCCGAAAGGGGAATAAGTTATTTTCGCTTCTAGAGAAGGTCTAGTTTAAAGGCCTAAAAGCTTTTGGTAGTAAAAATCTCTAAAATGAATTCCACGACCTAATTGTTTTATGTTTAATGGTCTAAAAAAGGTAGTGGAGGAATCGCTTATAAAATGGCCAGACGCGAGACAATCATAGCCTTTTGTTTTTACAAGTTCATAGAATTGCTGTCGGTCTGATAAATTATTTTAAAATACTTTTGTGGTCAAGATCCCTGTTTGATCAATAAATTAAATACTTCAAAAGAATAAATTGCAAAAGAATACTATCCTTTCTATTCCGGTAGTTTCTGCAATCTGAGTTTGTATTTTAGTACTAACAGTGTTAGTCAAAATACGGCAAATTCTGCTATTTAATTCAGCGCTCGTTGGGGCATGTAGCCCAGAGAATAGCTGTTTTAGCATAATTTAGTTAATTCTTATTGTATAAGGTCTCAGCAAGTAGCTAGAGAACAAAATTCTTACATATATACATATTCATCGAGAGGGTAATCGTTCCTGACTAGTTGAGAAATAGACTGGCGAATATTGGGGAGTGCAGCAAATAAAAGAATACTCTTTAAAGTTATTCGAAGCTTTCGGAAATCATTTATTTCATTTCCATCCTCAGAGAGGACAGTATTTTCTAACCTATTTCAGTCACATAAAAATAGTTACACGCAGGACATGTTTTCCCGCTTGATATTTCCATAGACTTTGAATTATATAACAGTATTTCAAAATGCAATCAGTTAATTTCGATTTTTATTTTAAATTTTAATAGTATCTCCAGACGTTGGCTTTAGTTGCAATTGACTTTGATTTTCAACACGTTTTCTTCTCACATGTCTCTTATTTTATACGAACATCTTAAGGATCAATCTCAAGAAAGTTGTAAGTAAACATTATGATTATTAATCACAACAATTTTCCTAATTTCAATTTATATAAATTTGTAGTCTCCCTGAGGATGGAAATGAAATAAATGATTTTCGAAAGCTTGGAATAACTTTAAAGAGTATTCTTTCATACATATTTATATGTCATATTACTTTAAAAGAAGTAAAATAATTTAATATTGTTTCTGGTAAAGCCAAATTAACCATAAGTGTGATAAAGCATAACTGAAAAATGGCACGCTTTCAAGTCATCTGCCTTCCAAAGATAAATTTAATAAAGGGTTCGAAAGCCAGCAGACTGTAAATAGAGAAGAGACATGAAGCTACTACTATACTACTTGTTATGCAAGTTTTAATTGCTCTGAATATTGACTATTAACAGAACTATAAGTCCGTTTCGTTGCCGTTGATAGCTCGATATCCTCATTAAAGATTCAAAACAAGACTAGGGTGGCTTAAAATATTTTACCTATAAAATGGTCTTTTTACGTACATCTAGCAGATGGATGAAGAAATTTTGACCTATTCCACCCGGTAACAGATAAAGTAATAATAAAGCCATAAAATGAAATGAAAGGATAATGATTAAAACGGCCCACCATGGTCGGAGAGTTGGGTTTTAATATAATCTAACCGCTTATTATTTTATTTAAATATAATGGATTTTATGAATTTTGGTAAATTATAACCATTTATTGATTTATTCTAGAATAAATACAATGTTTTACAAGAAAACTAATTTATTTACAGATCGAAAAATATTGACAATTTTAATAATTATAACTCGATAAAATCGTCCTCAGAAAAATCTGAAGAGTCATCATGTCCTACGCTTATTACTAAAGGCTCAATTTCCATAGTTGTGTCAATTACGTTGTCAAGTTCCCACATTTTTTGTTCCTCTACTATAACATGTTTTATGGCGTTTTGCCAAATATTCCTAATGTATATTTAACAATGGACAGAGGCCAATTTTCTTATTAAATAAGGCATAGTAGGTAATTACTATAATAATAATATACTCATTACCTACGCCTATGGTTTACGGTGTTTTTATGGCTTCAACCCTCGATATGAGCTATCAACTGCAACGAAACGGACTTAAAACCAAGTGTTTTAACATGAGCCGTATTAAAATATATTCCGTAAGGAAAACATGCAAAAGAATTTAGAGACTACAAATTATAAAGGATTATTTTTTAAATTATATTTTGTAGAGACACACGTCGCTACCATATTTCTAAAGAAATAGTTTTTATCGTATTCATGATGTTAAGAAATAAAAGTATGTTGCTTCTTTTTGGTGTATTTTACTTGATCAACCATTCAACAGATTTACAGGATTTGTAAGCAATATTACGTATCCACATTAAAATCGTCGCCGCCACGCTTCACGGTGACGGATAGTAGCATCGCTCACTTCTCCGGCGTACCGGCGCCTGCGGATCGTGTGCTGAATTGCATGTTTAGTTTACATTAGCACTGACAGATTCACCATGTCGTGTGTCAACAGTAGTTTTGATTAAGACGTTATGGTATTACCGACAAGATTTTTGGACATGGTGACGTGGAAGCATTCCAAATTATTGGACCTTCAGGAAACACTTCCAGACAAGCTTTTGAGCATGTGGTTCTATATCAAGCCTACTAGCGATGAACAAAATCAGCTATTTAATATTGTAAATTGTACAAACGTAAACATCCATCTGAATATAAATAAGTGAATAAAATTTGAACTTCTTTTAAAATTATATGTTGCTAGAAATCTAGAATACACTTTAGTCCCGGAAGTACAATAAAGAAAATATTCGTTAATTAACTTTAGATAGACTGCATGAAAACTATTAAAAGTTTGTAGGTAAGTTGGTCTTATTGAATTCTTTAAAAATTTCGCTACACTTTTAATCTAAAATAAATAGTGCAGTCAATAATATATAGGCTTGTTCCAACCAGCAGTCCGGGACCAGTTTTTAATCAGAAATAGAGTCTACCAGATGAATATTACATGTTGATTTTAGGATGCCTTGGTAAGCCCTACAACTGGTTGATTGTATTTGACAGTTTGAAACGGTCGGGGACTGATGGTTGAAACATACCTAATATGATCACCCTAAATTTTGCATAGAATTTCCTATGTTGCGCCACTTCATGTACCATCATATACCGGGTGTTGCATCGTCGAGCGGGACATAGGAAATCCCATGTAATTTTAAATGGGGTCAATTATTGGCTTCCCTAATTATTTTAGAGAAAAATTCTATTTAGGTTTATTAAAGAGCACTAAAACCCACATTCAAAAGAATAACTTTAGATATTTTTGATGAGCCCGTTTACGGGTTATCGCCGATTTCTTTTTAACTATTTCTCTTTTTTATGGCCCCGTATTTGCGGGCACCAGTCAAGGTAAAAGATGACTGTCAAATAAAGTTGTCATTTTGAAATGTGTGCTTTATTGTTATAAAAACTCGTACATCGAAAATATTAGCCATGAATTACACTTCTGAAGAAAAAATATTGATGATTAAATGGTATTATCAAGGAAATAGTTATCAAAATGTGTCAGACATGTTTGCTGCTCTGTGTCCGAATAGACCGATACCTGCAAAATCTACAGTCGAAAGGACTATCAAGAAATTTGAGACAAAAGGCACTGTAATAAATAACTGCAGATGTGAAGAAAGGCAGGAACAAGGAAGAGATGCAAGAAATGATAGGGACTTGCAAGTTTTATTGTGCGTGGAAGAAAATGATAGGAAGATCAGCACAAGGAAACTTGAGGATGACATAGGATTAGATCACACCACAGCGTTACGAGCTTTGAAACGACATAAATATTATTCATACAAATATGAAAAGCACCAAGAGCTAAGAGATAGGGACGAAATACGACGACAGGAGTTTTGTTTTGGTATGATGAAAAGAGCAAACATGGATAGGGAATTTTTAAAAAACATTTGTTTCACTGACGAATGCACATTTACCTTAAACAATGAACCCAATGTTCAAAATTATCGATATTGGAGCAAAGAAAACCAACACAGGTTTGTGGAAACAAGGACGCAATATCCACAAAAAGTTAATGTATGGGCTGGGATTTTCGGAGAAAATATTATCGGGCCATTATTTCTTACACGAAATTTAAATGCAGAATATTTTTTGGAACTACTTGAAGATCATATTTTACCTACTTTACATGATGCCGCCAGGGAAAATCAGGAAGTTTGGTACCAAATGGATGGCTGCCCGGCACATAGTACCCTGGCTGTCCGGGAATATTTAAACCGTGCTTTTAATGGAAATGTTATTGGCTTAAATCATACAGTAAATTGGCCAGCCAGGTCTCCTGATTTATCGCCAAATGATTTCTTTCTCTGGGGCCATTTAAAAAACAGGATATACAAAGATAAAAAATACCCAAATCTAGACGAGTTAAAAAATGCTATTTCTGCCGAATGCAATAGAATTTCAGTTTACCAACTAGCGAATGTAAGAAGAGAATTTTATGATCGCCTCGGTTATTGTCTAGCAGTCAATGGAGGAATATTTGAATATCTTCTTAAATCCTAAAGTTCTAACAATTTAATAGTACCTACCTATTAATTAGTAAAATATTAAAACATGTAAAATGTCATAATTAACCTTGTAATTGGATACTTTATTTTAGTTTTATTCAGATTAATTTGTACTCATAAATACACCTTTAATATTTTTGATGTACGAGTTTTTATAACAATAAAGCACACATTTCAAAATGACAACTTTATTTGACAGTCATCTTTTACCTTGACTGGTGCCCGCAAATACGGGGCCATAAAAGGGAGAAATAGTTAAAAAGAAATCGGCGATAACCCGTAAACGGGCTCATCAAAAATATCTAAAGTTATTCCTTTGAATGTGGGTTTTAGTGCTCTTTAATAAACCTAAATAGAATTTTTCTCTAAAATAATTAGGGAAGCCAATAATTGACCCCATTTAAAATTACATGGGATTTCCTATGTCCCGCTCGACGATGCAACACCCGGTATAGGCTTTGCTCAATAGACGCATTTTTTAGTAGAGTGTGTTGTTTGAATGCCCATCTGAAATTCTGAAAACTACATCTTATTTCTGTCGACATAGTTATAGCAGGGGAGCAGGGGGCCAATAAGCCCAGATACTGCTTCAATTGCTTAAACTTAGACATCTGTAATATTTGTTTTTTATTGTGCTATCTTACCTGGCGTATTAATAAGATATCCATTAAGGTGACTCAATTTGTAGGGATGTTTGTCAAACCTTGCAAGAGTGTTGCTAAATGGTATAAATGATTTTAACCGAATAAAACCATTAAGATAGACCCATACCATCATCACTATACTAATTATCCAAAAGGTGATAACAATAGATGGCCATTTACATTTTTTGTTCTCTTCCACTTCTTCCGTTTGATTGGTAATAAGTACTAAAGGCGCGTAGGCTATACCTTTTGTGCTCCAGAGTTTAGTCATTTTTGTTAATTTAGCACTGCTCACAAAAGATAAATTAACTAAAAATACTTGACGTTTTTCTACAAATCTAATTTTGACCATAGACAAGGGAGATGCGCTTATGGTAGGGATATATAGGCAACTTAACATACTCAATTGGTTCCCTTATAGCGCCATTCGTGTCTGGTTGAAGAACTAAATGTAGCACTGGGGGCGTGGGGCGGGGGCCGGCGCCACGCATACAAATTTAAATTTTACAACTTTGAATTCAAATTTTCGCGCTTCTAACTGATGGAAAAGTTAAAAGCGCGAACCTTTTAAATTAAAGTCAATATATTTTGGGAGATTAAAAGGAAGTTGTAACAACGTTTCTAATAATAATATGGCGACAAGCTTTATTATATAATATTAGATATTTACATAAATTAATATAATAACACGGCAAGTTTTACTTAGGATTGTGCTGTAAAGAATTAACATAGGAACAGCGTTCAGCTTTAAATAGGATCCTCTTAATTCTGCCATGCGTAATTTTTTGGTCATATCCAAAATGTGTGTGACAAACTCTCTAAGTTTTATGAATGCCAATCTTGTCTTTGTCACAGAGTAATGGATTTTGAATCGCATTTACCCAAGGTTTTTGCCTCTAAAAATACACTGACATTATACTAAGATCGTAAACTGTCATAACTCTAAGAAAATCAGTATATAAGTAATGTTTATAATTATTCAGGATCAAAAGCTGTCCTGCATACATTTTTTTTAGATAGCAACAATATTTTGTATACAGTATAGGCGCAAGGTGCCTTTTTGGCTCTTCGCGATACACCCTTTTTATTACTTTGCTAAAACAACAAAAAAACTTACCGGGTCGCTTTTTGGAAACCTGTGCATTTTCACACGTTTCCCATTTTGTAGTTTACATCCGGGAACCCAACAATAAATCACCATTTTAGAAGAATAAACTTATACGTCGCGTCGCTTCGTTTAAAAATTTAGTTTTAAAATGTCAGTGTCACTTGGGTCCGACTCTGAAGATATTTTTATTATGGATCAGCGCATAAGTCATATTTTTATCTTTATCGCACCTTTGCTGGTACGGTTTAATTCAGAGAGAGAAAGATAGAGAACGTTCCCCACGCTCATTCTAAATACATGTTTTGCCGCTACCAACGTTAAGATATGAACAACCTTATTAAACAAAATCCCTACAATATCGCCATCATCGGCTGGTTGAAGAACTAAACGAACGGGGAACGATCTTCACCATTTAAATTATCCTAGCCTGGCTTTGACATATAATATTTTTTGTGGCTATATCTATTTTAAGTTTAACAAGTTGTCACACAACTTACCTACAGAGAGTCCGGTAAGTATATGACATACTCTCCGGAGCATATAGGGGAGGTCAAAATAACCCTAATTTGTCATAGAAAAGAAATCCTAAAGTGCCCCTTAACGGAGATTCAGAGCCCCAAAGGGGTCAAATCAAATCAAATCAAATCAAAATATGCTTTATTGTATAAACAGCTCAGCACTTTCATTTACAAAGCTGGAAGAAAAATATTAATATATCTACTTTAGAAATTTATTTAATATAATGAAGTTTATTAACATAAGTTATTTAAACACAAATAACTAATCGAATAACAACATAACTAAAAATTCGCATTAAAATAATAAAATTTATCATTATCACATCACATTGATGCTTACATGCATCTAACTAATGGTCAAGCACTCGGCAAGTGTGTGGATGCAAGAAGAATTTAATCTGAAACATTTCCAAATCGAAGTGTGCCGCATGAAGGAGCCATTAAAAGGGTTGACATTTCGGAAATAACTTAAACGCAAGAATGTTAAAAATGTGAAAAATTTGCTTCTTGTTTACTTTAGGAGATTTTCGAAATGGGCGCCCTGTACCTCGATACATTTCCTTAGACGACGAATGTTTTCTCGTTGTACTCAATACCCGAGAAGAGCCAACAAACGAGAAGCGACAAAATCCCGAGTTTAGCATTGATTAAATGAGGAGCAAATTATATGTCCTTCACCTTGAAATTTTGACAGTTTTCCGGGTTATTACACTAACTGAAGCACTAAACCGACGAAGAAAATGCTTTACACTGAAATAAAAAATTTGGGTCCCTAGTAAGAAGTATTTTTTTCATGATTATCTTCTGTGTTTCATGAGAAAATTTCGAACAACCAAAAAAAAATTAAATAAAATAAAAATATTTTTGAAATGTTTTATTAATTGTGCGTTACTTACTGATAGTACATTTTAAAAAGGAAATGAAATAGTATATTACATATCAAGAGTGGTAAGAAGCCTATTACATGAACCTTTTCAAGGTCACGAGCAACCTCGAGTCACCTTGCCAAAGTGCAAGTGACCTTGAAACTTTTTCAAGGTCACGAGCAACCTCGAAAGCCACCTTGCCACAGTGCAAGTGACCTTGAAACTTTTTCAAGGTAACGAGCAACCTCGAAAGTCACCTTGCCAAAGTGCAAGTGACCTTGAAACTTTTTCAAGGTCACGAGCAACCTCGAGTCACCTTGCCAAAGTGCAAGTGACCTTGAAACTTTTTCAAGGTCACGAGCAACCTCGAGTCACCTTGCCAAAGTGCAAGTGACCTTGAAGCTTTTTCAAGGTCACGAGCAACCTCAAGTCACCTTGCCAAAGTGCAAGTGACCTTGAAACTTGTTCAAGATCACGACCTTGAAGCTTTTTCAAGGTCACGAGCAACCTCGAGTCACCTTGCCAAAGTGCAAGTGACCTTGAAACCTTTTCAAGGTCACGACCTTGAAGCTTTTTCAAGGTCACAAATAACCTCGAGTCACCTTGCCAAAGCGCAAGTGACCTTGAAACTTTTTCAAGGTCACGAGCAACCTCGAGTCACCTTGCCAAAGTGCAAGTGACCTTGAAACTTGTTCAAGGTCACGTCCTTGAAGCTTTTTCAAGGTCACGAATAACCTCGAGTCACGTTGCCAAAGTGCAAGTGACCTTGAAACTTTTTCAAGGTCACGAGCAACCTCGAGTCACCTTGCCAAAGTGCAAGTGACCTTGAAACTTGTTCAAGATCACGACCTTGAAGCTTTTTCAAGGTCACGAGCAACCTCGAGTCACCTTGCCAAAGTGCAAGTGACCTTGAAACCTTTTCAAGGTCACGACCTTGAAGCTTTTTCAAGGTCACGAATAACCTCGAGTCACCTTGCCAAAGCGCAAGTGACCTTGAAACTTTTTCAAGGCCACGAGCAACCTCGAGTCACCTTGCCAAAGTGCAAGTGACCTTGAAGCTTTTTCAAGGTCACGAGCAACCTCGAGTCACCTTGCCAAAGTGCAAGTGACCTTGAAACTTTTTCAAGGTCACGACCTTGAAGCTTGTTCAAGGTCACGACCTTGAAAAACTTTCAAGGTCACTTGCACTTTGGCAAGGTGACTCGAGGTTGCTCGTGACCTTGAAAAAGCTTCAAGGTCACGACCTTGAAATTTTATAAAGATCACGAGCAACCTCGAGTCACCTTGCCAAAGTGCAAGTGACCTTGAAACTTGTTCAAGATCACGACCTTGAAGCCTTTTCAAGGTCACGAATAACCTCGAGTCACCTTGCCAAAGTGCAAGTGACCTTGAAACTTACTCAAGGTCACGACCTTGAAGCTTGTTCAAGGTCACGAATAACCTCGAGTCACCTTGCCAAGGTGCAAGTGACCTTGAAACTTTTTCAAGGTCACGAGTAACCTCGAGTCACCTTGCCAAAGTGCAAGTGACCTTGAAACCTTTTCAAGGTCACGACCTTGAAGCTTTTTCAAGGTCACGACCTTGAAGCTTTTTCAAGGTCACGAATAACCTCGAGTCACCTTGCCAAAGCGCAAATGACCTTGAAACTTGTTCAAGATCACGACTTTGAAGCTTTTTCAAGGTCACGAGCAACCTCGAAAGTCACCTTGCCAAAGTGCAAGTGACCTTGAAACCTTTTCAAGGTTACGAGCAACCTCGAGTCACCTTGCCAAAGTGCAAGTGACCTTGAAACTTTTTCAAGGTCACGACCTTAAAACTTTTTCAAGGTCACCAGCAACCTCGAGTTACCTTGCCAAAGTGCAAGTGACCTTGAATCTTTCTCAAGGTCACGACCTTGAAACTTGTTCAAGGTCACGAGCAACCTCGAGTCACCTCGCCAAAGTGCAAGTGACCTTGAAGCTTTTTCAAGGTCACGACCTTGAAACTTTTTCAAGGTCACGAGCAAAATCGAGTCACCTTGCCAAAGTGCAAGTGACCTTGAAGCTTTTTCAAGGTCACGACCGTGAAACTTTTTCAAGGTCACGAGCAACCTCGAGTCACCTTGCCAAAGTGCAAGTGACCTTGAATCTTTTTCAAGGTCACGACCTTGAAACTTGTTCAAGGTCACGAGCAACCTCGAGTCACCTTGCCAAAGTGCAAGTGACGTTGAAACTTTTTCAAGGTCACGAGCAACCTCGAAAGTCACCTTGCCAAAGTGCAAGTGACCTTGTAACTTTTTCAAGGTCACGAGCAACCTCGAGTCACCTTGCCAAAGTGCAAGTGACCTTCACACTTTTTCAAGGTCACGAGTGTTTTAGCACTCAAATTTACTATAAATAGCCGACAAATTTGTATGCTAATCAGTCATTCACGGGGGTTCAAAGAAGTAAGATCTATTTAGCTGCAGTCATCATAATACGTCATAACTCGAGTTGATGAGTTATTTTTATAATAATTAAAAGTTGTTTACAAATTGAACGGAAAGTTTCCAAAAGCATAATCTGGGACTTTCTTGGTTGTGTTAGAGCATCGTAGCTCGAATAAATAAAAGTTTTGAGATATTACGCAGTTGTTTAATTTGTGTTTTTAAGTTAGATTAAATACTTAGGCATAAATAGTGATATCAAATAGAAGATTATATAGGGTCAGAATAGGACTTCTATATAATACAGAGTTAGGGAAAAAACTTGAACATTTCAAATTACGTTTTAACCAAGCTGTTGTGAGTCAGACACATGGTCTTAAATTTCGCAGCAGCCTTGGACAGAATGCAAGACGTGTTGCTACCGTCTTCGCCGAGCGGCTTCCTGGAGGCCTGGATCATCGATGCCATGGGTGGCACATCACCACTTGGACACGCAGAGCTCCAGGAAGTCAGCTACGACTTGTCCGTCAACGATACGAAGGTGGCAGGGGGCCCAGACCGAGATGCCACATCTGCACCTGGTGTCCAGGACCTGTTAGGGTTCCCTACGCCTCCGCCCGACTGCCGGCCGAGTGGCAAAGAAGTGGCAAGCGACCCAAACCCCGTGGGTGGCTCAAAAAGGCGAACAACATCGATGCCTGAAGAAGAGGATCTCTGGTCGTGGTGCGAAGATATACAGCCGTGGGGAATGCTGGGTGAATACGAAGTTAAAGAAGAATATATTGAACTAGCTGATCGTCAGCGAATTTTAAATTGGAGTGCACATGCGTCGGAGCTACCTGGGAACGTAGACGCATGCGTTCGCTTCACGAGCAACCTCGAGTCACCTTGCCAAAGTGCAAGTGACTTTGAATCTTTTTCAAGGTAACGACCTTGAAATTTGTTCAAGGTCACGAGCAACCTCGAGTCACCTTGCTAATGTGCAAGTGACCTTGAAGCCTTTTCAAGGTCACGAGCGTGCAAGTGACCTTGAATCTTTTTCAAGGCCACGACCTTGAATCTTTTTCAAGGTCACGACCTTGAATCTTTTTCAAGGTCACGACTTTGAAACTTGTTCAAGGTCACGACCTTGAAACTTGTTCAAGGTCACAAGCAACCTCGAGTCACCTTGCCAAAGTGCAAGTGACCTTGAAACTTTTTCAAGGTCACGAGCAACCTCGAGTCACCTTGCCAAAGTGCAAGTGACTTTGAAGCTTTTTCAAGGTCACGAGCAACCTCGAGTCACCTAGCCAAAGTGCAAGTGACCTTGAAGCTGTTTCAAGGTCACGACCTTGAAACTTTTTCAAGGTCACGAGCAACCTCGAGTCCCTTGCCAAAGTGCAAGTGACCTTGAGGCTTTTTCAAGGTCACGACCTTAAACCTTTTTTAAGGTCACGAGCAACCTCGAGTCACCTTGTTAAAGTGCAAGTGACCTTGAAGCTTTTTCAAGGTCACACCTTGAAACTTTTTCAAGGTTACGATCAACCTCGAGTCACCTTGCCAAAGTGCAAGTGACCTTGAAACTTTTTCAAGGTCACGAGCAACATCGAGTCACCTTGCTAAAGTGCAAGTGACCTTGAATCTTTTTCAAGGTCACGACCTTGAAACTTGTTCAAGGTCACGAGCAACCTCGAGTCACCTTGCCAAAGTGCAAGTGACCTTGAAGCTTTTTCAAGGTCACGAGCAACCTCGAGTCACCTTGCCAAAGTGCAAGTGATCTTAAAGCTTTTTCAAGGTCACGACCTTGAAACTTTTCCAAGGTCACGAGCAACCTCGAGTCACCTTGCCAAAGTGCAAGTGACATTGAATCTTTTTCAAGGTCACGAGCAACCTCGAGTCACCTTGCCAAAGTGCAAGTGACCTTGAAACTTTTTGAAGGTCACGACCTTTAAACCTTTCCAAGGTCACGAGCAACCTCGAAAGTCACCTTGCCAAAGTGCAAGTGACCTTGAAACTTTTTCAAGGTCACGAGCAACCTTGAAAGTTACCTTGCCAAAGTGCAAGTGACCTTGAAACTTTTTCAAGGTCACGACCTTGAAATTTCTTCAAGGTCACGAGCGACCTTGAGTCACCTGCCAAAGTGCAAGTGACCTTGAAACCTTTCCAAGGTCACGAGCAACCTTGAAAGTCACCTTGCCAAAGTGCAAGTGACCTTGAAGCTTTTTCAAGGTCACGAGCAACCTCGAGTCACCTTGCCAAAGTGCAAGTGACCTTGAAACTTTTTCAAGGTCACGACCTTGAAATTTCTTCAAGGTCACGAGCGACCTTGAGTCACCTGCCAAAGTGCAAGTGACCTTGAAACCTTTCCAAGGTCACGAGCAACCTTGAAAGTCACCTTGCCAAAGTGCAAGTAACCTTGAAACTTTTTCAAGGTCACGAGCAACTTCGAAAGTCACCTTGCCAAAGTGCAAGTGACCTTGAAGCTTTTTCAAGGTCACGAGCAACCTTGAAAGTCACCTTGCTAAAGTGCAAGTGACCTTAAAATTTTTTCAAGTCACGAGCAACCTCGAGTCACCTTGCCAAAGTGCAAGTGACCTTGAAACTTTTTCAAGGTCACGAGCAACCCCGAGTCACCTTGCTAAAGTGCAAGTGACCTTGATCCTTTTTCAAGGTCACGAGCAACCTCGAAAGTCACCTTGCCAAAGCGCAAGTGACCTTGAAACTTTTTCAAGGTCACGAGCAACTTCGAAAGTCACCTTGCCAAAGTGCAAGTGACCGTGAAGCTTTTTCAAGGTCACGACCTTGAAACCTTTCCAAGGTCACGAGCAACCTTGAAAGTGTTGTGGTATTCGCCATGTGGAAATCGGCTATAAAAAGCGCGATTTCGATGGGAATAGTCAGTCGGTGCAGAACCATGAAACAGTAATTAGCTAAAAGTGTTTGGAGCATTATTTCTGGGTTTTAAAATCTGCATAAGTCTTTTTCTTTGGACGACGTCACCATAAAATTTGCCAGTTGATCTTGGAGCTTCCGGAGACCTGGGTATGCCAAGAGGGCATACGTGAACCTGAAGATAAAAGCAAGGCGTTGCTGAAGAAGCACCGGCGGAGAGACGCTGTAGTCGAGCCCGATACTGTGAGGAAACAGTGGTTCCTGGCCGTCTTAGAAGTTTGTCCTGGAATACGGACAGATTTTGCAAGCACCTAGGGGAAAGAGTCCGCTCACGATCGTCGGAGGAGGGCCAATCGTTCCGAGCACCATTCCGCCTAGAGAATTAATTTTAAGAAGAAATAATACGATCACCGGTCATAGCCGACGTTGCCAACATTGGATGACCCATGCCATAACCGTAGCAGCCGACGCCATCGCCAGGGAAGCGTATACAATAGTCTACCACCTGGGCATAACCTGCACCAGGTCGGCAGAAGGAGGAAACTTAGCGGCGAACGAATTTTAAGAAGAGATAATACGATCACCGGTCACAGCCGACGTTGCCAACATTGGATGACCCATGCCATAACCGTAGCAGCCGACGCCATCGCCAGGGAAGCGTATACATTAGTTTACCACCTGGGCATAACCTGCACCAGGTCGGCAAGACGTGGAAACCACGTGGCAAGATAATTAAAAGAAGAAAATCGACGGAAATCCGACATAGCCGGTGTTGCCAGCATTGGACAAGCCGTGCCATAGCCATAATAGCCGACGCCATCGTCGAGGAGGAGACTACAATAGTTTACCACCTGGGCATAACCTGCACCAGGTCGGCGAGACGCGAAAACTACGTGGCAGACTAACTTAAAAAAGAAATACTGCGATAATCCGACATAGCCGGCGTTGCCAGCCTTGTACGGACTGTGCCACCACTACAGAAGCTGACGCCATCGCCAGGAAGGCGTGTGCGAGTGAATACCACCTGGGCATAACCTGCACCAGGTCGGCGGAAGACGGAAACCACGTGGCGAACGGGGTATTTCGATTAAATAGCGAAGAACAGGCGACGCCAAGAGCTGGACGGTGAGGCCTCACCTCCAGTACCTAGTGCCGACCCCTAGACACCGAGTACAAGGACCTACCACCTGGGCATAACCTGCCCCAGGTCGGCAGCGAAGAAGCCGAGTACGGCAAACACTGCAGTGACCGGAATAATGGCACTACACAGTGAAAACCCTCCAGCCCGGACGGCGGAGGACGAAGAAGATCACGACATGCTCTCAACTACCGAGGCCGTCCCCAGGAAAGGACCTGGTGCGGTCTCAAACTGCCCTACACAGATCGCCGCCCCTGGGATATTGACTGAGCTGAGCCGCGGTGCCGCCAGGGATATGCCCCTCGAAGGAGGAAGCGAAGGCGAACTGTGCCAGGACATGGCGCCCAACTCGATGACTTACTCGAATAAAAGGAGTAACAAAGAACCCTGTGACGACGTTAGGCCCGCTGGCCTAAACGATCGCAAAGATAGAATAGACATGGAGGTTCGCAGCAAGTCTAAAGAAGACTTGGCTGGTGGATCTATAAATACAATGATGGAAGAAGAGATGCCGTCATGGAAATGGCGATTGCCGCCTCGATGGGAAGAAGAGGATGGAATGCCAAGCTATGGGGACGAGCCTAGAGGTCCGGCGCTGCCACCGTTAAGTCGGCAAATTCCGCCAACTCAAAGGGGAGTCCGGCAGAAACGAGACAAGAAAGGAGGAAATAAAAAAAGATGGATGCCACCCTGGGAGGAGGGGTATCGTCGATATGTTTTTGACAGAAATGAGCCCGAACAGCGGACAGAGCCTAAAAAGACACCCAGAAGGAAGAGGAAAAAATGGAATGGAAAACACGGAATAGCGAATACGCTGTTGAATATGAATTCGGCGACATTGCCAAGAATTGATGTGATAGTGGAAGGAATTCCAGTAAGAGCCCTGCTCGATACTGGGGCCAGTAGAAATATTATAAAAAGCACGCTCCTACCCCTGACGGTTAGGAGTAGAGCTCCAAGAGGAGAAATGAGACTCGCCTGCGGTGAAACCCACCATGCAACGAGAGGAGATATACAGCAACGTGTGAAGATTAAAAAGATGACAACGCTAACTAAGTTTACAATTATGGACGAACTAAACGAAGACGTCATTTTGGGGATGCCATGGTTTAAGAATAACGAAGTAGTAATGGATATTAACCGATGCTGTATATACCTGGGAAACACCACCAGAGACATCGTATACTGGGGGAAACGGGACGCAGACGAGGAGGATGAGGATAGTATCACTATTCCTTATGTACCGGAAATGGACAAGATGGAATATACTCAGATTTTGATGGACTTTGGGGAATTATTTAGAGAAAGTATCCAACAGAATACAACAAAGGCTACTCAACACCGAATCCGGTTGACTGATACAAAACCAATCCGAGTGAGACCATATGCTCTATCGGAAATCAAAAGAGTGGCAGTTCAGGAGCAGGTAGCAGAGATGCTTCGGTCAGGAGTAATCTCGCCAAGCACATCTGAATATTGTGCACCAGTAGTAGCAGTAACAAAAAAAGATGGTACCATGAGATTCTGTTTGGATTACAGAAAGTTAAATGAAGTAACCCAAGAGGAAGTAGCAGCACTGCCTGTAATTCCAAACACGTTGAAAGAAATTGGGGAAGCCCGGGTTTTCTCTACCCTAGATCTTAAAGCCGGATATTGGCAGATACCAGTGGCAGAAGCAGACAGACACCTAACGGCATTCGGTTTATTGGATGGAAGCACTTACGAGTTTAATGTAATGCCTTTTGGCCTCAGGAATGCGCCAGCTACGTTCCAAAAACTGATGTCGGAAGTTCTGAGTGGAGAGCTGCAGAAGTTTACGAGAGTATACTTGGATGACGTGATCATTTTTTCACCAGATCACAGAACACACCGACAACACCTCCGAAAAGTGTTGGAAAGACTCTCGACGTATCAGCTAAGATGCGGGGCAGAGAAATGTGTCATTGGGGTTAATGAATTGGAATACTTGGGATTTAAAGTCAAGGAAGACTATAATACCCCACAGAAAAAACATTTGAATGACGTGGAGAAATTCCCTCCACCAACGAACAAGCGACAACTGCAATCATTTTTGGGCCTGGTGAACTGGCTGAGAGAATACATTCCTCAGGCAGCAGAGCGTTTGGAGCCGTTAACGCTACTTTTGCAGAAAGAAAAGCCTTTCCGTTGGAAGGCCAAACAGCAGGAAGCATTCGATGATGTAAAGAAATTTATGGCACAACCGATGCAGCTATGGAGACCGCATCCAGGAAAACTTTTCTACTTGCAAACAGACGCCTCAAAAATAGGAATAGGCGCAGTGCTATACCAACTAGATGACCAAGAGGAACGACGTATCATAGCATACGCGTCCCATAAACTTAATAAAGCAGAACAAGCATACCACGCGAATGAACAGGAGTGTATGGCAGTAGTCTGGGCGATTAAACACTTTCGGCAATATTTAGAAGATGCCCCATTTATTTTGAAGACCGACTCCCAGGCATTAACGTGGTTGCACCGTCTGAAAGACACAAAAGCAAAATTGACGAGATGGGCATTACTACTTCAGGAGTATTCATTTCGGGTTATCCACTGTCCGGGAAAAGAAAATGCGCTTCCAGATTACCTATCACGGAACCCAGAAGATACAGTGAGAGATCCTGAGACATTTAATGAAGATAGAATGGTCCCACCGATGAAAGAGAAAAAACTTAAAAATGTAATAGCAATGTTCCAGCCCCAGGAGATTCAGAGCCTGGAAGAGCGAGTAAAAGAGGGACAAGACGAAGACGAGGAGATGAAAGAAACCAAGAGACAATGGCTACAGGAAGCAAAGAAACCACCAGAACAGCAACCATCATGGTGGAATTATTATATTGTCCAGGACGATTACCTATTCAGATTACACTTGGATAGACTGTGCTTAGTAGTGGGAAAATTTGATAAACAAGATGTTTTTGAGGCCTATCATTCGTATAGTGAAGCCCTCCATCCAGGAGCACAAGAAACAAGTAGAGCTATTGGCCGTTACTACTATTGGAGTAGTATGGAGAAAGAAGTCCGGAAATATACAAGAGAATGTGACATTTGTAAGCAGATCAAGGCAGGAGCACCTCAGAAGAAAGCTGCGCTGGGGAGTATTCCAGCAGAAGCACCGTTCCAAGTAATCGCATGTGATATAATGGGTCCATATGAAGAAACTGGCAGGAAGAATCGATTTCTGATAGTGGCAATGGACGTATTTACTAAATGGACAGAAGCTATTCCGGTAGCTAGAGCGACCGCATCAAAAATCATCAAGTTCTTGAAAGATGAAGTGTTTAGTAGATACGGATATCCAAAGGAGATAAGATCAGACGATGGTGCTCAATTTAGAGGAGCAGTATTCGAACAGTTTTGCAGAACGAATCATATTAAATGGACATCCTCCCCCATTTATCATCAACAAGCGAATCCAACGGAACGAAGATGGCAGGAAATGAAGAAAGCCTTAAGCGCCGCCATTTTAGAACGACCTACTACTGTATGGGATACGCAGATTCCACAAGTCCTCTATGCGTTACGGACGCGGAAGAATGAAGCTACCCAGAAGACACCAGGAGAACTATTATTAGGATATGAGTTGAAGAGACCAGGAGAATGGGCAATTGTGCGTGAGGAAATCGAAGTAGTCCCACGTCCCGAAAAGATAGTTCAAGTTAGACAGAAGGCGAATCAGAACCAGAAAGCGTATCAGCAGAAGTACGCCCCCACCCCAAGAATACCAACTATCAGATTTAGAGTTGGAGAAAGGGTTTGGGTTAGGAATTTCGCCCCAAAAGTTCCGTTTGCACCAAAATGGATAGGTCCATATGAAATTTTGGAGGTCCTGGGATCTTCAACATATCAAGTTGATAAAGATGGAGCGTCCTCAAAGATCCACCTTAATAATCTAAGACGTGCCACAGTCCTGAGCGTGAGCGAAAGTAGCAGCTCAAGCACTGAGGAAGATAGCAGTCCAAGTGAGGAGGAAGAGCTACATAGCCAACCCTGTGAAGTCCCTGAAATTCCGGCCCCTCAGCCCGAGGTCGCCGAGGTACCATTGAGGCAGCCTAATGAGAAGCCACCAGACGTGGAAGAAATTACGGCCCCTCAGCCCGAGGTCGCCGTACCAGCAGTGAGGCAGCCGAGAGAGAAGCCACCTGAAGCCTCCAAGGAGTCCCCCAGATCGCTAGAGAACCGTCCACAGGAGGCCTATGCCAGGTCACCTGGAGAAGAACCACCTATCGAAGCTAGAGCTACGGAGGTTGAGGAATCGCCTCGGACGAGAGAAAAGGAGAAATCATCTTACGGAAGAAAGTGATTTTAAAACGTGTTTATTTGGACTTAGTATTAGTGTTGTTGTTGTTATGGACTTAGTTATTAGTTTTATTGTTGTTTTGGACTTGGATTTGTGTTGATTTTAGATTTAAGTTATTTTTAAGTTGATATTATAAATAGAGTATAATTGTACCAGATGGGTACAGTTAAATAAACGCCCCATAATTAATGCTCTTAAGGGGGGGGGTGTTGTGGTATTCGCCATGTGGAAATCGGCTATAAAAAGCGCGATTTCGATGGGAATAGTCAGTCGGTGCAGAACCATGAAACAGTAATTAGCTAAAAGTGTTTGGAGCATTATTTCTGGGTTTTAAAATCTGCATAAGTCTTTTTCTTTGGACGACGTCACCATAAAATTTGCCAGTTGATCTTGGAGCTTCCGGAGACCTGGGTATGCCAAGAGGGCATACGTCAACCTGAAGATAAAAGCAAGGCGTTGCTGAAGAAGCACCGGCGGAGAGACGCTGTAGTCGAGCCCGATACTGTGAGGAAACAGTGGTTCCTGGCCGTCTTAGAAGTTTGTCCTGGAATACGGACAGATTTTGCAAGCACCTAGGGGAAAGAGTCCGCTCACGATCGTCGGAGGAGGGCCAATCGTTCCGAGCACCATTCCGCCTAGAGAATTAATTTTAAGAAGAAATAATACGATCACCGGTCATAGCCGACGTTGCCAACATTGGATGACCCATGCCATAACCGTAGCAGCCGACGCCATCGCCAGGGAAGCGTATACAATAGTCTACCACCTGGGCATAACCTGCACCAGGTCGGCAGAAGGAGGAAACTTAGCGGCGAACGAATTTTAAGAAGAGATAATACGATCACCGGTCACAGCCGACGTTGCCAACATTGGATGACCCATGCCATAACCGTAGCAGCCGACGCCATCGCCAGGGAAGCGTATACATTAGTTTACCACCTGGGCATAACCTGCACCAGGTCGGCAAGACGTGGAAACCACGTGGCAAGATAATTAAAAGAAGAAAATCGACGGAAATCCGACATAGCCGGTGTTGCCAGCATTGGACAAGCCGTGCCATAGCCATAATAGCCGACGCCATCGTCGAGGAGGAGACTACAATAGTTTACCACCTGGGCATAACCTGCACCAGGTCGGCGAGACGCGAAAACTACGTGGCAGACTAACTTAAAAAAGAAATACTGCGATAATCCGACATAGCCGGCGTTGCCAGCCTTGTACGGACTGTGCCACCACTACAGAAGCTGACGCCATCGCCAGGAAGGCGTGTGCGAGTGAATACCACCTGGGCATAACCTGCACCAGGTCGGCGGAAGACGGAAACCACGTGGCGAACGGGGTATTTCGATTAAATAGCGAAGAACAGGCGACGCCAAGAGCTGGACGGTGAGGCCTCACCTCCAGTACCTAGTGCCGACCCCTAGACACCGAGTACAAGGACCTACCACCTGGGCATAACCTGCCCCAGGTCGGCAGCGAAGAAGCCGAGTACGGCAAACACTGCAGTGACCGGAATAATGGCACTACACAGTGAAAACCCTCCAGCCCGGACGGCGGAGGACGAAGAAGATCACGACATGCTCTCAACTACCGAGGCCGTCCCCAGGAAAGGACCTGGTGCGGTCTCAAACTGCCCTACACAGATCGCCGCCCCTGAGATATTGTCTACTTGCCAAAGTGCAAATGACCTTGAAACTATTTCAAGGTCACGAGCAACCTCGAGTCACCTTGCTAAAGTGCAAGTGACCTTGAAACTTTTTCAAGGTCACGAGCAACCTCGAGTCACCTTGCCAAAGTGCAAGTGACCTTGAAACCTTTTCAAGGTCACGACCTTGAAGCTTTTTTAAGGTCACGAGCAACCTCGAGTCACCTTGCCAAAGTGCAAGTGACCTTGAAACTTTTTCAAGGTCACAACCTTTAAACTTTCTCAAGGTCACGAGCAACCTCGAGTCACCTTGCCAAAGTGCAAGTGACCTTGAAACTTTTTCAAGGTCACGACCTTGAAAATTTCTCAAGGTCACGAGCAACCTCGAGTCGCCTTGCCAAAGTGCAAGTGAATTTGAAACTTTTTCAAGGTCACGAGCAACCTCGAGTCACCATGCCAAAGTGCAAGTGACCTTGAAATTTTTCAAGGTCACGACCTTTAAACTTTCTCAAGGTCACGAGCAACCTCGAGTCACCTTGCCAAAGTGCAAGTGACCTTGAGGCTTTTTCAAGGTCACGGCCTTGAAACTTGTTTAAGGTCACGAGCAACCTCGAGTCACCTTGCCAAAGTGCAAGTGACCTTGAAGCTTTTTCAAGGGCACGACCATAAAACTTTTTCAAGGTCACGAGCAACCTCGAGTCACATTGCCAAAGTGCAAGTGACCTTGAAGGTTTTTCAAGGTCACGACCTTTAAACTTTTTTAAAGTCACGACCTTGAAACTTGTTCAAGGTCACGAGCAACCTCGAGTCACCTTGCCAAAGTGCAAGTGACCTTAAAACTTTTTCAAGGTCACGACCTTGAAACTTTTTCGTGACCTTGAAAAAGGCTTCAAGGTCACTTGCACTTTGGCAAGGTGACTCGAGGTTGCTCGTGACCTTGAACAAGTTTCAAGGTCGTGACCCTAAAAATGATTCAAGGTCACTTGCACTTTGGCAAGGTGACTCGAGGTTGCTCGTGACCTCGAACAAGTTTCAAGGTCGTGACCTTGAAAAGGCTTCAATGTCACTTGCACTTTGGCAAGGTGACTCTAGGTTGCTCGTGACCTTAAACAAGTTTCAAGGTCGTGACCTTAAAAAAGATTCAAGGTCACTTGCACTTTGGCAAGTTGACTCGAGGTTGCTGGTGACCTTGAAAAAGTTTCAAGGTCACCTGCACTTTGGCAAGGTGACTCGAGGTTGCTCGTGACCTTGAAAAAGCTTCAAGGTCACTTGCACCTTGACAAGGTGACTCGAGGTTGCTCGTGACCTTGAAAAAGTTTCAAGTCAAGGTCGTGACCTTGAAAAGGCTTCAAGGTCACTTGCACTTTGGCAAGGTGACTTTCGAGATTGCTCGTGACCTTGAACAAGTTTCAAGGTCACTTGCACTTTAGCAAGGTGACTCGAGGTTGCTCGTGACCTTGAAAAAGTTTCAAGGTCGTGACCTTGAAAAAGATTCAAGGTCACTTGCACTTTGGCAAGGTGACTCGAGGTTGCTCGTGACCTTGAACAAGTTTCAAGGTCGTTACCTTGAAAAGGATTCAAGGTCACTTGCACTTTAGCAAGGTGACTCGAGGTTGCTCGTGACCTTGAAAAAGATTCAAGGTCACTTGCACTTTGGCAAGGTGACTCGAGGTTGCTCGTGACCTTAAAAAAGCTTCAAGGTCGTGACCTTGAAAAGGTTTCAAGGTCACTTGCACTTTGGCAAGGTGACTCGTGGTTGCTCGTGACCTTGAAAAAGTTTCAAGGTCACTTGCACTTTGGCAAGGTGACTCGAGGTTGCTCGTGACCTTGAAATAGTTTCAAGGTCATTTGCACTTTGGCAAGTAGACTTTCGAGGTTGCTCGTGACCTTGAAAAGGTTTCAAGGTCACTTGCACTTTGGCAAGGTGACTTTCGAGGTTGCTCGTGACCTTGAAAAAGGATCAAGGTCACTTGCACTTTAGCAAGGTGACTCGGGGTTGCTCGTGACCTTGAAAAAGTTTCAAGGTCACTTGCACTTTGGCAAGGTGACTCGAGGTTGCTCGTGACCTTGAAAAAGTTTCAAGGTCACTTGCACTTTGGCAAGGTGACTTTCAAGGTTGCTCGTGACCTTGGAAAGGTTTCAAGGTCGTGACCTTGAAAAAGCTTCACGGTCACTTGCACTTTGGCAAGGTGACTTTCGAAGTTGCTCGTGACCTTGAAAAAGTTTCAAGGTCACTTGCGCTTTGGCAAGGTGACTTTCGAGGTTGCTCGTGACCTTGAAAAAGGATCAAGGTCACTTGCACTTTAGCAAGGTGACTCGGGGTTGCTCGTGACCTTGAAAAAGTTTTAAGGTCACTTGCACTTTGGCAAGGTGACTCGAGGTTGCTCGTGACTTGAAAAAATTTTAAGGTCACTTGCACTTTAGCAAGGTGACTTTCAAGGTTGCTCGTGACCTTGAAAAAGCTTCAAGGTCACTTGCACTTTGGCAAGGTGACTTTCGAAGTTGCTCGTGACCTTGAAAAAGTTTCAAGGTCACTTGCACTTTGGCAAGGTGACTTTCAAGGTTGCTCGTGACCTTGGAAAGGTTTCAAGGTCACTTGCACTTTGGCAGGTGACTCAAGGTCGCTCGTGACCTTGAAGAAATTTCAAGGTCGTGACCTTGAAAAAGTTTCAAGGTCACTTGCACTTTGGCAAGGTGACTCGAGGTTGCTCGTGACCTTGAAAAAGCTTCAAGGTCACTTGCACTTTGGCAAGGTGACTTTCAAGGTTGCTCGTGACCTTGGAAAGGTTTCAAGGTCACTTGCACTTTGGCAGGTGACTCAAGGTCGCTCGTGACCTTGAAGAAATTTCAAGGTCGTGACCTTGAAAAAGTTTCAAGGTCACTTGCACTTTGGCAAGGTAACTTTCAAGGTTGCTCGTGACCTTGAAAAAGTTTCAAGGTCACTTGCACTTTAGCAAGGTGACTCGGGGTTGCTCGTGACCTTGAAAAAGTTTCAAGGTCACTTGCACTTTGGCAAGGTGACTCGAGGTTGCTCGTGACCTTGAAAAAGTTTCAAGGTCACTTGCACTTTGGCAAGGTGACTTTCAAGGTTGCTCGTGACCTTGGAAAGGTTTCAAGGTCGTGACCTTGAAAAAGCTTCACGGTCACTTGCACTTTGGCAAGGTGACTTTCGAAGTTGCTCGTGACCTTGAAAAAGTTTCAAGGTCACTTGCGCTTTGGCAAGGTGACTTTCGAGGTTGCTCGTGACCTTGAAAAAGGATCAAGGTCACTTGCACTTTAGCAAGGTGACTCGGGGTTGCTCGTGACCTTGAAAAAGTTTCAAGGTCACTTGCACTTTGGCAAGGTGACTCGAGGTTGCTCGTGACTTGAAAAAATTTTAAGGTCACTTGCACTTTAGCAAGGTGACTTTCAAGGTTGCTCGTGACCTTGAAAAAGCTTCAAGGTCACTTGCACTTTGGCAAGGTGACTTTCGAAGTTGCTCGTGACCTTGAAAAAGTTTCAAGGTCACTTGCACTTTGGCAAGGTGACTTTCAAGGTTGCTCGTGACCTTGGAAAGGTTTCAAGGTCACTTGCACTTTGGCAGGTGACTCAAGGTCGCTCGTGACCTTGAAGAAATTTCAAGGTCGTGACCTTGAAAAAGTTTCAAGGTCACTTGCACTTTGGCAAGGTGACTCGAGGTTGCTCGTGACCTTGAAAAAGCTTCAAGGTCACTTGCACTTTGGCAAGGTGACTTTCAAGGTTGCTCGTGACCTTGAAAAGGTTTCAAGGTCACTTGCACTTTGGCAGGTGACTCAAGGTCGCTCGTGACCTTGAAGAAATTTCAAGGTCGTGACCTTGAAAAAGTTTCAAGGTCACTTGCACTTTGGCAAGGTAACTTTCAAGGTTGCTCGTGACCTTGAAAAAGTTTCAAGGTCACTTGCACTTTGGCAAGGTGACTTTCGAGGTTGCTCGTGACCTTGGAAAGGTTTAAAGGTCGTGACCTTCAAAAAGTTTCAAGGTCACTTGCACTTTGGCAAGGTGACTCGAGGTTGCTCGTGACCTTGAAAAAGATTCAAGGTCACTTGCACTTTGGCAAGGTGACTCGAGGTTGCTCGTGACCTTGGAAAAGTTTCAAGGTCGTGACCTTGAAAAAGCTTTAAGGTCACTTGCACTTTGGCAAGGTGACTCGAGGTTGCTCGTGACCTTGAAAAAGCTTCAAGGTCACTTGCACTTTGGCAAGGTGACTCGAGGTTGCTCGTGACCTTGAACAAGTTTCAAGGTCGTGACCTTGAAAAAGATTCAAGGTCACTTGCACTTTAGCAAGGTGACTCGAGGTTGCTCGTGACCTTGAAAAAGTTTCAAGGTCACTTGCACTTTGGCAAGGTGACTCGAGGTTGATCGTAACCTTGAAAAAGTTTCAAGGTGTGACCTTGAAAAAGCTTCAAGGTCACTTGCACTTTGGCAAGGTGACTCGAGGTTGCTCGTGACCTTGAAAAAGGTTTAAGGTCGTGACCTTGAAAAAGCCTCAAGGTCACTTGCACTTTGGCAAGGGGACAAGAGGTTGCTCGTGACCTTGAAAAAGTTTCAAGGTCACTTGCACTTTGGTAAGGTGACTCGAGGTTGCTCGTGAACTTGAACAAGTTTCAAGGTCGTGACCTTAAAAAAGCTTCAAGGTCGTGACCTTAAAAAAGCTTCAAGGTCACTTGCACTTTGGCAAGGTGACTCGGGGTTGCTCGTGACCTTGAAAAAGTTTCAAGGTCACTTGCACTTTGGCAAGGTGACTTTCGAGGTTGCTCGTGACCGTGAAAAAGTTTCAAGGTCGTGACCTTGAAAAAGCTTCAAGGTCACTTGCGCCTTGGCAAGGTGACTCAAGGTTGCTCGTGACCTTGACCAAGTTTCAAGGTCACTTGCACTTTAGCAAGGTGAATCGAGATTGCTCGTGACCTTGAAAAAGCTTTAAGGTCTCTTGCACTTTGGCAAGGTGACTTTCGAGGTTGCTCGTGACCTTGGAAAAGTTTGAAGGTCACTTGCACTTTGGCAAGGTGACTCAAGGCTGCTCTTGACCTTGAAAAAGCCTCAAGGTCACTTGCACTTTGGCAAGGCGACTCGAGGTTGCTCGTGACCTTGAGAAATTTTCAAGGTCGTGACCTTGAAAAAGTTTCAAGGTCACTTGCACTTTGGCAAGGTGACTCGAGGTTGCTCGTGACCTTGAGAAAGTTTCAAGGTCACTTGCACTTTGGCAAGGTGACTCGAGGTTGCTCGTGACCTTGAAAAAGTTTCAAGGTCACTTGCACTTTGGCAAGGTGACTTTCAAGGTTGCTCGTGACCTTGGAAAGGTTTCAAGGTCGTGACCTTGAAAAAGCTTCACGGTCACTTGCACTTTGGCAAGGTGACTTTCGAAGTTGCTCGTGACCTTGAAAAAGTTTCAAGGTCACTTGCGCTTTGGCAAGGTGACTTTCGAGGTTGCTCGTGACCTTGAAAAAGGATCAAGGTCACTTGCACTTTAGCAAGGTGACTCGGGGTTGCTCGTGACCTTGAAAAAGTTTCAAGGTCACTTGCACTTTGGCAAGGTGACTCGAGGTTGCTCGTGACTTGAAAAAATTTTAAGGTCACTTGCACTTCAGCAAGGTGACTTTCAAGGTTGCTCGTGACCTTGAAAAAGCTTCAAGGTCACTTGCACTTTGGCAAGGTGACTTTTGTTTTGGTATTCGATTTTCTTATAAATAGCCGACAATTTTGTATGCTATTCAGTCATTCACGGGGGTTCAAAGTGTTAAGATCAAATTAGCTGCAGTCATCATATGACGTCATAACTCGAGATGATGAGTTATTTTCACCAGATTTAATTGTAAATACGTAGTTTCAGTGGAAAGTTCCTAAAGCATAATCTGGGACTTTCTTGGGAGTTGTCCAAATATTTATCGGACCAATAAAATAAGTGTTAAAGTTCAGAAGTCGTTTTATTTTGTGTTTTTAAGTTGAATAAATACTTAGACATAAAAAGTGTTAATAGTCAGATATTATAAAGGGTCAGAATAAGACCAATATAATATACAGAGTTAGGAAAAAGTTTCAAAACATTTTATTTACGTTTTAACAAGACTGTTGTGATTTAGACACATGGCCTTAAATTACGCAGCAGTCTTCGACAGAATGCAAGACGTGTTGCTACCGTCTTCGCCGAGCGGCTTCCTGGAGGCCTGGATCATCGATGCCATGGCTTCAACGTCGCCTAATGGACAAGCAGAGCTCCAGGAAGTTCGCTACGACTTGTCCGTCAACGTTACGGAGGTGGCGAAGGGCCCAGACCGAGATGCCACATCTGCACCTGGTGTCCAGGACCTGTTAGGGTTCTCTAAACCTCCGACCGACTGTCGGCCGAGTGGCAAAGAAGTGGCAAGCGACCCAAACCCCGTGGGTGACTCACAACAGGCAAGAACAACGAAGCCTGAAGAAGAGGATCTCTGGTCGTGGTGTGAAGATATACAGCCGTGGGGAATGCTGGGTGAAGCGGAAGAAAAACATGATTATATAGAATTAGCTGATCGTCAGCGTATAAGAAACTGTGGTGCGCATGCGTCAGAGCTACCTGGGAACGTAGACGTCTTGCAACACTACATGGCGCCCGAGCGAAAGACCGTTAAAGGCAAGGAAGACTTAAAGCCCTTCGATGCGCCTAGGTCAAAGACCCATATCAATAAAATTAAAGAAGTTTTGAAGTTGAAGGAGTTTAAAGAAGAAAACGAAGTTTTGAAATATGACATGCCTGAAGTGGTGTCACATCAAACAGAAGTAGATGCGGAGACAGTCTTGTGGCTGCATAGCAAGTTGGAGAAGGAGGCCCCAGGAGATGGGCGGTGGATAACCGCACTCCTAGGGATTGTTGGGACGCAAGCAATGGACCCGGTTGCCAGGGACCTGCGAGAAAGTATCCAAGGAGGAGCTGAGGTGCCGCTGGTAGACCGCTTTGGTGTTGTGGGGCGTCAGGAGGAAGACGGAGTGGCGGTGTGGTGTCCAAGGAACCACAGGCGAAATATTCTCAACTTGGCTCATGGAATACGCCACAATACTCGACAAGGAATGAAGGAGATTATCAAGAAGTGGTTATGGTGGCCGACGATAGACAAGGATGTGGACACGCACTTTAGTCAGTGTTTGTGTTGTCAGCATTTCAAGGAAGATGACCTGTGCCACGGAATGTTAAAACCGTGGGGCACAGTTTTAATAACAATCATTGAAGATTTACCCAGGACTAGACACAGCAGATTTACAGCCCTCTACTGTGCAGTTGATGTATTCAGTGGCTTTGTAGAAGCAAGACCACATAGAAGTATTCACCCAGCTTCGCTGATAGAATTTATACAAGCTGAAGTAATTAGCAGATGGGGAACACCCACTTTGTTAATGCTAGCGCCGGATGTGGCGAAGTATAGAGAAAAGATAGCCCATGCAACCAACATAACAACGGTTGGCACGGCAGAGAAATCAATGGTGACCACATTGATACCGTTTGAGAGAATGAAGACCAGGATTTTAGCGTTGACCAGAGACGAATGGCCTCTACAGTTGCAGTCCTTGCTGAACCAAGCCAGGAGCTGCAGAGATGCATTTAACGGAGCCACAGCCAGAGAGATGGTGATGAACACCAAGACGATCCTCCAGACTCGAATGTTCTAAAGCGTAGCATAGAGTAGAAATGGAGCTACGGCCAGAGGGATGGCGATCAGCACCAGGACAATCCTCGAAGAAACAGATGGAAGACCAGTGTATATATTAGTTAGGTAATTGTAACTGTAAATAATTTTGTTGTTGTTGATTATTCGACAACAGCTAAATTGATCTCTAAGGGGGGGGGTGTTTTGGTATTCGATTTTCTTATAAATAGCCGACAATTTTGTATGCTATTCAGTCATTCACGGGGGTTCAAAGTGTTAAGATCAAATTAGCTGCAGTCATCATATGACGTCATAACTCGAGATGATGAGTTATTTTCACCAGATTTAATTGTAAATACGTAGTTTCAGTGGAAAGTTCCTAAAGCATAATCTGGGACTTTCTTGGGAGTTGTCCAAATATTTATCGGACCAATAAAATAAGTGTTAAAGTTCAGAAGTCGTTTTATTTTGTGTTTTTAAGTTGAATAAATACTTAGACATAAAAAGTGTTAATAGTCAGATATTATAAAGGGTCAGAATAAGACCAATATAATATACAGAGTTAGGAAAAAGTTTCAAAACATTTTATTTACGTTTTAACAAGACTGTTGTGATTTAGACACATGGCCTTAAATTACGCAGCAGTCTTCGACAGAATGCAAGACGTGTTGCTACCGTCTTCGCCGAGCGGCTTCCTGGAGGCCTGGATCATCGATGCCATGGCTTCAACGTCGCCTAATGGACAAGCAGAGCTCCAGGAAGTTCGCTACGACTTGTCCGTCAACGTTACGGAGGTGGCGAAGGGCCCAGACCGAGATGCCACATCTGCACCTGGTGTCCAGGACCTGTTAGGGTTCTCTAAACCTCCGACCGACTGTCGGCCGAGTGGCAAAGAAGTGGCAAGCAACCCAAACCCCGTGGGTGACTCACAACAGGCAAGAACAACGAAGCCTGAAGAAGAGGATCTCTGGTCGTGGTGTGAAGATATACAGCCGTGGGGAATGCTGGGTGAAGCGGAAGAAAAACATGATTATATAGAATTAGCTGATCGTCAGCGTATAAGAAACTGTGGTGCGCATGCGTCAGAGCTACCTGGGAACGTAGACGTCTTGCAACACTACACTTTCGAAGTTGCTCGTGACCTTGAAAAAGTTTCAAGGTCACTTGCACTTTGGCAAGGTGACTTTCAAGGTTGCTCGTGACCTTGGAAAGGTTTCAAGGTCACTTGCACTTTGGCAGGTGACTCAAGGTCGCTCGTGACCTTGAAGAAATTTCAAGGTCGTGACCTTGAAAAAGTTTCAAGGTCACTTGCACTTTGGCAAGGTGACTCGAGGTTGCTCGTGACCTTGAAAAAGCTTCAGGGTCACTTGCACTTTGGCAAGGTGACTTTCAAGGTTGCTCGTGACCTTGGAAAGGTTTCAAGGTCACTTGCACTTTGGCAGGTGACTCAAGGTCGCTCGTGACCTTGAAGAAATTTCAAGGTCGTGACCTTGAAAAAGTTTCAAGGTCACTTGCACTTTGGCAAGGTAACTTTCAAGGTTGCTCGTGACCTTGAAAAAGTTTCAAGGTCACTTGCACTTTGGCAAGGTGACTTTCGAGGTTGCTCGTGACCTTGGAAAGGTTTAAAGGTCGTGACCTTCAAAAAGTTTCAAGGTCACTTGCACTTTGGCAAGGTGACTCGAGGTTGCTCGTGACCTTGAGAAAGATTCAAGGTCACTTGCACTTTGGCAAGGTGACTCGAGGTTGCTCGTGACCTTGGAAAAGTTTCAAGGTCGTGACCTTGAAAAAGCTTTAAGGTCACTTGCACTTTGGCAAGGTGACTCGAGGTTGCTCGTGACCTTGAAAAAGCTTCAAGGTCACTTGCACTTTGGCAAGGTGACTCGAGGTTGCTCGTGACCTTGAACAAGTTTCAAGGTCGTGACCTTGAAAAAGATTCAAGGTCACTTGCACTTTAGCAAGGTGACTCGAGGTTGCTCGTGACCTTGAAAAAGTTTCAAGGTCACTTGCACTTTGGCAAGGTGACTCGAGGTTGCTCGTAACCTTGAACAAGTTTCAAGGTCGTGACCTCGAAAAAGCTTCAAGGTCACTTGCACTTTGGCAAGGTGACTCGGGGTTGCTCGTGACCTTGAAAAAGTTTCAAGGTCGTGACCTTGAAAAAGCTTCAAGGTCACTTGCACTTTGGCAAGGTGACTTTCGAGGTTGCTCGTGACCGTGAAAAAGTTTCAAGGTCGTGACCTTGAAAAAGCTTCAAGGTCACTTGCGCCTTGGCAAGGTGACTCAAGGTTGCTCGTGACCTTGACCAAGTTTCAAGGTCACTTGCACTTTAGCAAGGTGAATCGAGATTGCTCGTGACCTTGAAAAAGCTTTAAGGTCTCTTGCACTTTGGCAAGGTGACTTTCGAGGTTGCTCGTGACCTTGGAAAAGTTTGAAGGTCACTTGCACTTTGGCAAGGTGACTCAAGGCTGCTCTTGACCTTGAAAAAGCCTCAAGGTCACTTGCACTTTGGCAAGGCGACTCGAGGTTGCTCGTGACCTTGAGAAATTTTCAAGGTCACTTGCACTTTGGCAAGGTGACTCGAGGTTGCTCGTGACCTTGAGAAAGTTTCAAGGTCACTTGCACTTTGGCAAGGTGACTTTCAAGGTTGCTCGTGACCTTGGAAAGGTTTCAAGGTCGTGACCTTGAAAAAGCTTCACGGTCACTTGCACTTTGGCAAGGTGACTTTCGAAGTTGCTCGTGACCTTGAAAAAGTTTCAAGGTCACTTGCGCTTTGGCAAGGTGACTTTCGAGGTTGCTCGTGACCTTGAAAAAGGATCAAGGTCACTTGCACTTTAGCAAGGTGACTCGGGGTTGCTCGTGACCTTGAAAAAGTTTCAAGGTCACTTGCACTTTGGCAAGGAGACTCGAGGTTGCTCGTGACTTGAAAAAATTTTAAGGTCACTTGCACTTCAGCAAGGTGACTTTCAAGGTTGCTCGTGACCTTGAAAAAGCTTCAAGGTCACTTGCACTTTGGCAAGGTGACTTTCGAAGTTGCTCGTGACCTTGAAAAAGTTTCAAGGTCACTTGCACTTTGGCAAGGTGACTTTCAAGGTTGCTCGTGACCTTGGAAAGGTTTCAAGGTCACTTGCACTTTGGCAGGTGACTCAAGGTCGCTCGTGACCTTGAAGAAATTTCAAGGTCGTGACCTTGAAAAAGTTTCAAGGTCACTTGCACTTTGGCAAGGTGACTCGAGGTTGCTCGTGACCTTGAAAAAGCTTCAGGGTCACTTGCACTTTGGCAAGGTGACTTTCAAGGTTGCTCGTGACCTTGGAAAGGTTTCAAGGTCACTTGCACTTTGGCAGGTGACTCAAGGTCGCTCGTGACCTTGTTTTGAGGCTCGCCACGTGGAAATCGGCTATAAGAAGCGCGATTTCGCAAGGAACGATCAGTCGGTGCAGAACCATGAAATAGTAAACAAGTAAAAGTATTGTTGAGCATTTGTTCCGGTTTTTAAAATCTGCATAAGTCTTTTCTTTGGACGAACGTCATCCGAGAAGTCGCCAGTTGTTCTTGGAGAGTCCGAGACCTGGGTGTACCACGTTGGGGTACACGTTGAACCTAAAGTTAAAAGCAAGGTGTGCTGAGGAAGAAGCACCGGCGGAGGGACGCCGTAGTCGAACCCGATACTGCAAAAGGCAGTGGTTCCTAGCTGTCCTAGAAGTTTGCACCTGGAATACGGGCAGACTTTGCACGCACCTAGGGGAAAGAGTCCGCTGACGATCTTCGGAGGAGGTCCAATCGTTTAAGCACCTTTGCCACCTAGAGATCTATAGTTGCGATACGAGTAGCAACGAGAATTGAACGCAGCCGACGTTGCCGACGTTGGACATACAGTGCCATAACCGCTGCGACCGACGCCATCGCCAAGGAGGCGAGAGCGAGTGTTTACCACCTGGGCATAACCTGCACCAGGTCGGCGAGAAGAGATAGCCTATTGGCAGAATAAAATTAAAGCGAATTACGACGAGAATTGGATATTGCCGACGTTGCCGACTTTGGACATCCAGTGCCATAACCGTAGCGACTGACGCCATCACCAGAGAGGTGACTACGAGTATTTACCACCTGGGCATACCCTGCACCAGGTCGGCGAGAAGAGATAGCCTGTTGGCAGAATAATTTTAAAGCGAAATACGACGAGAACTCGACATTGCCGACGTTGCCGACTTTGGACATCCAGTGCCATAACTGCTGCGACTGACGCCATCACCGAAGAAGCGTGTACGAGGGTTTACCACCTGGGCATAACCTGCACCAGGTCGGCAAAGCGGGAAAACCACGTGGCAACGTGTAAAACCTGCGGAATAGTGAAGAATCAGCGACGCCGAGAGCTGAACGACGAGGCCAGGCCTCTAGCAGCTAGTGCCAGAGCCTAGAAGACGAATACGAATACCCACCACCTGGGCATACCTTGCCCCAGGTTGGCGAAGACGAAGCCAAGCGTGGCAGACTACAAAATGAGTGGAGAAAAAGAATTAAATAGCGAGAATTCCCCAGCCCAGACGGCTGAGGGCGAAGAACTACCGTACATGCTCAAGACTACCGAGGCCGACACCAGGAAGGGACCTGGGTCGACTTCCAACTGCCCTACACAGACCGCCGCCCCTGAGAAAACGGATAGAGCTAGCCGTGGTGCTTCCAGGGATGTGCCCCTCGAAGGAGGAAGCGAAGGCGAACTGTGCCAGGACATGGCGCCCAACTCGATGACTTACTCAGGCGATAGGAGTAAAAAAGAACCCTGTGACGACGTTAGGCCCTTTGGCCTAAGCTATCGCGGATCGTCGACGAACCTACCCACGGAATGCCCAGCTTATAACACCAGAGCAAAGCGCCGATTATGGGAGGAGAAATATAATAAAGACGTGGAGATTGACGATTCTATAAATACAATTATGGAAGAGGAGATGCCACCATGGAAATGGCGGATGCCGTCTCAATGGAGGGATGAAGACGAAAGGCCAAGTTATGCGAATGAACCTAGGGGTCTGGCGCGGCCACTAGGTGACCGGCAAATGCCGCCAACGCGAAAAGAAATCCGGCAAAAGCGGAAAAATAAAGAAAGAACGAAGCAAGTATGGATGCCACCCTTGGAGGAGGGGTATCGGCGATACATATGTGATGACAACCAACCCAGGCAGCAGCCGAAACCTGAAAAAATAGCTAGAAGAAAGAGGAGAAAACGAAATAAGAAACAAGGAATAGCGAATACGCTATTGAATTTTAATTCGGCAACATTGCCGAGAATTGATATAGTAATAGAAGGAACCCCAGTAAGAGCATTACTTGATACTGGGGCCAGCCGGAACATTATTAGAAGTACGCTGCTGCCCATGACAATTAGAAATAGAGCGCCAAGGGGCGAAATGAGATTAGCCTGCGGCGAAACCTATCATTCAACCAGGGGGGATATACAACAACGAGTAAAGATTAAGAATATGACGATGCTGACGAAGTTCACGATCATGGATGAATTGAATGAGGATGTCATTTTGGGCATGCCATGGTTCAAGAATAATGAAGTGATAATGGATATGAATCGGTGTTGTATATACCTGGGTAGCACCGCCAGAGATACTGTGTACTGGGGGAAGCGGGATGTAGACGAAGAAGACGAGGATAGTATTACTATCCCATATGTACCGGAGATAGACAAAGGAGAATATACTCAAATGTTGATGGACTTTGCAGAATTATTTAAAGAAAGTGTACAACAAAACACAACAAAGGCTACCCAGCATCGAATCCGATTAACGGATACGAAGCCAATCCGAGTGAGGCCATATGCTTTGTCAGAGATTAAAAGAGTAGCGGTTCAAGAGCAGATAGCAGAGATGCTTCGGGCAGGAGTAATCTCGCCGAGCACCTCTGAGTATTGTGCGCCGGTGGTGGCAGTGGCTAAAAAGGATGGAACTATGAGATTCTGCTTAGACTATAGAAAATTAAATGAAGTAACCCAAGAGGAAGTGGCAGCACTGCCTGTAATCCCTAACACCTTGAAAGAAATTGGAGAAGCCCGAGTTTTCTCTACCCTGGACCTTAAAGCCGGATATTGGCAAATACCGGTAGCAGAAGCAGACAGACACCTAACGGCATTCGGTTTATTGGATGGAAGCACTTACGAATTTAATGTAATGCCTTTTGGCCTCAGGAATGCGCCAGCAACATTCCAAAAACTGATGTCGGAAGTTCTAAGTGGGGAGCTGCAAAAGTTTACGAGAGTGTACCTGGATGACGTGATCATTTTTTCACCAGATCACAAAACACACCGACAACACCTCCGAAAGGTGTTGGAAAGACTCTCAAATTACCACCTGAGATGCGGGGCAGAGAAATGCGTGATTGGAGTTAATGAGTTGGATTACTTGGGTTTTAAAGTTAAGGAAGATTATAATACCCCACAGAAGAAGCATCTGATTGATGTGGAAAAGTTCCCTCCACCAACAGGGAAAAAACAATTACAGTCATTTTTAGGCCTGGTGAACTGGTTGAGGGAATAGATTCCCCAGGCAGCGGAGCGATTGGAACCGTTGACGCGCTTATTGCAGAAAGAAAAACATTTCCAATGGCAAGCCAAACAACAGGAGGCGTTTGATGAGGTAAAAAAATTTATGGCACTACCAATGCAGCTTTGGAGACCGCATCCAGGGAAACAATTTTATTTACAAACAGACGCCTCAAAGATAGGGATAGGCGCAGTGCTCTACCAGATGAGTGACAAAGAGGAACGACGTATTATTGCATACGCATCACATAAACTAAACAAGACGGAACAAGCATACCACGCGAACGAGCAAGAATGTATGGCCGTGGTCTGGGCGATTAAGCATTTCCGGCAATATTTGGAAGATGCCCCATTCATTTTAAAGACCGATTCCCAAGCATTAACGTGGTTGCACCGTCTTAAAGACACCAAATCGAAATTGACAAGATGGGCATTACTGCTTCAAGAATATTCGTTTCGGGTTATCCACTGTCCGGGGAAGGAAAATGCACTTCCGGATTACTTATCAAGGAACCCAGAAGATACAGTGAGAGACCCTGAAACGTTTGATGAAGAAAGAATGATCCCACCAGTGAAGGAAAAGAAACCCAGGAATTTGATAGCTATGTTCCAGCCCCAGGAGATTCAGAGCCTGGAAGAGCGGGTGAAAGAGGGACAAGACGAAGATGATGGATTAAAAGAAACAAAGAGACAGTGGCTACAAGACGCCAAGAAACCTCCAGAGCAGCGGCCATCATGGTGGAATTACTATATTATACAGGATGAACACCTATTTCGATTGCACTTGAATAGGTTGTGTTTAGTGGTGGGAAAATTTGACAAACAAGACGTGTTTGAAGCCTACCATGCATATAGTGAGGCTCTCCATCCAGGGGCACAAGAAACTAGTAGAGCTATTCGCCGATACTACTATTGGGGAAATGTAGAAAAAGAGGTCCGAAAATTTACAAGAGGATGCGAGATTTGCAAACAAATTAAGGCAGGGCCACCTCAGAAGAAAGCTGCACTGGGGAGTATTACGGCAGAAGCGCCATTCCAGGTGATAGCATGTGATATAATGGGTCCATATGAGGAGACTGGCAGGAAGAACCGATTTCTGATAGTGGCGACGGACATATTTACTAAATGGATAGAAGCTATTCCGGTAGCTAGAGTAACCGCATCAAAGGTTATTAAGTTTTTGAAGGATGAGGTGTTTAGTAGATATGGATATCCGAAGGAAATAAGATCAGACGATGGTGCTCAGTTCAGAGGAGCAGTATTCGGCCAATTTTGCAGGTCAAATCACATTAAATGGACATCCTCCCCCATTTATCATCAGCAAGCGAATCCAACAGAACGAAGATGGCAGGAGATGAAGAAAGCCTTAAGCGCCGCCATCCTAGAGCGACCTACGGCAGTATGGGATACGCAAATTCCGCAGGTCCTCTATGCATTACGAACTCGAAGAAACGAAGCCACCCAGAGAACACCAGGAGAATTACTACTGGGATATGAATTGAAGAGGCCAGGGGAATGGGCTATTGTACGAGATGAAATCGAAGCAGTACCACGTCCCGAAGGTATAATTCAAATGAGACAAGAGGCAAAGCGAAGCCAGAGAGCATATCAGCAGAAATACGCCCCTACCCCAAGAGTACCAACTATTAAGTTTAGAGTTGGGGAAAGAGTTTGGGTAAGGAATTTCGTTCCGAAAAACCCATTTGCGCCAAAATGGGTAGGACCTTACGAAGTTTTGGAGGTTCTGGGATCGTCAACCTACCAGATTGATAAAGATGGAGCGTCTTCAAAGATACACATTAATGATCTAAGACGTACTACGGTCCTAAGTGTGAGCGGAAGTAGCAGCTCGAGTACCGAAGAAGATAGTGATCCAAGTGAAGAGGAAGAACTCCATGGACAACCCCCTGTAATACGTGAAATTCCGGCCCCTCAGCCCGAGGTCGCCGAGGTCCCATTGAGGCAGCCTAATGAGAAGCCACCGGACGTGGAGGAAGTTACGGCCCCTCAATCCGAGGTCGCCGTAGGAACATTGAGGCAGCCTAGAGAGAAGCCACCTGAAGCCTCCGAGGAGCCCTCCAGGTCGCTAGAGAACTTCCCACAGGAGGCCTATGCCAGGTCACCTGAGGAGGAATCATCAGATGAAGATAGAGCCATGGAGGTTGAGGGATCACCTCGTTCAAGGAAGAAAGAAAAGACTTCCTATAAAGAGAAGCGAAGAAGATTTTAAATATGTTTGATATGGACTTAGTTATTTTATATTGTTGTTTATGGACTTAGTTATTTTATATTGTTGTTTATGGATTTAGTTATTTTATATTGTTGTTTATGGACTTAGTAGTTTTAAGGTTTTGAGATTATAAATATGGTATAATCGTACTAAATGAGTACGGTTAAATAAACATACCATAACAAATGCTCTTCAGAGGGGGGGTGTTTTGAGGCTCGCCACGTGGAAATCGGCTATAAGAAGCGCGATTTCGCAAGGAACGATCAGTCGGTGCAGAACCATGAAATAGTAAACAAGTAAAAGTATTGTTGAGCATTTGTTCCGGTTTTTAAAATCTGCATAAGTCTTTTCTTTGGACGAACGTCATCCGAGAAGTCGCCAGTTGTTCTTGGAGAGTCCGAGACCTGGGTGTACCACGTTGGGGTACACGTTGAACCTAAAGTTAAAAGCAAGGTGTGCTGAGGAAGAAGCACCGGCGGAGGGACGCCGTAGTCGAACCCGATACTGCAAAAGGCAGTGGTTCCTAGCTGTCCTAGAAGTTTGCACCTGGAATACGGGCAGACTTTGCACGCACCTAGGGGAAAGAGTCCGCTGACGATCTTCGGAGGAGGTCCAATCGTTTAAGCACCTTTGCCACCTAGAGATCTATAGTTGCGATACGAGTAGCAACGAGAATTGAACGCAGCCGACGTTGCCGACGTTGGACATACAGTGCCATAACCGCTGCGACCGACGCCATCGCCAAGGAGGCGAGAGCGAGTGTTTACCACCTGGGCATAACCTGCACCAGGTCGGCGAGAAGAGATAGCCTATTGGCAGAATAAAATTAAAGCGAATTACGACGAGAATTGGATATTGCCGACGTTGCCGACTTTGGACATCCAGTGCCATAACCGTAGCGACTGACGCCATCACCAGAGAGGTGACTACGAGTATTTACCACCTGGGCATACCCTGCACCAGGTCGGCGAGAAGAGATAGCCTGTTGGCAGAATAATTTTAAAGCGAAATACGACGAGAACTCGACATTGCCGACGTTGCCGACTTTGGACATCCAGTGCCATAACTGCTGCGACTGACGCCATCACCGAAGAAGCGTGTACGAGGGTTTACCACCTGGGCATAACCTGCACCAGGTCGGCAAAGCGGGAAAACCACGTGGCAACGTGTAAAACCTGCGGAATAGTGAAGAATCAGCGACGCCGAGAGCTGAACGACGAGGCCAGGCCTCTAGCAGCTAGTGCCAGAGCCTAGAAGACGAATACGAATACCCACCACCTGGGCATACCTTGCCCCAGGTTGGCGAAGACGAAGCCAAGCGTGGCAGACTACAAAATGAGTGGAGAAAAAGAATTAAATAGCGAGAATTCCCCAGCCCAGACGGCTGAGGGCGAAGAACTACCGTACATGCTCAAGACTACCGAGGCCGACACCAGGAAGGGACCTGGGTCGACTTCCAACTGCCCTACACAGACCGCCGCCCCTGAGAAAACGGATAGAGCTAGCCGTGGTGCTTCCAGGGATGTGCCCCTCGAAGGAGGAAGCGAAGGCGAACTGTGCCAGGACAACCTTGAAGAAATTTCAAGGTCGTGACCTTGAAAAAGTTTCAAGGTCACTTGCACTTTGGCAAGGTAACTTTCAAGGTTGCTCGTGACCTTGAAAAAGTTTCAAGGCCACTTGCACTTTGGCAAGGTGACTTTCGAGGTTGCTCGTGACCTTGGAAAGGTTTAAAGGTCGTGACCTTCAAAAAGTTTCAAGGTCACTTGCACTTTGGAAAGGTGACTCGAGGTTGCTCGTGACCTTGAAAAAGATTCAAGGTCACTTGCACTTTGGCAAGGTGACTCGAGGTTGCTCGTGACCTTGGAAAAGTTTCAAGGTCGTGACCTTGAAAAAGCTTTAAGGTCACTTGCACTTTGGCAAGGTGACTCGAGGTTGCTCGTGACCTTGAAAAAGCTTCAAGGTCACTTGCACTTTGGCAAGGTGACTCGAGGTTGCTCGTGACCTTGAACAAGTTTCAAGGTCGTGACCTTGAACAAGTTTCAAGGTCGTGACCTTGAACAAGTTTCAAGGTCGTGACCTTGAAAAAGATTCAAGGTCACTTGCACTTTAGCAAGGTGACTCGAGGTTGCTCGTGACCTTGAAAAAGTTTCAAGGTGTAATGCAACGATACGTCTCCGTTCCCAGGTAGCTCTGACGCATGCGCACCACAGTTTCTAATATGCTGTCGTTCAGCTAGTTCAACATAAACTGGTTTGAACTCTTCTTCTTCACCCAGTATTCCCCACGGCTGTATTTCTTCGCACCACGACCAGAGATCCTCTTCTTCAGGCTTAGTTGTTATTGCCTGCGGTGAGTCACCCACGGGGTTTGGGTCGCTTGCCACTTCTTCGCCACTCGGCCGGCAGTCGGACGGACAAGTCGTAGCGAACTTCCTGGAGTTCTGTTTGTCCATTGGGCGAGTATGCGGCCATGGCATCATTGATCCAGGCCTCCAGAAAGCCGCTCGGCGAAGACGGTAGCAGCACGTCTTGCATTCTGTCAAAGACTGCTGCGTAATTTAAGGCCATGTGTCTAATTCACAACAGTCTTGTTAAAACGTAATAAAATTGTTTTAAAACTTTTCCCTAACTCTGTATATTATAATGGTCTTATTCTGACCCTTTATAATATCTAACTATTAACACTTTTTATGTCTAAGTATTTATTCAACTTATAAACACAAAATTAAACAACTTCGGAACTTTAATAATTATTTTATTGGTCCGACTTTTATTTGGACAACACCCAAGAAAGTCCCAGATTATGCTTTAGGAACTTTCCACTGAAACTACGTATTTACAATTAAATCTTGTGAAAATAACTCATCATCTCGAGTTATGACGTCATATGATGACTGCAGCTAATTTGATCTTTCTTGTTTGAACCCCCGTGAATGACTGAATAGCATACAAAATTGTCGGCTATTTATAAGAAAATCCAATACCAGAACACCACCCCCCTGAAGAGATCAAATTAGTTGTCGTCGAATGAACAACAACAACAAATATTTACAGTTACAATTTACCTAATTAATATATACACTTGTCTTCATCTGTTTCTTCGAGGATTGTCCTGGTGTTGATCGCCATCCCTCTGGCCGTAGCTCCATTTCTACTCTATGGTACGCTTTAGAACATTCGAGTCTGGAGGATCGTCTTGGTGTTCATCACCATCTCTCTGGCTGTGGCTCCGTTGAAGTCATCTCTGCGGCTCCTGGCTTGGTTCAGCAAGGACTGCAGCTGTAGAGGCCATTCTTCTCTGGTCATACTTAAAATTCTCGTCTTCATTCGTTGGAATGGTATCATCGTGGCGGCTACTAAACTCTCTGCCGTGCCAACCGTTGTTATGTTGGTTGCATGGGCTATCTTCTCCCTGTACTTGGCCACATCTGATGTGAGCATCAACAAACTGGGTGTTCCCCATCTGCTGATCACTTCGGCTTGTACAAATTCTATTAGCGAGGCTGGGTAAATACTTCTGTGTGGTCTTGCTTCTATGAATCCACTAAATACATCTATGGCACAGTACAGTGTGGTAAATCTACTGTGTCTGGTCCTTGGCAAATCTTCAATGATTGTTATTAAAACTGCGCCCCACGGTTTTAACATTCCGTGGCACAGGTCATCTTTTTTAAAGTGTTGGCAGCACAAACACTGACTAAAGTGCGTGTCCACATCCTTCTCTATCGTCGGCCACCATAACCATTTCGTGATAATCTCTTTCATTCCTTGTCTCGTGTTGTGGCGTATTCCATGTGCTAAGTTGAGAATATTACTTCTATACTTCCTCGGACACCAAACCGCTACTGCTCCGTCGTCCTCCTGACGCCCCACAACTCCAAAGCGGTCTACCAGCGGCACCCCAGCTCCTTTTCGGATACTTTCACGTAGGTCCCTGGCAGCCGGGTCCATTGCTTGCGTTCCAACGATCCCTAGGAGTGCGGTGATCCATCGCCCATCACTTGGGGCCTCAGCCTTCAACTTGCCATGTAGCCACAAGACGGTTTCCTCATCTATTCCTGTTTGATGTGGCACCACTTCAGGCATGTCATATTTCAAAACTTCTTTAAATTCTTCACTCTTCGATACTCCTTCAACTTCTTTAAACTTTAATACTTCTTTAACTTCTTTAAACTTCAAAACTTCTTTAAAATGGGTCTTTGACCTAGGCGCATCGAAGGGTTTTGCGTCCTTCCCGCCTTCAACGGTCCCTGCTCGGGCGCCATGTAATGCAACGATACGTCTCCGTTCCCAGGTAGCTCTGACGCATGCGCACCACAGTTTCTAATATGCTGTCGTTCAGCTAGTTCAACATAAACTGGTTTGAACTCTTCTTCTTCACCCAGTATTCCCCACGGCTGTATTTCTTCGCACCACGACCAGAGATCCTCTTCTTCAGGCTTAGTTGTTATTGCCTGCGGTGAGTCACCCACGGGGTTTGGGTCGCTTGCCACTTCTTCGCCACTCGGCCGGCAGTCGGACGGACAAGTCGTAGCGAACTTCCTGGAGTTCTGTTTGTCCATTGGGCGAGTATGCGGCCATGGCATCATTGATCCAGGCCTCCAGAAAGCCGCTCGGCGAAGACGGTAGCAGCACGTCTTGCATTCTGTCAAAGACTGCTGCGTAATTTAAGGCCATGTGTCTAATTCACAACAGTCTTGTTAAAACGTAATAAAATTGTTTTAAAACTTTTCCCTAACTCTGTATATTATAATGGTCTTATTCTGACCCTTTATAATATCTAACTATTAACACTTTTTATGTCTAAGTATTTATTCAACTTATAAACACAAAATTAAACAACTTCGGAACTTTAATAATTATTTTATTGGTCCGACTTTTATTTGGACAACACCCAAGAAAGTCCCAGATTATGCTTTAGGAACTTTCCACTGAAACTACGTATTTACAATTAAATCTTGTGAAAATAACTCATCATCTCGAGTTATGACGTCATATGATGACTGCAGCTAATTTGATCTTTCTTGTTTGAACCCCCGTGAATGACTGAATAGCATACAAAATTGTCGGCTATTTATAAGAAAATCCAATACCAGAACAAAGGTCACTTGCACTTTGGCAAGGTGACTCGAGGTTGATCGTAACCTTGAAAAAGTTTCAAGGTGTGACCTTGAAAAAGCTTCAAGGTCACTTGCACTTTGGCAAGGTGACTCGAGGTTGCTCGTGACCTTGAAAAAGCCTCAAGTCACTTGCACTTTGGCAAGGGACTCGAGGTTGCTCGTGACCTTGAAAAAGTTTCAAGGTCACTTGCACTTTGGTAAGGTGACTCGAGGTTGCTCGTGAACTTGAACAAGTTTCAAGGTCGTGACCTTAAAAAAGCTTCAAGGTCACTTGCACTTTGGCAAGGTGACTCGGGGTTGCTCGTGACCTTGAAAAAGCTTCAAGGTCACTTGCACTTTGGCAAGGTGACTTTCGAGGTTGCTCGTGACCGTGAAAAAGTTTCAAGGTCGTGACCTTGAAAAAGCTTCAAGGTCACTTGCGCCTTGGCAAGGTGACTCAAGGTTGCTCGTGACCTTGACCAAGTTTCAAGGTCACTTGCACTTTAGCAAGGTGAATCGAGATTGCTCGTGACCTTGAAAAAGCTTTAAGGTCTCTTGCACTTTGGCAAGGTGACTTTCGAGGTTGCTCGTGACCTTGGAAAAGTTTGAAGGTCACTTGCACTTTGGCAAGTTGACTCGAGGTTGCTCTTGACCTTGAAAAAGCCTCAAGGTCACTTGCACTTTGGCAAGGCGACTCGAGGTTGCTCGTGACCTTGAGAAATTTTCAAGGTCGTGACCTTGAAAAAGTTTCAAGGTCACTTGCACTTTGGCAAGGTGACTCGAGGTTGCTCGTGACCTTGAGAAAGTTTAAAGGTCGTGACCTTGAAAAATTTCAAGGTCACTTGCACTTTGGCATGGTGACTCGAGGTTGCTCGTGACCTTGAAAAAGTTTCAAATTCACTTGCACTTTGGCAAGGCGACTCGAGGTTGCTCGTGACCTTGAGAAATTTTCAAGGTCGTGACCTTGAAAAAGTTTCAAGGTCACTTGCACTTTGGCAAGGTGACTCGAGGTTGCTCGTGACCTTGAGAAAGTTTCAAGGTCGTGACCTTGAGAAAGATTCAAGGTCACTTGCACTTTGGTAAGGTGACTCGAGGTTGCTCGTGAACTTGAACAAGTTTCAAGGTCGTGACCTTAAAAAAGCTTCAAGGTCACTTGCACTTTGGCAAGGTGACTCGGGGTTGCTCGTGACCTTGAAAAAGTTTCAAGGTCACTTGCACTTTGGCAAGGTGACTTTCGAGGTTGCTCGTGACCGTGAAAAAGTTTCAAGGTCGTGACCTTGAAAAAGCTTCAAGGTCACTTGCGCCTTGGCAAGGTGACTCAAGGTTGCTCGTGACCTTGACCAAGTTTCAAGGTCACTTGCACTTTAGCAAGGTGAATCGAGATTGCTCGTGACCTTGAAAAAGCTTTAAGGTCTCTTGCACTTTGGCAAGGTGACTTTCGAGGTTGCTCGTGACCTTGGAAAAGTTTGAAGGTCACTTGCACTTTGGCAAGGTGACTCAAGGCTGCTCTTGACCTTGAAAAAGCCTCAAGGTCACTTGCACTTTGGCAAGGCGACTCGAGGTTGCTCGTGACCTTGAGAAATTTTCAAGGTCGTGACCTTGAAAAAGTTTCAAGGTCACTTGCACTTTGGCAAGGTGACTCGAGGTTGCTCGTGACCTTGAGAAAGTTTCAAGGTCACTTGCACTTTGGCAAGGTGACTCGAGGTTGCTCGTGACCTTGAAAAAGTTTCAAGGTCACTTGCACTTTGGCAAGGTGACTTTCAAGGTTGCTCGTGACCTTGGAAAGGTTTCAAGGTCGTGACCTTGAAAAAGCTTCACGGTCACTTGCACTTTGGCAAGGTGACTTTCGAAGTTGCTCGTGACCTTGAAAAAGTTTCAAGGTCACTTGCGCTTTGGCAAGGTGACTTTCGAGGTTGCTCGTGACCTTGAAAAAGGATCAAGGTCACTTGCACTTTAGCAAGGTGACTCGGGGTTGCTCGTGACCTTGAAAAAGTTTCAAGGTCACTTGCACTTTGGCAAGGTGACTCGAGGTTGCTCGTGACTTGAAAAAATTTTAAGGTCACTTGCACTTCAGCAAGGTGACTTTCAAGGTTGCTCGTGACCTTGAAAAAGCTTCAAGGTCACTTGCACTTTGGCAAGGTGACTTTCGAAGTTGCTCGTGACCTTGAAAAAGTTTCAAGGTCACTTGCACTTTGGCAAGGTGACTTTCAAGGTTGCTCGTGACCTTGGAAAGGTTTCAAGGTCACTTGCACTTTGGCAGGTGACTCAAGGTCGCTCGTGACCTTGAAGAAATTTCAAGGTCGTGACCTTGAAAAAGTTTCAAGGTCACTTGCACTTTGGCAAGGTGACTCGAGGTTGCTCGTGACCTTGAAAAAGCTTCAGGGTCACTTGCACTTTGGCAAGGTGACTTTCAAGGTTGCTCGTGACCTTGGAAAGGTTTCAAGGTCACTTGCACTTTGGCAGGTGACTCAAGGTCGCTCGTGACCTTGAAGAAATTTCAAGGTCGTGACCTTGAAAAAGTTTCAAGGTCACTTGCACTTTGGCAAGGTAACTTTCAAGGTTGCTCGTGACCTTGAAAAAGTTTCAAGGTCACTTGCACTTTGGCAAGGTGACTTTCGAGGTTGCTCGTGACCTTGGAAAGGTTTAAAGGTCGTGACCTTCAAAAAGTTTCAAGGTCACTTGCACTTTGGCAAGGTGACTCGAGGTTGCTCGTGACCTTGAAAAAGATTCAAGGTCACTTGCACTTTGGCAAGGTGACTCGAGGTTGCTCGTGACCTTGGAAAAGTTTCAAGGTCGTGACCTTAAAAAAGCTTTAAGGTCACTTGCACTTTGGCAAGGTGACTCGAGGTTGCTCGTGACCTTGAACAAGTTTCAAGGTCGTGACCTTGAAAAAGCTTCAAGGTCACTTGCACTTTGGCAAGGTGACTCGAGGTTGCTCGTGACCTTGAACAAGTTTCAAGGTCGTGACCTTGAAAAAGATTCAAGGTCACTTGCACTTTAGCAAGGTGACTCGAGGTTGCTCGTGACCTTGAAAAAGTTTCAAGGTCACTTGCACTTTGGCAAGGTGACTCGAGGTTGATCGTAACCTTGAAAAAGTTTCAAGGTGTGACCTTGAAAAAGCTTCAAGGTCACTTGCACTTTGGCAAGGTGACTCGAGGTTGCTCGTGACCTTGAAAAAGGTTTAAGGTCGTGACCTTGAAAAAGCCTCAAGGTCACTTGCACTTTGGCAAGGGGACAAGAGGTTGCTCGTGACCTTGAAAAAGTTTCAAGGTCACTTGCACTTTGGTAAGGTGACTCGAGGTTGCTCGTGAACTTGAACAAGTTTCAAGGTCGTGACCTTAAAAAAGCTTCAAGGTCACTTGCACTTTGGCAGGGTGACTCGGGGTTGCTCGTGACCTTGAAAAAGTTTCAAGGTCACTTGCACTTTGGCAAGGTGACTTTCGAGGTTGCTCGTGACCGTGAAAAAGTTTCAAGGTCGTGACCTTGAAAAAGCTTCAAGGTCACTTGCGCCTTGGCAAGGTGACTCAAGGTTGCTCGTGACCTTGACCAAGTTTCAAGGTCACTTGCACTTTAGCAAGGTGAATCGAGATTGCTCGTGACCTTGAAAAAGCTTTAAGGTCTCTTGCACTTTGGCAAGGTGACTTTCGAGGTTGCTCGTGACCTTGGAAAAGTTTGAAGGTCACTTGCACTTTGGCAAGGTGACTCAAGGCTGCTCTTGACCTTGAAAAAGCCTCAAGGTCACTTGCACTTTGGCAAGGCGACTCGAGGTTGCTCGTGACCTTGAGAAATTTTCAAGGTCGTGACCTTGAAAAAGTTTCAAGGTCACTTGCACTTTGGCAAGGTGACTCGAGGTTGCTCGTGACCTTGAGAAAGTTTCAAGGTCACTTGCACTTTGGCAAGGTGACTCGAGGTTGCTCGTGACCTTGAAAAAGTTTCAAGGTCACTTGCACTTTGGCAAGGTGACTTTCAAGGTTGCTCGTGACCTTGGAAAGGTTTCAAGGTCGTGACCTTGAAAAAGCTTCACGGTCACTTGCACTTTGGCAAGGTGACTTTCGAAGTTGCTCGTGACCTTGAAAAAGTTTCAAGGTCACTTGCGCTTTGGCAAGGTGACTTTCGAGGTTGCTCGTGACCTTGAAAAAGGATCAAGGTCACTTGCACTTTAGCAAGGTGACTCGGGGTTGCTCGTGACCTTGAAAAAGTTTCAAGGTCACTTGCACTTTGGCAAGGTGACTCGAGGTTGCTCGTGACTTGAAAAAATTTTAAGGTCACTTGCACTTCAGCAAGGTGACTTTCAAGGTTGCTCGTGACCTTGAAAAAGCTTCAAGGTCACTTGCACTTTGGCAAGGTGACTTTCGAAGTTGCTCGTGACCTTGAAAAAGTTTCAAGGTCACTTGCACTTTGGCAAGGTGACTTTCAAGGTTGCTCGTGACCTTGGAAAGGTTTCAAGGTCACTTGCACTTTGGCAGGTGACTCAAGGTCGCTCGTGACCTTGAAGAAATTTCAAGGTCGTGACCTTGAAAAAGTTTCAAGGTCACTTGCACTTTGGCAAGGTGACTCGAGGTTGCTCGTGACCTTGAAAAAGCTTCAGGGTCACTTGCACTTTGGCAAGGTGACTTTCAAGGTTGCTCGTGACCTTGGAAAGGTTTCAAGGTCACTTGCACTTTGGCAGGTGACTCAAGGTCGCTCGTGACCTTGAAGAAATTTCAAGGTCGTGACCTTGAAAAAGTTTCAAGGTCACTTGCACTTTGGCAAGGTAACTTTCAAGGTTGCTCGTGACCTTGAAAAAGTTTCAAGGTCACTTGCACTTTGGCAAGGTGACTTTCGAGGTTGCTCGTGACCTTGGAAAGGTTTAAAGGTCGTGACCTTCAAAAAGTTTCAAGGTCACTTGCACTTTGGCAAGGTGACTCGAGGTTGCTCGTGACCTTGAGAAAGTTTCAAGGTCACTTGCACTTTGGCAAGGTGACTCGAGGTTGCTCGTGACCTTGAAAAAGTTTCAAGGTCACTTGCACTTTGGCAAGGTGACTTTCAAGGTTGCTCGTGACCTTGGAAAGGTTTCAAGGTCGTGACCTTGAAAAAGCTTCACGGTCACTTGCACTTTGGCAAGGTGACTTTCGAAGTTGCTCGTGACCTTGAAAAAGTTTCAAGGTCACTTGCGCTTTGGCAAGGTGACTTTCGAGGTTGCTCGTGACCTTGAAAAAGGATCAAGGTCACTTGCACTTTAGCAAGGTGACTCGGGGTTGCTCGTGACCTTGAAAAAGTTTCAAGGTCACTTGCACTTTGGCAAGGTGACTCGAGGTTGCTCGTGACTTGAAAAAATTTTAAGGTCACTTGCACTTCAGCAAGGTGACTTTCAAGGTTGCTCGTGACCTTGAAAAAGCTTCAAGGTCACTTGCACTTTGGCAAGGTGACTTTCGAAGTTGCTCGTGACCTTGAAAAAGTTTCAAGGTCACTTGCACTTTGGCAAGGTGACTTTCAAGGTTGCTCGTGACCTTGGAAAGGTTTCAAGGTCACTTGCACTTTGGCAGGTGACTCAAGGTCGCTCGTGACCTTGAAGAAATTTCAAGGTCGTGACCTTGAAAAAGTTTCAAGGTCACTTGCACTTTGGCAAGGTGACTCGAGGTTGCTCGTGACCTTGAAAAAGCTTCAGGGTCACTTGCACTTTGGCAAGGTGACTTTCAAGGTTGCTCGTGACCTTGGAAAGGTTTCAAGGTCACTTGCACTTTGGCAGGTGACTCAAGGTCGCTCGTGACCTTGAAGAAATTTCAAGGTCGTGACCTTGAAAAAGTTTCAAGGTCACTTGCACTTTGGCAAGGTAACTTTCAAGGTTGCTCGTGACCTTGAAAAAGTTTCAAGGTCACTTGCACTTTGGCAAGGTGACTTTCGAGGTTGCTCGTGACCTTGGAAAGGTTTAAAGGTCGTGACCTTCAAAAAGTTTCAAGGTCACTTGCACTTTGGCAAGGTGACTCGAGGTTGCTCGTGACCTTGAAAAAGATTCAAGGTCACTTGCACTTTGGCAAGGTGACTCGAGGTTGCTCGTGACCTTGGAAAAGTTTCAAGGTCGTGACCTTAAAAAAGCTTTAAGGTCACTTGCACTTTGGCAAGGTGACTCGAGGTTGCTCGTGACCTTGAAAAAGCTTCAAGGTCACTTGCACTTTGGCAAGGTGACTCGAGGTTGCTCGTGACCTTGAACAAGTTTCAAGGTCGTGACCTTGAAAAAGATTCAAGGTCACTTGCACTTTAGCAAGGTGACTCGAGGTTGCTCGTGACCTTGAAAAAGTTTCAAGGTCACTTGCACTTTGGCAAGGTGACTCGAGGTTGATCGTAACCTTGAAAAAGTTTCAAGGTGTGACCTTGAAAAAGCTTCAAGGTCACTTGCACTTTGGCAAGGTGACTCGAGGTTGCTCGTGACCTTGAAAAAGGTTTAAGGTCGTGACCTTGAAAAAGCCTCAAGGTCACTTGCACTTTGGCAAGGGGACAAGAGGTTGCTCGTGACCTTGAAAAAGTTTCAAGGTCACTTGCACTTTGGTAAGGTGACTCGAGGTTGCTCGTGAACTTGAACAAGTTTCAAGGTCGTGACCTTAAAAAAGCTTCAAGGTCACTTGCACTTTGGCAGGGTGACTCGGGGTTGCTCGTGACCTTGAAAAAGTTTCAAGGTCACTTGCACTTTGGCAAGGTGACTTTCGAGGTTGCTCGTGACCGTGAAAAAGTTTCAAGGTCGTGACCTTGAAAAAGCTTCAAGGTCACTTGCGCCTTGGCAAGGTGACTCAAGGTTGCTCGTGACCTTGACCAAGTTTCAAGGTCACTTGCACTTTAGCAAGGTGAATCGAGATTGCTCGTGACCTTGAAAAAGCTTTAAGGTCTCTTGCACTTTGGCAAGGTGACTTTCGAGGTTGCTCGTGACCTTGGAAAAGTTTGAAGGTCACTTGCACTTTGGCAAGGTGACTCAAGGCTGCTCTTGACCTTGAAAAAGCCTCAAGGTCACTTGCACTTTGGCAAGGCGACTCGAGGTTGCTCGTGACCTTGAGAAATTTTCAAGGTCGTGACCTTGAAAAAGTTTCAAGGTCACTTGCACTTTGGCAAGGTGACTCGAGGTTGCTCGTGACCTTGAGAAAGTTTCAAGGTCACTTGCACTTTGGCAAGGTGACTCGAGGTTGCTCGTGACCTTGAAAAAGTTTCAAGGTCACTTGCACTTTGGCAAGGTGACTTTCAAGGTTGCTCGTGACCTTGGAAAGGTTTCAAGGTCGTGACCTTGAAAAAGCTTCACGGTCACTTGCACTTTGGCAAGGTGACTTTCGAAGTTGCTCGTGACCTTGAAAAAGTTTCAAGGTCACTTGCGCTTTGGCAAGGTGACTTTCGAGGTTGCTCGTGACCTTGAAAAAGGATCAAGGTCACTTGCACTTTAGCAAGGTGACTCGGGGTTGCTCGTGACCTTGAAAAAGTTTCAAGGTCACTTGCACTTTGGCAAGGTGACTCGAGGTTGCTCGTGACTTGAAAAAATTTTAAGGTCACTTGCACTTCAGCAAGGTGACTTTCAAGGTTGCTCGTGACCTTGAAAAAGCTTCAAGGTCACTTGCACTTTGGCAAGGTGACTTTCGAAGTTGCTCGTGACCTTGAAAAAGTTTCAAGGTCACTTGCACTTTGGCAAGGTGACTTTCAAGGTTGCTCGTGACCTTGGAAAGGTTTCAAGGTCACTTGCACTTTGGCAGGTGACTCAAGGTCGCTCGTGACCTTGAAGAAATTTCAAGGTCGTGACCTTGAAAAAGTTTCAAGGTCACTTGCACTTTGGCAAGGTGACTCGAGGTTGCTCGTGACCTTGAAAAAGCTTCAGGGTCACTTGCACTTTGGCAAGGTGACTTTCAAGGTTGCTCGTGACCTTGGAAAGGTTTCAAGGTCACTTGCACTTTGGCAGGTGACTCAAGGTCGCTCGTGACCTTGAAGAAATTTCAAGGTCGTGACCTTGAAAAAGTTTCAAGGTCACTTGCACTTTGGCAAGGTAACTTTCAAGGTTGCTCGTGACCTTGAAAAAGTTTCAAGGTCACTTGCACTTTGGCAAGGTGACTTTCGAGGTTGCTCGTGACCTTGGAAAGGTTTAAAGGTCGTGACCTTCAAAAAGTTTCAAGGTCACTTGCACTTTGGCAAGGTGACTCGAGGTTGCTCGTGACCTTGAAAAAGATTCAAGGTCACTTGCACTTTGGCAAGGTGACTCGAGGTTGCTCGTGACCTTGGAAAAGTTTCAAGGTCGTGACCTTGAAAAAGCTTTAAGGTCACTTGCACTTTGGCAAGGTGACTCGAGGTTGCTCGTGACCTTGAAAAAGCTTCAAGGTCACTTGCACTTTGGCAAGGTGACTCGAGGTTGCTCGTGACCTTGAACAAGTTTCAAGGTCGTGACCTTGAAAAAGATTCAAGGTCACTTGCACTTTAGCAAGGTGACTCGAGGTTGCTCGTGACCTTGAAAAAGTTTCAAGGTCACTTGCACTTTGGCAAGGTGACTCGAGGTTGATCGTAACCTTGAAAAAGTTTCAAGGTGTGACCTTGAAAAAGCTTCAAGGTCACTTGCACTTTGGCAAGGTGACTCGAGGTTGCTCGTGACCTTGAAAAAGGTTTAAGGTCGTGACCTTGAAAAAGCCTCAAGGTCACTTGCACTTTGGCAAGGGGACAAGAGGTTGCTCGTGACCTTGAAAAAGTTTCAAGGTCACTTGCACTTTGGTAAGGTGACTCGAGGTTGCTCGTGAACTTGAACAAGTTTCAAGGTCGTGACCTTAAAAAAGCTTCAAGGTCACTTGCACTTTGGCAAGGTGACTCGGGGTTGCTCGTGACCTTGAAAAAGTTTCAAGGTCGTGACCTTGAAAAAGCTTCAAGGTCACTTGCACTTTGGCAAGGTGACTTTCGAGGTTGCTCGTGACCGTGAAAAAGTTTCAAGGTCGTGACCTTGAAAAAGCTTCAAGGTCACTTGCGCCTTGGCAAGGTGACTCAAGGTTGCTCGTGACCTTGACCAAGTTTCAAGGTCACTTGCACTTTAGCAAGGTGAATCGAGATTGCTCGTGACCTTGAAAAAGCTTTAAGGTCTCTTGCACTTTGGCAAGGTGACTTTCGAGGCTGCTCGTGACCTTGGAAAAGTTTGAAGGTCACTTGCACTTTGGCAAGGTGACTCAAGGCTGCTCGTGACCTTGAGAAATTTTCAAGGTCACTTGCACTTTGGCAAGGTGACTCGAGGTTGCTCGTGACCTTGAGAAAGTTTCAAGGTCACTTGCACTTTGGCAAGGTGACTTTCAAGGTTGCTCGTGACCTTGGAAAGGTTTCAAGGTCGTGACCTTGAAAAAGCTTCACGGTCACTTGCACTTTGGCAAGGTGACTTTCGAAGTTGCTCGTGACCTTGAAAAAGTTTCAAGGTCACTTGCGCTTTGGCAAGGTGACTTTCGAGGTTGCTCGTGACCTTGAAAAAGGATCAAGGTCACTTGCACTTTAGCAAGGTGACTCGGGGTTGCTCGTGACCTTGAAAAAGTTTCAAGGTCACTTGCACTTTGGCAAGGTGACTCGAGGTTGCTCGTGACTTGAAAAAATTTTAAGGTCACTTGCACTTCAGCAAGGTGACTTTCAAGGTTGCTCGTGACCTTGAAAAAGCTTCAAGGTCACTTGCACTTTGGCAAGGTGACTTTCGAAGTTGCTCGTGACCTTGAAAAAGTTTCAAGGTCACTTGCACTTTGGCAAGGTGACTTTCAAGGTTGCTCGTGACCTTGGAAAGGTTTCAAGGTCACTTGCACTTTGGCAGGTGACTCAAGGTCGCTCGTGACCTTGAAGAAATTTCAAGGTCGTGACCTTGAAAAAGTTTCAAGGTCACTTGCACTTTGGCAAGGTGACTCGAGGTTGCTCGTGACCTTGAAAAAGCTTCAGGGTCACTTGCACTTTGGCAAGGTGACTTTCAAGGTTGCTCGTGACCTTGGAAAGGTTTCAAGGTCACTTGCACTTTGGCAGGTGACTCAAGGTCGCTCGTGACCTTGAAGAAATTTCAAGGTCGTGACCTTGAAAAAGTTTCAAGGTCACTTGCACTTTGGCAAGGTAACTTTCAAGGTTGCTCGTGACCTTGAAAAAGTTTCAAGGTCACTTGCACTTTGGCAAGGTGACTTTCGAGGTTGCTCGTGACCTTGGAAAGGTTTAAAGGTCGTGACCTTCAAAAAGTTTCAAGGTCACTTGCACTTTGGCAAGGTGACTCGAGGTTGCTCGTGACCTTGAAAAAGATTCAAGGTCACTTGCACTTTGGCAAGGTGACTCGAGGTTGCTCGTGACCTTGAACAAGTTTCAAGGTCGTGACCTTGAAAAAGATTCAAGGTCACTTGCACTTTAGCAAGGTGACTCGAGGTTGCTCGTGACCTTGAAAAAGTTTCAAGGTCACTTGCACTTTGGCAAGGTGACTCGAGGTTGATCGTAACCTTGAAAAAGTTTCAAGGTGTGACCTTGAAAAAGCTTCAAGGTCACTTGCACTTTGGCAAGGTGACTCGAGGTTGCTCGTGACCTTGAAAAAGGTTTAAGGTCGTGACCTTGAAAAAGCCTCAAGGTCACTTGCACTTTGGCAAGGGGACAAGAGGTTGCTCGTGACCTTGAAAAAGTTTCAAGGTCACTTGCACTTTGTTAAGGTGACTCGAGGTTGCTCGTGAACTTGAACAAGTTTCAAGGTCGTGACCTTAAAAAAGCTTCAAGGTCACTTGCACTTTGGCAAGGTGACTCGGGGTTGCTCGTGACCTTGAAAAAGTTTCAAGGTCGTGACCTTGAAAAAGCTTCAAGGTCACTTGCACTTTGGCAAGGTGACTTTCGAGGTTGCTCGTGATCGTGAAAAAGTTTCAAGGTCGTGACCTTGAAAAAGCTTCAAGGTCACTTGCACTTTGTTAAGGTGACTCAAGGTTGCTCGTGACCTTGACCAAGTTTCAAGGTCACTTGCACTTTAGCAAGGTGAATCGAGATTGCTCGTGACCCTGAAAAAGCTTTAAGGTCTCTTGCACTTTGGCAAGGTGACTTTCGAGGTTGCTCGTGACCTTGGAAAAGTTTGAAGGTCACTTGCACTTTGGCAAGGTGACTCAAGGCTGCTCTTGACCTTGAAAAAGCCTCAAGGTCACTTGCACTTTGGCAAGGCGACTCGAGGTTGCTCGTGACCTTGAGAAATTTTCAAGGTCGTGACCTTGAAAAAGTTTCAAGGTCACTTGCACTTTGGCAAGGTGACTCGAGGTTGCTCGTGACCTTGAGAAAGTTTCAAGGTCACTTGCACTTTGGCAAGGTGACTCGAGGTTGCTCGTGACCTTGAAAAAGTTTCAAGGTCACTTGCACTTTGGCAAGGTGACTTTCAAGGTTGCTCGTGACCTTGGAAAGGTTTCAAGGTCGTGACCTTGAAAAAGCTTCACGGTCACTTGCACTTTGGCAAGGTGACTTTCGAAGTTGCTCGTGACCTTGAAAAAGTTTCAAGGTCACTTGCGCTTTGGCAAGGTGACTTTCGAGGTTGCTCGTGACCTTGAAAAAGGATCAAGGTCACTTGCACTTTAGCAAGGTGACTCGGGGTTGCTCGTGACCTTGAAAAAGTTTCAAGGTCACTTGCACTTTGGCAAGGAGACTCGAGGTTGCTCGTGACTTGAAAAAATTTTAAGGTCACTTGCACTTCAGCAAGGTGACTTTCAAGGTTGCTCGTGACCTTGAAAAAGCTTCAAGGTCACTTGCACTTTGGCAAGGTGACTTTCGAAGTTGCTCGTGACCTTGAAAAAGTTTCAAGGTCACTTGCACTTTGGCAAGGTGACTTTCAAGGTTGCTCGTGACCTTGGAAAGGTTTCAAGGTCACTTGCACTTTGGCAGGTGACTCAAGGTCGCTCGTGACCTTGAAGAAATTTCAAGGTCGTGACCTTGAAAAAGTTTCAAGGTCACTTGCACTTTGGCAAGGTGACTCGAGGTTGCTCGTGACCTTGAAAAAGCTTCAGGGTCACTTGCACTTTGGCAAGGTGACTTTCAAGGTTGCTCGTGACCTTGGAAAGGTTTCAAGGTCACTTGCACTTTGGCAGGTGACTCAAGGTCGCTCGTGACCTTGAAGAAATTTCAAGGTCGTGACCTTGAAAAAGTTTCAAGGTCACTTGCACTTTGGCAAGGTAACTTTCAAGGTTGCTCGTGACCTTGGAAAGGTTTAAAGGTCGTGACCTTCAAAAAGTTTCAAGGTCACTTGCACTTTGGAAAGGTGACTCGAGGTTGCTCGTGACCTTGAAAAAGATTCAAGGTCACTTGCACTTTGGCAAGGTGACTCGAGGTTGCTCGTGACCTTGGAAAAGTTTCAAGGTCGTGACCTTGAAAAAGCTTTAAGGTCACTTGCACTTTGGCAAGGTGACTCGAGGTTGCTCGTGACCTTGAAAAAGCTTCAAGGTCACTTGCACTTTGGCAAGGTGACTCGAGGTTGCTCGTGACCTTGAACAAGTTTCAAGGTCGTGACCTTGAACAAGTTTCAAGGTCGTGACCTTGAAAAAGATTCAAGGTCACTTGCACTTTAGCAAGGTGACTCGAGGTTGCTCGTGACCTTGAAAAAGTTTCAAGGTCACTTGCACTTTGGCAAGGTGACTCGAGGTTGATCGTAACCTTGAAAAAGTTTCAAGGTGTGACCTTGAAAAAGCTTCAAGGTCACTTGCACTTTGGCAAGGTGACTCGAGGTTGCTCGTGACCTTGAAAAAGCCTCAAGTCACTTGCACTTTGGCAAGGGACTCGAGGTTGCTCGTGACCTTGAAAAAGTTTCAAGGTCACTTGCACTTTGGTAAGGTGACTCGAGGTTGCTCGTGAACTTGAACAAGTTTCAAGGTCGTGACCTTAAAAAAGCTTCAAGGTCACTTGCACTTTGGCAAGGTGACTCGGGGTTGCTCGTGACCTTGAAAAAGCTTCAAGGTCACTTGCACTTTGGCAAGGTGACTTTCGAGGTTGCTCGTGACCGTGAAAAAGTTTCAAGGTCGTGACCTTGAAAAAGCTTCAAGGTCACTTGCGCCTTGGCAAGGTGACTCAAGGTTGCTCGTGACCTTGACCAAGTTTCAAGGTCACTTGCACTTTAGCAAGGTGAATCGAGATTGCTCGTGACCTTGAAAAAGCTTTAAGGTCTCTTGCACTTTGGCAAGGTGACTTTCGAGGTTGCTCGTGACCTTGGAAAAGTTTGAAGGTCACTTGCACTTTGGCAAGTTGACTCGAGGTTGCTCTTGACCTTGAAAAAGCCTCAAGGTCACTTGCACTTTGGCAAGGCGACTCGAGGTTGCTCGTGACCTTGAGAAATTTTCAAGGTCGTGACCTTGAAAAAGTTTCAAGGTCACTTGCACTTTGGCAAGGTGACTCGAGGTTGCTCGTGACCTTGAGAAAGTTTAAAGGTCGTGACCTTGAAAAATTTCAAGGTCACTTGCACTTTGGCATGGTGACTCGAGGTTGCTCGTGACCTTGAAAAAGTTTCAAATTCACTTGCACTTTGGCAAGGCGACTCGAGGTTGCTCGTGACCTTGAGAAATTTTCAAGGTCGTGACCTTGAAAAAGTTTCAAGGTCACTTGCACTTTGGCAAGGTGACTCGAGGTTGCTCGTGACCTTGAGAAAGTTTAAAGGTCGTGACCTTGAAAAAGTTTCAAGGTCACTTGCACTTTGGCAAGGTGACTCGAGGTTGCTCGTGACCTTGAGAAAGTTTCAAGGTCACTTGCACCTTGGCAAGGTGACTTTCGAGGTTGCTCGTGACCTTAAAAAAGTTTCAAGGTCACTTGCACTTTGGCAAGGTGACTCGAGGTTGCTCGTGACCTTAAAAAAGCTTCAAGGTCGTGACCTTGAAAAGGTTTCAAGGTCACTTGCACTTTGGCAAGGTGACTCGAGGTTGCTCGTGACCTTGAAAAAGTTTCAAGGTCAGTTGCACTTTGGCAAGGTGACTCGAGGTTGCTCGTGACCTTGAAATAGTTTCAAGGTCACTTGCACTTTGGCAAGTAGACTTTCGAGGTTGCTCGTGATCTTGAAAAGGTTTCAAGGTCACTTGCACTTTGGCAAGGTGACTTTCGAGGTTGCTCGTGACCTTGAAAAAGGATCAAGGTCACTTGCACTTTAGCAAGGTGACTCGGGGTTGCTCGTGACCTTGAAAAAGTTTCAAGGTCACTTGCACTTTGGCAAGGTGACTCGAGGTTGCTCGTGACCTTGAAAAAGTTTTAAGGTCACTTGCACTTTGGCAAGGTGACTTTCAAGGTTGCTCGTGACCTTGGAAAGGTTTCAAGGTCGTGACCTTGAAAAAGCTTCACGGTCACTTGCACTTTGGCAAGGTGACTTTCGAAGTTGCTCGTGACCTTGAAAAAGTTTCAAGGTCACTTGCACTTTGGCAAGGTGACTTTCGAGGTTGCTCGTGACCTTGAAAAAGTTTCAAGGTCACTTGCACTTTGGCAAGGTGACTTTCGAGGTTGCTCGTGACCTTGAAAAAGGATCAAGGTCACTTGCACTTTAGCAAGGTGACTCGGGGTTGCTCGTGACCTTGAAAAAGTTTCAAGGTCACTTGCACTTTGGCAAGGTGACTCGAGGTTGCTTGTGACCTTGAAAAAATTTTAAGGTCACTTGCACTTTAGCAAGGTGACTTTCAAGGTTGCTCGTGACCTTAAAAAAGCTTCAAGGTCACTTGCACTTTGGCAAGGTGACTTTCGAAGTTGCTCGTGACCTTGAAAAAGTTTCAAGGTCACTTGCACTTTGGCAAGGTGACTTTCAAGGTTGCTCGTGACCTTGGAAAGGTTTCAAGGTCACTTGCACTTTGGCAGGTGACTCAAGGTCGCTCGTGACCTTGAAGAAATTTCAAGGTCGTGACCTTGAAAAAGTTTCAAGGTCACTTGCACTTTGGCAAGGTAACTTTCAAGGTTGCTCGTGACCTTGAAAAAGTTTCAAGGTCACTTGCACTTTGGCAAGGTGACTTTCGAGGTTGCTCGTGACCTTGGAAAGGTTTAAAGGTCGTGACCTTGAAAAAGTTTCAAGGTCACTTGCACTTTGGCAAGGTGACTTGAGGTTGCTCGTGACCTTGAAAAAGTTTCAAGGTCACTTGCACTTTGGCGAGGGGACTCGAGGTTGCTCTTGACCTTAAAAAAGTTTCAAGGTCACTTGCACTTTGGCAAAGTGACTTTCAAGGTTGCTCGTGACCTTGGAAAGGTTTCAAGGTCGTGACCTTGAAAAAGTTTTACGGCCACTTGCACTTTGGCAAGGTGACTCGAGGTTGCTCGTGACCTTGAAAGAGTTTCAAGGTCGTGCCCTTGAAAAAGTTTCAAGGTCACTTGCACTTTGGCAAGGTGACTTTCGAGGTTGCTCGTGACCTTGAAAAAGTTTCAAGGTGACCTTGGCAGGGTGACTCGAGGGTGCTCGTGACCTTCAAAAAGTTTCAAGGTCACTTTACTTTAATTTGGACTTGACCTTGCAAGTGACCTTGAACTTTCAAGGTCGCGGGCAAGGTCATGTTTAATGTCAAAACCAAGTTCAAGGTCACTTGACTAAAATTTGGACTTGGCCTTGGACGTGACCTTGAGCTTTAAAGGTCACGTACAAGGTCAAGTTCAATGTCTAAACCAAGTTCAACGTCAGATTACTTAAATTTGGAGTTGACCTTGGAAGTGACCTTGAGCTGTCAAGGTCACGGACAAGGGCATGTTCAATGTCAAAACAATGTTCAAGGTCACATGACTAAAATTTGAACTTGACCTTGGAAGTGACCTTGAACTTTCAAGGTCACGGGCAAGGTCATGTTCAAGGTCATAACCAAGTTCAAGGTCACTTACTACACAACTAACCTGAACTAACCAAGTTCAAGGTCACTTGATTAAAATTTGGACTTGACCTTGGACGTGACCTTGAGCTTTCAAGGTCACGGACAAGGTAAAGTTCTACTCTTATATTTTGTACTACATTACATACTTCTCATAATGGCTGAGTTTACCAATCAAGAAATGGCTTAAATTCATTTTATGTACGGTTTGGCAAATGGAAATGCGCTAGAGGCGAGACGTTTATAGGCAGAACGTCTTCCTAATAGACGAGTAACGTGTTCGAAAACATTTACAAGATTGCACCTCAGGTTAGAGGAAACAGGTAGCCTTGCAAAAAGCAAAATAGGCGGCCGATCACTTACAGTTAGAACCGTACAACTTGAGGAAGAGGTCTTAAACATGGTAGAAGAATCTCCAGGCACTAGTACGAGGAATATCGGCAATGAGTTGAATGTGAGTTACGAAACAGTATGGAGTATCTTATAGGACTATTTACTTTATCCTTATCACGTACAAAGAGTGCAAGCTTTGTTGCCTAGGGACTTTCCAGCACGCGTTAATTTTTGTAACTGGTTTCAAGAAAATTCTTTAAGGGTTCCACATTTTTCGGCAAAAATACTATTTACAGATGAAGCGATTTTTTCCAGACAAGGCATCATAAATTTTCATAACAATCATATTTGGGCGGAAGATAATCCTCATGCTATCATCGAAGGGCATCGCCAGTATACATTTTCTTTTAATATTTGGGCAGGGATTATTGGAGATAGCTTAGTTGGACCGTATTTTTTCCCAAATCGACTTACTGGTGATGTCTATTACAACTTCCTTAGAGATGAATTGCCAGAATTTATAGAAGCAGTACCATTAAGAACGAGAACTTTAATGTGGTTCATGCATGACGGCGCTCCCCCTCACTTTGCAGTACGTGCTAGAAACGATTTAGATCAACAATACCCTGCTCGTTGGATAGGTAGAGGAGGACCTCACCCATGGCCATTGGCCACCCCGTTCGCCGGATCTGAATCTGGGGTCACCTTAAACAACTCGCTTATACTATTACTATTGAAACTGAAGAAGACCTTCGACTGCGTATTATTTATAGTTTTAATAAGATTCGCGCCAGTCCCGAAATTTTCCAACACGTAAAAGACAATTTAGCACGTTGTGTACATGGGTGTTTACTGGCTCATGGAAGACGCTTTCAGCAATTTATTTGACTTTTGTCATGTGAGTTCATTAATAAAAGTTTTTAAATTAAATTATTAAAATTATTATTATTGCTTTACTAATTTTTTTCAACACCCTGTATTTCGAAAAAGAAGCGACATGCGAAAAACTTTTATACCACATTTTCGTCTTAAAATAAGGTGAGGATTCACCTCCTTCATTTTTTCAGAGAGGTTAGGAAACACCCTGTAGAAGACCATTCAATTAAAGAAAAAATTCATTAGCGTATGTCTGATATTTAATGGATTTGATGCGACCCATACGCGCACCACTGATGCATCTTTAAATATCCATCTGACGCAAAAAGTCAGTCTTTTGTGTCATAATCATCCACCCCAATTTTCAAATGAATGCCTCCGTGTGTTTTCGAAATATTAGTAAGCTTATGGCTTTATTAGATTAAATTTATCGCCCTGTATCTTGAAAACGACCAACTTAAGTACATACGTTTAAAGGAATTTTTCATTTTGTTTTGACGTCAAAAATATGCCTCTATATCTTCTACGCTTACTTAAGAAATATTCTGCATATACAGGGTGATTCAGGAGGAATTGTCAATATTTTAGGTATGTATTCGGGGACCCAAAATAAACATAAAAGTTCCTATAAACATGGGTCCTATTCCCGGCCATTACCAAAATACAGGGGTAAACAATATTCAAATTAAAATTTGTATTAAATCATTTATAACAAGTATGCTAGGTTTTATAGTTTTCAAAAATGCCACCGTTTACTTCTAAACACAAGTCAGCTTTCTGATGAATAGCTCGGGTCGCTCTGAGAATGAAATGTATGGTTCGTTCACAGATTTAAGAGAATGACTTACCGACTCGTGTTGACGCCTGTTTAAAACCAGACTGGGGTCTACACAGGCCCGCACTGAATTGTATTTCAGGCATGGATGATTTGACACAAATAATAAACAATTTTGGATAGAATATATTATAATTAATTAATGCAACTACAGTTTATTCATTTAAATCATTTTCACTGTTACTATCAACACCTATGTTAATAATAAATCTTTCTGTAATATTCCCAATTTGAATGTATGAATTTTCAACAGTTTTAATATGCGAACACACAATTTTTCCAGCTACTTACTGGCACTTTGTCTACTTCAGTAATAATAATATCCAGTACACTAGCGTTTATAGTGGGTGATACATTATTACGTCTAACGGCAGATTTTAATTGATGCTATATGTGTTCTATAGGATTGAATATACAGTGACACGGCGGAAGCCTTAGCACTGTATGCTCCTTACTTTTAGCGTAGCTGTCGCAGTAGTACTCCTTTTCTAGATTCAGAAATTTAAGCACATCAAGTAACTCTCTTTTAGAGTAACTTTCATGAAAATATATATCATTTTGATACATAAATTCCTGTATTGCCATTTTCGTATCTTATGAACAAGGGTGCTTATTTAACTGTCTACTGTGGTAACTTGCGTTGTCCATAACAATCACATTGTTTAAAGAAACATTAGGAATTAACTCATTTACGAAACAATCCTCAAATAATTCCGCTGTGGTATCGTTATGGTAATCCAAACAGGAGTCATTTATATTCTTGGCTACCAATGAAAGTGCATTTGGTACCCAACCATCTTCGGACCCTACACGTACTATGGTTATTCTGTATATAGAATCTTTCCTTCTTTTCCTTTCGGTGATGGGTTTATTACATTATACTTCAATACATTCCATTTTACTCAACTTTTCACGTTCTATGAGAGTTGTATATACATTTTTTATAATATCTTTAGAATCTAAAGATAAGTGTCTTCTTCCATTTTCATTTCCGCACTGTGGTTGTACCTGTACCCCCTCCGGCTGTTCTATACTAGATTCACCAATCCACGGACGCCACATATTTGGATAATCAAAGCTGCGTTTTTATTTCACACGAACTAATAAAATGACTGGTTTTGCAACACTGATTTGTCTACTTATTTTTTTCTCATTATTTAATAAGGCTTTGTAAACTAATTACGGCCAAGTACGGTCCCTACCTGGATCATAAAATCATTACCCCTATGATCCTTAAAACACTTTCAACAAAGAATTTTATGATGGGTGATAACCAAAGGCAGGTAGTCATTCTCTTAAATCTGTGAACGGACTGTACCTATGTTTCTTATAGTTGCTGCTGCATTTATTATTCGATTGAGTAATGCATCTCTAGTGTTTACTTTACTTGAATATACCAATAATTTAAACCACCCCCGAAAGACAATAATCAAGAGGATTAAGGTCTGACGATCTAGCTGGCCCATTATGCGGACCACCTCGACCAAAGTTGGAAAGTTATTGTTTAAAAAATTTTGTACTTGTAAACTGTAGTGTACAGGGGCTCCATCATGTTCTAAATACATGTTCTGTCGTACATTAAGTGGAACATCTTGCAGGTGATTCTGTAGAAAATTTAAGTATACTTGTCCTGCGAGTTTACCGTCGATTATAAATGGACCGCTTAATTGACTATTTAACATACGACACCACACATTAATGCTGAATTTATGTTGAAAATTATGTTTTACAGTAGTGTGAGGATTTTCATAGGACCATAGCTGTTCATTGTGAAGATTATTAATACCATCGCGAGTGCACTGTGCTTCATCAGTGAGCGGAACATACTTATACAGTCTTCGATTTGCATTAATCCAATTAAAGAATTGCATCCTTAACGCAAAATCACCATCTTGCAAATGCTGAACTCGTTGTAAGTGATATGGGTATAAACAATTAATGTGAAGATCCCTCCAAGCAGACGATGTAATTTGATAAGTATCTGCAATTCGCCTTGTATTTAAGCTTGGATCATTGTCGGCGGCGTTAAGGATAGCCTCTTCTAGTTAAACATCAAGTCCCGATTCCCGTTCAGATACCATTTTCGCACTTGGAAACATACAAGATTTTCCAGCAATAGTAAAAACTAGTTGAAATACACTTCTATCTGGTACTCTCCGATTCGGAAATCGAGGCTGGTACTCGGCAACTGCAAGATTTGAGCTCCCCTTGCAGGAGCCATAAACGAATATCATATGATCCAGAAAATACAAATGCTGAACACGATTCGACAGTGACAAATTTTATTCTTATTAATACCTAGTGTGGTTACTATTGCTAAGCAACAGTGCAAAGGCAACAGAACACACTTTTTGAAAACTATAAAACGAGTATAAAACCTAGCCTACTTGTTATAAATATTGTAATAAAAATTTTAATTTGAATATTGTTTACTTCTGTATGTTGGTAATGGCCGGAAATAGGACCCATGTTTATAGGAACTTTTATATTTACTTTGAGTCCCCGAATACGTACCTAAAACATTGACATTTCCTCCTGAATCACCCAGTATAATCAATGAGATAGGGCATAAGACCGACTACTGGAGAATAGCCATAGTTTTCTTATTCTCAGCTGACGTCTGTGTCCGGCCTGATATAAATATGATGGAAGGGAGCCCAATATTCTCTGAATCAAAGAGGTAAAGCTTGTTCAGAGATATAAGAAAGTTACACTTTGCCTTTGAATGGGATTATCCAAGGGTGACCATGAACAAACAATGAATGAATGAATGAATGCAGGTAAATTATGGTCCGTACTTAAAAATGTCTTAAAGTAAACTGCAAATCCGGAAGACGTAATTTCATTATTAAAGTAATAGTTTGGTGATTTTAAACCGATTTTTACCTGCTTTAAAATGAGATGGTTAATCCCATAAAACAAGTTATGTTCTAAAGACTGTATATTATAGCCACTCTAGTTAGTTTTAACCTTACTAATTATTCTTCGTGTGTAATACAGCGTTTGTTTAATCGTGTGTGAGTCATGGAAAATTAGTGCGAGCCCAATGTATCTCAGGAGATAACCCCGTCGAAAAGCAGAAAACACTTTTCTGTGGAAACTAAGGAAGTTATAAACAATGTTTATTCTACTCTGATTGAACGTGCGGTCAGCAAGCAAGCAGGCAGCGTTAGAAGAAACGGCCACATTAACAAAAATTCTAACATCAACTGTATGGAAAATTGTGAATAATCCCATTTTCGCGGGGAAAAAAAGAACCGATACTGGCATTTTCTCGAAGGTAGATGGAAGTGATCAAAATATAATACGGCGTAAAATTTACAAGTTATGCGAGGAACAAAGCGTGCCTACATTAGATAATTTAATTAAGAGGCTTGAAAAAGATGAAACCGGCGTTAAATGTGGCAGAACAACGTTATGGAAGTGTATCCAACACATGGGAAAAAAATTAACAAGAGACAATAAGTTTTAATGGAATCCAGTAGAATTCAGGAATGGCGATCCGAATCACTACAAAAAATTAGGATTTACAGAGATCAGCAAAGGCCGATTATTTACTTGGATGAAACCTGGTTCGACACGTATGATATCCCGGAAAAGGGTTGGGTTGACTCAAGCGGCAAGTGTAAAACAAGCGCGCCATCAAAAAGAGGTCAACGAATTACGACTTTGCATGCTGGATCTAAAGACGGATGGATTCCAAATGGGCTTTCTCTGTCTGCAAAAAACATTATAGATTCTTCTCTGGATTACCATGAGAACACCACTGCTGATTTATTTGAAGATTGGTTTAAAAACAAGCTAATTACAAATATACCTCCGAATAGCGTAATTGTAATAGACAATGCAAGCTACCATAGTAGGCAGTTGACCAAGACGCCCTCCTCAAATGACACAAAAGCAACAATCCAAAACTGCATGTATGATAATGACATTTATTTTCAGAAAGATTACACCAAAAGGCAATTAATTGAGGTTTTACAAAGTTTAAAACTACAAAAGGAATACTTCTGTGATAATTATGCAAAAAATCTAGGGCATACAGTTTTAAGGCTTCCACCATACCATTGTATATTTAATCCCATCGAACATGTTTGGCACCAACTGAAATCTGCCATTTGTCGTAACAACATTTACCCTACTATTAACTCCAGTGGACTTGAGCTTATAGAAACTGAAGTTTTTAACATCCCTTCACAAAGTTCATAGTTGGGCAAATTCTGTTACACATGTTGAAAAAGTGGAAAAATCCTATATCCATATAAACAATATAGCACAAATAATAATTAGAACAGATGATGATAGCGATAGTGATATTGATATATTAAGTGAATAATTATTATTAGTACCGAATAATTTGTATAATTTTGTAATCATAAATATAATTTTTAATAATAAAATAACTTGTAATTTCACATTAAAACATAAATAAAATATTATTTAATGTCTTACTTATTTTTATTACAAACCATGATTAAATTCTAAGCACCTGTTCGGACTTATTTCAATTTTACAGCTGGCCTGGGTCTTTCCTAATAGGGATCAGTTAGTCACTTTCTTATATCTCTGAACAGACTTTACCAGTGCAGTCGAAAGCTTTCTTAAGGTCACAGCACAAAGATGCAGTCAACTTTTGCCTCCCTCTCCTCAATATGGTTTTGCAGCTACCTTTCACTGTAATAAATCAACTGCTTCATACTTATACACATTTATTTGTATTTTTACATTAAATTATTCAATTTTATATTTCCAGATATACCTTCAATTTGGTCTTTTTACAAACGATTTTTTCCCTAATCTAATTACCTATTGACTATACAAATCGAATGTACGTGCAACAAATTGATTGTACATGAGGCCCAAAAATATCTTTTGTAAAATTTACAACTAATATAATATTTATTTTTATTTTTCTGGAATACATAGAATAAACAGGTATCCATTCGAATTAGAATAAGGTACAGACTTGCGACAGTGGTCCTCAGAAGTAGAAAGGAAGCGTATTAAGTTTTAAAATCGGACTTTTGTGATATGTATAGGGTTGTTAAAATAAGTTGTTGGTCAAAAAGTGTACACCTTGTTATATTTACTTGGTACATTTTCTTAACAATTATAGACTTATAAAACAAAAATTGTTTCAAATCGTAAAATCGCATTGATCATGTAAAATACTCAATAGTATATAGGATGCATCAATAAAGCGTGGATGAAAGATATCTCGAATTCTAGACAAGGTTCAGAAAAAATCCTTACACAAAGTTGTAGGTACGGATTACTAAGACGTACAACCGAAAATGCTTTAGATAAGGTGAGGCTGTGTACAATTTTTTGAATTAAAAGAGAAACAACAATCGTTTTATGCATTAAGTGTATAATCTTCAAAATTTTATAATTAGCGGAGTGCTTCCTAAAAAACGAGGAAAATCCAATTTGTAGAAATATTTATTAAAAAATGTCGTTCTTCGAAAATTAATTATAAAGTTGTGTGAAAACAGTTAAATGTTGCCTATGTTTTGTTAAAGAATTGTTCTGAGAAATTATATAAAAAATGTATTTTGGATTTTACTCACTTAGTCAGGAAACAGGAAACTTCATTGATAAAAAAAACCTTTCTTTATTAAGTGGGTCATCAACACCACAATGTAAAAACTGATTGTATTTTTCGTTCGAACTCGAAATCACGTTCTCACGTGGAACAAAAAATCAAAAAGAAAAAGGAAAAATGACGGTAACTGATTGAAATTTAAAAGTAGTTCGTCCCAGTTGTTCGTCATTTACAATTTTACGTGTTAATTGTTTTATGTAATCAGTTTTTACATTGTGGTGTTGATGATCCACTTAATAAAGAAAGGTTTTTTTATCAATAAAGTTTCCTGTTTCCTGACTAAGTGAGTAAAAACCTAAATACATTTTTTATATTATTTCTCAGAACAATTTTTTAACAAAAAATAGGCAACATTTAACTGTTTTCACCCAACTTTATAATTAATTTTCGAAAAACGACATTTTTCAATAAATATTTCTACAAATTGAATTTTCCTCGCTTTTTAGGAAGCACTGAAGATGTCCTATGATCGAAAACGCTCTGCTAATTATTAAATTTTGAAGATTATACACTTAACCCTTCAACGGCTAGCGTTACCATAATGTAACGAAAACGATTCAGCACTAAATCTGGCAACAATGTTATAGTTTTGACAGGAGCATATTAAGATTTTGTATGGCCATACTCTAGAAGTGGTAGAATACTAAATAAATACTGTTCGAGTGTTAAGTTTATTAGGTGCTGTGTTTTCAGTGTTCAAATTTGTATCAATATGAATTATACCAAGGATTCGGACTTTCGACTAGAGTAAGTACAATATTAGTATGCCTGTTAACTTATTTTTGTATCTGCCTGGAAATAAGCAGTGTAGTAGAGTTATTTTTCGAAATAATAGGAAAATATTTTTCGAAATTAGTACAAGTTCGCCTCCATAACCTCAAAAATATAGGCGTTACCGTACGGTAACACTAGCTGGTTACGGGGGACAAAAACAAATAATAATTTTTAATTTGGTTTTATAGTTTATTTACCTTGAAATACCTATAATTCCATAATAATAAAAAAATGTCTTGGTCTTGTTTATGCCACGCTACATTGGTAGTATGCATATTATTACATTTAACTAAGGTTAGATTTTTTTCAGGAAAGATTTTACGCTGGAGGAGGCTATTCAAATAGCCTACGATGGTGACCCCGATGTTGACAAAATATATATAGAGCCTCCAGATGCCAATGTACTGACAGACGAGGATTCCGGAGACGAAGATGGAGGTGGATTTTTAGACAACCTTAGCGGCCGCCAGCTGATTCCAAGGGCAGAAGTGGTTCTTCAAAGCAATGTAATTTTTGATGAACCTGAACCTGGACCTGAACCTGAACCTATACAGACATTGCGACCTGGGGTAGAGAAAATAACTTGGATTCAGGGTGATCTTAAAGAGACGAATAGATTTTTTCCCAAGCCTAATTATGACAAATATGACGAAATGACTTCTTTAGAAATATTTGAAACATTTATCGATAATGACGTAATAGAATTACTAGTAAATCAATCCAGACAATATGCGCTTTTTTGCAATGATCCTGATCCAAAAATTTCCGCTGACGAAATGAAATGTGCTATAGGAATATTAATCGTTACTGGATATAATGAGCTACCCGGCAGAGATTTTTATTGGGATTCACAAAAAGATATGCAAAATACTATGGTTAGTGAATCAATGAGACGAGACAGATTTCGACAAATTTTAAAATATTTACATTGCGCGGATAATTCCCAGCCACTCCTGAGTGATAAAATGTGGAAGCTACGCCCGATCATGGATATTTTTAAATCTAAGTTTATGAATAACTGGGTTCCCGAAGAGCAATTAGACTATGACGAGTCTATGATCAAATATTATGGCAAGCATTCTTGCAAACAGTTTATCCGCGGAAAGCCCATTAGATTTGGCTACAAAATGTGGTGTCTGAACTCTGTTTCAGGATATTTGGTTAACTTTGACTTATATCAAGGGAAAAACCCAAAAGCCAATACTGTTTATGAAAATGAGTTTGGTAAATGTGCTGCTCCTTTGATGTGCATGGTAGATGAATTCCGTGAAAAAATAAAGAAACTTTCTTTTAAATTTTATTTCGATAATCTATTTACAAATTTCAATTTGCTGTTTCGTTTAAAACAAATGGGATATGAAGGAACAGGAACAATGCGGGAAAATAGAATTCCTAAATCCTGCATTTTGCCTCCAAAAACTATTGTCTCCAAAACAAAAAAAAAGAGGAGACATTATGGCTGTCATCGATAAAGAAGATGGGATTATAGTTGTTAAATGGGTGGACAATAATATAGTTACAGCAGCTTCTACATGCCATGGTATAATTCCAGTCACACAAGTGAAGCGATACTCCCGAGCAGAAAAAAAAATCATACAAGTACCACAGCCGCGAGTTATTTCAGAGTACAATCATTGTATGGGGGGTACAGATCTAATGGATCAACATATCTCTAGATACAGAATTTCAATCCGTAGAAAGAAGTGGTGGTGGTCCATTTTAACCTGGCTATTGGATACTACCATAGTCAATGCTTGGTGCATTGGTAAACAGTGCAAGTACCAAACTCCTCTAAGTCAATTAGAGTTTAGGAGAGAAATTGCACAGGCTTATCTTACCAGATACGGCACGGCTTCTAAAGGTGCAGGAAGACCTTCCATTTCCAAATCAAGTTTATCATTGAACAGGGTGTCTGATCATTTGAGATACGATAGGCTTGATCATTTGTTGACTAACATCCCTAATAACAAGAGACGCAGATGTGCTGGTGAAGGATGTACATCAAGCATGCGCACCATGTGCCAAAAATGTGATGTAGGGTTGTGTGTTAATTGTAACGTAATATTTCACACCAAAACGTTTAGTTAAATGTTTGCTCCTATAAGCAGCTAGTGTTACCATACGATAACACTATTTTTCTCAAAAACTAGTGATTTTTTTGAAAAAAAATGGAAATTAAAATTTGGTTAATAGAAAATTTGAACCGTACCTCTCTACATTTTTCTTATTTTTTTCAGAAAAAAATAATTCCGCCGTTGAAGGGTTAATACACAAAACGATTGTTGTTTCCCTCTTGAAAATGTTTTAGTTTACACAAGGCAATTCACAAAAATATTGGGACAGATTAAAGTTTCTTTTATGGAACCGCCAAAATACTTCTATTTTATTATATTGTTCATTAAAAGATATGAAAATCATGACAATGTATGCATGGGGTTATCTTTAATGGTTATCGAGACTATTTTCAGCGAGTAAACCTGCAATATGGCGGCGCACAATTCACGTCATCACACTCCAATCGCCTATAAATGAAGACAAAAAGTTCCTAGAATTTCACACCACAAATTATTCAAATCCAACTAAAAACATAAACTTTAAATAGGTGGATTATATATCTGTCATGCGTCTTCGTGTTAAGTTAAATACATGTTAGAGAGAGAAAGAGAGACACACATTGGTGTTAACTAAAACGGAACCATCATAGGATTACAGGGCAGGTCAGGCTTTACTTGACACTATTTTCAATGGTTTGATGTTTTGATTTGTCAACTTCAATTATTAGTTTTTATATATTTTTGTGCCTCAAAATATATTTAGTTCTAAAAAACCGTTCTTTTCAGAGCTATTTCCAACGTCCTAATGTGTTGCCGCTAAGTATCTCTGGACATTATTCATTAATTCTAAGTATTCTAATTATGGAAAATAACATACTTTATAACATTTTTTAAGGCCGGCTCTGTCCCCAAACGACTGCCTGTCATTGTATTACTACCAATATTATTCCTACTGAAAGTTAAAGAACTAGAATATGACTTTTGTCAGATGACATGTCGCCCATCTTGCAGGTTTACTCGTTAAAAATTCTTATATGTGCATATTATAAAAGAAAATATTGACACCTTACCTATTCCTGCAACATAATTGCAATTACTACTATGGTTGTCACTTCTCACTTTATTTAAATTATTAGATTCAAATAGTTTGAATATTTACAAAAATTGCAATTATTTCGAAAATGGCAGCAAAAACGAAAAAATTCCAAGGGACATTTTTTTTTATAGAAATTGAAACAATAATTCTGTCAATTTCGGTTCATTTGGAAGATTACATCCAGTCAGCGGAATAAATACCAAAAGCAGGTAGGTATATAAAAAACTTAGAACGTCAGTGGCATGACGACTTTCTTTTAAATAAGATAACTGTAAGGGAGGCCAGCATAAGTTTCCAATTGCCCAAATTTAATTTAAATCTCCCTAAGTGTGTAGTGCTTTTTTTGACTTTGAAAATAAAGGCGTTTGAGGAATAGAGGGTTCAGAGCCCACATGGACCCGGTACATTTTTGCATTTGTATGTTTAGGTCAGTAGAATATAATTATCATATAAAAGTAAATAATTTTAAGACAAGATATTAACCCCGTCGCAGAAGCACTTAGTTGCATATAGTTCGCAACACGGTTCTAGAGCTACAACGCCTGAGGCAGGGCGGTAAAATATATAAAAAGAGTCGCTATGAAGGTGGCAGTATAATATTTTTTTTTTAATTGTGTAAACTATAAAAACAAATTCCTACCGATTTATTGGCAATTACTGTCCTAGCTTGACTATGAATAACATTACCTTTTATATATTAATTATTCAAGTCCAGCAATGCCTGTAAAATCTCTCAAGGTGTCATGATGTGCTTTGCATCCCCACTAATTCAGTATCATACGGTGACCGATAGAAAGTGCGCAGCATATGGGAAAAATTTTTATCTATGAATTTAGCAAACTCATATTATTTCAGAAAAATTCTGCATATCCTCAAACCAAATCCGGTAAAAGTCTTCTGGTATACGAGGGAGTCAAAAATTTGAAATTCCGCTAAGAGTAAAGTACCTCCATTTCTCATTTTAGAAAAAAATATATTAAGAATTATTGTTTCAAGCTGAATTCAATTATACCAGATTTCGCTTATTTTGTACAAAAAAATATGATTTAATCGTTGTTTCTGAATTACCCTGTATGACAACAGTACAGTATCTCTCCCACGCTATTCAATTGCTATATTAACGATCTCCCTAGCAACGAAATTTCCAACACTTCGTTTGTGTTGTATGCGGATGATACAAACATACTAGTTACTGGTGACTTCAGAACAGAGCTCCCTGAAAATTCAAGCGCAGGCATTGAGTATGCAAATAATTGGTGCAAGGACAATGGCATCAAACTAAATAAAAGCAAATCTATTGCAATCCAGATTACTACAAAACATATGCAAAAAACAGTATAAATGCCAACCTGCTCGTGAGAGTTGAGGGATTCTCCATTGTAAATATGGAGTCAATCAAATTCTTGGGTTTGTACCTCGACTCAAAATTAGCCTTGAGTCAACACATAGCACAACTTCTTCCTAAATTAAGTACTTGCTCTGTGTCCCCAACTCCTAAGGATCCATCGAGCTGTAAAAAGGACATGGGCAATTGACCATTAACATTGGAGAATAGCAGAATGGGCTAGATGCATGTTTGTGGATGAGGCTTGATTTAACCTGTATAATTCTGATGGGAGTATTTAAGTGTGGAGAGTAAGAGGGTAACGATTCAGAGAAGAGCATATGGAAGCGTTGGTGGCGTTTGGAGGAGGCGGCGTGACTGTTTGGGGTGGAATTATAAGGAATGGTAGGACTGAATTGATTGTACTGATTGGGAAAAATATGACTGCCGCGACGTATACAGGGAGATGTTTGAGAGATATTGTTTTGCCCTTTGCAGAGAATTTTGGGGGGGCGACTTTATTTTAGACAATGCTCGCCCTCATAGAGCAAGAATCGTCAACAACTTCCTTAGGGAAAACAATATCACGCGAATGATTTGGCCTGCTAGGTCACCGAATTTGAATCCTTATTATTTATTTACTATTTTTTACGGTTCGTCGGCGTATCAGAGGCTATCTTGAACCGGTCATCGACCGTACGGTTTTTAATCGTGCGGTCTACCGACTGGGGAGTGTGAAACGGCACCTTCATCCTACGAGATATCCGATCTCATCCGGCCTGTCCGGCGTGAATAGGATGGTTTTGATGTCGATTAATTTTACACTCTTCCCTAAGACAAGAGCACGCGGTGTTTCCCAAGCGGTCACCCATCCAAGTACTAACCGCGCTCGACACCGCTTAACTTCGGTCACTTTAAGTGTCGCATTTGAATCCTATAGAGCATGTGGGGAGTAACCTTAAGATGCATTTGAATCCTATATAGCATGTGGGGAGTAACCTTAAGTTGCATTTAAATCGGGAAGGGTATGAATATCAAAATTTGCAAAAATTGGTGGACGCGATTTTGCGTCAATGGGAAGCTATTCCTCAGAACTTGATTGCCGTACTAGTGAATTCTATGCGCGAGAGAGTTAGGGACGTCATTCTAAATAGAGGCGGTCCAACAAGGTTTTAAAAATGTTTATCCAATCAATATTTTGTTTGACGCACTCGAAAGTGTTTGTTCTCATTTTTTACATGAATCATTATAGTGAACAAAGAACTGATTTTGTTGTTGATTTAAGTTCCTGAATAAAACCATTGTACATGTTTTCAGGGCGAGTTCTTTATTTTAGGAGGAGAGGGATAAAAATTAGCAAGGATAAACTTGATTAATGGACTTTATTTGTAAATTGGTGGAGAAACAGAAAATTAAAATTTTTAAAAAATTTTTTTTTTTCGAAAACCATAGTAGATATTCATAAAATCCCAAAAACGTCCCGAGGCATGATCAATATCTGCGAAATGTTACATTCAAAAAATGTCAGCATGATCTTCCGACAAAATGGGGAACCAGTGAATTTTTTTCCAATATGCATGACGGTCGAAATCTAAGAAGTTGTTACCAATGATTCAAAAGACGATGTGTAATAGTTTATGTTATTAAACTATATTAATTGTTTATTATACAAATACGTAATGGTTACATCGCCCTAGATCTGATTATTGTGCAGAATCGGCTAGATTCATATTTGGTGTAGTTTTAGTATTACGGAATATTTATTGTTGTATTTACTTTATTTATATTAACCTGGTTTACTAATAGGCATGTGATATGCAATCATTAATTGTTGTCCTGTATCTTTAATATATACATTTATTTCATTACTAAATAAACCTGGTAACTTAACAGCCAACAAGTGTTTTACTCTGGACCATTTACATGGCGATGCTGCCAGACCTTTCGAAATTTGACCTGCTTTTTGAAATGCGTTTAGTATTTCAGAAATCACAAGGTATCAAATTTGACTAAGAAATGCGCTTGTAACGATAATTATGTGCAGCAGTTTATAAAAAACGGGGATTAACTGAATCTGGGTTTTAATTACAACATACATTTCATAGAAATTATATTATCCGAACTGTTTTCAGTGAGTTTATCGAACTCTAACCCATCAAACCACTTGTCATTATCTATGTTTTTTAATAAATAATTTGGCGCACCATAAATACAGTTGGTTTGGATTGCCCCAGGTTTGTGAATTACCTTGTATAAATTAAATTCGTTTTAAGTTATACTTTTTAATAATCCTTTCTTATAGGGACTTCTACTACTCTAACTTGTTTAAAATTCAAGATATCTTTCATGCACGCATGAAGCATCTTGTATATCATTTTGAAAAGTCTCAACTTTTTCACAACTGAACATAATATGACAATAAAAACTATAGATCAATAATTAATTATTGAGGAGTGTTAAGTCAAAATTTCTTTGCCCATAGTAAACAAATTTATAAAAAATGTTTATTACATCGAGATATATTCACTCCTACAATAAAATGTCCATTTGACATTTGCATTTTTATCACTTTGACATCGATAAAAAAGGTGCATCTTTTTTATCGCGATCTCCAGCTAAAAATTAAATGGTAAAAACCTCTCCAGCTCAAAATCGAGTAGCTTTTCTTTTTCATTGCTCGGCAACCTGACATATTGTTACAAATTAATTTGATGCTGTCAAACATTTTTTTAGTGAAGTATTATTTTTTTTAGTATCTATTCATGCCAAAATTCGTGAATTTCTCTAGCTAAAAATTACTCCATTTTCTTTTTAAGATCGGATAAACTTTTATTTTTTAAACTCAAACTAGGTCACTTTTTAACAATTTAAACTTCTAAGCAATCTAGTTTTCGTAAAAAATAAAAGTTTATCCGATAAAAAAAAAGCTCTTGTGGTTTTACGTATGAGAAAATAATTACAAGAGTTAATATAATTGAGTAGTTAAGAGAAAATAGGATAAAACAGCTTCTGCAACATCAACATGGATTAGGTGAGTTTTAAAACAATTTACAGGGTTAGTCAAAAATCGTGCAAGCTATTTGAAACCTGACTAATCTCAAATGACAGCAGAATCCCGTCGAAACGATATCATTATACGGATATTTGGCCATCGAGCTACATTGTAGTATATTATAATCTTCAAATGCTAATATATCATCCGACTAACAGTTATAGATAGGTAAGAGACATTACATGAAATGTGTCTAGAATTTACCGAGGAATTTAAAAATGCCATAATATATACAGTGTGGTCATTTAAGTGTGCAACATATGGGAATTTTTTTTATTACCGACTTCTCAGAAAATTTTATTCTTGATAAAAGTTGGTGCATGTCGGATAATCATACTAGGTGTACTTGCAGTGGTTGCAAGTCAAACGGCGTACAGGGTAGGGCAAAAGAAAAAATATAAACCTTGTACAAGAATAAAGTACCCATACTTCAGAAAATTCAGCAAAATGTTATTAAGGAAAGGTGCTTAGAATTAAAAGTTATGCATAGATTCGAAAACGTGACAAACATGAAATCCTACTAAAATAATCGCAGATACCTACGGAAAAAGACAAATAAGGGTTAAAAGTAAACATTATGGCAGTTTGGTGGCATTATTCATTCTTAAATAATTATTGTTGTTATTTGATGTCAAATGCCTCCTCCAATACAGTTAATATGTGGAGAAAACTATAAAACAGTGCGTGATGCAGGAAATATATTCAATGAACGACATCCAGATAAACAAGTTCACTATTCAACTGTAAGCAGAATTTTAAATAATTTTAAACAGACCCTGTCTTTAGACTATAAATATAAAAACGTACCAAAACTGTATGTACTGAAGAAAATCAATTAGAAGTATTTCAAGCAGTTGTTGAAAACCCTAAAGATCCACCTAAGAAATTTATGCTTATACGGGTGTAAAAAAAAGCTCTGTTAAGAAGATTCTTAAAAAACAAAAATACCATGCCTATAATGTTGGGGAGCTTGAAAATTCGATACGATTTCATTGCAGAAATATTCCAGCAAGTGTATTGTGATCCACTCTTAGTGAATTTTATGATCGGACAATTAAATGCATTGAACAAGAAGGTGGACATACAGAGACGCGTCAATATTTTTTTTACACATACATAATTTTATTTTTTTCTGCATTTCAAATATTTTCTGTTTTATTTTTTTTTTATTTGTTTATTGCTAAGTTATAATAAAAAAAAGGCCGATCAAAATTGGCAAAACCATTGGCACCGTACTCAAATACGTTTAAAAACATTGTATTTCTTGAGTTTGCACTAAACGCATACATATTGCATACATTGTTTTGTTAATAATGCCACCAAACTGTCATAATGTTTTAGTAGAATTTCATTTTGGTCGATTAATTTGTACAGTTTTTTAATAAACATTTAAAATAAAAAGTTTGCACTTTAAATGAGAGTTTTTTAATTTGCATATTATCATTACTAAGGTTTCATCTTGTTAAAAAGAATTTTTAGGATATTTTAAAGTTGTGTTTAATGTCGACCATGAAGTTTGTGGTTCCTTAATAAATTAAAAATTCAAGTTAATTTAACAAATATGCTTGAAATTGAACAAAGATATGTGAAATTGATTTGATTTTAATTAATTTATGAAGGTCTGTAGGGTGAATATGGAAAAAAATTTTTGGGGAAATTATTAATGTTTTCAAAAAAAAAATATTTTCTTATTTCAGGAGGCCACATTTTCGAATCTATTCATAACTTTTAATTCTAAACAACTTTTCTTAATAACATTTTGCTGAATTTTCTGAAGTAGGGGCACTTTACTCTTGTACAAGTTTTATATTTTTTGACCTACCCTGTACGCCGTTTGACTTGCAACCAATCCAAGTGCACCTAATATGATTATCGAACACGCGCCAACTTTTATCAAGAATAAAATTTTCTGAGAAATCGGTAATAAAAATAAATCCCATATGTTGCACACTTAAATGACCCACTATACTTCTATTATTTGAAATAAAAATTTCAGTTATCTAGGGGAAAACTATAAACTTGGCAATATAAATAATATCACTATGTAGTCGGGCATGATTAGAAAACTTTGTGAATATATCAAATATTATTAATTTAATTTCAATAGCTTTCAAAAAATTGCGCCACTTTTGACTAAGCCTGCAATTCAATATTTATTAGGTATTTAATTATTGAGAGTCAATAAAATTGAATATTGTATTAAATTTTTTTCTTCTTATGATAGTTTGCAAAAATCGTTATCTTCAAGTTTTGTTTGTATGTAAGTAGGTAACTACTATAAGCAAAATGTTTTATATTTTATGTTTTAGCATACTTTTTGCCGAGACTGTAATACTCTTAATCAATACTGTTGCATCAGCCTAAAAGGGACTTTTTCATTTTTCAATGTGTAGTTAACTATAATTAAACCAAAAATACATCCATTTTACAACCTTTGGTTACCACCAAACAACCTAAGCCTAAGTTTAACCCTATCCTGTGAATGACTTCTTTAAGGAAACAAACAATACCATTGAAAGAAGTAAACCTGTGACATTAACAATACATAAATGTGGGTAACAGAATATTGTAAAATGGACATTTTTTAAAAGGTTTATAAACCAAAGATTAAGGTCTGGTTTAAACTAAAAAGTTATCTACAAATCAACTACACAATGTGTTGTAAATATTTTGTATTAAGTCAACATTGGTTTATAGGTAGCTGCACCAACTTTCTCTAAACTGAAGTTCAACTGAACGTCGTTTTAATCATAAATGTTGCCTCAATTTGCTTGTGTTGTACCGCTTTTAGTTAACAAGTAGATCAGTTAAACTACAAAATTTAGGGATCTTCGTATTGTAACTAATTTTTGGGGGTTTTCACTTGAAGAAGTGTTTTGTTTTTTAAATAAATGCACTTGATAATATGGAATCGGAAAATAAAATAAAAATATCTTCAAATTTTACAATAAATTCCTATTGATAAGTATTAATTGTGGCGAAGTACAAAGATGTAATTGAAAATGACAAATGCTGTTAATGCCAAAGAAAAATGTGAGTACTTACTGGGAAAAAATCGCTTTGGAATTAACAGTTTTGGTCCTTCCCGCCCCAAAAATACAGAATGCCTTAAAAGGTGTGCTATGCTCTCCAGCACTATTTAAACAGTTTCTTTGTATAAACGAAATTTTCTAAAAAACCTTTTTTCAAAATAATTCCGACGTTGAAATACGCGCCTGGAGAAATCCGCTTCAATAACCTCCAAATCATCGTCGAATATAACTTCCGATTCAATATACATTATATTGAATATTAATTGACTTCACAAAGCAAATTCAAATTCAAATTGTTTATTTATATTAATACACACAATATATTGCAAAATCAAAATAAAAAAATATAAAGCACTAATTGTGGACGTAAAACAAGGTTTAACCCTGATGTTTGAACTTAAACCATCAACCATGGGGGTTTAAGTTAGTCCAGGATTAAAATGAAATAACTAAACTAAGTCTAAAAAGTGGTGCAAAATAATTTTCGAAGTTAAACTGAGTTTAGTCTTAAACTTAGGTTAAATAAGCTTGGTGCAACTACCCCAAATGGAAAGATTATTAAAACAAATTTTAAGTTTAACAAGTCTAATGAGAATTAAATTGTTTATCAATATTCACGTTCAATCGGCTAATAATAGTGGACGATTAATACATTAAAAAGCTGTCAACAAATAAAAGCACATTTTTCCCTAAACCCCATTCGGTAGGAACAAATAACGTAGGTCGGTGAAAAACCCGAGCTAAAAATACTTCTTTAGGTTAGAAGAAGAAAGAATTTCTTACTGGAAAAAATGTAATTTTTAGTGATCTCATTCTTCAAAATGAGATTTATTATGACTTTTACTCAAAAACTTCCTAACCGATGTTATGATATTAAATGCATGCTTTCTTTATTTAAGGGCGGATCCTCATTATACACTGCGCGGCTTATTTCACGCAGAACGAAAAATTTGCCTCAATTTTGATGTTATGTATTTTCCAAATTATACCTGCTATTAGTTCTCCGAGTATAGGTTAAAGGCGGAGGAAGAGGGGTGTCATGAAAGTAGTTACCCCCCTAGGGCACGAAAATGCTGATGGAAAGATCTTTAACAAATAATAAATATTTTGGCATTTTCGCGTGCGCTGATTTTTTATATTTTCTTTTTATAGAAGTAAAATGTATTGTGAAATTAGTCTTCAAAATTTTACGTTTTTACTTGATATTTAGTTAGCTAAGTTCTTTGTACCTACCTATTGGCAGTAAATTACCCCCCACATATTTTATTTACATGGCTGAGGAATCATTTTTGCTTAATAACATATCTCAAAATGTCCCTTAGTTCAATTTTCATCCCCCAGGTGTTGGAAGATGGTTACTTAAATATAAAAAGTCTGGGAAAAGCCATAAGGTTAGTATATCAAAAGTATTCGACAACCCAAATTTTTACAGTACCTGTACATCTAATTCTCTAAATGCCCGAGGAACATTTATCTACGAAAAAAACCTACTTCTTTATAAATTTGCGCTGTTTTCTTATAAACAAAGAATACCCAGTTTTAAATATAATTTATTTAGAAATTGTAAAGCACACATCCCACGTTTCACATGAATTGGTATATCAAATAGTTATTTAATTATAAGCAATTGAATAATATACTTTGCCTAAACCTCGAAATTTTGAAAATTCATTTACCGAAAATTTAAGACACATAAAAATAAAGAAAAGTTAAAAATATCTTTCAACAAAGAACAAGAAAAAAATATTTTAGGTAGAAAGAAAATATTGTCAATCTTAAATGGAATGAGCCCTATTTATTTAATCCGTATTTATCACACTGAAAAAATTTTTTTCAAATTTTCAGAAATTCTTAATTCCAATCTTCGGGTCTTTCCCTAACTGATTTATTCACATTTATTATTTCTAGACTATGGATTTTATATCTTGAGCGATTATGCCGTTAACTGTATACAGCATTTGTATGATGTAAACCAGGGAGCGCATATACATGTGCATAAGTAGGTAAATAACAATACCAATCATGTGAAGCATGAGTATATGGATAAAAAAAACACTTTTTCCATTAGACCATTTAACTAATTATTTAATAATTTTGATGTTTGGCGTTGCAGCTTGCATACAGTACACTACACAAAATTAAAACTTTCGAATACGTAATAAAAAAATACACAAATTATTTTTAGAAGTAAGGATTCTTCAAAATCTGGGTCTATTGCAAAGCTAAAATTAAAAACGTAATGAAAAATTTTTTTTTGGAAAATGAATTTGACTGTCGTACGACAAAATTTGAAATTTAGTAACAATTAAATTAAGTTAAATTATACAGGGTAATCCACGGTTGATGGTACATTAGACGTATATGGATAACGGGGAATAGGATCGTTTTGAAAATTTAATTTCTTACATAAGTGTATATGCTCTATCCATATAAAATATTTGCAGTGTTCCGGCATTGCCGCTTCTACCGAAGAATAGTAGCAACTTTGTTGATTTAAATGGAATACCCCGTATATTATTAAGATTTAAGAATCACAGATAATATCTTCATAATACTTTCATATCTCTTACTGTTTCTGTTCAATATTGCACAAAACATGACCTTATTTAAAAATTTGTAAGTTGGTTATAGTTTAGTGAAACTCAATGGATTCAATCCCTATCTAGAAATGAATTTAATATTATACAGGGGGGTTTAAAATTTTTTTATTTCCGTTACTTCTGAAAATTGTCAAAACTTCATTTCTTTAAATGGAACACCTGGTATATTAGTTTAAAAATGAAAAGCTCTTTAAATTTTCTTTCAAATAATGTATAATTTCTTTATACTTAATTCTCAATAAAGTCATATTTTGATAATCAAATCTTAGAGTTTTTTGTTAGTATCCATAAAAAATTTGACAATTTATTAAAGTTTTAGTAAAGAACTTTCCAAAATAAACTGAAAAGCTATTCTTATGAAGCGATACTGAATTTATTAAACTTTAATGCAATCTATCTTGATTCACTACAAATGATCCGGAGGAAGGTTGTTCGAATACACGAGAGTTTTATAAATTATGGCTCAAAATTAAAGGCGTCCAAGTTTACTAAATCCTGTAACTTCGGACGAAGACAATATTATAAAATGTCTTGCGATACTTCCATACTTCCATGCGTATCCACAGGCTTCCATCGGAAGTGCAAGATTTGGTATACTATACTCATCAGCAGTGGCGCAACCAGAAAATAAGTGCGGGGGAAAGGGGGGGGGGGGGTCTGGGAAAAAATAGCGAACAATTTTTGGGTGCCACGCCTTTTTTCAATGATGATGTTTGGTTATCAAGTAAGAAAAATAAAGAACACAACAGAAAATTACAAAAACAGCTAGACTCGTTTCAATTTTTGTGTAATTTTACCTACCTTAGATAGTGATGAGTATTTTCTTGTAAACAAGTAGTTAGACGACCCGAGCTAAGCTAAGGGGGGGGGGCTGCAGCCCGGTAGCCCCCCCCCCCCTTGGTTGCGCCACTGCTGATCAGTCCAACGAATTTTAGTAAGTCACGACAACATGCATCCATTTAAATTTAATAAAATTGAAGACTAAAACCGGAAGATTGTCAACCAACGAAGTGTAATTTTTTTTGAAGCTTTTAGTTCGTATACGGGAAGAATCAAATTTTTTATCAAAAGTGATTTGGACTAACGAGGCAAAATTTTCTAGGGAATGGAATGTTAACAGAAGAAACAAACAATTTTGGGCTAATCAAAATCCATACGTCACCAAAAAATGGGGTTTCAAGAAAAATGTACTTTTAATGTTTTTTGTTTATTGATAGCTTCTTAATTTATGATGAGTCATAAAATTTCGAAAGATACCTCCAAATTTTAAGAAGAGTTATAAACGATTTTCACGAAAATTTGCCAATTGATGAAATTAGAAGCTCATTGGATGGAGCTCCAGCTTATTGCACCTACGCAGTATCACAGGAACTAAATGAAATATTTCCTGATTGTTTTAGACGTTTAGGACCTTGGGATTTACCAGCGAGGTCGCCCGATCTCACACCACTGGATTTCTATTTCATTCATTCAAAAATATGGAGTTTTGACCGTTTTTAGAAATAACGGAAATAAAAATAATTTTAACCCCCTCTGTATAATCGACTGGGTCTCGCTAAACCATAACCAAAATTTTAACTCTCCTTGAGTTTAGAGCGCGAGTTGACAAATTTTTAGAGAAGGTGAAATTTTGTGCTATATTGAACAGAATTTTCTTTTTTAATCTCAGAATCATCAGTAGAGATAGGTATAGTATTAAGAGTATAATATTAGAAGTAAAAGTTGGGGTGCTCCATTTAAGTTGCTACTATTTTTCGATAGAATACTAAAAATATTTTAGATGGATGGAGCATGTACACTGAGCGAAATATCGAGTTGATATAACTCAAATACGAGTTGTCCTAGATCGACGCTAATAGGGGACAGCTCAGACCTGTGAATTACGGCAACTAAATCGAATAAATTGCATCAAATCACTGTTCGTAAGTTATAATAGCCCTGAAGATGGGTTATTCTATGCACTGGAACCAGACTTAAATTATTGGTAAGCTAAGGCTACCGTAGCTAATCGTAACTGGGTTTGACGAACACATGCCACGTGGGCTGCAGCAATTCATTGCTTAAGCTGCCAGAGACCAATATGGGAATTGTGATGCGTTACTATTCGGGCTAGATTAATTCATGATTTGAGCTATCAAAACTTGACCTTTTAGTTGTTCTAGCTCACTATGATTAACTTAACGACTATAGATTTAATCTGTCCTAAAGTTGGAGTATCCTCATTTTCACGCACCTGTATGAGGAGAACAAACTCTGAACAATGATAAAAGATCCCGCCGATCAACGATTGCGCGGATAGCAAGTCCAGTTATGTGGTCCATGGCGACGCGACGTGCATAAGGTACTAATAACAATGGGATGAAGTTACCGCGCCAAATCGGCACGAGTGCGAATTCGGAACTTTTCGTGACCTTTCGATCGGTGATCTACCCTCGACATGGGTTTTTAGAGCATTCTTTATGACTTATTCCAACTCAAAATAATTTACACATGGTAATGAGTTGAAATAATGCACGTCCGGGTTAAAACGGCGCTTCAAAATCAATTAGTAAGTTTTCCCAATCCAAAAACTGTGTTCAGGTAATTCATAAAACGGTTACAAAATGAGGGATTTTGGTAATCCCAAATGTGTTTAAAATGTTGATAAAAAATCTCTTTCCGTGTTGAGGCAAACCAAAAGAAGCCAAGTTATTGTAGCGTTTTTAAATAATTTGTGATACGCTTATGTAGGAAACCAAATTTTCAAAACGATATGCTATTACCCGTTTTCCTTATACGTCTAACGTACTATCGACCGTAAATCACCCTGCATATGTTAAAAAGTTTTTATAAGCAATTAATGGAAATATTTCTTTTCTTCTACGACCATTAAGTAATCCGGGCGCTACAAATTTAATTTTGAAAAAGATATGTTATCCATTATCCACATTGTGACTTATCGCCGTTGAGTTATGACTTCATAACCCAACAGTTTGCGACCGGTTACAACGTCCAATATTAATTTGATTACGTTAAAACAGCCATCAGTTACGTCAGTGTCAGGTAAATTGTCAAGAAATATAAATTATACATCAAGCTATTCTCGTGACAGTAAATTGGGTGTCTGTTTTAAATACTCAAAACTGAGTTGTCGGAGAAACAGTTGTGACCACAAATAACTTCTCCTTTGAGTCATGTATGTTTGGTTCCATAAACCCGAATACCTAATAAAATTATTTGATGACATTTGATAGTATTACTAACATAAAATTTAGGCATTCAAATTTGTATGGCATATTTTCTTTTTAAATATGGATTTTTTGTTAAAAAGAAATGCTAAATAGAAAAAATAGTATATAGTACACATATTTTTTAGCGCACTTGTCCAATAACTCCTCCACTACAAGGACAAAGCGCTCATTTGTGACGTCATTCCCCGGAAGCCGACAAATAAACGAATACGGTACTTATAATATATGCATTAGCAGAGAAACATATTTGTCTTGCTCATTTGCAGTCGTTCTGCTAGAACATCATTGTCTACTTTTAATTTTTTTTTCTAACAAATACACAGAAACGATCTCACTAGTTTTCATGATCTGTTGGGAAATCTGGTAGACAAAATTCTCCTCTGTAAAATGGATGGAAATGGATTTTTTGAAAACAAAACAAGCGCACTGTTGGGTCATTTAGGTAATTACGGCATTTCAGAATGATTTATTACACTATTTAAACCGATAATTCACTGTACTTTTTGGTATTGTTACAATAAAACACCAACAAATCTGTCGAAAGTGATTTAATACACTATTTCCACTATTTAAAACTACGATGGCTCTGAAGGGCCATAGGCGTGTTAATAATTCTAAATAATTGCCAGATACCAAGTGGAAATCTCCACATACTAAGTTGAAATTTCCACAAATGAATTGGAAATTTCCACATACTAAGTGGAAATGTCTATATACTAAGTGGAAATTTCTAGATATTTTCTGGGTATTTGTGAGTATTAGGCAAACGACAGAATAAATTCATCAGTTCTGCCGCAACACTTAGCCTGCGGTGGTTAAGTCGTGATTTCCTTGCTCTGGTAAAACCTGGCATGTTCTTCATGATTGCTTACGTGCTCTTGACGGGTCTTCGAGCAGAGCTCACGCTCGCTGAAGATGCACGAGGTGTGGATCATCAGCGAGCGCTAACCTGAACATGATCTTGCTCTCGCTCGCTCTTGCTCGCTCACTTAGTCTCTGTCCGCATCCATTTATACATGTGCCATATGGTTTTAACTTGTCATAAGAATCCAGGTGCCATAAATAATTTGGGCCTTTGTTAGAGTACTTTCGTCGTCTCAATCTTCGTCACTTACAAAATTCAACTCCAGTTGGATCAATTAATGGTAACGCTAGACGCACTCTTTCTCGTTTTACAATATAACTTTTATGTGTACATTTTAAATCCATCGATATCGATATCCATGAAGTTGTCCAGATTTTCTTGTTTCTTATTCGATATACAACACTATGATATTTAAATCAGTAAATTGTTTCCTCCTGTATCACCGATATTTTTTTTAAATGCGCTTTAAAGTTCTGCGACTTATTGTATAATTTTACTTGCTTTCAAGAAAGTATAGAATTTCGCTCTGAGTTAATCACATGTCATAATAAAATGTTATACAATCATTGAGGTTCATAATATTCTTACTTCTACCAGAGCAAGAGAACCACCGCAGATCACTGTACAGGCTAAGTGTTGCTGCAGAACTGATGAATTGATTCTGCCGTTTGCCTAATATAATCACAAATACCCAGAAAATATCTAGAAATTTCCACTTAATATTTGGAAATTTCCAAGTACTTTGTGGAAATTTCCACTTGGTGTCTGGCAATTATTTAAGATTTTTTAACACGCATATGGCCCTTCAGAGCCATCGTATAAAACCGATAATGCACGGCATTTTTAAACTAAAACAGAAACAAATTCCCAGGAAAAATGCCGGCAATAATAGCGCCAGCTGGTGCGACGTTGCCAGTTCGCCTTTATCGTTTCGCCGCGTTATTTCACGTTCTCTAAAAATTGTTATTGATATATTTTATTTAACTTCATAATAATCCAAATTAAATAATGTTTTAAAATTATAGTAGACCTGTATGAATAACTAGGTTAACGTAGCTGTAAACAAATTACGTAAAGAAAACTTATTTCACGGCACCTACCTAACTAGGAATTTATGGATAATCTGACATTCCACTTCAACAAGGCTCTAAAGCCGGCCATATCAAAATACCTGTGGGTCGCGATCGGCCGCCGGACCGTGACGTCACTAGCAAAATTTACTTGAGCACTTTGTCCTTGTCTAATAGGAGCTAGTAGTTGACTTGTCCCGTTAAAAAACAATCCACAAGCGGATCGTTTTATAACATGGACGTGTGTGCTAAAATCATGCTTTATAAAAATTGTACTTCAATATACAGTGTGTCCATGGATTGACTATCGAAGAGGAAAAACTTTTTTATTTGTGGGTTTATGAAAAAAAGTTATTTTTCATAAAAACTCCTGCTTGTTCTCAAACGACCAAAAAGCATATTATTTTTCAAATTTATATACCGGGTGTTCAGAATTTAGAAAAATATGTAAAAAGCTAAAAACAAAGTACCCTTATGTGTAAAGATAGGATAAAAAGTAATTAGTAAAAGTTGTTGTGGTTGAAAACCTAAGTCTCATTACCAAGTTTTGACTTATTAGCTAAATGTACAGAGAGATTTAAATTAACGCATTTTGCAAATTAGTTAGTCTTTAGAAGGTATTATTCTGTAAAATCTTTATCTTTATACGAGGAATTGTCGAAAGCGGCTAAGTAACTGCCCATATTATTAAAAAATCAATAAGTTTTAAAATAAAACCGTGCACTATTCATAATTAAACGAATTTATTAGAGAACGAATGAAGAGTAAAAAATTTTCATAAACAAATGTAAGTGAAAAAAGGCATGTTCTCAGCAAAAAAAACTCTTCAAAGGTTTCTCCACCAACCTCCTCGCATCGTTGGACTTTCTTAATAAATGCTTTATATGCGTTTCGTATCTCTTGCAATGGGATAGCTTGAATCGCTTCTCTAATTCTAATTTTTAAATTATCAAGATCAGGTTCCAATTGAGATGCATACACTTTCTGGGTAAGGTAGCCCCACACACACACATTGTAAGGTCGGGACTTCTTGGCGGCCAAGGGATTGGTTCATATCTCCCAATCCAGCGCTCCGGAAACTGTCGATTCAACCATTCCCGCACAATAACAGTGGAATGCGCAGGATGACCATCTTGTTGAAAATATGCAGTTCGCCTGTCAATAAGTGGCATATTATTTAAATAATGAAAAAAAATTGTATTTGGCGTTTCTAAATAACTATGCTGATTCATATTTGCTTCAAAGAAGTACGGTCCAATTATTCCGTTGTACGTAACTGCACACCAAACGTTAACTTTCTTGGAGTACTGTCTTCTGCAATAAATTCGAAAATGGGGATTCTCAGTTGACCATTAACGTAGATTTTGGGAAGTAACCACTCCTTTAGTTGAGAAAGTAGCTTATCGGAAAAAATAATATTATGAAAAAAGTTTCTATTTTGTAAGTATTTCTGACCAACCCATAAACAAAAATCAAGTCTTTTTGCATCATCATTTGCTTCTAGAGTATGAACAAATTTAGGTTTATGTGGCCCGACTTTATTAGCTTTAAAAATTATTTGCAAATATGATTGACTAATGTTTCCAATTTGAGATGCTTTAATCCTTAGCGATGTTTTGGGAAAATGCCGAACGGAATCCAGCGCAATAGTTGCCCCAACATTTTCTTCTTCATTAATAGGAGTTTTCTTCTTTTTAATATTTAAAACGCTTCCTGTTCTTCTAAATTTTGAAACAATAGATTTAACTGATATTCGGTTAATGGCAAGATTTGGCCATTTCTCATTAAACATTCTTGTTACATACGAGTATGAGATATTTTCTCATAAACCATAACATTGGGCAATAAATACTTTTTGTTCTAACGTTAGCATTTTTTTTCACTGTCATTAATTGAGCAATATGACATTGACAACATTTTTAATTTGTTAAATACGTCGCTCCGCGATGACAATCGTCCATTGTCATCGAAACGTATACTATAAATATTTTACAGAATAGTACCTTCTAAAGACTAACTAATTTGCAAAATGCGTTAATTTAAATCAAATCATATTTTATGAGTTGGAACTTTTTGCCGGTCTCTGTACATTTAGCTAATAAGTCAAAACTTGGTAATGAGACGTAGGTTTTCAACCACAATAACTTTTACTAATTACCTTTTATTCTATCTTTACACGTAAGGGTACTTTGTTCTTAGCTTTTTTCATATTTTTGTAAATTCTGAACACCCGGTATATAAATTTGATAAAATAATATGCTTTTTGGTCGTTTGAGAACAAGCAGGAGTTTGTATGAAAAATAACTTTTTTTCATAAACCCACAAATAAAAAAGTTTTTCCTCTTCGATAGTCAATCCGTGGACACACTGTAGATACATACTATTATTTAGTAGATATGATTCAGTTTAAGGTGTCCAATTCAAAAATTGTATAGGCTTACTTGCCAACTATATTAAGAATTTAGCTCTGCAATTATAATATTTGAAAACCTTGTTTTAATCAATCACTGTAGAGGACAAACACATTATAAATAATCTAAATCAAAAAACAAATGTAGCTATATATTATCACAAAATTCCTATAATTTTGATGTATTATGTGTATCTCTCAATGGTTCTTACTTTACATGATCTCTTCTATGTTAATTAAATTATATAATCCATAATAAATAATATATTACATCTATTTGTAAATAAAAAATAAATCTTGAAAAAATATCATCTATGTAATATTAAAACGAGGAAATATTACTTTAAAAATTATATAACAGTACTGTAATAAATAACTAACTATAGGTGGGTCATTCCACGTCAAATTAACTTGAAAAATACGTTAAGAAGAATATTAGTAAATGTAATAATGTTTGCTGTTAAAGTTCAAATTATCAGTAAAATAATAAGCCTTAGTTGGTTTATTTGTCAATTTCTGTAACTGTCAAAATTTGTCATGATATGATGCCGATTAATATAATTTAATATAATAATAAATCCAAAAATAATATAAGCTTTAAATGGGTGGCTAAGCTGATTTTGTAGTTTTAATGGATAGCTACTATAGCCTACAGTCACAAGCAAAATTTGTAGTCCATATCCACCACAGCACACTTATTTTCAAAAATATTTCTGATTATTTTATGTTTAGTTTGTGTAGTGTTCAATTAACAATTATTATTATTAGGCATTATTATTTGTGCGTAAACTGTGCTACTATCGAATAATTATATTATTATGGATAATGAAACTAAAGTAAGTCTCTATTTCAATAACACAGCCCAACAAAAAAAAATTTTTGTCTTGGTGCCGAAGAAAAAACTGATTTTAGTTATTTTGAATGCGGTGATTCCAAAAACACTTAGCTTTTCTTCGTATCAGCTCTAGTTTTGAGATAGAACCTACTCATAATATATTGTAATATTAATACATTTGACAATTATAATGGTCCTACATTTTATCAAAAACTTCACTAATTCCAAGACTAATGCCCTTTTAATCATACCTATTTGTTCATAAATCACTGGAAATACCTAATGTTATATTGGCAAAATGCCATATAATTATTACAGATAAAAAATAATTTTTCCTGGAGTTTTTTTGCACCTGCAGATTTCTTATTTTCGTATTTGCAATTAGCACGAAATCTACAATAGAAGGCAATAAAAGTGAATGAAATTGTATACCGTAAGCCTCATAAATTGATTCGTTAACTTGCTTTGTGTCCCAGGGTATTAGTACCTATATAATCCCCATAATATGGGGATTATACTATGCGGAATATTGCCTGCATGCATTTAGTTGAAACTTGAGATCCATTGCAAGGGTGTGTTTTTTGAAAAATCATATTTAAACATGGCTTCTACAAGTAGGCGTAGTTGCGTAAACCATCCGGACGTTTTTTCTACATATGTGGCGAGTACATTTTAAAAGAAAGTAGAAGAGTGATTTGTGACTTTGTGAAAAAAGCTTATTTTGCCTATTTTGGTGTTCAATCAGGAGACCAAAATAAACTCTGGGCTCCGCATGTTGTATGCAAAACCTGTGTCGAACACCTGCGACAATAGACAAAAGGACAAAGAAAGTGTTTAAAGTTTGATGTTCCGATGGTATGGAGGGAACAAAAAAGCCACTTTGACGAATGTTATTTTTGTCTTGTGAAGATAAAGGGCATTAATCGTAACAATCGGCATAAGTGGAACTATCCTCACCTGTAGTCAGCAAGAAGACCTGTTTAGCATTCTGAAGAAATACCAATTCCAGCATATAGCAGCCTGCCTACGTTACCAGAGGATACAGTCGAAACGTCATCTGACGAGCTGCAGAGTAACCGATTTGAAAAAGAGGATAGCGATTTTGCAGGAGATTTAACAAGTCCCGAAGGCTTTACTCAGGAGGAGCTAAGTGACTTTGTCAGAAATTTAAACCTCCCAAAAGAGTCTGCCGAGTTACGTGCCTCCAGACTAAATGAAAAGAATCTTCTTTATCCAGGTACCAAAATTACGTGCTACCATAACAGAGAAAAGGATTGTTTGCCATTTTTCTCTCAGGAGGATAATATGGTTTTTTGTAATGATATTAAAGGTCTGTTAGAGAAAATGGTTATAACAGAGTACACACCAGACCATTGGCGTCTCGTTATCGTCAGTTCCAAACGAAGTTTAAAGTGTGTCGTTCTACATAACGGTAACATATATGGAAGTATTCCAATTGGGCATTATACAAAATAAAAAAAAAATATAAAACAATATTGTTAGTGCTAAAAAAATTAAATATGGCGAACATCAGTGGGCAATCTGTGTCGACTTAAAAATGGTGAACTTTCTTATGGGACAGAAAGGTGGTTATACAAAATATCGTTGTTTCCTGTGTCTTTGGGACAGCAGGGCTAAGGACCAACACTGGATTAGAAGAGAGTGGCCTTGTAGAGATGCTTTAGTACAAGGAGAAGCTAACGTAATTAATGAAGCGGTGGTTGAACGGGAAAAAATCATATTTCCTCCCTTGCATATTAAACTAGGACTAATGAAACAATTTGTAAAGGCCTTGGACTAGAATGGTGCGTGTTTTGAATACTTGTCCAGTAAATTTCCTGCACTCAGCAAGGAGAAATTAAAAGCAGGAATATTTGATGGACATTAGTCAGAGAGCTGATAAAAGATTCACATTTTACAGAATCGATGACCCAAACTGAATTTAATACATGGTGCTCTTTTGAGAGATAGTGGAAGATAGGCTCAACAACTTTAACCAACACGGGTGTAATATGAGCATTAAGATTAATTATCTCCACAGCTACTTGGAACGATTCCCAGAAAATCCTGGCGACCGTAGTGAAGAACAGGGGGAACGATTCCACCAGGATATAAAAACTATGGAATAGAGATATCAGGGTAGATGGTACATTCACATGATGACCGATTACTGCTGGAGTCTTCAACGAGACTGTCATTTTCAATATTATGCGAGAAAATTTTATAAAAGGAAGTTTTTGGCTGATGCAGATCAGCTCATTTTTATTTATTAGTTTAGGTTAATTTAAATTAATAACTTAAGCTAATATTGTTAATGTTATTGACAGATGATTTTTGTATGTTTTGTGGTGTACAATAAACATTTTTCTTCCATTCCTGAGCTGTTTATTTGGTGGTAGCAGTAATACATACATAATTATGCGATATAAAATTCCCATAATCTCGAAAATATAGCTTAGGGCCCCAGTTTTTAAAAACGATCTGATGGAGCAAATCTGAGGTTATTTTTAGGTTTAGCAGACCCAAATTACCTAGAAACAGTAAAAAAAAATTGCCGGCACCAAATTATGCCTGTGTTGACCAGTGAATAATAGGTAGGTATAATAATAATTATAGGTTAATTAGGTTCATTCTATGATGTTCCCCGCTTTAGTGTATTGTTACTTTGGTGTATTGTTACTGTGGTTAGTTTTATATCACTTCTTCATTTTTATGGTAACACGTGTAGATTAGTTCCAGAATTTCCAGAAAGGTACGACTCGTACGAGAAAAGCACATTCTTTACATTTGCTGAAATTGACGCGCCCGTTTCGCATAAGAATAGAACGTTCTCTAATTACCCTAAAATAGGGTAGACTAAAAGCACATGGATGTCATGTGTTTAACACTTACTAGAATTAATTCAATTTAATGGAATATTCTAAACTTATTTGCTTCATATGCCTGTAAAGCAATCATTCTTGACAGATTCCAGAAACACGAGAAGAATATTATGAGAGGAATGTGCAAAAAAGAACAACAAGGGAATATTCTTTGCACTAGCAATGTGCCAGCGGTGTTATCTGGGAATTCTTTGATAAAGTCTGACACGACGGACTCATGTTAAAGTTAATAAGGTTAGGTATGTCGAACTACCTAATAAAGGTGATTCATTCATTTTTGACGGACAGGATTTTCGCGGTCTCGTCAGAGAATGCGATATCAACTGTGCGACACGTCAGAGCCGGAGTACCGCAGGGCTCCCCCCTTGCGCCGGCTCTGTACAACATCTATACCAGCGATATTCCTAAATTCGGTCAAACAGAGCTGTATCTGTTTGCTGACGATACCGCGATTACCGCCACCGCCAAACAGCCAAGGTTGGTAGTCTCTAAGCTGCAACGTCACATAAAACTTATCGAGGCGTGGTTAGATAAATGGAAAATTCGCCTTAATGATGCCAAAACCCAAGCTATCTACTTTTTAAGAGCCAGAAGCAAATTTCCACAAACCAGACTGAAAGTCATAAACACCAGTCTAAGCTGGGGTGAGAAAGTTAAATATCTGGGTCTGAGCTTCGATAAGCGGCTGGCTTGGACCAACAACCGCAGACCAACGCTTGAAAAAGCAAATGGTCAACTCAGCGCCATCTACTCTCTCATCAACAGTAAAAGTAGACTATACTTACGGACCAAGACATTACTTTACAGGACAGTTATTCGGCCAGTTCTGATTTATGGTGTCGCCTCCTGGTGCACCTTAAATAAGTCAGCTTTTCGCAAATTTCAAACTTTTCAGAACAAGGTCCTGAGAATCATGACGGGTGCTCCACGCTTTACGATGGTGCATACTCTACACAATGACATACAAATGCCGACAATCACTGAACACATAGACAAACTCATTATCGATTACTACAATCGGACAGACGTTTCCCTGAATCCTCTCATTACACGATCACACATCCACTCCAATCCCAACAAACCATACAGGCTGCCGAGAGACTGGCTCACTCCTGTTGTGCCACCTCGTCGCCCCCTTCCACTATAATGAATAAATACAACTCCGGACCAAAAATTATTTAAAAGTAACTACTTCCCTGCTGCCCCCCCTTTAAATTAACTATGAAGCTATCTTCTGAAATCAACCCCCAAATTATGTCCTGCTGAACAGCAACCTATTAAGAAATAGAAGTAATAGTCGCAGACTAACTTAAGAGACAATCATGATCCTACTACTGTTGTGAATTAGGATATTGAACAGTAAAGGGACAGAAGAAGAATGAAAAGTTTTTAAATTACAAAAACATTAATAGAATAATAAAATATGCAGTAAGGCATCATCTCCCTCCGGGACAGAACCATAAAGGTAGAAAAGATTGTTGCACTGTGGCTGTCGCAGTGTAAAATTCGTTTGTCCCGTGAATTGTAAGAACTTTAAATACCTATATAAGATATAATTGATAACAAATCTTGGCTAAACTTTCCTGTCCTTATAATGGAATATGTATCTTGAATAGTGTTTATGTATAAAACATTAATATACGCAGCGTCATTGATATATTAGGGATTGGTATTTTTCTACCAGGGACCTATAATATAAAGGCCGATTTGTAAAACTTTTCGCCACCGTTCCCGCTTGTTGTCACCGTGCCCGCTCGTCGTCACCGTTCTTAGGGTATTTATAAAACACGAACTGTATCGTTGTAAATTTGCGAGAGCAGTAACCTCTTTTGAGGTTAGAATATTAATTTTCTTTGAAAAAGTGAATAATGTGACCAGTATTTAATATTATTTTTCAACTATGAGATAAGTTAAGCCCTGTCCATTGTCTATAAATGCTGAAATCATAGGAATATAAAAAATATTTCATTGGCTGAGGCACGAACGACGAACAATATGGTCAGCGACTTAAAAATTTTTCATGTTATGTTGGAACTACGAACGGGAACGGTGGGGGCTTTTATAAATGCGTACAATATTTCCCTTTAAGTTATGTTGCGACGGGAACGGTGGCAACGAGCGGGAGCGGCGACGAAAAGTTTTATAACCGCACCTTTATACCCACAAAATATTATTATGAGTCATACCTTAAAAATTATTAATTGATAAATTTCTATTGCAAGGCCCCACATAAAGAAGAGTTTCAGAGATAAATAAGCATCCTATTTAGTATATTAATATTTATTGCTTAATAATAGTTTATCTGTTTTTTTAATAAATATGTTCTTGGTTTTGAATGATATATTATTCCATTTTATATAATTTCAGAAATATTACAAGAAAATTTTTTTAATATGTCTGAAAAGTATGTGCCTCTAATTTGCAATATATAAAATGTTTCAGAAATATAAAATTAAATTTTAGCTTTATGGGGCATTTTAGGGTCTCTGAAACATTTCACCAATATATTATAAATGTTTCGGGATATTTATGGAATATTTAAAAATCTTTCGGAGAAACTAAGACGAAATATTTCTGAAACATAATTGTGCTGTGTGGAATATGATAAAGTTTTTATTATAAATTTCACAAATTATAAAAGCTGCTGCATCTCATTAAGCTAAATGATCACTTACAAGGGAGATGTAAATCTTAGCACTTTTTTATTCCACATTTTAAAATATTTTTATTATCTTATAAGTAAGTGTATTTACAAAAAATCAGAGTTTAGGGCGACTTTTCCAATGTATAGTTAAATTGTAGATTTGTTTGTGGTTTAAATCAGAGGGGATGCGGCAGCTCTTATTGTTTACCAGACCCCGGGGTTGTCCATTATTTTCGGACTCCTCAAATGCTGTAATGCAAAAGAAGACGTTTATAATAAAATATTTTGCTTCCGATTCAACGCAACCTTCTGTTTTAATTTTAAAGAAATTTACATTTTCTGCCCTAAAAAATCCCAACCTTCGGATTACGGCAAGCTTAGTTAAATACTCCTATTTCTACATAGAAAAATACATATCAAGACAAACTCGAACACACTAAGTCGACAGTGTTGAGTGCGTTGATTCGGTGAGGACGCAGAATCTGATTAATTATGAGAAAACATCTTGTTCCTTAGGAAAATTTACATCTGGTACTTAATTACGATGTCAGAAAATAAAAATATTAGAATAAACTCTTACAAACATTTGTATTGAAAATGCAAGAAAAATTATTGTCGTGCTCATTTTTATAAAAAAAAAAATTAATTAATACAAAATGATTTGATTAACTGTTAGAACTTTACTTGGGCTGTTACTATACGTAGATATAAAGAGAAAAAGGTACGCGTAATAATGTTGGCACCACCACCACTCCAAAATAAAGTGTTTTTCTGTCATAATTCATTCAACACGACATTTTTAAAACATCAATTTCTCGGTTAATCTAATTTAGAATGACCCAAGTAGAACAAAAAAAAAATCTCCTAAACGGGTTCGCTAGCGTTGGACCTATATGTACAACAGCGACAAAATATGTATCTACTAAAACATTCCGTTTCAGGAATGTTGACCTCTTGTCAAATTATATTCGGATCCTTCTCCAAATCATTCTTGATCTCTTGTAATTTCACTCTACACTTATCCACTACGTTATTTTCTATAAGGTCCTGTTTAATTTCATCTAACCGATCACTAACTACACTTTTTCTAGGAGAACTCTGAAGGCTTTGGCTACTAGCAGGGAGTTTGTTAGGCGTTGCACAGTTACTGTTCATCTGTGAGGTAGAAGGTAAAGAGTGATTGTCTACATCGGAAGCGTTTCCATCTGAAGTCTTATCTACGGCAACGTCAGAAGACCAGCTTTTTTCTTTGCCTAAAATAAAAAAATTAAGAATTCATATACAGGGTGTCCGAAAAATACGTATATATCGTTTGACGACAGACTTCCGACGTCAAAATAGGTCGATCTAAGTCGACTTAGTTATATCCAAAATTGTCTCGTTTAGCCGGTAAAGGGCGTCAAAAATTTGTAAAAATATTGGTTTTTCCTAAATTACGTGAAAACCTGCTAATCGATTTTAGTGATTTTTAGTATGTGACTAATACTATAAATGACTATTTTCTAGTAGTATAGTCACCGGCTGTAAATAAGTGAATGTGTTATAAAAGTGATATAATGCGTCAAATTTCTCCTGATTTTTTATATCAACGGCATTATGACAACCCAGATATTTTTGTCGAGTGACTGGATGTATTTGGAAGCTATTTTATCTCTTCAATATTTTTCGTTGAATGAGCTGTTTGGCCAGAAAAACATATTTACAATTACCTGCATACATCAATTATTAACATTAGTAATAAAATTAAAATCGTATTACCTGTAACAGTCTATGAAGTTGACTAAAGTATACGATCAACATTCTTGAATTACAAGTTCATTTTACCATTAAACATGGAAAATTATACGAACTCTGAGAAGGTTGACATGCTCCTGGTATACGGGTTTTGTCAAGGAAATGGGGTTCAGAGTGTTAGGGTTTACATGGAGAGATTTCCTAACCATCGAATACCAAACCACCAAATATTTGCCAATATCGAGCGTCATCTTCGGGAAACGGGCAGCTTTGAGAAAAAATTTGAAGGCAGGGGTTGTATGCGAACAACTCGAACTGTGGAAACAGGAGAGAACATTCTGGAAAGAGTTGAAGAAGAACCAAGTACCAGTACCCGTCGCTTAGAACGTGAGTTACATGTTCCTAAAACGATTGTCAATGAGGTTTTAAAAGAACAGTTGTTACATCCATATCACGTGCAAAAAGTCCAGGAACTTTTACCGACTGATCCCCCCATACGGCTTACATTTTGTCAATTTTATTAGAAACAAAAGAATCCGTGATCCAAATTTTTGCAAAAAAATATTGTTTACTGATGAGGCGTGCTTACCAAGATCTGGAGTAACCAACCTGCACAACGAACATATTTATTCCGATGGAAATCCACATGCCATTAAAGTTGCACATAATCAGCATCAATTTAAATTAAATATTTGGGCAGATATTATTGATCGCTACCTTATTGGTCCTTTTGTTTTTCCAGACAGGTAAGATAGAAATATTTATTTAAATTTTTTGCAAGACACATTGCCAATTCTTCTGGAAAATTTGCCCCTTCGCAGGGAAATGTGGTATATGTATGATGGTGCCCCGCCCCATTTTTCCGTTGCCGCTCGGCAATACTTACACCATCAATATCCCAACCAATGGATTGGAAAGGGCAATGATGCACCAGTAAAATGACCACCACCCACCACGTTCTCCGGAGTTAAATATGTGTGACTTTTTTTTGTGGGGCGCTATTAAAACAGAAGTTTACAAGACTCCGCTAAACACACGCCATGATTTATTGACGCGGATTTTAAATGCAGGCAACCATTTTAATAACCCCGAGACATTAAAATAGGGTCCAATATCATTTTTTAAGGAGTGTTAATAAATGTATTCAGCAAGATGGCGGTCATTTTACACATTTGCTTAAGTAATGTTTTCGTTTTACTTACTTTCTTACAATATTTTTAATACATACTCCCAACTTTGTTTTATTATTACTGTTAATAATTGATGTATGCAGGTAATTGTAAATATCTTTTTTCTGGCAAAACGGCTCATCCAACGAAAAATACTGAAGAAGTAAAACAGCTTCCAAATACAACCAGTCACTCGACAAAAATATCTGGGTTGTCATAACGCCGTTGATATAAAAAATCAGGTAAAATGTTGATTTATTATATCATTTTTATAACACTTCCACTTATTACAGCCGGTGACTATACTACTAGAAAACGTCATTTTATAGTATTAGTTTACATACTAAAAATCATTAAAATCAATTAGCAGGTTTTCACGTAATTAAAAAAAAAATAAAATTTTACAATTTAAAGAAGTAGTCCATACTTACAGTGGAGTAGGTAATATAGATAAAAACCAAAACTTCTGTCTTCCTCCACAAATGATATATTTCAAAAATTAAATTTTTACATAGCGATTGTCCCTACATGTTTCGACCGTACAAACAGTCATCTTCAGGGGAACTAAATCGAGTTTGGTCTCGGTTTTAGTAGTTGCCTCAAATAAATGAGTACAACTCTTTTAAGATTATAAGGCAATTGAAATTTTGTTAGTTGAAGACTTGTTTGGCTGAACGTGATGGATAAATAGATGAGCACAATTTAAAAAAATATTCATTTTATTATTGTATCAATTAGTACTTAAAAGTGATAAAATATGGTTATATGTAGCATGAGTTTAATTTGGATTTAATATTGTTATAAGGAACGTTATTCAAGTAGGTAGTATAGTGTGGAGAAATCAAAAAAGAAAAGAAAAATAGTTTTTCATCTTAACTCGTTAAAGATGTTTTCCTCAAAAGGAATCTTCAAAAAATGTTTATCATAAATACATTATTTAAGTATATTAAAATTTAAAATAAATGTTTTTAGGGTTTTTTATTATTTTTTATTATTTAAATTGGGGCAGGGGGCTCAGGCCCTGTTGTGTTAAATAATAATCGATCATTTTAGAATTAAAAAGTATTTTAGAAAATTTTTATAGAAATAAAATCGGGTTAGTGCTCACCAATGCCACGCCAAACGTGAAAAGAATTGAAGTCAAAAATTTTCTAAAATACTTTTTAATTCTAAAATGATCGATTATTATTTAACACAACAGGGGCTGAGCCCCCTGTCCCAATTTAAATAATAAAAAATAATAAAAAACCCTAAAAACATTTACTTTAAATTTTAATATACTTAAATAATGTATTGACATTTTTTGAAGATTCCTTTTGAGGAAAACATCTTTAACGAGTTAAGATGAAAAACTATTTTTCTTTTCTTTTTTGATTTCTCCACACTATACTACCTACTTGAATAACGTTCCTTATAACAATATTAAATTCATGCTACATATAACCATATTTTATCACTTTTAAGTGCTAATTGATACAATAATAAAATGAATATTTTTTTAAACTGTGCTCATCTATTTATCCATCACGTTCAGCCAAACAAGTCTTCAACTAACAAAATTTCAATTGCCTAATAATCTTAAAAGAGTTGTACTCATTTATTTGAGGCAACTACTAAAACCGAGACCAAACTCGATTTAGTTCCCCTGAAGATGACTGTTTGTACGGTCGAAACATGTAGGGACAATCGCTATGTAAAAATTTAATTTTTGAAATATATCATTTGTGGAGGAAGACAGAAGTTTCGGTTTTTATCAATATTTTTACAAATTTTTGACGCCTTTTACCGGCTAAACAAAACAATTTTGGATATAACTAAGTCGGCTTAGACCGACCTATTTTGGCATCAGGAGTCTGTCGTCAAACGTTGTACACGTATTCTCCGGACACCCTGTATATTCTATCAAAATTGTGCTCATATCTACTTTCTTCGAACTTTTACCACCACTGGCGGATCCAGGGGGGTGGCGGAAGGGGCCCGCTCCCCCCATGACCAAAATAAATGATTCAAAATTTAAGATTTAAAAAAATACAAAAGACGCGAAAATGCGCCATTAAACTTAATTATATTTTTCCAGTGCAATTTACTTTCGTACTTCCGCTAAGCCGGAATGATCATAACATAATATTTAAATTATTAATCTTTAGCCTCTGGACTGGGCTATTGCAAGTAAGTATCAAGCAAATACCTACATATTTTTCAAAAATATTCATGTGGGAAAATATATTAATGATGATTATTGATGATCTGATTCATTCAATGAAAGAAAACTTTTAAGATTCTCCAAAAAGCAATCCGTTGTCCGTTCATTTTCTTTCAAACAGGTTTCAAACAGCTGAGTAAAAGTAAATTGGTCCAAATTTTCGTAAAAAAAAACGTTTTTTTTTTGCAGGCAGCAAATCATGGGTGACAAACGAAAAATAACGCAAACTAATTTGTTTTCGTTTTTAAAAAAACAAAAACTCAATTCAAAGAATCCGTAGCTTGCCCAATCCCATCTTCATCTTCCACAAGTATTAATGCTACTATGTATGGAAACAGAAAAACCCGATAATTTAATAAACCGGAATGTCAATGTCACAGAAGTTGCGAGTCATTGTCTCATTGTCATTGCCTTGCTTTGCACCCAAATATATTTCTGTAATTTTTGTTCGGTGCCCCCCCCCCCCCCCCAAAAAAAAATTTTATTTCTAGATCCGCCAGTGTTTACCACAATATGCTTCTAGCTATTTCTTACCTTTAAACGACGACTTTTTAGTGCAGTTGTTATTTTTCGTGTGTCTCATTTTCGAATCCTGAGACAATCCGAATCGGTCAGTGAACTGGCGAAATCGTGAGAAAATAGACTTGTTATTAGATTTTGACTCAATGGGCGTTGATTGAACTTTAACATCTTCCTTTTGTGATATTATACTTATATCATTATCACTGTGCTCCGAATACTTATATTTTTTATTAAAAACGTTATATTTCGGGTTGGTTTTCTTTCCTTCTTGGTCCTTATCCGTGTTGCTGTTTATCCTTAAGTTATCTAGGCGATTTTTATTGTCTGTGCATTTTAGAATACTTTTCTTTTCATCAATGTGAGCAGGCACTTTAACAGAGTGCTCAGAGTTTCGTTTATTTAGATTGATGGTATCCTTGGACAGAATGTATTCCTCCTCGTTAACTCCGCGCTTCTGTTCAGCCAAACCCTGTTCGAACTTCTTCTTCAAAGTCACCGCGTACTCGTCTAAAAAATCCGGACCATCGAAAGAAAGTTTCTTGTTGTCGGACATGTAATGATGATCGAAACTGTAGGCCGAAGTTTTCAGTTTATTTTTTTGCTGCATCATACGCGTGAGGTCGGAATGATTCAGGTGCTGCCCTCGCTCCCTGCTGCCTTTACGCGATCCTGGATAGCTTTTTCTTCCTGTAGATGGGACGGCACTTTCCGTCGATATTTTAAATTTGAGTGCCTTTTCTGATACCTCGACCTCGTTGGCTGCCTCAGAATCGCCGCTCTCTGGATCCTCGAGGACGTCTTCCAGACTTTGATCCTCGTTATGTTGCTGGACGGAACCTTCCATACTTATATCGAATTCTTCATCGGTTGAACGGGATCTGCAATTTATAATTATTCATTAAAGAAAAAAAACAATCGTAGTTTTGAATTATTCGATAAATGCACTTATTTAAATAATAATGATGCATATTTTAATTTTAATTTTAATTGAAACTTTCATGAGTTAGCTGCATAAGTTGGGATTATCGCAAAAGGGAGAATTTATTTAAGAGTTAATGTAACAATGCTTTGTACAGTGTAGAAGCAGACGTTACCTTCAATCATAGGATTAAACCTAAACCACTGAACCCCCACAAGTAGAAATACAAAGCTAATCGACCAGCAATTTAAAAATGTCCCCGGCATGCATCGTTTGGCGGAAGCACATTTCATGCGTCGAACGTCGGATTTCTACGATATTTCGATATTTGACGCTTATAAAGTCGGTGCGTTTTAAGAAGTCCGATATCGGATTAAATCACCAAGGGATGTTATCGCTTTTAAAACAGTAAGTCGGTTAAGTTACAATATCTTCGCACCTTCGCTATACTTGATCACACCGAACATCCCACTGGTTTACTGTATTCTATTACTGGGCGAAATCAGAGGTTTCAAAACAAAATTATCTTAGAATTACGCGTTGAGCATAAATAATAATTAAATAGATAATTAAATTATTTTGCTATTATTATAGTTAAATCTATATAATAATCGCTATTTTCCAAGAACCAATTAAAATTTGCTCAAGTGCGGGATGGTTAAATATGTTAAAGATTTTGTCAGGTATATACTTTTCCGATAATGACATTATTTTGGGATTATTATAATTAAATCTTCATAATAATTACTATTTTCCAAGAAATAATTTAAATTTGCTGAAGTGCGGGTTGGTATGTTCTACTTTATTTTAAATAAGTAGTTGTGCTTTTCACTTTTAGTTTGTTTCTCATTGTGTGTGAATTAAAATCAGTTATTAAGCAAAGTTATGGAAAATGTTCAGCAAGGTGGCACATCGCCTAGAAGGCATTTATCTCCAGGTGAACGCCGTTTGGTATTACAAGTGGAACGTTATTTTACTTTAGAAAAAGATAACTCGGGCCCGTTAGAGTCTGTTTTGGCAGTGCAAAAACGAACGTCTGATGCTTGCGGCATTTCAGAGAAGACCTTAAGAAGACTTCGAAAAAAGAGTGAAGAGGATTTGGACAGACCATATAAAAGGGTTCGACTCCATTCAAAAACCTTGGATTTATCCCAAGGGATAAAACTCTCTATTAGGAATATTGTTTATGATATGTATAAAGCCAAGGAATATGTTACCCTCAAAGCTATTCTTGAAAAGATAAAGCAGAAAAAACTTTGCGATATTGGAACTAACAGTTTGTCCATCATCTTAAAACATATGGGTTTCAAATATAAAAAAACGAACAACAGAAAACTGCTTTGCGAGCTGTCCAATGTTGTTTAAAAAATATGGCAATTTTTAAGGGATTATTTAAACAACAAAAAATCGGAATTGTCAAGACAAGTTGTTTTTCTTGACGAAACATGGGTATTTGCAAACGGAACGGTTTTAAATGCAAGTTTGATGTTTTCATCAACAAAAAAAACTGATGATTATCCCGGCATTATGGATGCTGAAATTTTTGAGCATTGGTTCGAGGAAAAACTTTTAAAAAGTTTAGAAAAACCTTCCTTAATTGTTTTAGACAATGCCTCTTACCATACGAGACTCGAAGAGAAATTCCCTACAAGCAGCTGGAAAAAGGAAGAAATAAAAGAGTGGTTGTCAAAGAAAAACATAAACCATGAAAATTTATATTCAAAAAGTGAACTTTTAAGCAAATGTAAAGAGCAGTCATTTAAAAAAAAGTATGTTGTTGACGAATTAGCCCTCAAATATGGACATCAAGTTTTGAGATTGCCGCCCTACCATTGTCATTACAACGCAATTGAATTGGTATGGGGTATTAGCAAGAACTATTATGACAAACATGCCTGTAAAAATATCGGTAAGCCTAGCGTTATAAAGTTATGGGAGGAGGCGCTTAGCCAAGCGGGCAAAGAAGAATGGCGGATATGCATTGAACACACAGAAAAAATTATTTTTGAATCTTATGAGACAGAACAGGCTATAGACGAAGTAAGACCGTTAATTATTACGAATGATGATGATGATGACGATGATGTTGATTCTGATGAGTCTGAAAGCATGGGTGAAATTTCAAATGCAGAGGAAGACTACTTTTAGTAGTATCTATCTACAAGTAGGTATGTTCTGTCGCAAGACTACAAAATCGGTTCTTTTTAGAACCAAAACTTTATAAAAAAGAATTCGTAAAACTAATTTGTCTGAATACTACAAAAGCTAAAAAATTATTATATTTCTTTACCTAAACTAATTTTTTATTTACTTTAAATTATTTTATTTAGAAAATGTAATTCATCAACATCCAAAATTACCTTCAATATAATTTATTGTTTGAGAGCCACCGACATAATGCTCAAGAGGTTTTATGGCTTAGCGGACTTCTTAAAACGCACAGACTTTCTCAAGTAATAGCGCACTTGAAGTGTCGAATAATACCCATTAGATATTTATGTCCGGTCGGCCCATAGTGCAGTTCCTTTTAGTGTAAGGCGTAAAGAGAAACAAGCGTATGGTGTTGCTTTGCAACAATTCTTGGCCAGCGACCCAAATTCAGTTCTACAGTACCTAGTTACTTAAAATAATTTTAAAATTGTATCCCCGCATAACATTTAGGTAGATTGGTACAGGATGGCCCACGTAAGATGACCCTGTACCTTTTCTCGGAAACTGTAAGAGTTATAAAAAAAGTTCATAATAAAAAGTAATTGATTGTAAAGAAATTCTTATTTTATTATATTTTTATACCTATATACAGGGTAAGTCGTTTAGCTGGAATTGATATCAACTTTTGTTCATTAAATGGAACACCCTATATATTTTTATATTTTTAAATTTGACACGACATTATAGAAGTTCTTCTGTTAATATGTATATAATAAAATTCTAAACCATTCTTCAGTAAATCAGATTTTTCCATAATTTTTAAAAAATACAGAATTTTTCTAAACCAACAATTTACATACTTCAAGTTACATTCAAATGGCGCGAAGATATAAACTACTTAATAAATGATTAAGTTAACAAAATTTCATGCGGTTGATGTAAAATATTATACAGGGTGTTTGAAACACATAGCTAAAGCTTCTAGTTTTCAAACATGCACATTTTAATTTTTTTAATGAGACACCCTATATATTTTGATTTATTTTTATTTAGGCATTCATCCTCTATTATTTCATATACCGAGTGTTGCATCGTCGAGCGGGACATAGGAAATCCCATGTAATTTTAAATGGGGTCAATTATTGGCTTCCCTAATTATTTTAGAGAAAAATTCTATTTAGGTTTATTAAAGAGCACTAAAACCCACATTCAAAAGAATAACTTTAGATATTTTTGATGAGCCCGTTTACGGGTTATCGCCGATTTCTTTTTAACTATTTCTCCTTTTTATGGCCCCGTATTTGCGGGCACCAGTCAAGGTAAAAGATGACTGTCAAATAAAGTTGTCATTTTGAAATGTGTGCTTTATTGTTATAAAAACTCGTACATCGAAAATATTAAAGGTGTATTTATGAGTACAAATTAATCTGAATAAAACTAAAATAAAGTATCCAATTACAAGGTTAATTATGACATTTTACATGTTTCAATATTTTACTAATTAATAGGTAGGTACTATTAAATCGTTAGAACTTTAGGATTTAAGAAGATGTTTAAATATTACTCCATTGACTGCTAGACAATAACCGAGGCGATCATAAAATTCTCTTCTTACATTCGCTAGTTGGTAAACTGAAATTCTATTGCATTCGGCAGAAATAGCATTTTTTAACTCGTCTAGATTTGGGTATTTTTTATCTTTGTATATCCTGTTTTTTAAATGGCCCCAGAGAAAGAAATCATTTGGCGATAAATCAGGAAACCTGGCTGGCCAATTTACTGTATGATTTAAGCCAATAACATTTCCATTAAAAGCACGGTTTAAATATTCCCGGACAGCCAGGGTACTATGTGCCGGACAGCCATCCATTTGGTACCAAACTTCCTGATTTTCCCTGGCGGCATCATGTAAAGCTAGTAATATATGATCTTCAAGGAGTTCCAAAAAATATTCTGCATTTAAATTTCGTGTAAGAAATAATGGCCCGATAATATTTTCTCCGAAAATCCCAGCCCATACATTAACTTTTTGTGGATATTGCGTCCTTGTTTCCACAAACCTGTGTTGGTTTTCTTTGCTCCAATATCGATAATTTTGAACATTGGGTTCATTGTTTAAGGTAAATGTGCATTCGTCAGTAGGGTGGGCCGAAAATCAAGGAAAAAAATTTTTTTTGGAAATATAAATTGCGGTAGTGAAAAAAAGTTGTCTTAGATGAAATAAAAAGCAGAGAAAAAAATTGGATGATATTGACGAATATCTGGCCGCGCCCCTGGGGGTTAAAAGGGGCTCTTTTTTGAATTTTACTTTTTTCATTACGGACAGTAAAAAAACGTTTCGCTCTTTTGGCAAAAAAAAATATAGCCCTAAACATTACAGTTTAACCGCGACCCTATTACTTTAAAATTGTTTATTCGGTATAAATAAGTAACATATACCTATTTTATTTTAGCTGTGCGATGTGCAGCTCTTCGCCTAGTTAAATATTCAATTTTTAATGACAGTTTTTTTAGTAGGATTTATATTTGAATATTTAACCAGCCCAGAACTCACCACGGGGAGTTGGCCGCACCTCGAGTTTCACCCTCCCACCCTTCCCTTCTTATATGCATTAGTTGAGATTTGCGCTGTAGTACTGCCCCTTATTTTCGAAACTTGGCAAGTCTGCTCTAGCTAGAAGCTTTGCCTCTATAAATTCGTCGCGAGATTGAGCTCCGCAGACTGTAGAAGAAGCCTCCGTTATTAACTTTTTATTAACTTTACATCCCTTTCAACTGCCTGGGTATGACAGGGGATTTTTTTTAGTCGGAACTTCTTCGCGAATCATCAGCTGAAGATCATCGTTTGCAATATGCATCGTTAATGGAGGTTCTGTTATATTTTGAGTCCAGTCAATAAGATTCATGTAATCAGCAGCGTCAAAGTTTATCTTTGGTATTCTAAAAATTCTAATGCCACTTTTTGTTTTATTTAGTCTTGCCTTTAAGATTCTTTTCTCGGCAAGTTCTCTGATATGTGGCCGTTCATCTGCCAACATGGCTATCATCTATATATTTTCTGCATGGGCAAAGTACGCGTTACCTGTTATAACCTTATTAATAATTGCCTGAATATTGTCAGGAAAATGTCTAGAGGCCCGTATTGTGTCCCATAAATGTCGTGCACCATATTGAACGGCTTTGATTTAATCTTAAACCACATAAGGTACATAAACTTTTAAGAAGAATTTAACTATCAGAAGAAATGTATTCCGTTGGTTCCTCAGTGGAAATATACAGTTGTAGTATTCGATTCGCAGTAGTCAACCATCTTGCGTGACTCATTTTCCCAGGATTTCGGGAGGCAAGATTTTCTGAACAAGAACCACAATTTATTGATTGCGAAATTAAATATAAATATTTTTGGTCTATTTCAGGCAAATCAACCTTCTGCTTTGCTGCTGGTATTTTCGTTTCCTTGCAACATTTGCAAGTTAGGGGACTGAAACATTTGCAAGAACAAATATCAAATAATTTTTGCGCATTGGACTAGAATTTTTCCAGCTTTGCTGATAAAAAAAGGTGTATCACGGTTTTTAATAGGTTTAATGATTTTTCTGTACTTGCCATAATATGCTAAAATCATGTCTACTATAGGTTTATTAGTTAGGGTTGGAAGTGATGCACGTTGCCATATAATTTCAAGTTTTTGTGCCACAATGGTTGCAATTTCATTACTAAGAGGCTCCTTGCTTCCTTCACCTTTCAGTTCAAGACGAACATTTCGAAAACATTTAACAATCTGTTCATATGTGGGAAGAAAAAGCACATAGTCTGAACCAAGATCCTCTGCATTGCCAAACAAACAAAGTCTATTACAAGCACGAGTATTTAAAGTTTTTCTAGGCATAATCATATAAATCACCATGTTTTTAGATAAGATTTAATAAAAAATAAACGACTAAATATTGCTCAGAAAATACGTCCAAACCAAATGAGCTTAGGTATTAAACTAATCCGCGCGTCGCACGTGCTCAGCGCTCAGTGGCGGGAAGCGCAGCGATAAAGCAAAATAAGATACAGGGGCGCGGCTAAACATTAATATTAAATGCGCAAAATTTTTATACGTAATGAGAGCATAATAATAAATATTTTTATGACTACCCCTCCCTTAAAATATATATGTACAAAATCATCTCCTTTTACCCCCCGCGGGGCGCGGCTGAACGTTAATAGAAAAATCCTATTTTTTGCGTGCGTAATTTAGTAATTCTAAGACAACTTTTTTTTACTACCGCTTTAAGAAATTCCGAAAAAAAATTTTTCGGCCCACTCTATTCGTCAGTGAAACAATTGTTTTTTAAAAATTCCCTATCCATGTTTGCTCTTTCCATCATACCAAAACAAAACTCCTGTCGTCGTATTTCGTCCCTATCTCTTAGCTCTTGGTGCTTTTCATATTTGTATGAATAATATTTATGTCGTTTCAAAGCTCGTAACGCTGTGATGTGATCTAATCCTATGTCATCCTTAAGTTTCCTTGTGCTGATCTTCCCATCATTTTCTTCCACGCACAATAAAACTTGCAAGTCCCTATCATTTCTTGCATCTCTTCTTTGTTCCTGCCTTTCTTCACATCTGCAGTTATTTATTACAGTGCCTTTTGTCTCAAATTTCTTGATAGTCCTTTCGACTGTAGATTTTGCAGGTATCGGTCTATTCGGATACAGAGCAGCAAACATGTCTGACACATTTTGATAGCTATTTCCTTGATAATACCATTTAATCATCAATATTTTTTCTTCAGAAGTGTAATTCATGGCTAATATTTTCGATGAACGAGTTTTTATAACAATAAAGCACACATTTCAAAATGACAACTTTATTTGACAGTCATCTTTTACCTTGACTGGTGCCCGCAAATACGGGGCCATAAAAAGGAGAAATAGTTAAAAAGAAATCGGCGATAACCCGTAAACGGGCTCATCAAAAATATCTAAAGTTATTCTTTTGAATGTGGGTTTTAGTGCTCTTTAATAAATCTAAATAGAATTTTTCTCTAAAATAATTAGGGAAGCCAATAATTGACCCCATTTAAAATTACATGGGATTTCCTATGTCCCGCTCGACGATGCAACACCCGGTATAGATGTTCTATACCTAAATTAAATACTTTTAAAGTTATTTGCTTATCTTTGCAATTCCACTTTTTTGTCCATGTTAAGGCAATTTTTAATCGAAATTGATAAAATAAATCTCACCATAAAAAAATATATTGGGATGTGCATCTGAACAACCTGCTTTTCTTTGAAAATTACTGTTATGAGAGTAATTTAGCCATAGGTCCTTTTTTTAATTTTCTTACTTACACTTATTGGTTTATGACTCCACTGTTGTCATGGAAATCCGCTGCAACTCAAATCTGTCAATATTTTTATTACAATTTTTAAGTAATAAGTAACCTATATTGAAAATAATTGCTATAAAATGCCGATATATAGTGTAGACGAGCGTCTAAAATTATTTGAGTGTTTTATAAGAAACAATAAAAGTCCCCAACTCGCCCTAAGAGAGTACCGTCAATTATACCCTGAAAATAGGTTGCCTACCAAAAAAATTTTTTCAAGGATAACAAGAGATTTAGGAAACGGCGAACTAATAAATAAAAAAAGAAATCGTTCAAAAACAATTCTCACAGAAGCAAAGCATTTAGAAGTGTTGTTGTATTTTAAGGAAAATTGCGAAAACTCTGAAAGAGATGCAGATAGAGACTTGCAGGCCGTAAGAAATTAATAATTTTCATCCATATAAATTTCTTTCGGTCCAAGAATTATCACAGACGGACTTTGGCAACCGAATGACCTTTTACAGTATAATGATGGGTCGATACTTTGAAAACGACATGTTTCGTAGGATTATTTGGACAGACGAGGCCACTTTTAACACAGCTGTTTTATTTAACAGAAAAAACTCAAACTATTGGTTTTCCAGTAATGAGCATCGAGTTAAAATGATTTAAAGATAAGGGCGTCAAAGTATCAATATCTGGTGCGGAATTATAGCCGACCGAATAATTGGACCAATATTTTACAATTATGCCCTTAACGGAATAAGGTATCTCAGTATGCTAATAAATGAGATATTACCACTTATATTGACCAATTACCGCCTAATTTGTGAGAAAATATTGTTTATCAGCAAGATGGTGCACCCTATTATACTGTAATACCGGTTACGACATTTTTAAGTCATAATTTTCAAACAAGGATAGGGAGACACGGAACCATACCTTGTTGCCTGTTCGAAGTTCGGACTTAACACCACTAGATTTTTTTTTGTGGGGAACTCTGAAGGAGAAGGTCTATAAAAATCGATGCCCGAATACAAAGAGCTTTAAAGGAGGATACAGACAGAAATAAGACACATCAATGAAAGTAATGCTATCAGGAATACCGTTAGAAATATTGAGACAATACGACGTGTATTGCGATGTAGGGGGTTATGTAGAGAATAATAATATATTATATCTTAATATTTTTCTGCATTTGGTTATTTTTGAAAATTATTTTTGTTTTGTTCATGTTTCTTATGTTATATTAAATTTTTCATAATATACAGTATGTTCACGGATGGGGTTTACAAGAGGACAAATGGACTAAAAATTGAAAGATACGAAAAAAAGTCACTCTTAATAAACGTTTTTGCTTGTTTAGAAAATACGATTCATCATAAGAAACGTCAATTTTTTTATACAGGGTGGGTAAAAACTGCAAAAATGTTATTTTGCTTAAGAGTAAACATACTTTATTTTGAAAGATACGAAAAAAATCCACTCTTAATGAATGTGTTTTCTACACAACAAACCGAAGTAGAACAATTCATTAAAAGGTTTGCCTCTGTAAAAATTATTTCCCAAAAAGTATTCGCTGGCACACCTCTGACTGGTGAACCTAGTTAAAATAATAATGACACTTAAGGTGATAGGTACTTGTTGTCAATGTCTTTATTTAATGAAGTTATTATTTAAGTAGAAATGCTATCTACTGAACAAAGAGTTTTTATAATACAATGTATGGGATGGTCAAGTTTCATACCGCTACGTCATGGAACAATTTACCGAGAAATTTGTAGGAATCTTAATAACTAGAATGACAATCTGCAAGTTAATAAAAAAGTTCCAGAGAACTGGTTCGGTTTTGGATCTAAAAAAAAAAAGAAGAAATACGACCATGATGATGCTGCTACAGTCTTAGTTCTTCAATCTGTTGAAGAAAATCCTATGACGTCCGTTAGAAATCGTGTTACTCAGTTGGAAGTTGTGAAAAAAAGTCAAATTCAGAAGATCTTTAAAGCCAATAAATTGTATCCGTATAAACTGCACTTTAATCAAAGATTGGAAGAGGGAGATGACGCGAAACGACTTGATTTTTGCTTGTGGATAGGAGACAAAATTTTAAGTGGAAATGTTGATTTTTATAAATGGATCTTGTTTTCTGATGAAAGTACATTTTCTACCAATGGAACCGTTGCAACCCAGCACGTTAGGTACTGGTCTTTAGAAAATCCCGAATTCAGAATTATGACGAGAATACAATATTCCACAAAAGTGAACGTGTGGTGCGCGATATTCATCCATGGCATCATAGGGCCATATTTTTTTGATAACACGTGCAATAGATTATCATATTTAGAAATGCTGGATACATTTTTCAATGATGAACTCGAAAATCTACCATTAAATTTTCGACAAAATATGTATTTTCAGCAAGATGGTTGTTCAGCCCATTTCGCTCATGAGGTTAGAGAATGGGTTGAACGCAGATTTGGTCCAAGGTGGATTGGCAGGAATGGCCCAGTTTTGTGGCCCCCAAGAAGCCCCGACTTAACCTTGGCGGATATGTTTTTATGGGGCCGTTTAAAACAAATTGTTTTTGCTACCGCAGTACCAAATGATATTGGAGTGCTGAAGGGCAGAATTATACAGGCTGTCTAATCGATATCTCAGGAAGAAATCAGAAATTCTTTCACTTATTTGAGAAAGCAATTAGAAAAATGTGTCGAGTATGGGGGTGGAGCTTTTGAATTATGAAATCGTTATCGTATTCTTTTCATGTTATTAAAAATATTCGTATTATTATTATTATTATAATTACTTCATTAAATTAAGGCATTGACAACAAGTATCACGTATTCATTATTCAAGTAAAAACGTTTATTAAGAGTGACTTTTTTTCGTATCTTTCAAAATAAAGTATGTTTACTCTTAAGCAAAATAACATTTTTGCAGTTTTTACCCACCCTGTATAAAAAAATTGAAGTCTCTTATGATGAATCGTATTTTCTAGACAAGCAAAAACGTTTATTAAGAGTAACTTTTTTTCGTATCTTTCAATTTTTAGTCCATTTGTCCTCTGGTAAACCTCATCCGTGGACATACTGTATATACAGGGTGTTGGGAAAATGTGTTTGGATACTTGGACAGGTGATTCTACATGATAAAATAATGTTAGTAAGTCATGTAACAAAATATCGAAATCTCAATATTTTCTAAGTTATGGTCTGTCAAAGTTCAATTTTTTTTTTCTTATTTTTGATGTAGGGCATTTACTTTTTCACCAATTAATTTGATTTTTGGCACAGAGACTTATCTTCACGATTTCTATAACTCTGTTACCAAAATGTTGCCCTACTCTGCCACCAGAGGGCACTTTACCTGGAAACCATATTTTTTTTTTCGCATATCTTTTTGGATATGACAGATATTACAAAACCAAATATGCCTTGTGAAAGACAATAAAATACTTATTAAAAAAGTTACTCTTCATTCGAGTCGATAAACCTCACCGTTTAGTCACAAATTAGCAGTAAACATTTTATTACCATTAAATCAGTACGTCCAATAGGCGCAAATAAATCAAGTTACCATGCTTCAAATTTAAATAAATCTGTCAATAAAATACCTAATAAGTTATCGGACTAAATACTAAATTATATCAACGTAAACAATTTATTTTTATTTATTTATTTTCAGTTTTATTCACCTAATAATAATTTATGTATTGGTAATTATTATACGAATAGATAGGTCATTAAATCTATTTTTTAACACTGAATGAACAAGTAATTAAGAAGGAAACTAATCATAATATATTCTCAAAATGTCCTCCGTTCATCTCTATACATTTCCTAATGCTTTTCAAGAAATGTTGCCTAACTTTAAAGAAAATACCGGCCGTATTTTGAATAACCTCAAATCCATTAATTACTCTTTGACGTAGATCTTCAACATCGTTTACCACAGTTTTATAGACCAAAGTCTTTAAATGTCCCCAAAAAAAAAAGTCCATAGGATTAATGTCAGGCGAACGCGGTGCCCAAGGTAATGATCCATTTCGTCCTATCCACCTGTTAGGAAATGTATCATTGAGATATGTCCGTACGTTTAGACTAAAATGGGGTGGAGCGCCATCTTGAAGAAGCCACATGCTTAATCTTGTTTGAATTGGCACATTTTCCATTAATTGTGGAAGGACATTCCGAAGGAAATGTAAATAAACTTCGCCATTTAACGGTCCTTCAAAAAAGTGAGGTCCTATGAGATGGTCTCCTATAATTCCGCCCCATACATTTAATGAGAATCGTCGCTGATGCTGCCGTTCCATAATCGCATGTGGGTTTTCGTATGCCCATTGGTGGGTGTTATGAAAATTGGTAATCCCATCCCGTGTGAAAGTAGATTCGTCCGTGAATAATATGAAATTAAGGAATCGATTGTTTTGTCGAAATTTCTCTAATAATTGTTGGCACATGTTAACTCGTAACTGTGCGTCACCCTCATAAAGTGCCTGTACCTTTTGTACATGAAATGGGTAAAGAAGATGAATGACTTCCCAAGCCGTAGAATTGTCAATTCCCTCTTCTAAAGCTATATTTCGAGTACTTATACCTGAATTCGCTTCTGCTCTTTCAAGTATTCTTTCTTCCATTTCAACAGTTCTAACGTATCTTGGTCTACCTTTATCAGCAATAGTATTTATAAATGAGCCTATCTCGCCAAGCCTTCGATGAACTTTGATGAAAGTTGGGGCACTTGGAACATTTCTATTAGGATATGTTTCCATGTAAAACCGCCGTGCTTGCTCTGCATTCCCATTGGCTCTCCCATAACAAAAATGCATGTCACGATACTCAGTATTTGAATATACGTGAGCAATTTTATTACTAGGTAAACAGCAACTTAATTTTCACTAATTTTAAAAATGTACTACGTTTATGAATACTTTTAAGGCTTTACTAATGTCTAATTTTTTTACTTATTATTTACTTTTCACCCGTCTTATCATTTATTTAAATTTGAAGCATGGTAACTTGATTTATTTGCGCCTATTGGACGTACTGATTTAATGGTAATAAAATGTTTACTGCTAATTTGTGACTAAACGGTGAGGTTTATCTACTCGAATGAAGAGTAACTTTTTTAATAAGTATTTTATTGTCTTTCACAAGGCATATTTGGTTTTGTAATATCTGTCAAATCCAAAAAGATATGCGAAAAAAAAAAATATGGTTTTCAGGTAAAGTGCCCTCTGGTGGCAGAGTAGGGCAACATTTTGGTAACAGAGTTATAGAAATCGTGAAGATAAGTCTCTGTGCCAAAAATCAAATTAATTGGTGAAAAAGTAAATGCCCTACATCAAAAATAAGAAAAAAAAAATTGAACTTTGACACACCATAACTTAGAAAATATTGAGATTTCGATATTTTGTTACATGACTTACTAACATTATTTTATCATGTAGATTCACCTGTCCAAGTATCCAAACACATTTTCCCAACACCCTGTATTTAAAATTTTCTTGTTCTAAGTGTACATCTACACGAGCGAGGAAATCGCGACGACACACTCGCGACGATAAACTTGCGACGATTTGAACGCCCGGCAAAAACATGAAACGAGAGCGAGAGAATCGCAACGGTCCAAGTAGGTACATTCGGAACAAGAATTTTGCTTTTAGTTAAAATAGATGTTGTTCAAATTGGTTCTGTTGCTGCATTATGCATTTACCGGTGCAGAAACCGCTGAAGAAATCGTCGTTTTTGGGTACATCCAATGCTGCAAAGCAGATTAATTACTGGATAGTTTCATTTAAAATATCATGAGCAAAGAGAGCACCCTGACAATTTTTTTTCACACTACCGTATGTCCATACAAAGTTTTGATGAGCTGTTGTCTAATTTCTGAAAAAATTTTCAAAAAAGATATAAATATGCGTCTGTGTATATCACCTGTGAAAAGGTTGATTATAACTTTAAGGTAAGAAACAATCAAAATTTATTAAGTCCGACGAAGTAAAGCACAGCATTATATTCCAATAGTCTTTATTTAAGAAAATTATGATGTTCGCTTTCATGACATTAATGTTTATTAGCACTAATGGATGCGGAATATTGTTTTACGGCAATCGATGTTGGGTCCTATGGAAGAGAAGGTGACAGTAACATTTTTAATAAGAGTGTTCTAGGGGAAAAGTTATCAATGAAACAATTGGACATACCAGAGAGTCGGGCAATTGCAGGCACTAACAATCTCATTCTCCCGTTTGTAATAGTGGGTGATGACGCATCGGGTTTAGCGGAAAATTTATTAGGATCATATCCACGGCAAAATCTTACTTCAGGGTTCAGTGCCTTGGCAATTTAAAAAAATATAAACATGCCGCATTATTTGACGTAATATATATAATGTGATAAACATTTATGTCCACAAGAAGAGGCTAACAAATCTAATTATGAATTTTAATTAAAAAATTTAATAATAAAGTGGTTTCAATCTTATTACTTTTGTTTAATTTAAATCATCAGGGGATACAATTGAAGTTTTGTAACTTGCATTAAAATGCCTAGCCAATAACCGCCATACCGCCGATCGTACAGCATTAAAAATTATTGCAATAATCTTATTCACCCCAATTATCATACAATATCATGGCTATTCCTTCCCATAATTTCAGTTTGATGTCTCAATTGCTATATTCTTTCAACTTTATACTGTACAAAGCTGGTCGCTTTTCCACAGCACTTATAAACTTTTCTGTATTGAACATGACTGTACGGTACGGCGTTTCTTCTCCGCTCGTCTAGAAGGCACCATATGAACTAATGAATTGCATTTACCTACGGCGAGGAAATCGTCGCGAGAATCGCCCGCCAACGTCGGCAATTGCGTGTGACTCGCTCAAGCCGACGATGGCTGGCGCTATCGAGACGAGTTTCACGTCCGTATAGACTCGCTTATTAGAATGAATGCTTTAGATTTAAGCGTGTAAATCGTCGCGAGTCTATCGTCGCGATTTCCTCGCTCGTGTAGATGTACACTAACATGATGTTTGACTAACATTTTTTATCCCAATATGTTTTTTTTATGGTGAGATATATTTTATCAATTTCGAATAATAATTAAAATTGCCTTAACATAGACAAAAAAGTAGAATTGCAAAGAAAAGCAAATAACTTTAAAAGTATTTAATTTAGGTATAGAACATGTATATCATGGTATAGAACATCTATCTATGCCTATATGAAAATAAATTAAAATATATAGGGTATTTCATTTAAAAAAATTTAAATTTGCATGTTTGAAAACTAGAAACTTTAGCTGTGTGTTTCAAACACCCTGTATAATATTTTACATCAACCGTATGAAATTTTTTTAACTTAATCATTTATTAAGTAGTTTATATTTTCGCGCCATTTGAATGTAACTTGAAGTATGTAAATTGTTGGTTTACAAAAATTGTGTATTTTTTAAAAATTATGGAAAAATCTGATTGACTGAAGAATGGTTTAGAATTTTATAGTATATGTATTAACAAAAAACACCTATAATATCGTGTCAAATTTAAAAATAATTCCATTTAATAAACGAAATATATATCAATTCCAGCTAAACGAATTACCCTGTATACATAAAAATATATTAAAATAAAAATTTCTTTACAATCAATTACTTTTATTCTGAACTTTTTTTCATAACTCTTACAGTTCCCCAAAAAAGATACAGGGTCATCTTACGTGGGCTACCCTGTACCTTGCTTTCAACACAATCATGTATTTATTTAAGTAAGTGTTTTTTTTTAACGTTTAAGCTGTTGATTGTTTTGATAGGTATACCTACCTACCATAACATTCAAGTATTTTACAATAATTTATCCAATTTTAAACTCGACAGAGGACAGAGAGTTTAAAACTAGAGATAATAATATGTTATATGTATCCAACTTATTTACTGATTATTGACATATGGGTAAAATACTTAAAAATGCTTTTCTCTTCTTGCCACCCTAACAAAATAATTCAAAGTATATCAATATTATGTGTTTCGTCAATACGGCTGATATTTTTGGTTGCCGCCATATTTCAACGTAAAAAACTTTCTTTTTGTTTAAAGATCATGTACTACATTAAAATACTACTTTTATTACCCCTCTTTTGTGTTTTTTTAGTCTGCTGAACATTAACATTTTTTCTAGTAAGACCTTAACTGTAGCTTTATAATATAAATAAATATATTAGTCGCATAATTGTTTGTTTTACTGTTTTACAGGTTTTATAGTATTTTTATAATGTTTCTAACGTCCACTATAAACATTTGAAACCTCCATTCTGACTTGCTTTTTAACCTGTTAAAAGAAAAGTAATTTTTGCTTAACTTTCGTCGTATGTTGTATAGAAAATGATAGAAGGAGACCAGGCGACAAAGGGCACCTGTTACGGTGTTAAGAACAACCATTAATACTTACGAAACTATGCCAGAAACTAAATTGTATTCAGGTTCTGAAATTTGCATAATTTCTTGCGGTGTATTGCTTCTTCGAGAAAATTAATGCCTTACGTCTTCTTATGTTTCATATTAAATCAAGATTCAGGTCACGTTGCAAGCAGTCATCGAACAGCTTAATAAAATTATACTGAATAAAATGAAGTACATGGAGGAAAGCGATAATCATACAAATGAGGAAAATCAAGACGATAATGAAAACATAAATGGATCGGAAGAAACTATTGAAGAAGGTAGAGTTTGCGTACTATAATGAACCCAATAAAGTCATTAATTATTTGTCATCTACTCTTAATTTGAACACGTCTGATGACGCGTCTTTTATTACTACTGTGGAAATGGTTAAATATAAGTATGCAGTCCTACGTTTAAAACCTTAGTTACTATAGGAATTTGAGGACACAGATTTCATATTCTAATTAATCAACTAACCTCTAATCATATTAACTTTATTGAACACAGTAGTATGCAGCTAAATAAATATAAATAGTTATAGAGGGTGTTCCAAAACAACATGTAAACTTCTTACGACGCGGATATTAACAAGATTGTATTAGGAGCATTTCAGGAAGATGAATTTCTTTAGGTTTTTTCGAAACGTTTAAAGATACCCAAAGATAAAGTAGCAAATAGCATTTCAAACAAGTGTCCTGGCTCTATTTCTATGTAAACAACTTCAAAATTTTAAATATTGTTATCGGCTAATTTATATGAAATTATCTTCAGCGCCAGAAACCGTCTCTTAAGATGTACAGGTTGTTTTGAAGCACCCTGTATGCAGGGTGACTATTTAGTGCGAAAGATATCTTCAAGATACAGCACAATTTCGATTACAAGTTGTGTTGTTTAATTGCTTTTTTTTTTATAAATCAATATCTTTTCGAACAAATTAAGCTAAATACGTTTAAAGGCGGACCTGAAGTACACGCGAACTGCGCAGACCGAACTGCGCAGACACAACGCTTCCGTAAAACGCCGCCTGCTGGGGACATTTCTATAACACGGTATTAGCAATCCTTTGGTTATATATATGTGACCTAAATTCGTCAGTGGAGTCACTTCTGCGAAGAAGTTTTGTTTCTTCAGAAGTAACAAACAGTGTGTTTAAAACTTTTTAAAAATGTGAAGGAATGCTAAATAAAGTAGGTACCTGATGCTCTTCATTATAACACTTTTTTTTGCAACATCTGCAATTTTTTAATTATTAGAAAATATTCTTGTTCCATATTTTCAAGTCAAAATTAGAAATTTTTAAATTATTATTTAAGATTCTATTAATTTAATTTATTTATCATGTACGAGTCTGTATGTAGTATTGGATAATAAAATATTCCTTGCTCTAAAGGCAACATCTTTCTTTTCTTGATATATACATCACAGTAGTTATTAAAGATGCATTAAAATAAAAAAGGTGAGAAAGTCACTTTCAAATTTGTACTTGAAAATCTGGAATAAGAATTCTTTTGAAATTTAAAACAACTTTTTGATTTAACGTTTTGCAGTAAACTTTGAAGAACGCACCTTAACTCTTCACCCAATTTTACGATTTTGTATCTTTTGCATACGCAGTACAAAAAAACAAACACATTCTTGGCGTCTTAGGTTAAAAAAAATGTCAGCGGTTTATCAAATAACAAAAGTACCTAAATTTTTTAGGGTTCTCCTTATAATTTATCACTCATTAAAAAGTTTATTTCTGGAGATGAAAAAAAAGATAAATCCAAAAATTGCAGGATTCTTCCTGAACATTCTTAATATGTGTACCAGAAAAATAAGAAACAAAGGCAAAATGTAAAAAATTAAAACTAAATTTTTAAAAACAAAAAACACCCTATAATTTATTGTCACCTCTTTGAAATCTGCCTAATTTTTACATTTACCAGCCGTTCTTGTACTAAATTATTGGAAAAATTTTATCAAATTGTCTACTTTATCACTCATGTTTCTGATTTTGCAAAATTGAGTGAAACAAATATTAAAAAAATCTTCAAAATCGAATCTGCTTTTTGAGGGTTTGCAAGATTTAATGCATTTTCAGCTTCATTCGACTAGGTATAAGTTTTATTATGATTTAATAATATTAATAATTAATATTATTATTACATTATTAAATCTAACATAGGCAATAAAATAAGCAAGTATCATAATAATAATAAAAAATATAAATTACCTACTTTAAAAATTTTAAAATTTAGTGTTCTTAATGCAAACAGAAAACACTTTAAGCTGCATAAGCCGCTCTAAATGTGAATCTATTGGCATAGAATAAATAGCTACGCAATAGAATTGGAGACGTGGCATCAAATTGTACGTCGAAAAAGAGCTCGGCTGGCGACAGCGGAGTTCTTAAAACGATTTCAGCGGCTTTAGGGCGATGTTTACCTACAAGAGGCTGTTGAATCGAGTCTTTTGTTTGATATTGAAAATATGGCCACTGTAAGTTTTGAAAATTGTTACCCTGTATATCTTAACACTTGCCACAGTTAATAATATATTTTCTATAGAGATTTCCATTTTGAAATCTGAATAGTCTAAGGCTAATTTTTCCTTCGACTATCTCCACGATAAAAAAATACTCGCATTTATTGTCTGCTGATCCACTGATTGTATATCCAAATAATTATTCCGCTTTGTCCAAACTACCTCAAATAAATATTAGAATTAAAGAGTTGAAAATAAAGTAATAAACGTCTTTGATCCAACGCCGCCTAACCCGATTAATCGCCTAAAGTGTGCCGCCAACGCCGGTCGAAACCCTTCAAATATTAATGCCGTGAACTAAAATGTTATTCATTTTTACAAGAATAAAATTTTGAGCGGTAAGAACGATATGACAGCACCCTGGTTGATGGGACGGCGACATGAACGCGCTAAATTAAAATATATAGAATCTGATTATGGTGGCGACCCCTCGAGGATTTTGTAGAGCGAAAAAGGGAGGTTTCGCACTTCGTTTTTTCCCTATACTCTCCAGACTTCTGTTGTGTAGTTATTTATTCTGAGCTAGTAGTCAATGTAATGTACGCCCCACAAATATAAGCGATAACGTTAATATAAGCTAGGTCGGTATACAAGGCAATAAAATTAAAGATCGTAAGCAAAGGCATGGAGAAAGTTCTCATAGACATAGAAGCCCCCGCGGTACTTGCTTTTGAAAGATGCCATTATTTCTGGCATGGGTGAGGCTTACAGAGGAAAAGAGCTGTTAAAAGCGATTGACAATAATCCGTTAAATAAAGCTTAAACCACTCCAAAGATCTGCCTTTAAAGTCATAGACTTTGAGCTTGCGCAGCAGTATTCCATGATAGACAAAGTCAATAGCCTTAGACGGAATACAGAATACAGCTGCAGCTCCCTCTTCGTCATTTAACCTAAAATACAGTACCTCAAGGAAAGCAAACTGGTTTATATCAATTGCCATTTCAAGAAGTTAATCATAAGTGTTATTTTTTATTACTTGGACGTGTATTATATAGTAGCTACCATGAAAATGATCGTCAATAGACCTTTGGGATGGCTACCCTGCACCAAAATGGCTGTAGATTATCAGTGTGATCAATAAGTGAACCATACAATATTATTGTAAAATAAGGTCCAAATACGTGCCATGTCTTACCTAGATCTATTTGTTATTTTTGATTTAAAGCTGATATTGGAATTGGATTTGGAAATAGCAATGTTGCCAGTTCCGCTATCCGGGCTTTGGTTCGCTGAATTATGTTGATCGGCCAGTTCGGCTACTATACTTTTACGGTGCAGTCTTTCTTCTCTCGTCATATCGTTTAGTCTTTTATAATAATCCAGTGCGTCTCGTACTGGTTGTACTATGAGATCCTAGGAAAAAACTTAATTATAGGCAATTTATTAATTGAATTGGTGAATTTTAAAAGAAGCTAACGCCATAAATTTACGATTTTGACTTTTACATGTGAAGTGGTATTTCTCAGCATTGGTGATCGATTGGTGAAGAAACGAACTTACTCCCATTAACCAGCGCCTTTAAAATTGTAACTTATTAATAGGTTAGCGCAATGAAAGGAACTAAGTTCCTTTCCCGACGAGAGCGAATATTTCAGTTTTATGGAGTTACTTTCTTTCAATAATCACTAATTCAATTAAATACTCTACATCTATTAACTAATACTTTCTAAAAACCGTATACAAGTACGATTTGATTCATCAAATTTGACATGCATATAAACTAGCCAGTAAGAAATTGAAATAAATTTTACTAATGACAAAGTTGTATGTTTGTGAGACCTAAAAATTTAAGATTTTGAATGTTTTATTCCGCGCACTAATTTGTGAGCGAACGCGAATGAGGCAAGCTGAGGAAAAATTGAGAGAATTATTATATTACTTTACGAGAAACATTGAAAGTAATCATCTGCAAAGCTTTTTTTTAATCAAGATTCCGCTTATCATTTCGTTTAAAGACTTTTAAATAGTGCATAAGTTAACGTGGGTTTATACGAAAAAATAAAATAAGAGATCCTTTATCTTATTATTTTCTATGTTTATTTTTATGTGAAGATCATTTCGCGCGTGCGTCCTAATAAAACCTTTATCCTTCGGCAGATGTATTTTCTGTTGGGTTGCCTATTTATTCAATTCAAAATGTTGTTTTGGCTGGACCTTGTATAAATAACGATTTGATAAGGTTTGTTAATATTTTGGAGTTGAATAAACAATAATCAATAAAAAATAATGTATTGGATCTGCTTATTTTATTATAATGTTATATCTGTATGATTTATAAGATTGAACATTTTTTGTACACTGAAATATTCCAATAGAGAAATGCGAGCTAATAAGGACAGGAACCGCAGAAAAGTCACACAAGCTTTGTTCAACTGTAATAGTTATTTACATTACTAGATGCGAAAGTTAATTTTTTGGTGTGAGGAGGTTTTTGAATAGCCGAGGCGAAGCCGAGGTGATTCAATACCTCCGAACATCAAAAAAGGCTTTTGCATCGTGTGATGTATTAAATTTTTTCTACTACTGTTCTCTGGTCAATATATTATTAAGTAATGAACTTTGATTTTATTTAAATTATAATGATAAAATACGGTTTTTCCACCTGTAAAATAATTCATGACCACTAGTTATTTGAGTATTGTCAGTTCGAATTTTTTAATTTCGCTAGTCTAAAATGTTCTCCCAAGACCAAAACGTTGCGATTCAGAAAATAAGTTATTATTTTCAATAAATATAAGCATTTTGTTAATAAGTTTTTTCCAAAATTCGCTTGAATAAATACAATAAAATTTCCTATGAGTATTCGTGTTTTTTTTTTATACTGGTACCGAAAGTAGTACTTTATAAAATTATATTTTTCTACTACTGTATAAATAAATTAACCTTCGCGCTCTAGCAACACGAAAGATCACGAAAGTAAACATTAGAGTTACCTGAATATTATACGTTGCTAGCTACGAAAGTACTACTTTCGGTGCCAGGACAAAAAAACACGAATACTCATAGGAAATTTTTATTGTATTTATTCAAGCGAATTTTGAACGTGAAAAAACTAACTTTCGCATTTAGTAATGTAAATACCTATTTCTTCCAGTGTACCAATAAGGAAAAACGTGAATGTCATCAATACGTCGGTAAAAATCTGACAACATGAACACCAAAGGGGCCGACGGCTTGTGCCGTTTTTGTTTCGTTTAGTTTTCTGGGTTATTACTATACCAACTTTTAGCTTAAACAGTGAGTTTATTTTTGTTGTGCATTTTTTAAAGCTTATTTCATGTATATTATTGTCCCAAAAACAAGTTATGACTATTTTATCGTTCGGGAAAAACAGTATTAAGGTACTCATGCACACGGCGGGTGTAATGGGCCGGAGCTCCGTCTTGCTGATACCACAAAAAATTGTTCGGTGCATCAGGATCTTCTGGATTAGGGTATAATGTGGCAAGGCACGATGCTAGATCATTTTCTAAAAATTCTAAATATGTCTCACCTGACAAATTTCGGTCAATAAAAAAGGGTCCCAAAATTCTATTTTCAACAATGCCGGCCCAAACATAAATTTTTTGAGGATATTGGTCGTGACATTCCATAATTTAGCGTGGATTTTCTGTAGCCCAATACCAACAGATTTGTTTGTTTATTCTTCCATTCAAACAAAACGTTGCTTCATCCGAAAATACGATTCGCTTCGAAAAAAGAAAAGGATATATTGCACATATTCATCATTATCTCGCAATATTGGACGCTTCTGTCTGGATCATCTTCATTGAGTTTATGAACCAATTGGACTTTGAAGGATGGAATTTACTTTTGTCTAAATACTTTAGGATGAATATTTTGCAGATATGATTTTCCAAAGCCGCCTTATGGTATGGTGGTGTTCTTGAACCGAGAATAACACATTTAATTGTCTGTCTTCTAATACCGCCGGTCGACCTTTCGTATAATTGTCTTAAACGTGACCTAAATTTCTATATTTTTTTCTATTTTACTAATAGTAGATCGAGATATCGGTTCTCTGCGAGGATTCTTGTTATTGAAGAGTTCGCAAGCTTTCATTTCTATTCTCTCTTGCTCGATCTTTACTTAAACGTACCATTTTTTAAAATTATAAGATTATCAAAATAACTTTTGCCAGATACTTTGACTTGAGGCAAAACTACTCAAATCAGGGGACAACCGTCACTGTCAGTGTGACAACCTAACAACCAAAGGCTTTATTTGCAACAGTGTTCATGATTTAAGTAATAATAAAAAATCTAATAAAACCCGAATATCGATTTTGTCGCAAACGGGTGAATTTAATTATACAGTGTGTATCAGCCAAATAGGATAAATTCGATAATAAATACATAAGGGCGTGTCCGAAAAAACGCTTGGACACGTCGATTGGTATTTCTGGTTGCGCATTTTTTTCAATAAAATTTTTTATGCAGGGTGTGTCATGAAACAGTGGCCAATACTAACTTTCCTATTTTAAATGCAACACCCTGTATATTATTCAATTTTTGGATTATTCAGAAAACTTTAGACATATTTCATGTACAATATCTTATACCTATCTTTAACTGTTTCGGAGATATTAAGTGTTTTCAGATTTATTGCAAAAATTAACAACACACTAAAAAACTAATAAGTAATACTGTTTATTTCTTGATAATGTAAAAAACAAAAAAAACATTAATGTAGGAGATGTTGAAAATGCTCGCCGCGAACGTCTTGGCAACATCCTAATCTTAAATAGAAATTTCTTCTAACGTTACTGAACATCTCAACCGTAACCGATCTAATCGCAAGCGTTATTCGTCTTCTTAAGTCAGCTAAGTCGAGGGGTTTAGTTTTATATACAATATTTTTGACATAACCCCATAAGAAGAAGTCTAATGGCGTCAGATCAGGGGATCATGCTGGTCATTCCATCGATCCACGCCTCCCTATTCACCGATTTGGAAATACTCGGTTGAGGTACTGCCGGACATTGATTTGGTAATGTGACAGTGCTCCATCTTGCTGAAACCATATCTTATTCGCTGGAAGTTGTGGGTTTGCTGGATCAGGATATAAGTTCGTCAAAGTTGGCAAGACATTATTTTGGAGCAGTGCTAAATTATTATCGCCATTTAAATTGCCACCTATGATATAATCTCCAACAATTCCTGCCCAAACATTAACCTTTTCAGGATATTGCGTATGTTCTTCTCTCATCCAGTGAGGATTTTCCCTAGACCAATAGCGGCAATTCTGACGATTAGCATGACCGTGAAGTGTAAAGGTGCACTCATCAGAAAACAAAACATGTTCTAATTGGATCACATTGTTATCTAACATTGCCATCATTTGTTCACAAAAATACGTTCTTCTATCAAAATCGTCTTCCATGAGGTCATGAGTAGGTATCATTTTATAGGGATACATTTTGTTTTCTTGTAATGTTCGAATTATCGATGAATGGACGAACATTGGGGCTGTTTTTCGATTAGAAGTATGTGGGTTTTCCTGAAACTCAAGCATAATATCTAAATTGGTATCATCACTTATTGCATTGGCAGCTACTTTTTTTTTATCTGCTTTACATGTCCAAGCTGGCGAAACTGCTTTTCTATTTGACTAATTGTGTCTTCAGTCAGGCAGCAAATTTGGAAATTTTTCATGAAATAAGCGAGAAACTTCCATTTGTGTCCGTGTTTTATCTCCATAACCAATCATCTGTAGAATTGTTATTTCGTGCATTTCTGTTAAATAAACCAATTTACTGATATTCAGTTAACGAAATTCAAACGACTATAACACTGACAACTACTGTCATGCAGACAAACAACAATTTGCTAAGGTCAAGCGTTTTAAACAAAAGTAAACAAGACTATTTCTTTTTTTTTTATTTCATATCAGTAAAAACATTTCAACATCAATTTTCAACATCTCCTACATTAATGTTTTTTTTTGTGTCTACATTATCAAGAAATAAACAGTATTACTTATAATTTTTTTAGTGTGTTTTTGATTTTTGCAATAAATCTGAAAACACTTAATATTTCCGAAACAGTTGAAGATAGGTATAGGATATTGTACATGAAATATGTCTAGAATTTTCTAAATAATCCAAAAATTGAATAATATACAGGGTGTTGCATTTAAAATAAAAAAGTTAGTATTGGCCACTGTTACATGACACACCCTGCATAAAAAGTTTGAAAAAAATGCGCAACTAGAAATACCAATCGACGTGTCCGAACGTTTTTCCAGACACGCCCCTATGTACTTATTATCGAATTTATTCCATTTGGCTGCAGAATCCAAAAAAATATTACAAAATAGGGGTGTATCCATTTTAAAAAATAAAGTAAACCGTCATAAATTGTTTTTGGGACAATCTGTATACATGAAATAAGCTGCAAAAATGAACAACAAAAATAAAAAATTGACGGGTCCGAGCGTCTTTTCGAAAAAGAATACATGAGTTTAAAATGAATTTGTTCCAATCCTTACGTTTTCACTGTATTTTCACTGAAAACTCCGAGGGCCTGTATCTTGAAAACGAATGGATATATTTTGATTTCGTAAAAAGCTGTCGTTAGGTTGGATCACATTGCATTCTTAAAAGTTGAAAGGTAAAGAAATGCCATTTTTAAGCATTTAAAAAAAAAATAAAATTTTTGACAGGTATTAAGTATATTGATGTAAATAAATTCTATGTAATACGTAAATACATCGATTGCATAAAATTTAAATAGTAATTTCAAACTTACTTGTAATTCTGTCAATAATTCTCCTAAAGCTTCAAAAAGGGGCAGCAGCACAAATCCAATAAAAGAACATTGTGAGGCGGGTTTTGTGATTTTTTCCCTGTCCATAAATGGTGTTACCGGTAGGCCTTCCAATTTTTCCGCATCGCTCTGTTTAAAAAATTCTTGTAAAAGTCGGTCCAACCATGGTTCCGCTATGTCCATCGGTCGAGCTTCATTAGATATGTCTGATACTTTTATTAATACCATACAGAGCTGAAACAAAATAACTCTTGTGGTGTGTGATTTTTGGCTTTTAATATCTAATGCTCCTGCTATGCTATTTTTCATGGTACTTTATATGCGACACGATATTGGGTAGTGATATAGATTATAAATTAGAGCAATTACACTTTTTTGTTTGTAATTTTATTACCGAAATAATTTAATTTACTCTACAATATTCAGATTTGACACCCTTCTAATTTATTTCTTTGCAATTTTATTAAAACACGTCAAACCAGGGCCGCAAGCCGCACACTGGGACAAAAGTAACAATTGATATACAATAATTGATAAACAATAAATCTCCTTAATATAGCAGCAATTTATGTATTTTTGTAGTCGATATACTGAGGTACCTATACCAGCACAATTTAGTCGGCGTCGAACGAAGAACCGTTGCGTGGAAGCAGCATTCTCTTTTCAACATTTTAAGTAAATTTGTTAGTCAGTTCTCCAGTGCTGGTACTTTTACTACTTACTTATAATTGATTGTGGGATAAGGAATTTATATTTATCCCAAAAGTGAACATGCAGCCTTCAAGATAAGGTAAGTAACTTGTGATTTAAATTGTTTTTGAAATGTATTACATTGTTATTTAAACTCGAAAAAGTCTTATATTGTTGCATATTAAAAATTTATATCCAACTAATACAATTTTGTATATAAATAGGAACTTAAAGGTTTGTTCCAACACCCAATTTTTGTACCGTCCCAGAACCGTCACGAAACTGTTGGGATCGATTTTGTGCGCAGGCGTTAACTTTGCATGGTTGCGTGGCAGTACAAATATAGACATGCGCTGGAACGGTTCTTGAACCGATATATGAATACGGCGTGGTAGCTTGACGAAACTTAGCTTACTTTTAAATATAAACGAATTGCCAAGATATTTTTAAAAATAAAAACTACTAACTGGTAATTTTAATATTTTATTCATAAAATTTCTTTTGTTTAGCTAAATATTCTTCATCATAAATCAAAAAAGTTTAAACCTCCAAATCACCATCAGAAAATTAGGCATTCCATAGAAAATCACTGTCTCCTTCGTCACACTCACATTTTTTAATTCAAAAAATTATTTTATTTTGTAATGTTAAAACTAGTAAACAAACAACGAGAGAAGAATGACATATATGAAAAATGCTATGACGATGGTTCCAAGATCAAAGTGCTCCGGAGTTAAACCGCCCCCCGATCGGATCTCCGGGTGGGGGCTGCTCCTGGCGCTTTATCTAGCAAAGTTATCTCAACATCCACCATTTTCAAACAACATTCAAATTGGAAATGGTGTGGCAACTAAAGTTGTCACAAGATCCAAACTTAACAGCTTCCAAATTGACTTCTGCAATATAAGAAGACTGAATTCGAACATCAATGCAGTCCATCAACATCTACAATCTACCAAACCTCATGTACTCGCACTAATTGAAACAAAGGTCAGATCATCGACTAGTACGGTCAGCTATTTATATTCTGGGTACGATTTCCATCACCCATTTAGGCGCAATTTTAGCCTTGCCTCTTTGATGATGACTTTGATGTAATATGGTTTAAAATATCAACGCAGAGAATTACTAAATTCATCTGCTGCCTTTACCGGCCGCCAAGCGATACCCATTATAGAGACTTGTTCTCCTCACTTGCTAATACCATTGACCTTTTGCAAACCCACCATCCCAATTCCAAAGTTGTCATCCTTGGGGACTTTTAACGTTCATAATTTCAACTGGCTCAAAAACTCAAATACAAACGAGGAGCAAGGTCGCGAAGCCGAATTCTTTTCCATCAGCACTGGCCTCACCAACTCGTGGATGAACAAACTCGGATTATATCTCACTATTGAGTCTTTTTCCAAAATAAATGCACCTATAAGATTATTTTCAATAATGTCAGCCCACACATTTACCATAAACCTTTGTTGGTGTTTGTTTTGAATCATAGCGTGCGGATTTTCATCAGGCCAAAAATGTAAATTGTGTGAATTTATTATAACATCTCTTGTAAAACCGGCTTCATCGGTAAACAGAATGAGGTTAGAAAAGTTCAGATTATGTTATGTTGCTGTATAAACAAGTTGGAGTATTATTGTAGTCTTGCTGAATAATCATTCAGAGACATAGCGTATACTTTCTAAATACGGTACAGGTGAAGTAACTGTTCTTTTAGAGTTTCATGTACAACCCATTTTGTAACATTGTTTTGTGTCGCGATCTTTCTTATGCTGTTTGAAGGGTTGTCAGCAATATCTTGCAAGCAAAATTTGTTAGAATCGGTTAGAATGCGACTTTAACTATGATACTGAAAAATAGCACGATTTGTTTTTTTTTTTTTTTTTTTGTAACGTCAAATCATCTTGTCAACTATGAATTGGTAGAGTAGGTACTTACCGAGTTCACATGAGCTTTGTCATTGTAATCAAATGTTGGCACAATTTCCTTAAAATTCGTTAAAATTTCATTGTGTCGGGCCATATCGGTGGCCAAAATACTGCGAATCATTCCTTCTCGTACTTGTTTAAAATCTTCACTGCTAAACGACTTGAAAATATTGCAATCTTCCATTTCCAAAATTCTAAATGCCACGCTGCAGTGATGGTTTTCCAGCGGTGATATGTCATTATAGCGGATGGCTAGCTCGGTCTGAAACAAAAAAAAAATGTAAGAATAATTAAAAATAAAGTACTGTTGCAGCAAGGGGGGAGACCAGCAATTGCCACTAATATTCTGCAGGGTGCCAAAATTTAAAATATTGACTTAATTTATTTTTGCCTTAGTGATATTTTTTCTTAACTAGTTTTTATTTAAAGTTACAAACTCTAACTAGATCAGATGAATTGAAAATAAAAATACATGGTAGAAAGTTAAGATTATTTAAAATTAGCTCTCATTAATTTTCTGAATGATGGCGACGACTTGGCATTGGCGTCGGTGTTGATGTTTTCATAGATTGATGCCTATAAGCAAATTTTGTTGAGGGATGTGGTGGTCTAAAATTAATTAGTGCTTGGAGGTCAGAACGGTCAATTCATGTACAATATTATTGCATAATTATTGTAGATATACCAAAAATAAATGCATCGAAAACCGTTTATGATAAACAAAACTACTTCAATGTTAATGTAGAAAATAATTTAATCTTTATTTTCTCTAATATGAACTTATCCTAAATTAACAATATGGTACGCCCGGTACACTCCAAATAGCCAAAAATGTTTCAAAATATCTAATATGAAAACCTTCTCTTAGTTTTTCTAAAAAGCCTTTTTTTTTAATTCTCAATAAATCAGAAACTGTTAAATACTACCCATGATATCACTTTATATTTTATAAGATTAACAAACAAACAGTTATTTGTTTTTTCCGATCTTAATATGGAATTTAGCTCAACTCAATCATAATAATTATTAGAGACACTAAAAATCTGTTAAAAACGTTAAAAAATATTAAGTAGGCTCTCTATTATAGTGTAGACGACCAAAGGTTAAAAGTGTTAAATTTTTACATGACTTTCTTCTTGGCCTACAACATGTACAGGGTCTTCCAACGAGGACTGAACAGGGGCTCATTTTTGAGCTTCCTTGTATTTAAAGAAAAATCCAAAATAGCCAATCGATGTACTTTTTCCTGCAGAATTCAAAAATGAAACCAAAAATTTATTTGAACCAGAAACAAAAGAGTTACGCTATGGATAAGGTGTTTTTTAAATGGAACATAGCTTTTTTTATACGATTTTTGGAACGAGTGATTTTTTTTTGTCCGTTCTGATTAAAATATTTAATATTGTGACAGCTATTTTTATTAAATTTTAATGTTTTATCCAGTATAATTTAACTTTAACCTGTTTGAAACATACACTAGGTCACTAGGTAATAAAGGTATAATCACCTTTGAATCCTTCAAAGTCAAAAAATTTGACAAATTTACTATAATATTGCCGAAATGAAATATTCATTAGATGAGAGATTGCGGATTGTTATCTTGTTCTACAAATGCCAAGAAAATGCAAGAGAAGCAAGGAGAAGATTTATTGCAAATTTTCACAGAAATATATCCGTCAATACTATTCTAAGGATAAAGAACCTATTTGAGGAAAATAAAACATTACATGACAGAAAAAGAAACGGACAAAAAAAAATCACTCGTTCCAAAAATCGTATAAAAAAAGCTATGTTTCATTTAAAAAACACCTTATCCATAGCGTAACTCTTTTGTTTCTAATTCAAATAAATTTTTGGTTTCATTTTTGAATTCTGCAGAAAAAAGTACATCGATTGGCTATTTTGGATTTTTCTTTAAATACAAGGAAGCTCAAAAATGAGCCCCTGTTCAGTCCTCGTTGGAAGACCCTTACCAGAAAGATTGCTTCAAACGTAAATGTAAGTTCTTCTACAGTTTCCAGAATTTTAAAGAGCAATCCCTTATAATTTTATCATATCCAGTGGGTACAGGCCCTCTTACCGACTGATTTTTCAATAAGAATAGATTTATGCCAATGGATGCAACTAAAAATTGGCGAAAATCCCCAGTTTTTAGAACACCGATAAGACAAATTTTTTCCAGAGATGCAATAATAAACTTCCACAACAATCATGTATGGGCGGAGGGGAACTCATATGTAATTTTTGAAGGCCTTCATTAACACCAGTTTCCACATAACGTATGGGTCGGAATTGTTAGAGACCATTTTATAGGCCCATTCTTCTTACAACCATGGCTTATTACTGGAGGAGTTTATCATCGTTTTCTTGAAGATGAATTGCCCATACTTTTGGAAGTTATCCCACCGCCACTGCGGTTGCAAATGAATTTCATGAACGATGATGATCCACTTCATTTCAGTTTAGTTGTTCGTGAATATTTAAACACAGTGCATTCAAATTGTTGGATAGGTAGAGGAAGAACACAACCCTGGCCGCCCAGGTCGTCAGACTTACGTCAGACTTAAATTCATTTGATTTTTTCCTTTGGAGGTCACTTTAAACATTTAGTTCATACGACCCCAATAGAAACAATGAAATAATTAAGGAATGGCATTATCGTATCCTGTAAAACAATTAAAAACACACCCGGAATATTTGAACGCGTCCGCCAATCAATGTATCGTAGGATAAATGCCTGTATTACAGTTGGGGGTGCACATTTTTAACAACTGTTGTAACGTAAGTGAAGTATTTTGCCGTTCGTTATTTTTTTTTTTTTGTATGCAATTATTAATGTTAATGAGTAAAAATATATGTAGGTGGCGCCCTCTACAAGTGGGGGCCATACTAACATCAAATTCGAATTTGGTATTTTAAAAAACCCCTAGATACCAATTTTATTTCAAATATCGGCAATATGTTCAAAATTATTTGGAAAAAACAAGAATAAAAACTTTACCACCCTGTATCTCCGACAATGAACATTCCCGGTCATAGATTTATAGGAACTTTTTTTCATATTTTTAAGCAGGGAACTCATCCTAGATCTTTTGGCAATATTTTTGAAACACCCTTGTTTTCTCCAAAATCATCAAAATCAGAGTACCTAATTCATCTAATTCAACCAAAATAAGGGACCTGGCCCTGATGGCATACCTAATAATTTCTTAGTAAACTGTGTATACTCTTTGTCCAAACCTATTTATTTGCTTTTTAAACTGTCTCTGGAAACTGGTGTTTTTCCTGAGGAGTGGAAATACAGTTTTATCACGCCCATATTTAAATCTGGGTTTCAGTCAGATGCTAGAAACTATAGACCAATTTCAATTTTAAGTACAATACCTAAACTTTTTGAAAATATCGTATGTGATCATATTAAAGCTGGATTTATAAACTCGAAAAGTTGGTGAGGTTGAAGTTATGATCAAGTTTGTGAGGTTAGATATTTCGAACTCCGAGCATAAAAATTGGTTATCTCGAACTACCCGGGAAGTTTTCGAACCTTATATGAGCTTTACATGAACAACATGAACGAGTGTTTAAATGGAACTGAGTGTTCCCTTTAGTTTAAATTGAACTCCTATTTCCAACACCAACTGAACCTCAACCTCGCCAACTTTTCGAGTTTATAAATCCAGCTTTAAGGTTTCATTATGAGGGATATCAATCAGGAGCAGCATGGCTTTTGTAAGGGTAGATCAACAGCCACAAACATGGTGATTTTTACTCAGACTGTTTTGAGTGCTTTGGAAAGTGGGTGCCACATTGATGCCATCTACACAGATTTTAGTAAGGCATTTGACACCGTGAATCATCATATTTTGGCACAAAAGGTGCAGTGCTTTGGCTTTGCTGGGACTTTACTTAAGTGGATAATATCATATATTAGTAATAGAAAACAGGTGGTAAGGGTAAAGGGTTTTGTATCACAGGAAATATGTGTCACTTCTGGTGTGCCACAGGGAAGCCATTTAGGTCCTTATTTGTTCGACATCTTTACAGGATGACTTGAATAGGGTGAGTGAGTGGTATGTTATTAATAAAATGGATTTAAACATAATAAAATGCAAAATAATGTCATTCTATCGCATAAAGCACCCAATTGTTTTCGATTATAGTCTTAATGATCATGTTTTGGAAAGAGTTACCAAAGTCCTTGACTTGGGTTTGTGCTTGGATGTCAAATTGGACTTTCATGGTCATTATGAATACATTGTTAACAAGGCATTTAAGATGTTAGGTTTTATTTGTCGTAATGCAAAAGATTTTCGGAGTATGAGTAGTTTAAATAATGTTTATAAAACTCTTGTTAGGTCCAGTTTGGAATATCTCTCTTGCGTATGGTCACCAATGTATTTAGTACATATTCAAAGCATAGAAAAGGTTCAAAGGAGATATTCCAGATATATTTCTTTTAAATTTAAGTTGCATCCACAATCCTATGACGGTTTGAGGCGGAGACTGGGTTTGGATTCGTTATCCGGGCGTAGAGTGAAATCTGATATTTATTTTTTATTTAAATTAGTAAATGGAAAAATTGATTGTCCAGATTTGTTGCAAATTATAAACTTTCGCGTCCCATCAAGGTGTACAAAGGATCATTCCCTCTTTGCTGTTGATCGTCATAGGTGCAACTACGGGATATCTTCTCCTGTTACTAGAATGGTTAATGGTGGCAATATGATTGAATATGACTTTTTTAATTCCTCTTTTGCTTCCTTTAAGAGAAGAGTATCCGAACTTTCACTTTGATATTCCTGTTCTTAGATTTGATTGTACTACTTTTATAATTGCTTTTGTTCAGTTTATGGACTTTTTAACACAATGTTAGTATATTAAGATTGCTTTGTAAAATTTACAAATGGGATTTTGCCCGTCAATAAAATAAATAAAAATAAATAAGATTTTCAAAAGTTTTGATCCGGACTTTTGTCACTAATTATAACTTCCGTTTGCACCATCAAATTTACTTGCAGCGCCCTGATGATGATCTAAATGGGCGGAAATGCGTAGGCGGATTTAATTCAGAAAGAAGGTAGATAGGACTTTTCATATTTTCTCCTACAACATACAGATAATATTTTAAAATATCATTCACAATAAACCAAACTGATTTATCTCAATTACGTAGGCCTATACAGTGACAATTAATATAAATTTCCTGAGGGATATAAAACTGTAAATTTACTACAGCCATTCTGTTCCACCATTAGGCCCATCGATTTTCACTGGGGAGAGAAAAACAATTTATGGGAAAATAACTTAGCGATAGCCAGGCTACCTAGGTTTCGTTTTATTTTACCATTCAGGTTTTAGAAAAACCGACACGAGTAAAAGTTAATTTTCCGTCGTAGCGTCTCGTATACGGTCATAAATTTTTGACTGACAAGTACCTTAAAATAATATATTATTTAACGAGCATAATAAAATTATATTGCAGGCTGTTATTTACAAGCGTGAAGTTTACGATACGAGTGATGGGCGAGTGTCTTAAATCACCTTCCTGAATAATCACAAGATCAAACGAACTGATTTTGAAGGCGCGTACTATAATTATGAAATACACTATTTCTTACAAATATTTCCCTATTTTCAATCACAAACAGATATATTTTAAAAATTTTAATTTCCAGTTAAAATCGTAAAACTAAAGAAAATGATACTATACAAATCTAATTAAATCAAAATCAAATCAAAAAACATTTATTTGTCAAACAATGACGGTGCATAAATAAGTACATGGTTTAAGAACTTATTTATGAATTTCATCACAAAATTGGACTGTACCGCGATTATGCAAAAACCGGTAGTTCTGCGCTCATATAATATAAGCGCAGAATGGTACAACCCATTTAAAAAGTACGTTTTTCAAAAAGCTTTTGATTTCATAACACACTAACCTATACAAAAAATAAGAAGAAAGGCTGATGGGAACAGGGGAGTAGATGCATGCCATATGAAGGCATCCGTTGGACGAAAAACCCAGAAGAGCGCGATTAGCAGACGCGAGAATCGACTAATTAGATTTTTTAGTTTCTCTGTTATTCCAATAACATTCTTTTAATATAATTGGAAATTTATTTGGTGATAGGCTCTTAACATGATTTTCAAGGTTATTCCATAGAGAGGGTGCAACAAAAGAAAATTATTTTTGGAACCGAGCCGTTCGGTGTAAAGGTATTTGGAAATTATGCGTGTTTCTCGTAACGTGGTTGTGTGTGAATTTCATAAAATTGTTTAACAGGTATGGTGGTTTGGCGCTTTAAATTGTTTTGAATACAAAAAGATACATATGATATCGTCGACGATTTTTCATGTTTAGGATGTAATTATCATTTAGATACGGCGTATGTGATTTCTATACGGCATGTTGAAGGAAAATCTCATACAGCTGTTCTGAAGTTTTTGAATTTTTTTATCTTCGTAATCAAACAATGAAATTAATAAACTTTCACAAAAAAAGTATTTTGTCTTTAACAATAGATATCTTTCAAAGTGGTACAGTGATTTAAGACGCATAAAAGCAATTTTAAGCTTGATGTTTATGTGTGATTGAAAGCTGAGGTTTGTGTCAAATGTCGTACCCAGGGTATTTGGGTGCCTTCTATTTCAACGTGAAAACGAGTTGAGACAAGTTCCCTAACCGCTTTGTTACTGTTAAAAATAAGAAATTGAGACTTTGAGGCATTTAATTTTAAATTATGGTCTCTTGAAAAACTTTGAATGTTTCGTAAGTCAGAATTAAATTGATCCTGAGAAATTTGTAGGTTTTCATTTGTGAAAGAGATGTAAACCTGTGAGTCAACATGGTGATGCATGTACTTTTTTTATCTTCCTCATTATACCGAATATCATAATCACTCAAAACATTTATCAATTATCATTATGAAGATGTACTATAGTTTTGTCTAAAACCCGACTGGCTTTCTGGGATAAGATTAAAAGTATTTAAGAAATGTACTATTTGGTTGTATACCGGGTGTTGCATCGTCGAGCGGGACATAAGAAATCCCATGTAATTTTAAATGGGGTCAATTATTGGCTTCCCTAATTATTTTAGAGAAAAATTCTATTTAGGTTTATTAAAGAGCACTAAAACCCACATTCAAAAGAATAACTTTAGATATTTTTGATGAGCACGTTTACGGGTTATCGCCGATTTCTTTTTAACTATTTCTCCTTTTTATGGCCCCGTATTTGCGGGCACCAGTCAAGGTAAAAGATGACTGTCAAATAAAGTTGTCATTTTGAAATGTGTGCTTTATTGTTATAAAAACTCGTACATAATAATTTAAATCACTTTTATCTTTTTCTCTTCGTTAATTATTAACGAAGAGAAAAAGATAAAAGTGCAATGCTGAGATGCAGACAGTGCATGAAAAGGAAGAGTAGATATTTCTGTTCAGTTTGCCAGTTTGTTCATCCATGCTTTAAAGACTATCACACTGAAAACTAAAAAGAACAGTTTTTTGACTGTTGAGTTAAAGTAGTGCTATTTTTTTCTAGTTTCAGATTAGTATTTTGTAGAATATCTCTTTGTTTTTATTATAGTTCAAATTTGTGTTTATTTTTAGGAAAGTTTAAGTATGCTGGACGTCGAGTTAACTGGACCGATGGGATATTATAGTTAAGACTATTAAAATATCCCTACGTCCAATAAACTAAACACTCACTTACAGCAAATTAATTGACAGATACCTTCTACTAGATGCCTACACAACATACTTGTAAAACCAATGAACTTAATATATTAATAATTGCTTATGAGTCAGGTGTAAAGTTTGTAATAATGAAAAAAAATTAAAAATTAAAAATTAAAAAAATTTAAAGGAACTTGTTGATTTGTCATTTTTTTTTGTTATTTTATTGATAATTAAATAGTAATTAATTATTTTGAATGTTTTTCTATTGAATGAGTAATAAATAAAGAATGATAATTATTGATTTTGTTGATGATTATATCCTTAGAGTTTTTTTCATTACACAATTAAGAGAACCACGGCTCCCCAGTTTTGTCTTTTCGGCTCTTAGAGCAGGGTCGTAGTTTGCATAAAGAAAGGTAGTTAAAATTGAATTTCCAGAGTTAAAATTGGGCGACAACCAGCCTTAAGTGACTAATAGAAAATGAAAAGATAGGTAAAGCTAGAAATACCATAAAAGATTGCCAGCTTAGTTGATTAGCAAGACTGATTAAGAAACTAACTTAAGATCGATAAGTTCCTTAACTATCTGAAAGAAAAAGTAGGCTTATTGAAGCACAGAATTAATAAAAACTTATGTTTATTAATAAGTGTAAATAATATGTTTGTTAACAAGCTTAAATAGTCTATTTTTTTTTTCAACAATTTGGCGTGATAACGCAAGTTTACCAATCAACAAATTTATAACTTAGGAAAATGGAAGTAGCTTATCTATTAAGAAAACACAGATTTAAAAAAAGGAAAGCAGATAGCTATTGCAATTTCAGTTGAAAATAAATTGGTACAAAATATCACTTGATCGTGATTTCCTACTAAATGTAAAAATAAAATCCTATGAAATTTTACAAAATTCTACGTAGAACAAGCTCAACAGCTTTCAGTATTGGGGAGATAATGTAAAATACACAAAATATATTGACAGTCACTAATTATCCTCACAAAATTTATTGACAGGCACTGATTATTAAAAATTTACACGGACATCAAATGCTTTAGGCAGCTGAAATAAGGTTAGTAAAACTAAGTCCTATTAAGACAAATTACAGGCAATGGCGATCTTTCGATTCTATATTGCACTGTTTCATTAAAAATTAATATTTAAGCTGATTGACCTATGGGTCGATATTAAGTTGGGGCTAGAACTAAACAAAAAAATTAACCGGGCAAATGATAAACAAAAAAATGTTCGCAGCACAATCACTTCAAATATCAATTAATTTGAGCATGGGCTCTTTTTAATTAAGAAACTCAAGTACATTAAATCAAATCTTATCGAGGTGATTTATAGTTCTAATCAATATTATAATTTACAGGCAACGGTGCTTTCTCAAGTCTTTGTTGGCCTGTTTCAAAAGAATATAATTATTAAGCTGATTGACCTATGGGTCGATATTAAGTTTAGGCTAGATAGCTAAACAAAAAATTAACCGGGCAAATGATAAACAAAAAATGTTCGCAGCACAATCGATTCAAATATCAATCAAATTGAGCATGGGCTCTTTTTAATTAATAAATTCAGTTAGATAAGTTTAATCCTATCTGGGTGATTCACAGTTCTAAACAATAGCACATAGCAAAAGTAAGTACTCATCTTAGGCATTCGTTCCTGCCCGGGACTCTCCCATGTAGCAGCACATCCAACGGTTCGCTCTCAGTCCACCAATCAGCAAAAAGAGGCACGAATAAATTACAGTAATGGACTCGGTGACTTCACACCACGGATCTACAGCTTCCTAATAATCGGCCACAAGCCTGGGAAAACCGCAAAGCACTAGTTGCCCCACCATTAATCCGCCAGCTAGCCACTTCCACGGTCAGGCATCCAAGGGATATAAACAATGTCCAAGCAAGGGCAATAATATGGAGCCAAATCAACAGGCTTAACTCCACATAGACAAGGATAAGAATTAAAATGGGCAATATATGGAATAAAAGGGACAGAATAGAAAAATTGACAGTTTTGGACTCGACGACTTCACGCCACAGGATCCACAGATTCCAAATAATCGGCTGGTAGCCTGGAAAGTCTGCCAATCACTAATAATAGTCCATACCATCAAAACATTAGGGTACAATAAAATGGACAGAGTAAATATTAAAATGGAACAGTAAGAGTAAGATGGTTCTTAATGTGAATTGAATTTGTTTAATTATGTAAAAAGAGTAATTCAACTTGAATTCTCCCTTAGAAAATTAGAATGGACTGAATTGATCAATAATCAAATGTTAGCACTGATTGTTAAATTCCAATCTGGGCATAACCTGATTGTTTGGTTAGGATTTGAACGTAAATTGAATATAATCTTAGTATAAATTATAAATTGAACTGCAAATCGAAGGATAAATTGAATTGTAAATTGAATTGTTGCATAGTTGATTGAAATATAAGTTGAACGTAAATTGAACTGCAAACTAAAACTGCAAATTAAAACCCTAAAAACAAAATGGTCGGCGTCAGTACCTTGTTTTCATGCGAATTATTCAAACAAATTTACCTGTTGTCCTGGGTTTTTTTCCTATGGTATTTCGGTATTTCATGTGGATTTTGATTCCCCATCGGGTTAAATGTGATACTAATTACTAATTTTTAATCCAGAACGAGTCTGCAGCACTATAGTGCCTTATTTCTTAGTTTCAGCCTTCACATTTATCACATGTGCCTCTAAAGGATTTTCGCGGGATAAAGGGAATATTTCGCCGTGCATTTCGGTTTTATTTGCATTATAATTGACCTTTGGAACCTGTGCGAGATAGGCGACACTAAATATCACCGAAACCTCGGACGCATTCGGCTTCTTTCGGAGATACCCTAGCGGGAATTTCGAATGGGGATTTGTTGGTGGCGTCAGAAATAGGGCATGTCGGTCGGAAATGTCAAACAAGATATTATGTTACGTAACGGATTGGAACATTATATTGCTTAACTCAACTAAATAATGCTGTAACTAATAATTATAGACTTATATTGGTTAAACAGCGCTAACACGGCATCTAATCCACCTTTTTGGTTCGAATTCGCCTTTTTCAAGTTCACCGGCCAATTATTTACCAGCCCTTTTTGAGTCGATCTACTTTAAAAAAAAAATAAAAGAGTTATAAAAAACTAAAAAAAAAGTCATAAAGAAAAAGTGGCCGAAACGGGAATCGATCCCGGGACCTATGACTCATACACGGATGCTATTTCCACAGTACCACTCACTTGCTTACAAACTTCAGTTAATCTAGTAACCGTAGAATAAAAGCCAGCGTTTCTCCGAACGGAGCCGATGAGCCGAATGCTTCCGAGGTTTCGGTGATATTTAGTGTAGCCTGTGCGAGATTTGCATGTTTCCATGCTGCGCCGGTCAGCTGACATCGAAAAATCGATCGATCGATCGAGGCCAGACAGGACCGTAGTAGTTAAATTTACTGATTACTTTAATTAATAAAATTTAAGATTTATGCTTTTTGCTATTATTACGATAGGTTGTAACAATCGCAAAAAGATTGTTACAAGTTTATTAATTTCACCATGGCATTTAACCTGTTAAGCTTTTTTCATTGCCTTATTACACTTTGGATAATAAAAAGCACCCAACTAACCAGAATGTTACCGGTTTTTCATTTTTTTAAACGTCAATTACCATGACGTTTCTGGACGCATTTTTACAGTCTGCGAATCGAAACAATAAAGTACCAACAAGGAAAATATTAAGTGACTCATGTTTTATAAAGCTGGTCCTATATTATAAACACTTATTCTTTATAAAATAATATAGTTTTTGCAGGGATTTTACCTTTATTAATATAATGGTAGAAAATGGAGCTTTTTGCGATATATTAAATATTTGTAATATATTTTTTTACTTGGATTATCCCATAGCTGTTAAATAACCTATAAAGTCTAAAAAGGTAAGATCCTTCTAACAAAAATAAATAAGAACAACTGACTGGTTCTTGGTCGAAAAACCTTTACTAAAATAATTTCGGTTGTCCCCTTTATAAGTACTTACTTACCTTTGCATTAATTTGATATATATTATTGTATCCTGGGTGATCCAGGTCATGACAGATGCAGGATGTAAGTAATATCAGCACCTCCAAATCACCGATTTTACTTGGTAAATCCACGCACCAGGAGATCGCGTATAGCTGGAAATAAAACAAAATAAATATATAATTTTAAAATAATATGCGTAATAATATGGTTTAGATAGACGCCATTACGGTTCGTGCGTCAATTTCAAATCAAGAGGCCCAGAAAACCAACTTTAGTTTTCTGTGCTGCAGCTAGAAGATTCGAAAATAACGAATATTCTTTTCCCCAAAAGCAATGACGTTAATCTAATTTCAAGCCATCCTTGGAAGCTGTTGTCTGTCTACTTAATCAAAAAATACATAATGGGAATATGACGATGTCTTTAAGATTAATTAAAAACAAAGCAATTTTAATTTGAACGCAGGTGGCTTAATTATTATCACGAGATGTAACTTACGCTATGCATTTCCCCCTTTTCGTAAAGAGAAGCTGCGTTTTGTCTAACGTAAGTCATTTTGACTATAAATAAGACGAAGAAATGAATAATAAAAATAATAGGGGAAGTACGGACAAAATGACATAGTGGGCTTATTTCGAAATTGGCGGGCTGTAGCGAGGCCACTGACACTGCAATAAGTGACGGCGGCCATTTTGACAAATCCTGTTAGATGCCGGACGTCATCGGCTTAGTCGCGCCAAAGTAACGAAAGTGAACGTGTTTCCTGCCCACAGAAGTTTATTTTATTACATGACTTTCTTCTGTTTTTTGGTGAGTAAACTGTTGTTATTTGTAATTATTTTTATTAAAATCGATGAACTATAATAGGACCTAGCGATTTAAATTAACTTTATACAATTATCGGCTGTTTAAATAAAATATGATTTTTTAATGGCTGTTGTTTACATTTGGACAAAATGACATACCTATACACGAAAACGACATAGCATGTCATTATGTCCGTAGACTTTGTGTTATTTAAATATATTCTTCATTTATTATTATTTTATTCAGGTGAAATGCCGCGGAACTATAAAAGAAAAACTAACCGGCAGTCTTGGAGCCAAGAATCCATGAATAACGCTATTGAAGCATGGAAGCAGAAGAAAATTGGATGGGTATTGGCCGCAAAAACATTTGGTGTTCCTCAGGCGACTCTTAGGAGATATGCTCTCAATGTGAATAGAACCTTGGAATCAAACACCAAAGCATTAGGAAGTTTGAAGAAAACATTTTCAACTGAAATTGAGAAGCAATTAGTAGAACACATAAAATTTTTAGAAATGTGACTTTTTGGGTTGACGCGTATTTCAGTCCAAGGGCTTGTCTTTGAACTAGCTGAAAAAAATTGTTTTGCTCGTCATTTTAACAAGGACAAGAAACGTGCTGAACCAGAGTGGCTTAACAGTTTCCTGAAAAGAAATAATAATAATTCTCGGCGCACCCCAGAACCAACTTCTGCTGCAAGAGCTCAGGCGTTTAATAAACCGCAAGTATCAAAATTTTTCCCGATTTAGAAAGAATTTTTGAAGACACACATTATAGGACCTTACCGAATTTATAATATAGACGAGACTACAGTCCAAAAACCTCAAAAAACTTTGGTCACTAAAGGCAGGAAACAAATTGGCTACCTCACGAGTGCTGAGAGAGGTTCAAATGTGACAGTTGTGTGTTGTACAAATGCCACCGGTTCATTTATTCCACCATGTATGATAGTTCCTAGAAAGAACATGAAAAATGAACTAGTAGATGAAGCGCTTACCGGCACTCTAGGAATAGTACAAGGATCAGGATAAATTAATACACAAGTGTTTGTGAAATGACCGGACCCGGTCCTACTTATTTGTGATGGTCACTCAAGTCACAAAAGCATTGATTGTTTGATATATGTTAAAGAAAATGGTATTTATATGTTGTGTTTGCCGCCACATTGCACACATAGAATGCAGCCCCGGGACATCAGTATTTACGGATCACTAAAGCATATTTCTATCAATAAATCTCTTTGTAGTTAAAAAATCATCCAGGGCGCGTTGTTAACCATTTACAAATAGAATTTTTGTTTAGTCAAGCATATGGAAAGGCTGCAACGGTTTAAAATACAAGCGATGGTTTTAAAAACACAGGTCTCTGGAGAGTAAATCCTGATATTTTTCCAGACTACATGTTTGAACCTGCAGAGACCACAAATATTCCGTTTAATCAGGAGAATGTTGCAGACAGGGCCTGAACCTGCCAGCTAAATGTGTCGATACCTCTACGATCTAAGAACATTCGAACGGCATTGTTGCATCAATTTTAGATCCATCTGCAACAAATGATAATGAAGTTGACAGTATCACAAATTTAACGGAATGTTCTCCACAAAATACAACAAGAGCAACCACCAATACTGATGTGGGAGTTGGTGTTTCTGAAGATCTAGATTTAGAAACAAATGTAGAGAAGTCTCTTGCAGTTGAAGTTGCTGCAACAACTTACGATGACATCGTGGAACCTGGCACATCAAAGCAATCACTAACATTTCCAGTTGCAACTATTTCACCAGCACCACAAAGACAGTTCATTCGAAGCCAAGGAAAAAGGAAACTGACACCTTACAAATGAGATTGGCTTTTAACTTCTACTCCAAACATGGACGAAGCCATCGCAAAGAAAAGGTCAAAGGAATCACCGGAAAAAAAGAAAAGGCAGGTAAAAAAAACACTTTTTGTTGATGGCAAGTCAAATGACAAAACTCTTCCAGCTTTCAAAAACATTCTGGAAAAACCACAAGAAAAGAGACAGAGACCACAGAGGCAGCGTAAAACTGCTTATATCGATGATAGCTCGGGTACTGAAGATCTCATCGCCGAGACAAAGGACGACGATAATGACTGCCCCTGCATTTATTGCATGACATTTTTTCACGTTCTAAGCCCGGTGAAAGCTGGATACGGTGTATAAATTGTTCTCTTTGGGCTCATGCTTTATGTGCCAACGTCCTAAAGAAGACCAAACGATTTATTTGTGAACTGTGTTCTCAAAATTTTAGTATATCATTATGTACCTTTAGCCTATGCCATCTTGTCCATACTATATGGACAAAATGGTTTTTGTGATGTTACAATTTTTCATAATATATATTTTGTTATAGGTTCTATTTAATTAAAAGACTGTGTTACTGATAGTCAATGAACCTAAGATGATTATAAATAAATTAGACTAATTATAATTATGTTACATAAAGAAATATGATTTAAAATCAAAACACTTTGTCATTTTGTCCGTACTTCCCCTACCTAATCGATTAAGTTGCTAATAGAAACTGCCCGATTGAAAAACCAGATTTATATTTATAGAATTAGAATATTGGCACTTAAAACTAACGGGTTTTGGTTTAGTGAATAGTTTGTGATTGGTTCATCAGAGGAGACTATACTGGTCGTTCTTCCCTGTCGCATACACAAGGCGAAAACAAAAATGGAAAGTAACTGTCTCACTTTAGATGAACTTGTTTTAACTTTTAGGGAGTCATGATTTAACATTTTTCCATTTATTCCTATGATTTTTGAAAGTATTTAACATTACCCTTGAGATAAACATTACAACGAAGCTACTAAATTTTCCTGCATCTATTTATTTATAGTAAAAATTATTTGTCTGGTACAGTCATAATATTATGTAGAGTGACTAATTGATCTAAGTAATAAAATCTGATGATTTCAATGCCTGATAAAATAAGGAATATACAGAGTGGCAAAAAAGTCGCGCCTAATGCCTGTAACTTTTGAATTACCTCGTATACGAAAAAGTTATTGTTCAGTAAATTTTTCCCCACATTTCTGCCTGCATGAATTTTTTCTGTCATTTCTGGTTTGGTTGCCATAGAGACTAACTTACTTTTTTTAAATGGAACACCCTGTATATAATTGCATATTTGGATTCTACTGGGAAAACTCTAGACTTTCTTGTATTTCAAATTTTCACCTATCTGCAAGCGTTTCCGAGATATTGACAGCTCAAAAATGAAAAACGTCTTTATTATAGTTATTCCTACCTAATACCCACCAGTCGAAAGGTGTTTTCATGACAGCGAACTAAGAGGTGTCAATTTTGAGTTTCTGTTTAATTCTCTGTTGTTTGATTTCTAATTTGTTTACACTATGGGTCATCTGAATGAGAAACAACGAGTTGAAGTTTTCATAATGAGCGGTTACGGAAATATGAAGAGTTCGCAAGATCAGGTTTATCAACTTTTCAATAAATTATATCCCAATAGGCCTCCAATAAATTAGTCAACGGAGTGGTAACGAAATTTCGAGAAACAGGCAGTGTTAGGGAAGCCGCTAGATCAGGTCGACCTAAAACAGTAACCGTGGGAGACAAAGCTTCATGCTCTCAATACATGAAAATCCAACACAATCATCCAGGCCAATGGTAATGGATTTTAATGTGTCTCATCAGTATAGCAGGAGAAGTTGCATCCCTACAAGATAAAGTTGGTGCACGAGTTGAACGAGGACAATTTTGATAAAAGAGCTGAATCTTGTGAGCTGATGATGGAAAAATGAAAGAACTTCGCAACAAATATCATTTTCTCGGATGAAGTTAGTTTCCATTTAAATGGCATTGTTAATAGACACAATTATCGTTATTGGTCTGCTGACAATACTCACTGGTTCCAGGAAGGTCAACTCAGAGGCCCGAAAAAGTTAATGTTTGGGCGGGCACAGTTGGTAGACATATTGTGGGACCTTCTTTCATAGATGGTAATTTGAATGGCGAAAAATATCTGGAATCACATAATTCCTTCTTGCAGAATGGTTCTACCGGGTTTACATAATGGCATAAATGAACAGGTATGGTTTCAGCAAGATGGAGCACCTACGCATTATGCGGCAAATGTTAGACAATACATAAGCGAACAATTTCCAGGACGTTGGATAGGCAGAAGAGGTGCTATTGACCGGCCGGCGCGATTCCCGGACTTAACCCCGCTCGACTTCTTTTTGTGGGGGGACACTTAAAGAACACAGTCTACGTTAACCGTTCAAATGACTTAGAATCTTTAAAAGTCAGAATTCGTGCTGAAATTCGGGCCATTCCGGAGGACTTCCTTTTAAACGTTGTAGGCGGGTTCAGGGATCGACTGGCGCTCTGCTTAGCAGAAAATAGTGGTAATTTTGAACACCTGATTCACTGAAAAGGTTTCAGTTGTTTATTATTCCGATGTTAAGTTGTTCAATTTTTTAGCCTATTTATTTTGTTATTATTAAGTTTGTTACAATTTTAAATAAATAAAAATTTGAAATACAAAAAATTCAGAGTTTTCCCACTAGAATCCAAATATGCAAATATATGCAGGGGTTAAAAAAAGTAAGTTGATCTCTATGGCTACCAAACCAGAAATAACAGAAAAAATTCACGCAGGTAGAAATGTGGGGAATAATTTACTGAACAACTTTCAGAAAGGTCACTTTTTCGTATACGAGGTAATTCAAAAGTTACAGGCATTATGCGCGACTTTTTTGCCACTCTGTATATTTGAACTATGTAAAACCTGATAAATTGAATAAGCTGAATTGAACTGAATTGAAAGCTTAGAACATCGAGGGCAGGATAGGTTGGTTCTTTGAGCCATTTTACAGACTATGACGTGGTTAGGCTTAGTGTTCCTTGAACGACATTGTTCAAAAATCCCTTCATCTGGAAAATATCATCACACTGGAATGAGTTTCCTAAGGTCGTGTCAACTGGTAAGGGAGCTATGCGGCACCTGTGGCCCCATTACCCTACTCCCTTGTTTTACCTCCTGCCTTGCACAGCTAAGCAAAGCAATTTATTCCACCACAGGAGATTGGGCCATTAATTTTGGTATAAACATATACAATTTAAACTAACCACAGAGCTAAACGAATATATACCGCAAATTTGCATGAAATGCAAATGATGTACACATGTAGATACTAATAATACAAATATATTCTATAAATTGGTTTTCTGAAACCCGATAAACCAACCATTTTAATGGCTAGTTATTACTAATTTATGTAGTAAAATTTGTAGGGACTCACAGGAGTAAATCATACAGTTACAATGTATTATCAAACTTATGTAGTGGCTAGGGCTATCATAGCGTACCTACCAGTGGCGCACCCAGAAAAGTCCACTGGGGGGGGGGGGGGGGCTAAATAACAATAATAGCATGCGGTATCATACTGTCCATTTTACCGGGAGAAGGTAGCCGGTAAAAAACGCACGATGGGTCAAAGAACCGAATAAAATTGAATAAATAAAACATAAAACAGAATTTATAGAACAAAATTAAGACGACGAACTCCTTGGCGTTGCAAAACAGAGATCACTTCATCAGGATCAACGACAATTTCTCGATGAATATTTAGGTGTGCTAACCCGTTCAATCTGTTTTCCCCCATTGTATTTCTAAGGTAGGTTTTAAGACGACGAAGTGTTGAAAACGACCTTTCGCGGGTACTTGTTGAAGAGGGTAATGTAACAAATATTTTTAGCAATATGAATATGTTGCTATAAATATCTTTGTTACACAAATTTAATGCATCAATCGCATTTTTTGGAAGCGGTTCACTTGAATCCTTGAATTTGTGGTACCACAATTCAAACTCTGGTATGAGAGTAAGGGAGTTGTTGCATTCCAGACCTTCTTGATAGCATGCAGCAATATTTAAAAATTGCACTTTTTGTTCTTTTGTTGGCAAAGTTCCACTTGGTAGAAGGCACATAAAACCCTTGAGAATATTCCTATGTTTACAAAATCTTTCTCTAATACTGGTAAGGAAAGTGTCCACCCAGGGAATGAAAATAGATCTTCTATAATAGACTTCGACACTATCTGCTGGTATGTTGCTGCGGTAAATTTGTTTTTTGGTTATCCTCGGCATTGTAATTGATACTTCTAAAGATTCCGCTATTGAGTTTGCATTTTCAAATATTTTGGCGAATTCCTCTTCTGAATTCTCCCTTATCTGACCTACTGCTGATTCTACATTGGAGGCTAAGTTTACAGCGGATACTAAGTCAATGTTTACAGTCTGAAGAACTTTGCTAAGAACCAGAGAATATCCCAACAATTTTTCAGAACATAAAAGAGATATAATAAATTTTGAATGACGAACCATATTTAAGAGAAGTGATGCATTTGACGATAAGTCATTATCCGCCCACGATTTTATCTCTTCGAGAGCATCAGCTACAGCAGGCAAAAGCTGAACCATAACAAGCACAGCATCGTGTCTCTGTACCCATCTAGTTAGACACATTTGTTTTAATTTGTGCTTCTGCAGGTTTCCCAATGACTTTTTAGTCTGTCCACTAGACCTTGCAATTATTTACCATACTTTTTACATACTGCTTTACAACCTAGTTTGCCCACCACTTTCTTTTTTATAAAATGCTAACACTAAATTCCTTTCTGCCCCGGCTTGTCATGAGTTCAAATGTTTTGATAGATTAACCCCTAAAGCAAAAATATTACTGATAACTAAAATAAGTACGTATATCGTTTATATATCCGGGCGTTTTCTGCCAGTTATTACAAGTTTCGACAAAGGCGCAAACTTGCAAAAACTAAGCGAACGAAATTTGCATGTTAAAACTTCCCCAGTTTTGCTTTGTATCTGTACTATTCCTGCCTAAAAATATTTGTTTACTTAACAAAACAAAATATAAGCAGTTAGAAATATTTAAAATTAATAATATTTGTAAAAGCTGGTAAATTTTTTTAAAAAATCAAAAAAATCATGATGTTATTTTTATCAACCCTGAATAGGTACTGACTTATACATATTTTTACGATTTCTTTCGTTAAGGGCCTGGGGGGGGGGGCTATAGCCCCCCCCCGTGGGTGCGCCTATGGTACCTACTGAACTGAGCACACAGCTGTGATTGAAAAGTGATTGTAGCAACTATTTCTAAAAGTTTTTTTCGGCAATGAATAGTAAATATTATGCACTTTATGTGCGTAAGCGCATTACAATATAAATAATAAGTAGTGGAAGATAGTCCAAAGTAGGGAAAGTAAGGTTGAAGTTATTTGTTACAAATGCTATATTAATTTGGGGGGGGGGGGACACTGGTCTGATCCGTGTATAATAATTGCCGAGACGAAATATTGCAAGATTTATGTCTTGTCTCCCAATTTATAAAATTAGTTAAATTTCTTCGTTGTTTTTTGATACGCAAATACAATACATTTATATGTCACAACAATTGCCAGGATGATAGGGTAATTGAAAGAACCTGTGAGAGAAAGTAGATATAGAAATAAGTTATAATGAATTATGTAAGAAATTGTATTATGAACAATACAAAGTCCTGGTAATTTATCTGATTTTATTTTAAATCTCATATAATGTCACTTAAACCATAGTGATAAGTATTGTTTTAACTTCCCAGTCACAGAATATAAAAGGAATGCTATAATAGTTATTTATATTACTAGTACTTATATTTTATATAGGACCCAGAATTTTGGTTTTTTATGATTTTTTTATGTATTCAAAATGGTTTTCATATTTATGCACATTACACAAAAAGTGACAGTGACTGACGGAACAAAAAAAATTATAGTTTGATTAAAAATGAGTAATGTAATAAGTTCATTACATCACTAAGTGATGTAATGAGTTCATTAAATCACTCAGTACGATATTATAGTATATTACATAACGCAAACAGGCTAAACTGGGTTATGTAATAAGCTCTTTTCGTGTGGGTCTTATATAAATAATAAAGTTTTATCAAACAAATCATATTACTTAAATATTTCGTAAATTTTGGAGTTTTGTTTCAAAGATTATGTAATTACCAAAATAAGGTATACAAAAATATATTCTAAATTAGCTTCAATGTCTAACGCAAATGCTAGTCATATAAATAAATAAATATAAATCAATGCATTTTTGTGCCACCTAAGGTTTTGAAATTACAGGGTCATCGGTAAACCGCAAAAACGCCTATTCACTAAACCAAAAATGTAATAGAAACTGTCAGGGTGTTTGAAACAGCATATGCGAGCTAAATTAGCTTAATCGCTTAGTTCTAAATATACAATGCATTCGTAAAGTAGCACATGAATTCAATAAAAATTAAGAGGCGAGTTTGTAAATAAAACGCTCGGACCCGTCGATTTGTTTTGAGTTATTTAACGTTACAGCGAAATATACAGGATATGTCAAAAAAGAGATACGGCGTTTTTATTTTTTTTTAAAAATGGGAACTCCATTTTTTATTGCAGAATTAGAAAGAGCGCATTTTTTTACATATAAGGCAAGGTAAATAAGGATAGTGGTTACATAGGGAAATTTCGAAGAAAAATTGCTTTAAAACTTAAATATGCGAAAATATATATTTTTTTTTTGAAAAAAATAAATATATTACTTGTAAGATAAACAATTACAAAAGTAAAACAAAATGTAATCTAATCAGTGCCTTGAGCATTGGCTTCGAGAATACAATTTTATACATAGCATAGAAGCATATTTTTACACTAGAATATTGCATTATAAGTCTTAAATTTAAATCAGCTTACACAATGTTACAATATGTTTTTAGTTTCCTAATAAACAATGTAGAGTGATTATTAATTATTTTGCTCAAGGGCGGCTGTGACCCAGTATACATAGTGTAGCAGTAGCGCGTAGATTAAATCATAGGGCGAATTTGCAAGAAAGCAGCGTTGTCACGTTGAAAACCTAAAATAATGTTTTTTGACGGTATGTAATATAAAATCCTGAGCTATCTTACTTTGAAAGCCTACTTTATATGGCCGCCTCCTACTTCTAGACACCTTCTGATGTTTCTTCTTACCCTCAGAGACACATTAACCAATACGTTTGGAGAATTATTAATTTCGGCAATTTTTTCTGAAATCCTTCGTTTAAGATCATTTATATCCTGGAGTTTTTTATAAAAGGCCACAAGAAGAAATCGCAGGGTGTTAAATCGTAGGAACGAGGTGGCCATATTTGTTGCGTATTTCGGCTTATAACTCTGTTTTCAAAAAATTCACTTAAAAAATTTAAATTTTCTCTGGTTACATGAGGTGTAGCGCCATCTTGTTGGAGGTAACCTTCCCGCGATTCATCATCGTGAAGCTCATTAATAAATGTTGTCAGAATTTCGATCCGATATCTCTCAGCTGTAATTGTGCCATCAAAGTAAATTGGGCCTACTATTCTTCTAGAACTAATTGCTGCCCACACACCAACTTTTTGAGGATGAAGAGGTCTTTCTACAAAAACATGCGGATTTTGCGTATTCCACATTCGCATATTTTGTGAATTAACATAGCCTGATAAATAAAAATAAGCCTCATCGGTAAAAAATGTTTTTTCAAAAGCACCACTATTTTCTTCTTGAAAATTGTTTAAAAACCATTCACAAAAATTAAGTCTTTTGGGGAACGTCATTGGGAAGGAGTTCATGAATAGCCGTAACACGATAAGGGTATAGATGCAGATCCTTTTTCAAAAGTGTTTGACATGTACTGTAGCATAAATCCGTTTGCTGAATTTGTTGAGATAAATGCCTAATAGAAGTTGAAGGATTATTTTCCATAATTTGTCGCGCTTCTACAATAACCTCATTCGATCGTTTCGTTGGTCTTCCAGCCCCTTTTTTATGTTGAACAGAACCAGTCTGACGAAATTTATCAATTAGGTATTGTGACCCAGTACGAAAATTATGAAAGGTCACCGCAACATCAGGAAACTCGGTTCGAAATTCATCAAAGCAGTCATGCATAGAGTAATTCCACACACCGCCTATTTTGTTTTCATTTCTAAAAAAACTTTCAACAATAAAAATTTTTTGTGCTTCACTAAACATTTTTACTGTAGAACTTTCAATCCGGCAACAAAGCTTCACCAAAACTTGATACGCTGAAAAATAAAAAAAAAATAAAAAATTAAATCATATCCTGCAAATAGCACTTTATAATAGTCAAAAGACGACTCCCCGGAGAAATATTAGTTAAAGCAATAGTAACCTACCTTTAAATAACTGCAAAAATTACAAAATTTCTCCAATTTTTAAACTTTACAAATACACAAATTCAAATAAGACGTAAATGTCATAAAACAATCATGTCATCTTATCTACGTAGTACGGCCATGATGCTTTTAAAATGCATGGCCTCCCTGGAGCAAAATAATTAAAAATCACTCGTTATATATCACAATTTCTTTAATTTCTATTGGAAGATGATTAAATACATACGACAGCTTAAAAAAAGGATTGTTAGTACCTATACATGTTCTGTTTTGTATGTGATAGATGTTGTTTTGTGTTCTTGTTGGGTAATTATGTATTTCGTTTGTGACTGAGAATTGAGAATTTGTCTTTTGTTGTCCATACATTATTTTATGCATTAATTTGCATTGCTCAAACTCCAAAATTTCGGGTAATCTAGCTATTTGCAATGTACTGTATAAGGTGTCTGTGTGAGTAAGCCTGCCAAGATTAAATAACATTTTTAATATTTTGTTTTGTACAATCTGCATACTCTCAAACACACCCTTTCCATATATCCCCCATACTGTTATAAGGTACCGAAGGTGTGACAAGAAAAAGGCATTGTATACCAGTCTCTAAGGTTTGTCCGTAATGTAGTTTCTAATCTTAAATATATAAGGAATCATAGAGAGAATCTTTTCAGTAAGCTTGGTGACATGTTCCCTCCAATTCAGCCTATCATCTTCCATCAATCCCAAATACTTTACACTTGCGACCCTTTCCAAGATAAGATCATTTATTTTATTGTCATTTCACGCACTATTTTGTTTTTTTGTTTAAAAAGCAAGAATTTTGTTTTGTCAATATATATTTTAAGTTTATTGAAATACAGCCACTGATTGTATTTTTTGAGATCAACATTTACTTCTTCATTTAATAAAATTTTAATTATCTAAAGTAAATGGTCAAATTGAGAGCACCGTTCACAATCCGACAATAGCCAAGGCGATTAACAAATCCTTTTTAAACGTTGTCCATGACATCTGAGTTAATAATTCTCATTTCTTGGTGTATTCGTACTTTTAGATCTCGCTGGGCGATTCAAAAATACTTTACTTTTCAAGTAACCCCACGAGAAAAATCAAGAGGAGTTAAACCCGGCGATCTGTGTGGCCACTCATTCGTCTCTTTCCTACCTACTTATCCAACGATTTGGAAACATTTCATCTAAATAAGTGCGAACAGGTAAAGCGTAATGTGGTGTGGTTCCATCTTGTTGGAAATAGAGGTCATTCTGGTGTACATCGGGTTCTTCTAAATCCCGATACAAAGTTATGAGAGCGGAAATCAGGTTATTTTGAAGAAACTCCAAATATCTCGCACCAGTGAAAGTATTTTCAAAGAAGTAAGGACCTTAAACTCTTCCGTTAACTATACCGCACCACACGTTCACTTTTTGAGGGTGTTGTGTATGACATTCTGAAAACCAATAAATATTCTCGCTTGCCCAATAACGGCAATTTCGCCTATTCACTTGACTATTTAATGTAAATGTCGCTTCGTCTTAAGAAATAATTCGTTTTACAAAGTTATCGATACCGTTACAAAATTGTTGCATTTGCTCACAAAATTTAGTTCGCCGAGCCAAATCATCTTCCTAGAGCTCCTGAACTAGGAATATCTTGTAGGGATGGAACCTTGCTTTTTTGAGTGCTTTATGCACAGTAAATTGCGCCAAATGAATATGCATTAGAAGCCGTTTCCGTAATTGGTGTTTGAGGATTATCTTGCACTGTTAACAGAACGTTAAGCTCATCTTCTTCAATTATTGAGGGTCTACCAGATTTTTGAATATCTCGAACATGTCTAAAATTCCCCGAACTTTGCCACAACTCCGCTTACCATGCTTTGGTTAATATCCGGCCGATCAGGATGAGTTGCATTAAACAAGCGAACCACTTCTGTCTGAGTGCGTGACCTATCTCCAAGACCAATCATGCACAAGATTCCAATTCTTTCACGTTCGCTTAATTTTCTCATTTTTCACAAAATAAAGGTAAAGTATTTTTTTTTACTAGATAAGCCCTCGATCACACTGCTTTCGTCTATCAAAAAGAGTAAACTTTAGTTACTAACATGCAAATACATAAAGACTCCGACAGATACAAAGGGGTACAAAAGGAAATTAGGACTAAGATTAGACAAGCAAAAGAAGAGTGGCTGACGGGGCAGTGCAATGAAATAGAGCAGTTAGAAGCCAAACACGACTCGTTTAATATGTACAAGAAAATTAAACAGACAACTGGTCAATATAGAAAGATCAACAACAGCACTTTCATGAACGAACAACAGCAAATTCTTAGCAGCACAGAAGAACAACTACAGGAATGGAAAAAATATATTCAAAATCTCTTTGAAGATGGTAGGAGTCTATCGCATAATATCACTCTGGATGACGGGTTAGATATCACTAAGGCAGAACTCTTACATGCTATATCAAGTGCAAAAAACGGAAAGGCACCTGGACCAGATGGAATACAAATAGAGGTTTTAAAAGTATTGGAAGAAGACCGAGCCCTTGCACTTCTGTTAAACTTGCTAAACTGCATATACAAGACCGGAATAATTCCTAAAGACTGGCTCAGGTCAACATTCGTTGCTATACCGAAGAAGGCTAACTGCAAGTATTGTAAAGATTATAGGACGATCAGCTTAATGAGCCATGTATTAAAGCTGTTCCTGAAGATCATTCATTCCAGAATATACACCAAATGCGAAGAAAATATTGGCAAGTCTCAGTTTGGCTTTAAAAGCGGTTTCGGTACAAGGGAGGCGCTGTTTAGCGTCCAGGTTCTAATACAACGATGTCGAGATGTAAACGTTGATGTATACGCTTGCTTCGTAGATTACGAAAAGGCATTCGACACTGTTCAACACGACAAGTTAATAACTATACTGAACAATATAGGCCTGGACGGACGAGACATTAGGATAATCGCCAATTTGTATTGGAATCAGACAGCTGACATTAGAATTAACGGCCAGACATCTGAAGAAATACCTATTATGAGAGGAGTTCGACAGGGCTGTGTGCTCTCCCCCCTTTTGTTTAATTTATATGCAGAAAAAATTTTCAGAGAAGCCATCGAAGACAGAACAGAGGGTATAATTGTTAATGGAACAGCCATCAACAATCTAAGATATGCGGACGACACGGTTTTACTAGCAACAGACAAAGATGATTTACAGGCACTCCTAGCAGCGGTTACAGACCATAGCCAACAAATGGGTCTACGATTAAATATAAAGAAGACCAAATGGATAGTTGTCAGCAAAAGCAAAAATATAGAGGACAACTTAACAGATATCAGCATACACGGAGAAATTGTGGAGAGAGTGCAAAAATACAAATATCTGGGCTGCTGGGTGAATGAAGAATGGGACTTAACTCAAGAAATCAAAAGCAGAATAGAACAGGCACGAACATCTTTCAGGAACATGCAAAAAGTCCTCACCAACAGAGCTCTAAAAATTCCCTTAAGAATACGCCTATTACGTTGCTATATCTTGAGCATATTGTTCTATGGGATGGAAGCATGGACCCTCACTGAAACAATGTGCAGGAGGATTGAGGCTTTCGAAATGTGGACTTACCGAAGAATGCTGAGGATATCGTGGATGGACAGGGTGACGAATGAAGCGGTTCTACAGCGTATGAATAAAGAAAGAGAGGTACTTAACACCATAAAAAGAAGAAAGCTGGAGTACTTTGCCCACGTAATGAGAAACCCAAAATATGAATTGCTCCACATTATTATCCAAGGAAAAATAGAGGGAAAGCGTGGGTCTGGTCGCCGAAGAACATCATGGCTCAAGAATCTTCGCCAATGGTATGGAGTAAACACCACGACACTCTTCAGGTCGGCTGTGGACAAAGTGAAGATCATGCGAATGATCGCCAATGTTCTGGGAGGACACGGCACTTAAAGAAGAAGAAGAAATACCTAAAATAATTATAACAACATGTACAATATTAACTTTTTGTGACACTGGAAACAAAGTAAGTAAATAAAACAACAATACTCGTGACGTGCTGTATGTTTTGCAGGTAAAACAGATTTTATTTTTAAGATAGTTTTTTTCAAAATTTATTTATGTAACCACTACCCTTATTTACCTTACCGTATGTAAAAAAAATGTGCTCTTTCTAATTCTGCAATAAAAAAATTAAGGTTTCCATTAAAAAAACGAAGACCTCATACCCTGTATATTTTGCTGCAACGTTAAAAAACTTAAAATACAAATCGACGAGTTCAAGCGTTATTTTACAAACTCCCCTCTTCATCTTTAGTGAATTAATTCGTTACTTTACGAATGTACTGTATAATGCCCTTAAAACAACAGCTATACATACACAGGGTGTAAAAAGTCCCGGACCGGTCAATTATTTAGAAAATGGCGCACAATATAAAAAAACTTCCGGTACAAAAGTTGTAGGCCTTAAAAAGATCTATAAAACTAGGATACCTGCAATTATACAGGTTGCCTCAAACAGTCATGGTAAACAAAACTTTGGTTTATTTAAATGGAATGACCCCTTTTTAATCACGTTGTCTGATTCCCCTAAATATTCTAAACAACAACTAAACATGTAATATGGCTAAACCCATTAGTCTAAGAAATAATTTGAGTTAAAGGGCATAAATACAACAGGTAAGATATTACCTACATTTTGCATTTTTGCAAGCTGGTACCAGAATGTTTTGCGTTAAAACTGTAAAAACATAAAAATTGTACTAAATGTACCCACGCAAGTTTTGTCAAAAATTTAATAACAATAATTAAATACAAGCAGTAAAATTAATAACAAATTTACAAGAACAAAAATAAATTTAATAAAGTCGTTATTTAATTAAATGTTGAAAATGTTCGTCTCTCACAGTTTGACAATGGGCTAGGTTATAATAAAATTTGTCGATGACGTTTTGTAACATTTCTTGGTTAATAGATTCACATTCTTCTATGATTCTTCTTCTTAATTCGTTCAGATCTGCAGGTTGTGTCATATACACTTTATCTTTTAGTTGTCCCCAGCGAAAATAATTAAGGGGCGTTAAGTCTGGCGACCTAGCGGGCCATTCTATGAGACCCCTTTGCCCTATCCAGCGGTTAGGAAAAGTATTATTTAAGCAAACTGTTACAGCTCGCCCAAAATGAGGAGGAGCTCCGTCCTGCTGAAACCACGTATGTCGTAATAGTGGTCCTACTGTACTGGTTATTGCTGACACAATTCCATTTTGCAGCACGTGGAGATAATATTCTGCATTCAAATTGTCCTCTATAAAGAAAGGTACCACCCCACTAACCTATTGCCAATAATAGCGGCCCACACATTTACTTTCTGGGGGTGTTGAGTATGTGTTTCTCTCATCCAATGTGGGTTCTGATCAGCCCAGTAACGACATTTATGTCGATTGACATTTCCGTTTAACATGAATGTTGCCTGTTGTTATTTTCTTCCTGTTTTTGCATCATTACTTGGCAAAATTCCATTATAAGTTCGAAATCGTCTTCTGATAATTCCTGGACTAGTTATTTTATAGGGGTAAAAATTAAAATAATTACAATTGATTTAAAACATACATCAACTTGGGTAGCAGATTTTCTCAACGACAAATGTGAATCCTGAACAAAATGAAGTAATGTCTCTATTTTTTTTTCATCACTAGTTGCCAATTTTGGTCTTCCAGAACGAGCTTTATCTCTGCAACACCCGGTTTCCTCGAATCTTTGAACGGTTCTCACAACTGTAGATTTTGATATAGGCTGTCGGCTTGGAAAAGTTATATTGAAAAATTGCTTTGTTTCGGTAAATGATCTTTGTCGGTCTCCAAAACCTCTGATAATTAGTAAAGTTATACGTTCGCTTTCGTTGAGAGACATTTTCAGAAATTAATATGACAGTGACGCAGAACATTCTGGTACCAGCTTCTAAAAATGCAAAATGTAGGTAATATCTTACGTGTTGTATTTATGTCCTTTAACTTAAATTATATCTTATGACATGTTTCATAATTGTTGTTTAGAATGTTTAGAGGAATCAGAAAACGTGATTAAAAAGGGGTCATTCCATTTAAATCAACCAAAGTTCTGTTTACCATGACTGTTTAAGGCACCCTGTATAATTACAGGTGTCCTACTTTCATCGATTTTTTTAAGGCCTACAACTTTTATACCGGTTTTTTTTATACTGTGCGCCATTTTCTAAATAATTGACCGGTCCAGGACTTTTTACACACTATGTATATTTTATATTAACAAAGAAAATTATACAATATATTTCCTTGGTAATGGGTAATTTCGTTAGTCCTATTTAGGTAATAAAGATAACTTACCATTTGCGCTACACAGAAACAGTGGCGGAAATTGTGAAATGGCACATCGTTGTAGTTCTTGTAAGCCTCATATAAAAAATTTCTAAGCGTAGTAATATCAATGGCGAATTTCGAACACAAATCGTGATCTAAATACATTTGTTGGAGAAGAAGCAGGAGCTCCTCGTCCTCCCATGGTCGTGCGTCGAAAGTCGGCATCCGAAGCCATTGCCTGATTGCGTCGGATACTTGTGCTTCGCTGAAATAATAAAATACTTACAATGTTATTAGGTTTGCATATCATAAAAGCAAAAATAAATTATAACAAGGGTGGTCAACTATATACAGTGAAAGCTCCCTTAACGGGCAGCTCTTATAAGCGATTATCTCCCTTAAACGGCCAAATCTCTTGGAACCGATTTTAGTTTTATACTTTAACACATTAAGCACACTTCTATAAGCGGGCGCTCCTATAAACGTCCGCGGGCAACTTTTCCTTTAAACAAGACTAGAAAATATCTCTCATAAGCGACCACGAAGCTCCAATAGCCAGGCGGATTAGATGTTAACGTAAATTTCAGTTCGGCACTTGGTGATTCACCTTAAATTTTAGGGGATTTACCGGTTTATTTTTACGAGTTCTTTGTGCTCCAGCTTCGCCAAAGAATCGGACGTGTGTGTTTGTTAACAATGGCCCCGAAAAAAAAAATGTTAACACTGAACGAGAAAATGGAAGTAGTGAATATAATTGATAAAAAAAAAAGCTAGCAACTCGGGCTATAGCATCGCGAAAGACGCAAGCAGCGATGAAAGCAAAAAATAAAGAAGATATCCGACGTTTATGGCAGTCTGGTGTAAATGTGCACCAAAAAAGAAGTTTTTCAAAACTGAAAGCTTGAACATGGACAAAGCATGTTTTGAGTGCCTATAAAAGTTTTAATTCATCTGATGGATTGCTTCAAAAGTGGCGTAAAGGACACAACGTCAGTTTAAAATGCATTTCCGGCGAAGCAGCTGATGTAAATCCAGAAACAGTTGAGGCATTTATGGAGAAACTTCCTTCTTTGTTGCTCGGGTACCAATGCGAAGATATTTACAATGCCGAAAAAACGGCCTTTTTTTCCATGCATTTCCCGATAAGACACTTGCCTTAAAATCTGAGGAGTGTTCAGGAGAAAAATTGACAAAAGAAAGACTAACCGTGTTGTTTTGTTTCAGCATGACTAGGCATAAAGAACAGCTACTGGTGATTGGAAAATCGGCGCGTCCCAGAGCTTTGAAAACATAAATATTAAAGATTTACCTGTCATGTGGAAGGCAAACAAAAAAGCCTGGATGACTCGCGAAATAATGGCTGAATGGGTGAACGAGTTGGGTCGAAAAATGGGTATTGAAAATAAGAAAATTCTGTTATTTTTAGACAACGCCGCATCACATCCTCGAGAATTGCACCTAAGAAATGTAAAAATTATTTTTTTGCCTCCTTGTACAACCTGTGTTTGCCAGCTACTAGATCACGGGATCATTCAGAATTTCAAGTTTTATTACCGTAATCAGGTTTTAAAACATATTTTATCAAACATGGATTGTGCTAAATCATCATCTGAACTCGCAAAAAAAATTAATGTTTTGGAGGCATTGTACGTTATAAAAACGGCTTGGCAAAAAGTCTATCCAGCAACAATTTAAAATTGTTTCGGAAAAGCTGGGTTTAGAAAAGCGGATACGAAGCTTCCTCATTTTGACCCCGAAGATGACTTACCATTGTCTGTCCTTGCGACAATAATAAGGGCTGTTGAAAAGTTGAATGTTGTCAATGACCATAATCTAGACGAATTTATAAACACTGATCAAAACACACCAACAGAAAATGATGATTTCGGAAAACAGGTTACTGCATTTAGTCAACATGATGGAAACAACGAGACGAATGACGAAATAGAGGACGTTCAAGAAGAGGAAAATAAAACTAAAGTGCTTCGATGAGGCTTTAAATTACATTAAAAAGCCAAAAGAGTTTTTTAAAGACGAGTATGTGGCTTTTGAACAAATCAAGAATCTGAAATGTCATTTCCAGACGTGCCGTATGGAAGAACAGCAAAGGAAGCTTTAGCAGTCAAGTATTTTAAGATTTTTTCCAAATGCTCCTAAATAACTTTGAATATTTATGTTTGATCTTTTTTACAAGTTTTGGTTTGCATGGCAATTATTACCATGCATGTACATATTTGAATAATAAATTTTATTTTTATTATCTATTGTTTCATCTGTATGTATTTATTTAATGAAGTTTTCTCTTACGCGGGCACCTCCCATAAGCGGGCAAAAAGCGGGAACCGTGACTGTCCGCCTATGGGAGCTTTCACTGTACTTGTAAAATTTGCGTAAGTTTTCATTTATAATTTAAGTGGCGAAAAATTTGAAGGTAACTAAACCATAAATAATTCACATCTAAACATTCAGTTAGAGTATATACAAGCTAATTCAGAGTGGATGGAACATTACCTGAATAATAATTCAGTCAAGTGAAGAATTATCGGTATTTTACTAGTGACCTGTTTTCATATGAGTGCCCTAGATGCAAAACTTGCTTAATGCATTAAGTGTCAATTTAAGAAAACCACGAAAAACACATTTTAAATAATATTTGTTAATGGTCATTCGTTCGACATGTAAAATAAAAAATATTATTAACAGCAAAATTAGTACAACACCTTAGCGCGCTATTTACAATTCGTCACCAAAAATCATGAATTTATAATCGCGATGATGATTGGATGCAGTGGAAAAGCGAGTTTTGCATCTTGCATAGCTTAACATAAAGCAAGTTTTGCATAGAATTGTGGAATTCAGAGGTGAATTTCTATGCTGATAAACTAGTGTCATTCATATTATGATAGTAAATACGACAGTGAACCTATCTCATTTCTTTTATATTTGTCGATTGACTAATAACAATAACTTTTTTTTTTATTTAAACTTGTAAAAAATAATATAATTTGAATTTTATAGGCCGAGTTGGTAACGGAACTGGTAACGCTACGGTGGCGCCAGCTCGTTCTTTGACCAATTTTGACGTTTTGTTGTTTTTGTTTTGTGCGTATATTGACGTATTTTTTAATAAAAACTTCAGATCTCTTCATAAATAGCATTAAACAACTCTTTTTTTAAAGAAGAATAGAGGTGTACACACATATCTCTGTCGATTACGTTGTTTACTAAACTGCTGGACAATTGCTTTCGAGCAAGAAAATTTCTCCTAAATTTAAATGTTAATATTTTCTGAACCAGATATGATATCGACCTACGGTTTTGAATCGTTGATAGATTCATCCCTTGTGAAACAATTGTCAATGTTGGATTTTCTTTAACTGTCAGAAAATTTTATATACAGGGTGTTGAAGAAGACGATGATTTTTGCTCCAAATTTAATGGCGTGTAACTTTCACAATAATATTTTTAAATTTTATCACTCTACGTCAATTGAATTACTGGTTCATAGCAAAGAAAGTAATTTGTCAAATCTGCTATCATTCAAGAAATACCGATTTTTTTGGAAAACCTTGCTTTATTTCAACTTATTGGTAGCTAGATCTCACTGTGCGTTGTATCGTGCAAACTTTGGGAGTGATTATTATACCTTATGAAAAGCTTGATTATGTTTAGTAACAATAGTTGTACCTAAATGTTATGATGTACAGTGGCGTACTTATAAACACCTATATGTCTATGGTTTATGAGTATCTCACAATTTTTCACGATTGTTTTATATTGGAAAGTACTCGCCCGTAGATTAGGTACATTTTTTTTTATTTTTTAGTTTTTCATATCGCACTACAGGTATATTATACAGTGTGTTTACAAAATTTTAACAAAGATAATTTTTTCAATTTAATTTTTGGAAAAAATTTATTTATTAATTTCTAACTTTCTAACACTATTCCTAAAACTAAACTTACATTGAAAGGGACCCTTAAAATTAAATAACGCTAGTTTGATTTTGATGGGATTAATACCTAGTAGGCCCTCCTCATACATTACCGACCTCTTGACATCGCCGCCGCGCCGTGGCATACTGGCGACTAGCAGGTTGATAAATGCCCTAGGTATATTTTGCCACTCTTCTTCAATGGCCACTGCTAGTTCCTCCAAAGTTTGAGGCGAATTCTCTCTGGATCGCACCAATAATTTTAGCCGAGACCAGACATGCTCTATTATGTTTAAATCAGGAGATTTTGGCGGCAGGTTTAACTGTTTGACGTTCCTTTCCCTCAAAAACTCCTGAACGATGTTTGCTCTGTGTGGTCTTGCATTATCGTCAATTAATATAAATTCCTCCCCGAAATTATCAGAAAATGGTATAACAATAGTATTTAAAATATCGTCTCTATAAATTTGTGCATTAACGGTGCGCCGCGCCGTGGAATATACAGTTCCGACTTTCCATTGTGTATTACGCCTTCCCACACATTTATCCCTCCATCACCAAAAGCTTCTTGGTGAGCCATATTCTCCTCCTCGTAGCGCTCACCAGGTTGCCTCCAAACCAAAACCCTTCCATCCGAGTGTACCAAGTTGAATCGAGTTTCGTCGCAAAAAAAGCAGTTTTGCCACTTGGTGTTCCACCCCAATTTCTGTCTGGCCCATTCCCGACGCTGGCGTTTATGACCCCGCAAAAACCGCACACATTTTGCTCGTCTCCTTGCCCTGAAATAATCAATGGTTGCATTTTAATACCAAGAACAAATTTAACTTAGCCATCAATTTACCTTAGATTACTTTCATTTAATTTTCTCCTCACTGTCCGATTTGACACCAACACTCCGGTTTGTCTCCTAAGGTCTTCGTTTAGTATCCTGGAGCTTGATGTTCGTCTGCGAAGAACTTCCCTTAATAAGGTCCTTGCGACTCGCCCCTCAATTCCCCTCGGCTTACCACCTCTATGCAAATATGCCACATTTCCTGTCGCACGAAAATGCTGGCGTAGGTAATTAATGGTACTGTTACTCACATTATAAATTCGAGCTACATCTCGTTCCGGTAACCCTTCATTAAGAAGTCTGACACAATTATTTCTTTCGTGCTATGTTATGAGGAATATTTGAACATCTTCTTAAATCCTAAAGGTCTAACAATTTAATAGTACCTACCTATTAATTAGTAAAATATTGAAACATGTAAAATGTCGTAATTAACCTTGTAATTGGACACTTTATTTTAGTTTTATTCAGATTAATTTGTACTCATAAATACATCTTTAATAATAATAATAATAATAATAATAATAATAAGCTTTATTGTCTAACAGATCTACATCCATTAATAAGACAATTTTATGATACAATGCACAATAAGATATTAAAGACACAGCATACGAGTGCGACACTACCAATTACAAAAAGAAAAAAAAAACCTAGGATTAAGGTAACATAATAAAGTTTCTAGCCAATCACCAACAGATAATGATTATACTGATCTAAGTAAAAGTGATATAAACAATATATTATATGGAATAAGAACAACACTACATAAATTTGCTTTTAACTAACGCTATAAACTGAGCATGGGTGCAGCCATTCATATCAATGTCATTGCAAGTGGCATTAAAAATGCTCATGGACTGAAAATAATATTTTCGATGTACGAGTTTTTATAACAATAAAGCACAAATTTCAAAATGACAACTTTATTTGACAGTCATCTTTTACCTTGACTGGTGCCCGCAAATACGGGGCCATAAAAAGGAGAAATAGTTAAAAAGAAATCGGCGATAACCCGTAAACGGGCTCATCAAAAATATCTAAAGTTATTCTTTTGAATGTGGGTTTTAGTGCTCTTTAATAAACCTAAATAGAATTTTTCTCTAAAATAATTAGGGAAGCCAATTTAAAATTACATGGGATTTCCTATGTCCCGCTCGACGATGCAACACCCGGTATAGGTGTTTATAAGAACGGCACTGTACATCGTAACATTTAGGTACAACTATTGTTACTGAACATAATCAAGCTTTTCATAAGGTATAATAATCACTCGCACAGTGAGATCTAGCTACCAATAAGTTGAAATAAAGCAAGGTTTTCCAAAAAAATCGGTATTTCTTAAAATATAGCAGATATCAAAAATTTGATAAATTACTTTCTTTGCTATGAACCAGTGATTCAACTGACGTAGAGTGATAAAATTTAAAAATATTATTGTGAAAGTTACACGCTATTAAAATTGGAGCAAAAATCATCGTCTTCTTTAACACCCTGTAAATAAAATTTTCTGACAGTTAAAGAAAATCCAACATTGACAATTGTTTCCCAAGGGATGAATCTATCAACCATTCAAAACCGTAGGTCGATATCATCTGGTTCAGAAAATATTAACATTTAAATTTAGGCGAAATTTTTCTTGCTCGAAAGCAATTGTCCAGCAGTTTATTTGTAAACAATGCCGAAGCATTTAAATAGTCGGAGCAAAGAGCAAAAGCAATCTTCAGGAAGAACTTAACAACAATGGCCTTTTGTTACGCTCGATAGCAATAACTTTAAAGAGTATGTTAAGGTCTACATATTTTATTTCCACTTTAATACATTTTAGGGTGTAGCAGCTGCCTTAAATTTGAATATCTCCACTGTAAGCGCAGTTTCAACGTCAGTTAAGGAAAATAAGTTATTGGAATCATCTAAAAAGAGACGTCCTTATGCAACATTGTTGGATATTAGTTCTATTCATGACACCATTTGTGGAATGTACGAAATAAGTAATATTTTACATTGGTCATGCTCAAGACAGATCTAACTTTTTTTAGAACATCATATAACGTTGACAACTTTACGTAAGAAATTAAAAGACCCACAACAATTTGATGGCTCGAAATATGTTAGAGGATATAGGCTTCGTATTGAAAAAAAGATAAACCAAAGCGAGGGCATGGAACTTTCAAACGACTGGTATTTTTGAAAGAATATTTGAAAGAAAAAGAAGAATTGTTTATTTATGTAAATTTATCTTGTTGCTTCTTCTGTCGCACAAACAAATCATATACAAAATTTTGTCACCACCTCCCTACCTACAAGTAACATATTAAAATGGTCTCTGCTATCAAGCATCCCAAAGTAAAATTACCTTGTAAATAGCGGACAGTGGATAGCTATGCAAATACACAACACCACATTTAGATGGATTTAGGACAAATTTCCTCGGGTTGTCCACAATAACCCTTGATAATTTCAAAAAGTTTCGGTCATCTATTCATCAAATTGGGGTGTGGGTATTTGAATTATTTATAATACAACTTAATTAAAGTATTTAATTATAACTTAGCTGCTGGACGCCCGAATCAGATTTTGTAAATTCTTTAGGTTAATTTTATAAGGGTGTTTTATAACATTCCTGACCTATGTCACCTCTAACCCACAGATACCATTAATACAATAAAATAGTCTACTTTGCATTTTAACTGAGTTCGCAGCTCCAATAATAACAAGTTACGGCAATCGATGATAAGCGTTGTTGCTCCCGCGCGGCGGCGCTAGTGTGGTTGGAGGTCACTTGCAAGACATGACAGCTATGTAAATACGGCTTAAAGTAAAGTATATGTTGAGTTTTTTGATATTTTTGAGGATTTAAAAGCATTTAAAAAAAAAATAGCTGATAAATATGGTAGTTGGAGTATCAAGGAGTTGAAAAATAAATTGAGAAATAGAAATACAAAAGTCATTGGGAAAAAGGAATACCTAATAAGCAGTTTAAACTGCAGTTTTAGTTAGACCTAATTGACTATAGATGGCCGGAAAACGTACACAATCTCGATGACATGGCAAACTCACTAGTAAAAACAATAAAAGAAAAAGTTGATCAACATGCTCCTATAGTAGTAAAAGAAATTGGATGTAAATGAGGTGACAAACAATGGTGGATACAAGAAATAGAACAAAGTATAACGGACAGGGACAGTAAGTACGAAAGAGCAATATCTACAAACTCTGAAAATGACTGGAAAGAATACCGTCAACAAAGGAACTTAGTAGTGCAAAAAATAAGAGAACAAAAAAAAATTACTATCAGGAGAAAGTTGATGAAAATAGAGGGAACTCACAAGAAATGTGGAAGAACCTAAAAAGTATAATTAACAACAATAAGAAGTGCAAAAATACTAATAGAATTGTGTTTAATGGCCAACTTAAGACGGAGACAATAGAAATTGCTAATTGTTTTAATGATTTTTTTATAGACAGTATAGACGCTTTGGCCAACGATCCAGATCAAGCAGAAAGTCAAGAAATACTTAATAGGATTGTGACACCAACAGATAAGCCCGATAAATTCCAGCATTTACAGCTGACAGAACTAAGAAAGATAGTAAACAACTTAAATAACAAAAAAAGTAGCATTGATGGTATAAACACAGGAATTTTAAAACTAGCATTTGAAGCCATTGGTATTAGATTTGTAATAATAATAATAATAATAATAATAATAATGTCTTTATTGTAATTTAAGAAAAAGAAAATTACAAAAGGCGAAGTTGAAGCAAAGCTTCCTCACTTAACCTAATATTCTATAATATAATATCTATAACCTAATATTCTATGACGTAAGTAGTAATCGCTAAGAGAACAATAAATTGACTGAATTTATAAGACATAGACTAACAAAAAATTTACAGTTAATGTGTAAGAACACGCAATTTACCTAATTGAAGTATTATAAGTAAATATAAGTTGACTATAGCTGGCAAGGTGGAGGCCACTGAGGGACAGCACCATACATCAAGACTGACTTTTTATTGTGTACCGGAACATATTTGTCTGATAAGAGGACGAATTGCATTTTTAAATAGATTAGTTGAAGCAGATTTTAAACAAATGGGAACTTTGTTGTAGATTAAGGAGACTTGATAACTGAATGATCTTTCGAACAGAGTGGTTTTGTGCAACGGAGGAGTGATAGTATATTTATGCCGAAGGTCCAAGGCATGAGAGTCATATCTGAATTTTATTTTTTGATATAAATAGTCCGGGCATTTTTTGACGATTATTTTATTAAACATTATTAGGCTATGGAACATTCTTCTCTCTCTCATGTTAAGCCATCCTATTTCTCTCATTGTAGCACTCACCCCTCTATCATACTTTCTTATTCCACCTATCATACGTATACAACAGTTCTGAATCATCTGAATACGCCTGGCATCCCTCTGCAAGAGACACGGGCCGTACAGTGCATCACAAAAAGTGAATTGAGATAAGACCAGGCTATCACATAACGATTTTTTGAGATCAGCATTTAGAAGGTGCCTTTGGTAGTATATAAGTTTTAAATTTGCAAATGCCTTTTTTATGCAGTTATTGACATGGTCGGTAAACCTCAGGTTCACGTCAAGTAGCAATCCAAGGTTTCTAGCGATGGCTGAACAGGATAAGGTTTGACCACCAAGAACAACGCGAAACATGTCTCGACATAGCTCCCTGCTCTGAGCAGGACCAAACAGAAGTAACTCACACTTTTTAGGATTTAGTTCGAGACAATGTTGCGTAGAGATTTTTAGCAGACGATCTAGGTCAGCTGAAAGCCTGTCAATAGCCTCAAGAATGTTTTCAGGTCGAAAGGATAAGTACAGCTGGGTATCATCCGCATACATGTGTGCAGTGGCGTATCCCAAATTATCGATAAGTTGAGAGGTATATAGAGTGAAAAATAAGGGGCCCAGTATTGATCCCTGGGGAACACCACATGAGACCACTACACGACCCGAGAGTTCCGAGTTGAGTTTTACAGACTGTGTTCTTCTTGTAAGGTAACTTTGAATTAGTTGACATGCACTATCATCAAAGCCAAGAAACCTCAGGATAGCCAATAGGAGCTGATGGTTTAGTCTGTCAAAGGCCTTAGAGTAGTCGAGCAAAGCCAAGGCAGTAAGTTCTCCACGATCTGCCGCCTCCAGAACATCATCAGTAACCTTAAGAAGAGCTGTGGCGCAACTATGATCTCTACGAAAGCCAGATTGGACATCTGGCAATAACATGTGAGCTTGAATATACTCACGAATCTGACCCTCCAACACCCTTTCCAAGACCTTCGACAGGGTAGGTAGTATGCTTATAGGTCTGAGGTCCTTTAGGTCATTGGGGACCGAAACTTTAGGTAACGGTAGTAGAAAAGAACTTTTCCAGATTTCAGGGAAAGAGGACGTCTCTATGCAGGAATTGACAATATGTAAAATAAACGGGAGAATGAACGGGCAGCAACGGCATAGCATAGATAATCCAATTTCATCAGTACCCACAGCCTGAGACCTAATAGAAAACAGAGCTGCTCGTACTTCCTCAAGAGTTACGAGTCTGAACTGAAACGCGCCAGCATCTTGCTTTTTATTATATGTGTAAAAATTTAACAAGTCAGGATCAGGAATTAAAGATTGCGTATTATTACTGAAGAAGTGGTTAATATCATCCACATTACCAAGGTGTTCGGGAATGGATTTCGCATCTCTTGAGTAAACACCAAGTTCCCTAAGTAATTTCCAGTTATTTTTTTGTGTATTATTATTTAGATTAAACTCAAGATACGCTCTCTTTTCAGTTACAATCTCGTTGGTAATTCGATTGCGTAGCTGTCGATATCGTTCCCAGGTTTCTGGTGTTCTTCTTTGCTTAAACTTAGATAAAGCCCTATCACGAAGTTTTATTAAAAACCTGATATTGGCAGTAATCCATGGAGCCTTTCTCTTTGTTATGCGAGCATTTCTGATGGGAGCATGTTTGTTGAATAAATTTAGAATATATGTATTAAACATCTTGAGTTTATCATTGACATCCCGTAAATGTAGCAAGCTGTAAAAAGGTACATTCTGAAGATCTCCATAGAATGCCTCATGATCAAAATGTTTGAAATCCCTATAGTTAATGACAATCGGTTTCGGTTTTAAGACCTTTATCTGTAATAGGCACTTAATAAGATAGTGATCTGATGCATCAAAAGTATGGTCTACAGTACTACTTAATAAAAGATTAGTATTGGAGCAAAGGATGAGGTCTATGAGGGTTGCACTATTATGACTCCGCCTAGTAGGCTCATTTATGACCTGACTTACATTATATGCATTAAGCAGGGAGACAAACCGTTGAGTATATATAGAATCGAGGTTAAGTATGTTAATGTTAAAGTCCCCAAGGCAAACAAGATTCGCACACAGTAGTAGGTTTTTAGAAATATTACATTCAAACTCATCTAGAAATTGATTAAAGTTTAGATTGCTGGGAGGTCTGTAGACAACACCCACAATGGTTTTTACAGAGTTGATCACAGATTGGATCCATACCTGTTCAGCAAAATTAGAATAAACATCATTTAATATAGAGCATTTGATTGTATTGCGTATGTACAGGAGAACTCCTCCGCCACGTCCCAATCCTCCTCTTAGTTCACGATCACGTCTAATTAACCTGTAGCCATCAATGCCTACCACCTCGTCAGCAATTATGTGTGTTAACCAAGTCTCTGTAACTGCCAGAATATCAAAGTTATTAAATGAAATGCAATTTCTTATATCGTTAATTTTTGGTACAATTGACCTAATGTTAATATGACCTATATTCAGATTATTGTTGTTATTGTTATTTTTGTTTACATTAATAGCCATTGACCTTTGTAGAGAAATATAAACGATTCCTAAAAGAAATATAAATTTTTAGTTTGAAGATAAGGACTGTTTAATGTTCATTTTTTATGCCATCGATTTGTGCCGCAGTGATAAGTCGAATTATGGGGCCTCCATCGTCCTTTCTCACCAACACGTTCTCGTCCTTGCACCATACATATTTAAAACCATGCATTTTAAGTTCTTTGGCCTTGAAGAGAAGGTCGCGGGTATTTTTAGACAGGTCCGGATTGATATATATATTTCTTTTAGTTTCAGCGAAAATACCACACTTTGCAGTATCAAGAGGAAGCTGCTTGCGTTTTTTTAATATGTTCTCCTTTAAGTTGTGGTCGATGAAAGAGACAAGTACCGGTTTCTGAAGTCTTTGACTAGGTAAAATTTTGATAGTAAAGTCGTCCTCCGACACGTTGACATCCAGTGCGTGAAACGTCTTCATAACGTCAGCCTTGCAGTTTTCATCGCCATTCAGCCCCACAATGATAATATTATTGCTTCTTACACTCTGCACATTCTTGGTACCACTTTTAATGTAAGTTATTTCTCTTTCTAATTCTACCAGTCTAGTCTTAAGATGTTCGTGTTCCTTTCTAAGCGTTTTATTTTCATCTAATAGTGTCTGAACAGTCCCCCTCATCTCCTCGATGATAGTGCCGTTAAATGTGACAGAATTTTTTAATTCGCCGAACATTTTCTTCATTACTTTCATAATATCATTATTAGTAGGATTAGGAATATCTAAAGAGTCAACAAGTGTGTCCGGGTAATCGTGCAATTCGTCAAGCATGGCGTTAGACCGTACCGGAGCAGAGGGGTGTATACCTATCCCACTTCTCCTGTTCTCCAAAGGGAATGCACCACCAATTGCGCTTCTTCTTCCATCAGAAGATATGGAAGAAAATACGCCAATTGCGCTCCTTCTATTCTCAGTTGACCGACGGCTAGTTGTGTGGCCAGTTGGAGCGCTTTCGTATTCAACGTCTGAACATTCTGGGCATGCCCACTTTTGTGACGTTTTTCGAAGTTCAAAAGTCGAAAATTCCTCATTATTAAGCCCAGAGCAGTCCTTATGAAACCATTGATTACAGTCTCCAGCACATTGAATTTTGTAATGCAACTTCGTAATGTTACGCTTGCAATGGAGACAGACCAGGGTTTTCTTCTTGTTTTTATTCGACATCCTACTGATAGTTGTAGAGTTCGACCCTGGTACCGTGCGAAATTTGAGCGGCCAAAAAAATTGTATGTTTATACTATCGCCACCGAGTAAGAGTCGGATTTCAAGTACGCCGATATATATCCTTTGGTTAAATTGTTAACTTAGGCCAATCTATAGTTCGAAAACAGGAGCTTCCTGACCGAACCAGGATCTTCCACTATGTACAGCTGCCTCAGCTAACCACTATGGGCGCACCAAACTCAGCACTAGTTTTAAACACTAATACTTTACGCAAAAAACGGGTTTGAAGACAGAGTCCAAACAAACACGTGCAACTCACTTTCGTTCTATATGCCGTATTAATGTACAAGTGATAAACCAAAGTCTGGAAACTGGGTGCTTTCCTAAGGATTGGAAGTTGTCTGTGGTTGTCCCTATAGAAAAAGTTAGTGGTACTATAAAGTGTGAGGAGTATCGACTAATCAATATGGTGGCAGCATGTGAAAAACTCTTAGAAACGGTGGTAAACAATCAAGTTCGTAGGTGTGTGCAGGAGAATGGGCTTCTTACTGATGCTCAGGCAGGATTTAGAGTCGAGCATTCTTGTGAGAGTGCCTTACGGACAGTTATTTCTAAATGGAAAATTGCATTGGACAATAAAAAATTGGTAGGGGTAGTTTTTTTGGACTTTCGTAGGGCCTTTGAGACAATAAATAGAAAATTATTAATTAAAAAATTACATAAATATGGTTTTGAGGGGAGTGTATTGAAATGGTTTTCACAATACTTGGAAACAAGGACACAATGAGGAACTTTCCTCAGGTAAACTACATGACTACGGTGTTCCCCAGGGTACAGTATTGGGCCCAGAACTATTTGTGCTTTATATTAATGACATTGTCAAGGTTGTTAAGAAATGCAAAATACAGTTGTTTGCAGATGACACTCTACTTTTTGCAGAGGGTGATACGGTGCAGGACATTATAAACTTATTAAACGAAGACTTAGAAAAAATATATAGATGGTTGTGCAATAACAGCTTAAGTGTCAACATAAACAAAACAAAATGTATGGTATTAAAATTAAAATATAGTGTAATTAATACTTACAATCATAATGGCGTAATAATTAATGGTAGCAAAATTGAACAGGTTAACGAATGTAAATACTTAGGAATAACTATAGACGAAAGACTTACATTTTCTAGTCATGCAAACTACATAGCAAAAAAAGCATGTAAAAAAATTAATTTACTGTGTAGAATGGGGAAGGATCTAAGTTCTTGGACGAAATTACGTATTTAAAAAACAATAGTACTTCCTCATTTCAATTATTGTTCCACCATAATGTACATGTTTAATAAGGAAAATATCAGTAACATTAAAGAAAAACAAAATCACGCATTGAGAAGTATTTTGGGATGTAATAGATATAGCAGAGTAAAAGACATGTTGAAAGCAACAGATTTATTAAGCGTAAAACAAAATATACTATTTAATACTATGATAGTAATGTATAAAATAAAAAATAACTTGTACCCTGAACATATATTGGATAATTTGAGAACAGTAGGTAATATACATAACTACAATACTAGATCAACCTCAAATTTTTATGTCTCTAGGGTAAATTCATGTTTTGCACAAAATAGCATATTTTACAAAGGTTTAATTGATTTTAATTTTATTCCAATAGAAATAAAAAATTTAAATTTTAATAACTTTAAAAGAATGCTAAGAAGATATACATTTGTATAACAAGCTATAGTTGTTTTAGGTTTATGCTTAGCCTGCCTGTTATGACTGTCCACGGATAGGGTTTACAATAGCACAAATGGATGAAAAATTTCATTTTTCGGGAAAAAGTCATTCTTGATAAAAAGTTTTGCTTGTAAAAAAATGCAATTCACGAAGAGAAAATTTTGATTTTTTATACAGGGTTCGAAAAAACTTCAAGAACATGATTTTTCTCCAAGAGTAATTTACCTTTATTTTTTATTTTTGACCAAAATGCCAATTAGAAAACTTATTTAGAATAACGTTTATAATTTAAATTCGAGATTTAAAATAAATCTTTGATTTTTTTAGTTTTTTCAATTTTTAGAGGTAAATGAAAATTTTTCTTGGATAGCATTAGCGGTCGAAATACATACATTATCAATGACTTTATATCTTACAGAGGGGCATCAAAAAATTTCAAAAACTGATTTGTGGTATTACTACAAATATGTATTTTGAACTTCACAAATGAAATGACCCCGGAAATATCACAACAAAGTCTTAAAATAACAACAAATAATTTATTAACTTAAATTAACTTCTTGTTGGAGGATTCTGTGTTTGAGTTTTCAATGATTTTTTGCAGAGAGTCTAAGCTGTATATTTTGTGCCTGTATCGCTCTCCCTCAGCAAATGTCAATGTTTTCTTTGAGAGGTTGGATGTGATTCTCTCACAGATTCCTTTAAATTGCAGACTTGTGCTGGCTGGGGATTTTAACGTGAATTTTACTGACAGACGATCCTTAAATAGTCTTTTGATGGAGAGCATTCTTGATTCTTATGGCTTAAAGATGCACGTCGACTGTCCGACTCGTGTAACTAAGAATTCTTCCACAACGATTGACTACATATGCTCGAATTTTCAGAATGCTTCCTGTTCGGTTTTGAATGCGGGATTGTCCGACCATGAAGCGGTAAGCTGTTCTTTTGTTTGCGCTACGAGCGGAGCCGGGTCCCGCCGGCGGCGTCGGGGCCGGATTTTCAATGCGGCGAGCTTTAGGGTGTTTCATGGGATGAGTCTTGGTGTCAACTGGGAGGGCATGTGTCGGTCTCCGGAGCCGATATCCTTGTTTCATTCAGTCGTGTTGGACCTGTTTAACACGGCATTTCCTATTAGATGGATAAAAACAAAAAAAAGGAAAACTAAGCCTTGGCTTACAGTAGGCCTAAAAGTTTCAGGAAGGAATCTTCGCTCTCTAAATCTACTTAAGAAATTTACTGACAATGCTGGCTTTCTCTCTTATTGTAATAGGTACCGTTGCATCTATCGCAAACTTGTCAAGTTAGCTAAGTCATCCTTCTATAAGAAAAGGATACTTAATTCTAGGAATAAGCAGAGGGAGAGTTGGTTAATAATAAATGATCTTTGCAGTCGTTCCTCTGCGTGTGGTCAGGAGGTTGGCATTGATGCTGACACTTTGAATTCTTTTTATTGCTCTGTGGCTGGAATCCTGACGCAGGGTTTGCCTATGGTTGGAGATCCACTCGATTTTATGCGGGATGTTTCAGTTCCAAATTCCTTTTGTTTTATGCCGGTGCTGGTGCGGGAGATCTGTGATGCTCTTGCGGAAATTAAAAACAAAAAATCCAGTGGGGACGACGGAATATCAGCAGAGGTTCTTTTGAGGTTACCGGTTGCTGCTCTCAGAGCTCTTGCAGTTGCGATTGAGCACTCATGGTCTAGCGGGGTGTTTCCGTTGTGTTTAAAGACGGCAATTGTCATTCCGCTACACAAGGGAGGGGATCCAAATATGCCATCTAATTTTCGCCCAATCTCTCTTTTGTCTACGTTGTCAAAGGTTTTTGAGAAGGTGATCAGGAAGAGGATGTGGAGTTACCTCGACTTGCATGGGCTGATTGATGGTGACCATTTTGGGGTTCGGAGTTCTGTGGGGACTCATGATGCCATATTCAGTTTCCTGGATAGAGTTTATTCTGGCCTGAACCGGGGAGAGGCTGTGGCAGCGGTGTTCTGTGATTTGTCAAAGGCATTTGACTGCGTTGATCATAGAATACTGCTGCTGAAGCTGGAGCGATACGGGTTTAGGGGCTCTTCCCTCTTTTGGTTTGCATCTTATTTGGAAGGCCGCAAGCAGTCTGTGCTCGTCGGGGATACCAGATCGACGGCTTTAGATATTAAATGCGGTGTTCCACAGGGGTCTGTACTGGGGCCGCTACTCTTCCTCATTTATATTAATGATTTAGTACGTGTTAGAATATCAGGAAAATTTACCCTTTTTGCTGACGATACTTCCATCGTGTGGAGCGATGGATCGGTGATTCATCTGAGAGAGCGGATGGCTGTAGATCTGGTGGAGGTGAAACACTGGTGCGATGCAAACAGGTTGTGCTTTAACACGGAGAAGACTCATGCAATGGGTTTCAGATGTGATTTGGTGGAGATTCAGTTGGGCATGATACCTGTTCAGGGTGGACATGTGTGCAGGTTTCTTGGTGTCACTGTTGATGACAGCCTTCGTTTTGAGGATCATGTGTATGGACTTGCCGGGAAGCTCTCTTCTGCATGCTTTGCGGTGAGGGCCGCCGCTAAAGAACTGGGTTCTGAGACGGCTCGCACTGTCTATTTTGCCCTATTCGAGTCACAGCTTAGGTATGGGATTCCTTTTTGGGGTGCGGGTGCTCACTATCTAACTAATGCCTTATTTATTATTCAGAAAAGGGCAGTGCGTTTTATTGCGGGGATCAGTCAGAGAGAAACATGTAGACCCTGCTTCCTCTCTCAAAGGATAATGACCCTTACCTCTTTGTTTATACTTGAGACAGCCGCCCTTATCTATAAGAATCGTAGAGCATTTCTGGGCCCCACCCCCCACTATGAGACTCGCCGGGCTCTTGACCTTCCTCTTCCACTGCCCATTCCATCAAGGGCTTTCACCCAGAGATCTGTAATTTACCAAGGAAGGAAAATCTTTAACAACTTACCTTTGAATATTAGGACTGTTTCCTCGGTGCGGCTTTTTCGAAGGTCTCTTACAGCACTGCTGCTGGAGAGAGCATATTATTCTTTGGACGAATTTTTCGAGTGACGACTAGACAGTGCGCCTCCGGGTGTTTGGAGTATGGTTTTTCGGCTACCTTTATGTATTGCATCCTTACCTCTCGCTTATGATTAGGTACGCTTAATGATTATGCACATTATATATACACACTTTTGACTTGAAATTTGATTTCTAATAGTTTTCTATGTTTGTCATTAAGTTCTCTGTTCCCTTTTATGTTTTTTATTGTTTATTTACTTTGCTTTGTTGTTTAGTTTCTTTTACCTACTTTAGATTTTAATATTATTTGTATGTTTTTAATTCAAATGTATATTTTTTTTAATATTTAAGTCTTATTTATTAACAATGCTTTGTCACATAAAACTTTGTTTTTTTTTGACAATAAAGTATTTTTGAAATTGAAATTGAAATTGAAATAATAATTTTATAATTTGCTATTCAAACACCCCCTCCATATTCAACACATTTTTCCAGCTGTAAACGAATGTGGTCAAAACTTCTTCGAATTTCTTCAATGGAAATTGTTTGAACAGCTTTAACAATGCGCTGTTTTAGAAGCTGTACGTCGTTTTCAATTGGACGGGAGTACACTAATTGTTTGAGGCGCCCCCAAAGATAGGCATCTGAAATAGTTAAATCGGGACTCCTTGGGGGCCACAGAACCGGACCATTCCGACCATTCCATCTGTGGCCACATGTATTATCAAACCATTCCCTCACTTCAATTGCGAAATGCGCAGGGCATCCATCTTGTTGAAAGTACATTTCGTTCCTAAATTGGAGAGGCAATTCTTCTAGGTTGTCAGAAAAGAATGTTTTCAATATTTCAAGGTAACTCCTACGGTTACACGTGTTTTCAAAAAAGTATGGGCCAATAATGCCATAATGTGAAATCGCACACCAGACATTTACTTTTTTGTAATATTGTCTTCTAGCAGGAATTCTAAAACAGGGATTATTTTTGCTCCAGTATCTAATATGCGCAGAAGACACTTTCCCGTTTGTTGAAAATGTCGATTCATCGAAGAACATGATAAGTTTATGAAAATTACTGTTTCCACTTACAATTTTGTCTCCGACCCAAAAACAAAAAATCCAAACGTTTGGCTTCGTCTCCTTCTTCTAACGTTTGATTAAAAGTTGGCTTAAATGGGAATATTTTGTTTGCCTTTAAAATATTCCGAATGTGAGATTTTTCTACTACATCAAGTTCTTGAGCTCGGTTTCTTAATGAAAGGGTAGGATTGTCAGCAACAGACTGCAATACGATTAGGGAAGCTGCGTCATTCTGATCATAGTTTTTTTTTTTTTTAATTGGAAACTGAACCAGTTTGCTAAAATGTTCTTAATAATTTATGAAGTCCCATTTTTGAGACGTAAACGTTAGGATATCTTTGATTAAATTTCTCTATCACAAAGTTGTAAGAACATTCGCCCGCACCGTAACATTGAACTAAATAAACCCTTTGTTCTAAGGTTAACATTTTCAAAACACATCAAATTCTATTTGACAACTTCAAATTTGCCCCATACGTAAAGCAAAGTAATAAAAAGGTAAAAAAATTCCTTGTTTTTACAAAAGATGGTAGGAATGCATTTAAAATTTTAAAATAAGATACACACCACCCATTATGAAAATAGAGTTTAATAAAATTATATGTTAATATTTTTATTGAGCAGCAAAATTTTAATTTAGGTACCTCTACAAATTGAAAAAACTAAAAAAATCGAAGATCTATTTTAAATCTCGGACGTTATTCTAAATAAGTTTTCTAATTGGCATTTTGATCAAAAATGAAAAATAAAGGTAGTTTACTCTTATTGGAAAAACTCATGTTTTTGAAGTTTTTTCGAACCCTGTATAAAAAATCAAAATTTTCTCTTCGTGAATTGCATATTTTTTACAAGCAAAACTTTTTATCAAGAATGACTTTTTCCCGAAAAATGAAATTTTTCATCCATTTGTGCTATTGTAAACCCTATCCGTGGACAGTCTGTATAATAGATAACCATAGTATATAAGAATTAAATTGTACCTAAATATTATAATGTATTTTGTTAGCTAATGCTATTAATAAAGATTATTATAAGAAAATAAGTTGATTCTAACCTTAATTTATATCAGGTTGTTTTACAATTATCTGGATACGACTTCCATCACCGATTTAGGCGGAATTTTGGCCTTTGTCTCTTTGTCCGGAGTGATATTTCTTGTCAACGAGAGAAGACACTCGATCCTAACGACTTTGATGTAATGTGGTTTAAAATATCAACGCAGATAATTACTCAATTCATCTGCTGCCTTTACCGGTCGCCAAGCGATACCCATTATAGAGACTTGTTCTCCTTTCTTGCTAATACTATTGACTTTTTGCAAACCCACCATCCCAATTCCGAAGTTGTCATCCTTGGCGACTTCAACGTTCATAATGTCAACTGGCTCAAATACTCAAACATGACCGACGAGCAAGGTCGTGAAGACGAATCCTTTGCCATCAGCTCTGGCCTCACCCAGCTCGTGGGTGAACCAACTCGGATTCCAGACCGGGATGGTGATTCTACTAGTTTGTTGGATCTATTCTTAACTTCAAACCCCGATTTATATGCTGTTACCATGAAGCCGCTGTTAGGAACGTCTGACCACAATCTTATCTCGGCACTGAACAAACTACCAATTAGTGCCGAACAGCCTCCTAATCCACGCAAGAGCTGGCATTATACATCAGCTAAGTGGGATGACCTAAGGGACCATTTTCAAACCTTTCCTTCGGGGGACGTTTGTTTTACCTCTGATGATCCATCCATCTGTGCAACAGAAATATCGGAGGTTATCCTTACTGGCATGGAAGCCTTCATTCTCAAAAAAGTACCCTTCTAACGGCAAGCCTTGGTTTACCAAAAATTGCGAACGAGCTGTTAAATCAAAAAATTATTTCTACCGACAATGGCGTAAAAATCCTACCGTCGAAAATCGTACCATCTTTGTTAACGCTCGGTTCCAATGCAAGCAAACGATAAACCAAAGCAAAAAAGCACACAACCAGAGGATCAAAGACAAACTTCTTGAATGTCCTAACGGCTGAAGATCATTTTGGTCGGTAGAATAAATAATGAAAGAAACAAACTAATTCCAAACAACTTTGTTTACACAAAAAATTGCCAAAAGTGAAACATGGGCGTTCTGCGATTTGGCGGAGACAAGAAACGGAATTACATGGTCAACCTATGTTCTGCGGCTGGCGCCATCCACCCACAGAAAAGCAGAAGTAGTACGTTCGCCCAATATTTTGACTAACTTCATGTAAACAAGAATGATAAAACTAAACAATTTTTTAAGCAAAATAATTATAAAATATGCACTTTTGTGGAAATACTATTGTACGAATCAAAGGTAAATCTACATTCCCCACAAAGTCAATAGTGGCAATTTTAAAAATTGCTACACCTTTTCCCTTTAATTGTAGTCACAAACTTTTACTTAGATACTTCTGCATTTTATTATGTTCTCGTTAATCATTCTAAGATAAATAATTCCTCGCAGACAGTTAAATAATTTAGCTAAGTAGAAATGAAAAAAATTAATATGTTTAAAATTGTATGCAGAATTAGAAAATGGAATGAAATATAGAGATAAAATAAATATAAATAAATACAAACCTGACGAGTCCGAGCGTATTTCGAAAAAAAACATTTGATCTCCAAATGAAATTGTTTCAATCTTGTACTTTAAAGAAACTCACCCTGTATGATACGAGAAACCCTAGGAATTCTTCTTAAAATATGGGCATTCCAACAATGGTAATCGAAGCCCCTAAAGTTAAAATTCCTTGTAATGTCTCAACTCAAAATATATGATTTTTTGTTAAATGACTTCGTGACCTTTTAATGTCCCTTTATTAGACTGCATTTGACTTTATCTTAAAGCATTTAAAGCGCTTAACAAACCATAAATAAATTTGTTGGAAACAAAATAATCTCCGGAAGGAACGTTGCGTGAGCCATTAGCTTAAAGGTCAACGTTCATTATGATCAAAGGTCAAATAAACAGGTATTGTACCTAACATTTTGAGTAAACAACAAAGTAGTTTGACCTGGATTAACAATATTTTATTTCTGTTAAATTGGGAAATTATAGAGTATTTCTCGAAGTACGTTCATATCAGATATGTTGAAACCATGTAGGTACATTTGAGGAGCAACCACGTAAAAGTCCAAATTTACGATTTCTGAGTTAGACATCGACTTGTCATCTAGTTGTAAATAAATATATATCGGCTGTGCGGCTACGATTTGTACAGGGACATTTTTAAGTGTCCCACCCGATTGGCGATTTTCCTGCTGACTATAATAAAAAACAAATCACAAATCACTCAATGATTTTCGATAATGTCCTTCCTAATTAGATTATATCCCCCACTGGGAAATTTCTCCTTGAGCCACGTCTCTGAAAGCCCTAGAATGTCAAAGAAGCCCTTAGCCCTTAGCCACCAATCCTAAGAAAAGATCAAAACCTGTAAAAAGGGATCGAATATTAAAATGAGAAAATTCTAAGAACGCATTTCTCATAGGCATAATTTACTCATTTGCCTCAACTTGGTATAAAAATAAAATGTTTATGTGTTTGTCGTCTTACAGCTATACAATTAGCGAAAAAACTAATAGATAGATAAATGAATACAGATTTAACGAAAGCTAAACGGGTTAAAAAACATACATGCTAGTTTCAACAACATATTTGCGATAAATTATTATCAGTTCCAATACCTTTTATCAATAGAGATCCTATACAAAGGTAAGGAATTTTATAGAATGGCCAATTTTTTACATACCTATATATATATTTCTACCAAATCAATAAAATGATGGGTACCTTATAATAACGCTAAGAGTAAAAAAAGTTATTACAAATCATTGATTGAATTAAGTATCATTCTTTTATTTTCCTGCTCATTCCAAATATAGATTTTTCTTCTTGATGACCCGGCCTTGTTACCAAATCTTTTCTTAGCAGCTAGCAAAAGTTTATAGGATTGTGGGGTCAGATCTTCAAATATAGAATAGTTTGTTTTTTTCAACATTTTCTTGGCATCATCTCTCATCTCTTATCATAATTTAAACGAAGGAAACCAGAGTTGCACGTGGTTTATCGCGACCATCCTTACTGCCAATGCGGTATGCAACATCAATATCTTGCTTTGTGACGAGGACATTCAGTTGATGATTAGTAAATGTAACCACAACATCCACTATATTTTCATTGCCAACTTCACCAAGTCCACGAATTCGAAGGGAGCGCCTTTAATTAACTGTTTCAAGTGACCATCTCTTTCTTGCAATTTACAAACTGCCTTTGAGTTCAAGGAAACCTCAATTTTAATTAAATGCAAAGTATCCTGAACACCATTGAGTTTTTCGTCAATTTTGTCAAAACGCTGATTAAACTTCGCCTCCATTTGGTTTGAAAACTTGGCAAATACCTTTGTAATAAGTCTTTCTGTGGCCTCATCAGGTACATCCTCCGATACACTGGTGCTTCTAGTGGTCTTTCCTCCGGCCATCATGCCCAATACTTAAGCGAAGAGGTTGAGCTAGGTGAGTTGGATTTTAGGTTATATTATTGTCACTTCTATATTAAATTAATTAATACTGGCGTAAATTGGAGATTTGAAAAGCTCAAAATCACATGAAGGGGAGACCAAAAGGTTCCAGATTGGATGACGTAGACGAAATAATTTGCTTAACACAACTTAACACAAAATTTCAAAATAAGGCCGGAGCAAATAAACACGCTACTTCTGCAATATACGTTCAAAGATTAATTTTAATTGACGAAAAAGGACTTATCCACTTTTGCTTGGTTGCCCCCCATATTTGCTGCAGCGCAGGGCTTTTTAAATGTATATTAAATATTCTTTTATCCGATTGTGTCAAAAAATGACGTTTTATAGATTAGATACTTGGACGAAAAGGTAACCTTTTCAATAAGGCATTGATTATTGCGCCGGTAGCTAGGCAACACTTTCCCTCCTACTCCAAAAAATATTTCTCGGACGCTAATAATATTGATATTATTAATTTAATTATTTGTTACATCCATACGCATATTACAGGTTTAATTTTAACTGACAAACATTAAGAGCGACAAAATACCGTGCAAGATGAAATGTATTGGTTTACTTTCTCCCTCCCGCATTACCTCCGAAATACTACATTTTCAGTCATTATCAATTTTAAATCTGTAAATATTATATTTTTGTTAAAACATTAAATATCTTTTTTAAGCTTTTTAGCATTTTTCTAATAAATTACTTCTGGAGTATTTCTTAAGAATAATAGTCCAGCAGTAATCGACCAACATCTCAGAACTCCATTTCACGTGGTATCTTTTCTCCATGTATAAAATATCTTGGTAAAATCTCTCCCCTCTCTGCTCCACAATTTTACCGAAAAGTAATCTAGATGTAATCTGAGAACTGTGCTTTTATTAACATAGTACTGTATCCTAAGTTCTGGGAGTAGAGAAGAAGATTTGCAACAAGATTGCTGTAGTTTTCTGCTCTGCTGTTGCCCACAAATATTTGCACAACAGTTTTAAAGGAATTCCAAGCTTGCTTTTCATCACCTTTAAGAATGGAATCACATTTGGCGTCCTTGAAAAGGTTCCTAGTTTGGGGACTCATAAAAATTTCGTGACATTTATAATTTTTGAATTGTACACTTTTCAGCACTGCCTGGCCAATTGCAATTAATGGCAATGTGTTACCATTATGAAATAACACAGCTTTAAGGCTGACTTTTGATGAATCTATGTTCTGTCTTGTGGGTCATGGCTTACGTTTAAGGCACTCATTTTTCCATGGGCAGGTCCAAAGCCCTTATAAGATAACTTAACTGACTTTAATACCGATTTAAGTATCGTAAGAACCTTTTTATTAAACCGTTTTATAATTTTTCAAAAGTTGGTAATGATACAATTTATCAAATGTTTTATTCTGTTGACGTATCGCATGGCGAGTTGTGACTATGGAGGGCTTTAGGAAGGAGACCGATCGAATATGGCCGAATTTTAAATTTATGTCCCTGTTTTTCGTTACTTCGCTGGTTGGCCGTCGAGGGAGCCACTGCACGATTGTAGGCTATTTTTTGCAGGTTTTTGATAGGCGAGTGCGGTATTTTTTTCGAATATCTTGAAAAATAAGCTTTGGAATAATTTTTTTGCGTTATTAATATAAACAATGAGTGGCCTACAATGTTCTACAAGTAACGTTTGCTTCGTGCCGGGGTGTAAAACTGGATATTCGTCTGATAAAAAGCTCAGGAAAAACGTGGTGAGAAAAATCCTAGTCTCTTTCAAGCCCCTAAGGTAAGCAAAAACCACAAAAGGTTCACAATATTGTTTATTAATAATGTCTTCTTATTAGGATCCTGACACATTTGAAAAGTGGCGAATAATTATTCCTAGAGCAGACAAAATATTCGGTGTAAAGGATGCTGTTTGTTCGTTGCACTTTCCAGAAGAGGACATTTTGCGTTTTTACGAAACTAAACTACCTGATGGTACCATTAATAGGATTCAGAGAGGAAAGCCAACATTAAAGAATGGGTCATTACCAACGACATTTCCTAATCTGCCTTCTTATTTGTCAAATAAGAAAAAAAGGCGAAAACCACCATGTGAGCGAACCGAGGCGCCAAAAATAAAAAAAATGAAAAATATTCACTGTCAAGAAGATAATTTAAATTCAGTTGGAGTTGAAATTCCAGAACGTACCTTAGAGGAAATTCCTAATAAGCCACTTGTCGATAATGGAATAGATGCAGCATTCGCCTGGTTTGAAAATTTAAAAAATAGTTTAAACATCATTGGCACTCCAAATATGCAATGGACGGGTATATTTATTCCTGGAAAAAATGAAGTACTTTTTGCTGAATGGGATGATAGCTATACCACCAAAAAAAAAAATTGTGATACGCCAGGATATTATGTCTTTTAAGGTAGGTATTACATTTTGTTTTGGTTAATTGTCATGCATAGTTGTGATAGATACTGTAGAATCAATCATTAATCATATATTTCTATTGAATATTTAGGTAGGTAATAACTTGCCAGGTACATACCGTGCGAGCAAAAAATATTTTCATCCAAGGGGGCTTGGACTTAATCACAATTATAAAATCTAGGTAAAAGTTATGTCAAAATCATATTGTGACATGATATTATGCTAAACAGTACGGCCTTAGATGCATGAAAATAATTTTTGCTAACACGGTATTACTATCCACATTGTATAATATGGTATCCATTATTTATTTCTTGAATGATTTAAGGTTTTTAATTTAAATAAAAAATGTATATAGTAACGTGGAGATTGTGTAATTATTTCCTTTCCAAATAAAAAGTTGTTTGAGTGTCTATAAAGACCGCCAGTATTTGAAAAAATTAATCCTCTTGGTAATAATAATACAGTGTCTTAGAATGCAATACACCCTTTTACATGCTAGAATTATGTATCTAGGGAGTATCCCGCACCGGCCTCTCACACATATCTCGGTCTGTAGACTGTTTAAATTAACTAATTTCGATAAAACAGTTAATTCTCCCATAAGAACCCATGAAATTTGCGCCTACAATGGAACAATGCGATCCTGGCGGCAGTTTTTGAAGCAATGCAAAAGTGGGACCGGAATCATGTATTGCGATCGGTCTCCTTCCTAAAGCCCTCCATAGTTGTGATTAATAAAATCTTCTTTTTTAGTCATGTAGGTATGTTTGGTTGCAGAAATACGGGCAATAAAATTATGTTGTTGACAGGAGACAACCAGACATCTCGATAGTATTACCACCGTCCAAATATTACCAACATAAAATGTAGGCATATTAATTCATAAATTCGTATGGCATAATATTCTTTTTAAAATGAATGTTTAGTAACAGAAAAAGCAAAAATAATATAAAGTACATTTTTTATAAAAGTATAGGCGCACTTGTTCCGTTAGAAAATTCCGGCAAGCGGCTTTTCTACTGTAAGGGACGTGTGCGCTAAAATTATGTTTTATAAAACTTGTACCTTAATATACTGTTTAAAAAGGGTGCAAACAATGCTTACCATATACTAGCAAAATTCTGCTTAACCCGTTTTTTAACCGAATCACTTTTTCGTCTGTACTGGAGACGTCGACACTCTTCGCTAGATAGTGGTTCTGGAAGCTGTTTGTAGAATCCTGAAATGAAAAAAAAACTGTGTTTATTGATTCGTTTTAGTTCTCTATTATTAGACCTAAGAATACCCTACCAAATATTGGATTATTTTAACGCATTGTTCTTCTTGTATGTAGGTACAGGATATAAACGATCTGATAAAGTAATTATATAAGTATGTTTGGATACATTTTCCAATTAAGCTGTTTACGCCATACCCTATGGTTGGTAAGTGTGCATATTTTATAAAATATTTATTACTATGCAGAGTGTGTCAATAATGAGTCGAAATAAAGACACCCTGTATAATATCAAGGGCATCATATCAGGAGGGTGCATCAACTAATTGTTATCTTTTACAGGAAAGACAGAAACCTATTTAATAGTCGAGATTAACAATACAATAATTGTATTGAATAATTTAAATATTCCGGTGCGGCATCGAACACTAAAAACCGAAATATCTCAAAAACGGCGTACTTTAGCGGATTTTCACAATAGTACCTTTTTTGTTTAAAAATGTTCAAAAAATTAGTTCCTTAACAAAAAAAAAGAAAAAACTACACCGATAAAAAAGTTATGGCCATTCTAAACCATAAGAAGTGCATTGTGAAGCGCCCTCTAATGCCCACAGTGAAAAGGTGTCCGTATTCGGGTTTCGCATCCCAAAAAAACCCCGGGTACCAAGTTTTAAAGTAATACGTTAAAAAATGTTCATTAATTTTAAAAAATTCGATTTTTATTTTTTAACTTTACCACCCTGTATCTCGGAAACGGAGCAATTTCGGACTAAGGTAAGTTGCTTTCGGTGGCTTCAGGATTATGTGCTCAGATTTTGTACAGAGACACCCTGTATTTATTTATCTAAGTAAAAACAATATCATTTTTGGCTCGAAGTGCTCCAATTACCTACCTCTTACTAAAAAACGTATAACGGAACTCATTATAGAAAATAAGTCAAATGTCTCCATTCTTTTACTCCGTTTACCCCAAATGGTTCCTTTATATGGGCCTATAAATAAAGATAAAAAAATATCCTTTGAATATAACAATGTACTGTTTTCCATTTCAATAAATCTTTTCTGTTGAATTTTCTTTATAAAAATATTTTGCTTTTGGTTTAGTAAAAAACGATCTTTCTTTACTTTTAAATTACTTTGCTTGTAAAGTTTTAGGAAGTTTGATCTTTTTGTTGTAAACTGTAGATAAGTTGGTGGTTGCTATACAGGGTTAATAGAATTAACGTAACGGCTTCTAAACCACTTAATTGCAAGTAAACGAATTTTGGTAAACTTAAAGAATTGAATTCAAGATCGATAAAAGCGACTTTAAAATACGCAGAATAATTTCGATTTAAAATTGTTTTAAAAATGTAAAAATAGATATTCATAGAAATATCTAGTCGTAACGAGAATAAAAAATAACAACAAAACAACTCTAACTTTGCATTAAATATCTTTAATATCATTTTTTTATTACCTACTAAGTTTTGTTATTATTACTATAATATACTATTAGGTACGTAGGTACTATAAGTTTTATTGTATTTATCAATCTTCTGTTCAGTGTTTTAAAAATATTTTGTATTTGTACAGTGACGGAAATAAAATTTCGTACTTATTTTTTCCTGATGTGATGTCGGCTTTTGTATACCTAGATCAATTGGAAATGCACTTCACTTTTTGACAAATCGTTATCATTGTCATTAGATTTGAAAATTAGATTATTTCATTTTATAGTTATTTATGTATCTAGGGAATTATAATGGTCTTAATTGCCGAGGGCAAAGTTTACGTCCCGAGGGCCTTTGGCCCGAGGGACAGCAATTGCCCGAGGTAATTGAGACCCTTATAATTCCAGTGATACATAGATAATTTTATTTCTGACCGATTTTAGTAACATTTTGTTCATTTTTAAAGTGGAATAAATGTTTCAATAGATGACAATCAAATTGACATTAGATGTCAATCGTTTGATTTTATGTCAAATTTTTCTTAATATCCCAAGGAAGTTATGACCCTTATAATTCTCGCGTAACTAAGACGTTATAAGCTAATAATATACCGGTCAGAAATAAACAAATTTTGTGAACTTGAATCAACTCGAGAAGGCAAGATTAATTGCTTTATTCGAAGACGGTGTTTCTCTACGAAGAATAGCTGATCAATTTGGGAAACCAAGAAGCACTAGACAAAGCCTCAGAACTAAATGGGAAAATACAGGATCATTGGAAAGAAGGGCTGGAAGTGGCAGAAGAAAAATTTCAAACGTAAATCAAGATAATGATCTAATAGATTTTTTGCGAAATAATCCATTTCAGACGGCTGTAGAAGCACACAACCAAACTAATATACCTGGGTCAGTAAGAAAGGCAAGAAATCGTATAAGGAAAAATTCGGAATTGAGAAATAAGGTAGCTTCTAAAAAACCTTTTTTGACCGATATGAATAAAGAGCAAAGAATGGGGTTTGCGCCGGAATATTTACCGCAAGGTATGGATTTTTGGGAAAAGGTAGTATTTACACAAGAAGACTTTTCAGTCTTATATTACGGGCAGATTAGAGTGTATAGGTCGCCAAATACACGGTACGAAGAAAGATATACCCAACATGTTAAAACAAGTGAAAGATTTTCAATTAATGTATGGGGGTATATGACTTCCAGAGAGAGATATTTAATACTCAAGCTTATATACACATCCTTCAAAATGTTATGTTGCCATCGGTAAACAATATATTTCAACAAGAAAATTTTATATACCAGCATGAAAACTCCATACAGCAAGGAGAGTTTCGGACTGGATACGGGAAAATAACATTTCATTGTTACCTTGGCCCTCAAGAAGCCCTGATATCAATCCAATCGAAAACGTTTGGGGAATATCGTGAAAATAATTAACAAGAACAATGATTTCCATCATCAAAACAGTGATGATTTGTGGAACAAAATTGAAGAAACCTGGAATACCTACAATTTTCATCACGCCCAAATGCTGGTGGCATCAATGCTCAGACGTTTAAACTTATTATTGAAAAAAAATGGTGCCGCTTTAAAATATTAAACAAATGTCTTTTTTTTTTAATATGTAACTAATCTGTTTTATATTTAATTTTAAAGTCATGTATTGTATATTATTATCTTGATTTTCGTTTGAAATTTTTCTTCTGCCACTTCCCGCCCTTCTATCCAATGATCCTGCATTTTTAAATTTAGTTCTGAGGCTTTGTATAGTTTTTTGGTTTCCCAATTTGCTCAACCATCTAGGAATACTTTCTTCGAATAAATAATTTTATATATAGCCTTTTCTTAGTGTGAGAAATTTTATTTCCGTCACTGTACCTATGCAATACCGATTCTCATTTATTTCCTGGGAAAACAACAGTAAACAGATTACATTATGTCAAATAATAAATATTAAGTTATCGTTAAAATAATAAAATTGGCTGCGAAAACATAAATAAACTGAAAATCCAGAAATTTGGCAAAGCATCCATTTTGCAGTTTTTTTATTTGCATGGGGCAAGTCAAATACCTAAGAACGTATTTCTTGAAGTTCGCAAGTCTTTTTAGTTTTGACTGGCTAAATGACTAATCAGCCCATTTCATAAATTAAAAAAAAAGTATTTTTAGTCAAAAAAGACCAATGTTGTGTCATTCCTTTCCTGATTTTTTTAATTTAAATCAACAATTCTCATTTCTGCTTGATTCTTTGGTACCTAAAGGTGTAAACTTTTACACCATTTATTTACGCCTAATTTCAATATAACCAAAGACCGGATTTTTTAAATTTTGCATATATATGCATTTTTTGCATATTTTGTGATATTAAAACTCACAGAAGAAGCGCCTGGAAAAGCTTACCTTATAGCCATAAAAGAAGTGGAAGAAACAAACAACCTCACAGTTAAACGTTTTATTGAAGAAACCTTAACACATTTCTTTTTGCCGAATTCAGTTCCTATAAAATTCTTGTCCTGTTGTCCGATGCTGCGCCGTATATGACAAAGGCAGGACAGAATTTAAAAATATTTTATGAAAATTTGATTCATGTAACTTGCCTAGCTCACGGATTAAATAGGGTTGCGGAAACTATTAGAGTTTCCTTTCCGTTGATCAATGACCTAATAGCAAATGTAAAAACGATATTCATAAAGGCCCTATTAAGAGTACTTTTTTACAAGGAGAATCTTCCCGGAGTACCATTACCACCTGAGCCTTTCGTGACCAGATGGGGAACCTGGATTCGTGCGGCAATATTTTATGCAGATAATTTTTAAAAATTGAAAGATTTAATTTCACAAATGTCTGGTGATGATTCACAGTGCATCCTAAAGTCTAAAGAAATATTTCAAAGTGCTAAAGTGGAACAACAGTTAATGTATATTATTAAGTGTAACTATGCATTTATAGCAGACAGTATTTTGCAACTAGAGGAATCTTGTACAAGTTTACCAGAGTCGATGGATATAATAGAAACATGTGCACAAAATTGAAAACAAATACGAGGTGAGGTAGGAAAAACAGTAGTGGCAAAATTAGAAAATTTAATAGAAAAAAACACAGATTTTAAGGCAGGTCGTAAACATAATGTCAGGGAAAACTGTAAATAATTTAGCTATTGAACCTGCCTTAGTTTCGAAATTAAAATTTTGCCCTATAACTTCAGTAGATGTAGAAAGATCGTTTTCTTTTTACAAACATGTCTTTAGTTATAGACGCCACAATTTCTTAGTCCAAAACCTTGAAGCACACATAATAACTGTTGCGTTTTATAATTTTTCAAATTAATATCAGTATATTAAGTTTGTTATAAAAAACTGTATTAGGTCTTAACTGATTTAATAAAGTATATTATAACTTGAATTTATCTTTATTCAATACTAATCCCCTAATTAAATGAAAATTTAATCTAGAATATCAAAATTTGGTTGTTTTATTACCGCATATTCATTGCATATTTACGTCTTTTTTGCATATATCCTGCATAAATTTTAAAAAATATGTGCATATATATGCGCATATTCTTAAGGTTTTTGGTTGCATATAATCCGGTCTTTAAATATAACTATGTGTTAAGCAAGCCAAGTGTTGTTATTTAACTTGCGTCAACAGTTCATGAGGCTTTTATGTTCCTCGATTGTAGGTTTTTGTTAATTTACTGAGTGAAGGAATTAAACAAGCTTTTTACTGTGGTAATTTGGCGTTTATTACTCCAAATCACACAAAACTTCTTTAGTACATGATTTTACAATAACGTACTATAACATAACTATTCACTACTGATTTTACAATCAAACTAATCACTATATTTGTTTAATACATTTGCTGGGTGCCTTTTTTTAGGCAATGCTATTTGTTTCACTTTGACGGAGAGAAAACCACGTGCGTTTGTTGACATACGACTTTGCTTTATCTTAGCCCAAAGTGTAGTGTATTTGAAGAAGAAAAACTGTATCATCTGACAGCAAGGTTACGCCCCCGCTGTCACGACGACTAACCAACAATGCATTCTGATAGGCCACACAACCGCCATGTTTTCTCCGAACCAATCGGACGGCAATAAACAAACTGTACCATGCCGTCTCACCCTCCTAGAGCGTCAAAACGCCGTCAAAGGGTTCTCGAATACACAAGATTCTAAAAATATACTTTTAACATCTAAACGTGGAACATTGCTTTTTCCTGGAATAACGGTCGACTAGCCGTCTATTATTTAGGACATATTATATGTATTTTAAAAGATGATATTTGCAAGTTTTATGCCTATCCCGGCGATAACACTATATTCGTTCAGCAAACATTGATACATTTTGCTCCTTTATTAAAATAATATTGAAATCAGATATTTAACAGTAGTATTGATTCTAAAAACATTTGTTGCATTATTTTTAATACATTTGGATGATCGTTTCCCCAACACTATGGAAAAAGTCACCTTAATGTGTAAGCAGTATCTTAGGGATGGCCGAATTTGGGATATATAGAGCATCAAAAATAGTTGAGGTCTTAGTTCAGAAAAGTCCCCCAAGTTTATAGCAAAATGATTACTTTCTTAGGCTCATTTTATCAATGTATTGTTAGCAGCAACATAACTTCCATGACCACAATAAAATCGTTCCAACAATGGTTCCTTGCAAATTATCTCGTAGTTGATGTTAACAGGATATTGATAAAATGAGCATTAAACTTATATAATGATTGAATTAGAACTGTTTTCCAATTTTTTTAATACATTTAGGTTGCTTGACGTCAACTAACGTCTGGTAACAAGTTCGGCTTGCTCCCTTAAAATCTGGATACGATTAGTTAAAATGTTTGTGTAGTATAACCCTACTCGAATGTGACAAGTCCATTTAAATGAGTTAATAAATTTCTGTTACAGTCCTAACAATGATAGCCCAAGAGAGATACAATTTACTTTTATTAAAAAAAGCCCGAGGGTCACTTAAAATGATATTGCTGCAATATGAAATTCTTCAAAATAATTAAGGTTAAATTTGGGTCGGAACGACATTTTCCCCAATTTAGCAATTTTTAATTTACTTTCAGACTGACGGTTGGAAAGGAAAAAGGGCTTTTTTAATTACTTACGCGTTTTTATTAAAGTCGCTAAAAAAGCGCTAATAACAGTAGTAGCCTTTAGGTGGAATGGTGTTTTAGCATTTTATATAAAATTAAGAAAGAAATCCGAGTTATTTTTTTTTAAGAAAATAATTAATATAAACACAGGGTGTGCCTTAATAGCATGCTAATATTTAAGGAGGTTATCCTTGGGTCCATTTTGAGATAAGAACTTCATATAAATATATGTCCTAAAAGTCTTAACTGTTGAACTACAGGGTGCTAAAGTTTTAAGAAAATAATCTTTTTTTTTATGATAACTTTGGTATGACCCTATATATTTTTGTGATACGTAATACGCATCTTCTATGCACCAAAAGGCATTTTCTGCTGTTCATGATTTTTCATTCTTGCCAGTGGCGTTCGTGTGGGATTTGCACTGAATCATCTTAAAGAGAAAAGTGATACGCCACTACTTTTTCTTAAAGTAAAAATTATTTTTAAAATTTTCATTCCTTTCTGAGCAAATCTAATCTCTTCATTTCGTTTCGCTTGACGTATGGTTCTCGCATAAAAAAATAAAATGCATTCATTTGCATCTCGCTAGACCACTTACGAGAAAAAACAATTTATATAACTTTAAACAATAATTTATTTTAGAGAATTAAAATTAAACGGTAAAATTATGAAATTATAGTAATCTAAATACATTTGGAAATGCTAACACAAAATTACTCTGAACGCACAAAGAAATAAATTAAATCAAATGTTGAAAATGTCCACCTCCTGCAAATATGCATGCCTCTGTTCTTTTTCTCATGGACTCACGTACTCTTTGGAAAATGCCGGGACTGTTTCTAATAGTTTCGCAAGAAACTATGATGCGATTTCTCTACCGCTGTTCAGTATGAATTGGTGTGCTGTAGTAAACCAATGTTTTAAGATGACCCCACAGGAAGTAATCTAAACGATTGAGGTCCGGGCACCTAGGTGGCCATGCCTGTGGTCCTCCACTAACTATCCAGCGTCTATTGTAATTTTGGTTTAAATGTTCGCGCGCCAGAGCACTGAAGTGCGTTGGCGCCCCGTCGTGCATAAACCACAGTCGATTTCTTACTAAAATGGGAACATCTTCCATCAAAGCTGGCAATTCTTCTTCGATAAACTGCCGGCAATTATGCCCATTCAACCTCTCATGAAGAAAATAGGGTCCAATTAAATAATCACCGCATATTCCAGTCTACGCGTTAACGGAAAACTGCTCCTGGTGACGGGATTCCAAGATTGCATGTGGGTTTTCTTCAGCCCAAAAATGATTATTGTAAAAGTTTTGGATGGCGTTTCTAGAAAAATTGGCTTTATCGGTGAATATTTCAGTATCAAATAATGGATTATCGACTACTTTTGAAGAACCTATTGGCAAAAGTTCATACGTAATGGAAAGTCGCGTGGGAGTAGAGCCTAAACACGTTGGATATGGTAGGGATATAATAAAACGTAATTGAGAATTTTCCAAACAAGGCTATGTGAGATATTCAAATTGTTTCCGATTTTTCGTATACTTAATTCAGGACCTTCTTCGACTGAATTCAAAACCGCTACCTCAATTTCTGGTGTTCTTACAGTACGTTGTACTCCTTTTAGATGAATGTCTGGTTCAAAACTTCCCTTTTCGCATAACCTTCTATGAATGTTTGAAAATGTTCGTGCACCCGGAATATTTCTATTTGGAAAGCGGTTTTCGTACAACCGCCTGGCTTCCAGTGCGTTACCATCAGCAAGCCCATACATGTAATGCATATCTGCAAACTCAGAATTCGTGAAATGGACCAGGTTTTTTTAATAATATTATTAATTTTAATGAGTTAAATACGTAACAGCTAGACTAGGTAGACAACTATCAAAACTGTTAATGTTTACAAAACAAAATCTGCTTCTTATCTACTAGATACGTTTTTAATCCTTGATACGTAATTTCATAACAACGTGCAAATGAATGAATTTTATTTTTTTTATACGAGAACCATACGTCAAACAAAACAAAATGAAGAGACCAGATTTGCTCAGAAAGAAATTAGGATTTCAAAAATAATGTTTACTTTAAGAAAAAGCAGTAGCGTATCACTTTTCTCTTTAAAATGATTCAGTGCAAATCCCGCATACCACATTTCACAAAAATATATAGGGTAATACAAAAGTTATCATAAAATAATTTTTTTTCTTAAAACTTTAGCAATCTGTAGTTTAACAGTTAAGACTTTTAGGACATATATGTTCATATAAAGTTTTTTTCTCAAAATGGACCCAATAATAACCTTCTTAAATATTAGCATGCTATTAAGAAACTCCCTGTATATTCTCAAATGCATTCCACGAAAACTTGAAAGGATCGTGATCGGACTTCCATGTATCATAATGATATTTTGTTTACATAATAAAATATGTCGTCTTTTATAAAGCTTACTACAAACTACAGGATTGGCGACATAGGGTAAGAGTGCGATACTAGCGTCAATGCGCGCAATGAAAAGAGAAACGAGAAAAGCGACGAACCTTACTCTTTCTAGTCACATACATCCCCGCTCTTATTGTTTAAAATTCGACCATTGCTGGAATATTACTCACAGATATAGCCTTAAGCTATTTACAACTGTTTTAACAGTATATTTGAATAATACTCAACATAAGTAGTTTCTTTTATTTATCTTAGTTACTCAAATATAAAAAGCGAGATATAAAAGAGTTGCAACTTTTGCGCTATAATAATAAGTGTTTAAACTGGCCAAGTCATATTTTTATATTTTTGGTATTCTTAAGCTGTTGAATTAATTGTTAATTTGTCATTTAAAATCATCTTTTTACATCTTTATTAAATAACTCTTAATCATATATGTGTTTTGTTTTGGCGCTCAAAACTCAAACATATATTATATTGGCTTGCACAGTAACATCCTTTGGAGTTCCTACAGGTACATATTGTTATTTTAATGGCAAGGACCCTTCACAAAAGAACCACCCCGATTAAAATTGCCACGAGGTTAAGCTAGCTGAGGCGGATAGTGACCTTAAACTTTATTTAATATTTAAAATATCAACTGTTATATTTTGTTACTATCTTATAAGGTTAAAATAGGATGCCCATTTAAAATAAAACAACACAAGTTGGTTAATATCTGAAACAAATCGCAAAAAATTGTATCATCAGTTTTTACCTTTTTGATAAGTTAAAACATAATGGAAATTCGAGGGGTGCAATGCTCTTAATGATTATATCTTCAGTACCCCCTAAAAGTATTGCAAATGGGACACCCTGTACGTCGGCAAGCATGTTTAACGAAAGCAGTGTTCAGAACTTCAAACCCAAATTGTGTTTTGTGCTTAAACCATTATTTTACTGTAGTGCTAACGTCTAGGACCAATATTTGTAAATGCCTTGACCTTGATAAATCCTTAAGATCGTGAAAGCTAAGTATGAATTATTTGTTTGTACCCTTTTATGGTTTACAAACATATAAGTCATGAGTGTAATTTAAAATAATATAATATAGAAAAAATATAAAGCGTTTTGATACTCTAACTTGAAAAATTTAATAAAATATGAAACCGCGAATACTGTACATTTAAATCGGCCAATTATTATTATCAATAGTTGACCCAATAATTGCAGTTTAAGGGTGAATACAAATAAAAAAAAAGTTAGTTCGACAATTTCTTTCGCAAATTTATTTAACCCAAAGAATACATAAAATACGGCATCTCTACTCCGGTCACCCTTATAAAGGATAATTTAAACTGTAGACACACCATGTCCTATGTAAATTTTGCCGAAAGTTTTCTCGTTAATTCAGACTTGTAATCTAAGTTAACTGTAAATAGGTTATTTATTTACTTTTGTATAATAGGGACTTAAAAACCCTACAGAGATGAAAACAAAATTATTGTTTTGCTGAGAACAAAACACAGCTATAGCAAATCGTTTAACATCGCCATAACTCAGTTCAGGCTCACTTTATCGTAGCGTTATATTTAACGTGGCGTGACTTTGAAATACTCAATCATGAACCTGGTTCGATTTCTGACAGTCTTACAACGTTAAAAAAATCGAATATAAAGGGTATTTAGGTAAAAAGTTATTGAAACAGGGTAAATTTCCATCGAGAATCGATAAGCACTATTTGATTACTTCTCGGCCACGTTTTAAGATCAAAAGAAGTAGCGATCCCTTATTTATTAAGACAGTCACTATGGTATTTAGGGTAAGTGTACGTACTTAACACATTTTTATTTACAAAAAGCGTAAACAAATAAGAGAATTTTGAGAAAGTAACACAAATAAAGGCAAATTATACAGGGGTGTTTCAGAAGTGCGGTACGTACGTAAGTATAGCCTAACTCAGGCGTGGTTACTGTTGAGGGTCTGCCAGAAGGTTCCGTACTATACGTTTAAAGCTCTTAGTCTCACTCAATCTTGCATGGAGCTGTATAAATGTTTTGGTACATGGCAGTACTTTGTTTGGATAACGTTCCTGATATATTCGCCGAGCTTCTTCCGTTAGTAAATTTATTCATTTTGACTTGATATTGACAAAACAGGTATTTAGACATGAAAACTTATCTTAGCCTCATATTTTAATTAACTTTAAAATAAAGTGGTTTTTATTTTTTCTCTCCAAAGCGAAGCAAGATACGAAAACAATTCAAGGGACAAAAAAGTTGTATTATTAATTGATAAATCCAAAAAAAAATATATCAAAATTAGAAAAGTCAGTGGCGTATATTTTTTTGTTAATGATATTAGTTAAGGTGCTCCCCGAGACGCCACTGGACTTAATAAATTTAATCTAGTCAGGACTAATTAAGCCCCTTATCATTATGAATAACGGTACCAAATTCCAATAAAATCCGGGAAGAGGATATTTAAAAAAATTATAAAAAACCGATTTTCTTTAAAAAACCTTAACACCATGTATATCAAAAACAGAACATCTCCGGACACATATTCGTATGAACTTTTTTTTTTACAATTTCATAAGAAATCACCCCCTTAAGTTACGTACCGTACTTCCGAAACACCCTGTATATTACTCAACAGCATAATACAAACTAAAAAATATTAACATATTTTTGAGGCACAAAATTTTACAAAAAAAAATGTCACTTGCGTACTCTAACCCGATCAGTCGGATAAGAGTCATAAGTTGAACAATGCTCATGTCACCACATATTGCATGTGGAGCATAATATCCAGTCATTCCCTTTTCGGCAATATGACAACTGGGGCAGAGAATTTGATCGACACTTCGTCCTTTTTCACCTTTTTGTTTAGTCTGCTGTTTCTGTTGTCAAAAACTTTTCTTTTAGTTCCTTTAAATTTTTAAAGGGTCCTTTATCTTGATTAGTGCATTTTTGAACGGGGATTCAGTCATCAATTCAGATTTTTGATAACGCCTTCGCCTCTTCTGGCCATCATTATCGACTTTTGGAAGAGGATGTACTGCAGAAGGAGAAATAAAGTGTTTTCTTGAACTAGGCAGATTAGGGCCTCCCTTCAAGCTGCAAGCTATTGGTGATTCCATTCTATCGAAATTTTATGGCCCAAGATCCACAATAGTTTTTGGAGGAGTTGATAATCCTAAAGGAATAATTTCGGCGTGCTTTATTGGAGTTATTCCAGATGACCCAGGTTCATAAGAAGTTCTGCTACATCTATTAGAAGCAGATTTTAAAAGGATTTGTTGACGAATTTCGAACAACGGTTCATCTTCGCTATTACTGGAAATGTCTTGCACGGTAAGACTTGATGTAGATGACCCAGGTTTAGCAGATGTCACAGAAGCTATAGTAGGTTTTTAGACTTGACAATAATGTTAGAGCTGGAAATCTTTCAGCATAAAGTCTATTTGGTTTCGAAGAGTTGAAAAGCGCTTCTCAAAAGTTAAATGCACATCAACATGCTCTGCGTATTTTATTTTTACCTGTTCGTGTTTAGCATTAGGAACTTTTGAGTGTATCGCATGAAAACTGATGTATCTTGAAAACCGCCAGTTTTATCGAAATAAATTAAGAGTAATGTAAATGAAACAATGCAGTTTTCCTCCACAGTTTCAAGTGCTTAAGCATGCATCATCAGGGAATACTAAAAAGATAGTACAAAGTTGAGAAGGAACTGTGAATATAAAATTTGAGAAGGATTTACCTAACATCGAGTTTAAAAGAAATGTAGGTTGTCTCAAATTAATGGGTACAACTCATAGGATGATACATGTAAAGGTTGAAGACTTGGTGTACGAACTGGTTGATTGTATTGAAATTGATATATGAGTGAAGTTTTGATTAAATTATGAGATTAATGGAGAAACATTTTTGAAAAGACAATAATAGTATATTATTAACCAAGGTTTAGACAGCCATCATTATTGCCCGAGCGGAGAAGCGGAGCGACGAGGGATTAAGACGCGAGGGCCATAAGCTATCTAAACCGTGGTTAATATAATATTTGTTCCACTACTACAAACTATAAGTATTTTTCTTAATCAAGCTACCTGCGCTTTGGAATTGGCAAAATATTTTGTTGTTTTGTCAGGTGGCTTTGTTAATGTCAATTTTTGTTTGTTGTTATAGTGTTCTTTACAAATGTTTTCATTTTATTTTCCTTTGATCCTGAGATTAGGTTAGGTTCTGTTAGGAATGGTAAGTTATTCGTCGATATATCAAAGTGTCGATATTTTTCTAAAATTTAAAGTGACAAAGTCCGTTTTTAATTAATTTATTTTGACATTACTGATTTTAAGCTTTATTACGATCCGAATCTGTCCTCCTAATGAATATGGCGAATTATTGTCTCTTATGCCCTATATTTGTTATTGATTGAATCGATATTTTTCAATATCAAGCATCTCTAATAATCTAATATGAATTGATAATTATCTGGTTGCCTAACCACAAGAAATCACCTTTCAGGTTATACATGTTTATGAATTCATGTGGTAGAATCAAAAAATCAAGTTACCTGCGTTCAAATAGATTCTTGAAGATCGGTCAATAATGGATTTCAATGCCTTATTATTGATTGGTCAATAATAACTTATAAGGTAGAGAAAAACGATTTCTAACGTTAATAATCGGTCAATAATGGCGATGTTATAGAGGAATGACCAGAGTATTTAAAAAATCAGTTTTCAGCTCTGTCAATGACATACATTTTGGACTAACGAGTGTGGTCGCAAGTCCGTTCCTGACCTCGCTGACGATGTAAAACATCTACTGTAGTATGGTTTAATGACTCTTTATTGCCTCAATAAAATATTCAAATTTCAATAAATTATACAAGTTGGTTTAAAAGTTAGAGCCAAGAAAGTAAATCGCTGGGTACCTCTTTGGGGCTATGTATCTCCGTTAAGGGGCACTTTAGGAATTTTTTTCTATGGCAAATTAGGCTTATTTAGACCTACTCTGTATGTTTCCAAGCAATTAGGAGGTACTTACCGGACATCCTGGATGTAGCAAGAAATAACCCTACATTTAAAATAAAAGATGATTGAAGAAAATTGGCAAGAAGCAACAAAATACGTATTCAAAGAGAAAAATGTGGGACTTAGACAACGAGATGGAAGAAATGGTAGAACCACTTATTATTTTAGTTGACTACACAGACCAATCCTTCGAATTTAGTGATGGCGAAGACACCTTTTCAGACCTGTTGGGGAAAGGGTCAGTTATCTAGTTCATAATTCAATAACAAAGACAAATATCAATATAGAAAGAACGGCAACGTTGCTGTTTGCAATCTTTCCGAGAATATACGGCGTCTACAACGCCAAGACTAATTTCCGAAAATATCCGCCGATGTAAAGCAAACGATCATGACCAAAAGCAGAAGTGTGAAACAGATATATACCGGGTGTTGCATCGTCGAGCGGGACATGGGAAATCCCATGTAATTTTAAATGGGGTCAATTATTGGCTTCCCTAATTATTTTAGAGAAAAATTCTAATTAGGTTTATTAAAGAGCACTAAAACCCACATTCAAAAGAATAACTTTAGATATTTTTGATGAGCCCGTTTACGGGTTATCGCCGATTTCTTTTTAACTATTTCTCCTTTTTATGGCCCCGTATTTGCGGGCACCAGTCAAGGTAAAAGATGACTGTCAAATAAAGTTGCCATTTTGAGGAATATTTGAACATCTTCTTAAATCCTAAAGTTCTAACAATTTAATAGTACCTACCTATTAATTAGTAAAATATTGAAACATGTAAAATGTCATAATTAACCTTGTAATTGGATACTTTATTTTAGTTTTATTCAGATTAATTTGTACTCATAAATACACCTTTAATATTTTCGATGTACGAGTTTTTATAACAATAAAGCACACATTTCAAAATGACAACTTTATTTGACAGTCATCTTTTACCTTGACTGGTGCCCGCAAATACGGGGCCATAAAAAGGAGAAATAGTTAAAAAGAAATCGGCGATAACCCGTAAACGGGCTCATCAAAAATATCTAAAGTTATTCTTTTGAATGTGGGTTTTAGTGCTCTTTAATAAACCTAAATAGAATTTTTCTCTAAAATAATTAGGGAAGCCAATAATTGACCCCATTTAAAATTACATGGGATTTCCTATGTCCCGCTCGACGATGCAACACCCGGTATGTCTTAGTTGAGTAGTACAACCGCGGTAAAGAAAGGGTTTATTGGTAGGCAACTAGATATACTTACGTGTTAATTGAAACAGCGTCCCTTTCCGACATTCTCAAAAGCTCTAGACCGGAAAACGGATAGGGGTTCGAGATTATTGAATTCGGTTTCATAGCTACATTTAGCCTACGTCACTGGAAGCAGAAGATAGATACGCAAGCAGCCTCCGTAGTAAACGGACGGTCTCCCTCGCGGTTTTTACACGAGGTTGGTGGATTTTGGGGCATTCAAGTCATGAAATAACTAGAGTTCCGTATCAAGCCTTTTTGTAGAAAGTACACAATCTCCTCGCGGCAGTTTTGCGCGGCTTTAGTTGATTTTATGATATACAAGCCATGAAATAAATTCGCGGAGTTCTATCCCGAAGGTGTAATAATGTGATTACTACATCCCAACTCGAGTCCCGTTTATCTGTTAAAGTAAGTTCGGCCAATCCACGGAGGTACATCCCGGAGACATGATAATGTAATTGTTATGTCACGACATGATTCCCGTTTATCTATTGTAAAAAGCAGTCTCAGATTCGTGAAATTTATGCGATAAATTCTTGAAGGCATAAAGAAAGTAGTATTGCCACGCAGACCAATAATAGAAGTAAATAGATATATTTTGTGTGAAAAAAAGCCTTTTATTTCAAGTGACATATTTTGAACCACGCAACCTATGGAGAAATACAGTAAACCACTTATGTTTGTCCAAAGCAAAAAAGGCAGCGGCCAAAAAGACCTTTAATTTGTAAATTCTTGTACATTTAATCTGTACAGTTTTTATATTAAGGAAAAAAAGTTTATATAATTTTGTGTACACCATGAAAATTGCATACATACTAATAGAAACCCAAACGAGCACCATTGTCGTAAGATCTATCCTAAATTATTGGCTTGCTCTATTTTAATAATTTTCCGACCCTATTGTGAAAGATAAATTTACGGGTGCTTCGATCTATACAGTGTTACAATAACCTGTATTGTACTAAAAAAATGTACCTTTAATCTAATAATAATATGTTTACACTGTAACCCAAAATATGTATTTTCCATTTGTAATGAGGGTTACCTGCTGTCAGGTAATGGGAAATATATCAGTATTGCTTTGTAATTGCTAGAAATGTTAGTACATTTTCAGCTTTATTGTTTTACTTTTGTCCGATAGGGTACCTATAACAGAATTTTAGAGGGTCATTTAATGAAAGAAGTAGGGTGAGTCGGTGAGCCTCCGACACTCGCGTGAATTGGAAAAAAATACACAACTTTAGCAAAATAATATTTCATTACGCCCAATTTTGGGTATAACACAAACAGTATTTTTTTGAAATATGTAAGAATACACATTTAAACTTTAATACAGATATTTTTAATCTTAATAAACAAAAATAATTTGCAAAGAAGCATCTCTTACCCTGGCGAGAGACGCCCCATTAGGAGAGATTAAGCCGCACATTACAAGGTTTTTTATACATTGAACGTGCCACATGTAAACATTCTTGACATTTTGTAGACTTGGGAGACATGTTCTGGAAATTATCCCTCATTTCAATATTTTATAATAATATATTTTTTACAAAAGATTAGGCAAAGAAAGGAAACTGTAAGATGCTAAATTTAGGTAGGTTAGTATGTTTAAAATTTCATAAAGTTTCAAAAATAGATATAACTAAAAAATCTTCCTGTAGTACCATACGGCATCTACAGGGTGAATCGGAAGGAATGGACCAACCCCAGGATTATATTATATACGCGGCAATAATGTGAAAACACACATAATATGTTCTTATCCGATTATTATTTGTTTTCAAGTTATAGCGTAATAACAAATAAACAAAATTTTATACATTAACATTTTCTTGATCATAGCGTTCTTTTAATAAATGTTCAAAAATACCGCCATTTAACATAACACACTCAACATTTACTGCTTCGTCTACGAAGAGCGCCTATTGCTCTCCTAGTTCCTAGTCCGTGCATCCCGAGTGTTCACTTTAACTTTATACACTTCACCTTTAAGCCAGCCCCATAAACAATAATCTAGTGCTGTGAGGTCTGGAAATATTTCGTCCAAATGTTGCTTGACCTGACGAGCGAAATGTGCAGGAGCTCCATCGTGCTGATAGAACAATAATTGCATTCTGATGTTTACAGGAGGAACATCCTCTGGTAGTCCTTGTAATTCATATTGTAAAAAATTGAAGTAGTGAGGCGATTTTCCAAAATGAAAATGACAATTAAATAAGTATCGAGCATACCACATGCACTACACGTTTACCGAAAACTTATGTTAAGAATTACTTTCGACTGTTACGTGGGGATTTTCTATTGATCATACATGAGAGATACGAGTATAATTAATACCGTCACGGGTAAATGTTGCTTCATCCATAAAAAGTATACGCGATACAATACGATGATTATTATTTATCCACCGACAAAATTTCATATGCTCAGCATAATCTTCCGGTTTTAGGTGCTGTACTCTCTGTAGATGGTATGGATATATATAGTCCAATAAACGGAACGCTTAAAAAGGAATTTTGGTTAGAAAGCTGCTTTTTTGGTGGAAGGTACATTTTAATGTTTGAAAAGACACTTCGGTATTATTTTGTATTCAACCTTTGCATAAGGGATGGAAAATTACTTTAAAATGTTTTTTGACCAGTGGCTTTAAAACAAAAAACACTAGAAAAAAAGGTTTTAGACAAAAGTAGTAGAGCATTTAAATCTGAATAAAAACGTTTATGATCATTTTTACGATATCTCTATTAGTTGTGGCGTTCGAATCATGTGAACTTTGAGGGTTGGTCGGCGTCTTCGAAATTTCACAAACGCATTAAATTTTCAACTTGGCAACACTGCCCATCGTCTGGCTGAGACTCTATACGGGTGTCTGAAAAAAAAGTTTTTTGGTAGGTACGTTAATTTATTAGAGTATGTTATTTTTGTACTGTTTGAGGTTTTTATGAGTGAAATATTCTTGTGAGATATTGTTTGGATGACCCTGTGAAAGGTATGTATGAAACTAAGCCAAATCTTTTGAATGGTTCATAATTATTTTATTTAATATGATATTTTTATTGGGGGTGTATCTTAAATAATAATATTGCCCACTGCCAGTCAACTGTGAAGATATTAAGGTTAAACGATTTTTGTAGGTTAAAAGAGTAAAGCAGTTTTAAACAGTTTTTGTAGAGCAACTTTTTGGGTGCCAATAATTGATGGTGTGCCAATTTAATATACACTCCTATAATAGGTATCACCTATATGAAAAATAGTATGAAGTAGATACTTAATAACTGTGCAGTGAAACTTATCACTTACTTAGATTCTGATCTTCTCTTACATTTGTCTTTCTAAAGTAAAGTAATATTTTTTGTTTTTAAAATTTTCGAAATGAAAACTACCCTATGTGCTGTTCCGAGGTATTAGCTATCTACTAACCAAATTCCACATACACCTAAAATCTAGATATAAATGTTATTTGCGCACCCTGTATCCGCAAAAAATCATTCGGGATCTAAAAACCCGATAAATACTGCACTAGACGCTGCAACTCTTTTCCAAAGACGACAGTGATGCCATATCGATATTTAGGTCCAATTTATTAAAGACCTGACCAAAAACTGTTTTTGAAATTTGCGAACCTCTTATGGCTTTTAGATTTATAGATTGGAAAAAAGTAGTAATAACCTTTTTTGTGTAAAATTTAATGCTCTACAACATTTTGGAAAAACTTTTTTTCATATTGTTTCTCATCTAAAAGTTATAACCCAAAAATAAATTTTCAACCACAATTGAAGGGTTTTTAGCTCTTGTGCAAGGACTGGACACAAAATAACACTGAAGTGTATTTTCAAACATTAAAATGTACCTTCAACCGAAAAAGCAGCTTTCTAACTGAAATTCCTTTTTAAGCGTTCCGTTTATTGGACTAATAATAAGCCTTGCTCGTGGAGTACACTGCGCAACTTATTTAACGCACAATCAAAAATTTGTCTCAACTTTGATCTTATGTATTTTCGTCATTTTTTGTTCGTTTTTATTGATTTTTTTGTTAAATTGTAGGTTTTTCTATTGAGAGTGTCACTGCGTTAGTTGTTTTGGTTAAAAAAGTTCTTGTGGTATTATACCGGGTGATAAGAAAATGTTATTTTTTTTTTGGAAAATTGCAGACACCCTGTAGGGTATATTAGCTATTGCGAGTTATTCCAATTATAGCTAAATTGAAGCCTCTAGTTTTGTTTACATTTTCTTTTTTTATTTTTTTGTTTATCTCTGATACTTTATGAAATACACTGTTTTGAAACACCACGTGCTGTTATTACCTGAAATACATTTATCGGAAACCTTAAACAGCTAGGAGGCTATGGAAAATCAAGTGACAACTGAAATGCATTTAGAAGGCTATGGAAAATAAAGTGAAATCTGTGTTATCGGTTTTTTGTTGACAGTCCAGCAAGAATTAGTTAATAATGGAACGGCAAAACAGAAATTTAACACGTGATGAATGTGTTCAGGCGGTTACATTACATGGTGAAGGGTGGAGTTACAACCGCATAGCTGGTAGGTTGGGAGTGTGGCACACAACTGTAGCGAGGGTAATTGAAAGGTTCGCAGAAACAGGAGAGCATTCCAGGCGGACCGGTCAAGGTAGACGTCGTGTTACAACTCCTAACCAGGATCGTTTTCTAAGAGTAAGCGCTGTACGACAAAGATTTACAACTGCAAGAAATTTAAGATCAGAACTTCAAGGTGCAGGTGGTCCACTCATATGTGTTCAAACTGTGCGTCGACGACTAAGAGAAGAAAATTTAAGACCCAGGATTGCTGCTCGAGGACCCGCATTAACAGTAGCTCATCGAAGAGCCAGATTAAATTTTGCTAATGAGCATGTTAATTGGTTGGAAGCAGATTGGGAACGTGTTCTCTGGACTGATGAGTCGAGGTTTAACTTGTATAACTGTGACAGACGTATCCGCGTCTACCGCAGACCAGGTGAGCGATACAGTCAATGCAATTTTTTGCACACAACTTTATATGGAGGTGGATCCGTCATGGTATGGGGTGGAATATCTTTGACGGGGCGAACACAGTTGGCAATTGTAAATGGAAATCTTAATTCTGAAAGATATATCACAGATATTCTTGAAGAACATGTTGTGCCTTATGCACCCTATATAGGGCCTAATTTTTTGCTCATGCACGACAATGCGCGTCCCCACACGGCTCGTATCGTAAGAAATTATCTTGCAGTAATTGGAATAAATTACATAGAATGGCCAGCCCGTAGCCCCGACCTAAATCCCATCGAAAATTTTTGGGACTATATTGGTCGGCGGTTACGAAGTGAAGGACGACAACCACAAAATTTACAAGAATTGGCCGAACGTCTAGTCGAATTATGGGATGGCTTAGATCAAAACGTAATAAGAAACTTCATTTTAAGTATGAATAACAGATGTCGGGAGGTCATTCGCGGAAGGGGTGGAAACACCAGATACTGATTCTGTAATGAATTTGTTTTTTTTTGTTAAGTTATTTATTGTTGTTTCCTTAATTATTAAAGCAATTCGTACATTTTAGGTTGTTTTTTTTTAGTTTTTTTTAGCAATAATTACAGAGATAAACAAAAAATATCTATAATTCTTGCTGGACTGCCAACAAAAAACCGATAACACAGATTTCACTTTATTTTCCATAGCTTTCTAAAGTGTATTTCAGGTAATAACAGCACGTGGTGTTTCAAAACAGTGTATTTCATAAAGTATCAGAGATAAACAAAAAAATAAAATGTAAACAAAACTAGAGGCTTCAATTTAGCTATAATTGGAATAACTCGCAATAGCTAATATACCCTACAGGGTGTCTGCAATTTTCCAAAAAAAAAATAACATTTTCTTATCACCCGGTATGATACCACAACAACTTTTTTAACCAAAACAACTAACGCAGTGACACTCTCAATAGAAAAACCTATAATTTAACAAAAAAATCAATAAAAATGAACAAAAAATGACGAAAATACATAAGATCAAAGTTGAGACAAATTTTTGATTGTGCGTTAAATAAGTTGCGCAGTGTATATTTATTACTCTTTTTTGTGGAGTACCCAATTGAGTACCAATTTCTCGTGAGCTGGTTATTGCATCTTACTCTCTACTAAATTCAGAATATTTTCTGCTTCTTCTTAACCTTGTCGAGTAGCTCGTTCAGATGTTATGTTAGCACTGCGAAGCTTACCGGTCCCGCACAATTTGTTAAAAACTCTGATAAATACGTTTCTATTAAGACGTCTCTGATGTGGACACCGCTGACGATTTCTTCAACGGCAGCTGTAGCACTTCCATTACAGAAACCATAAATAAACATCATATTTGCATATTCTAAATTTGAATAGGTGCTTGGCAATTTGTAACACTTTACTCATTCAAACTTAAAAATAAACGTTCAATTACTCTCACAGTATACTGTACATTGTCAAAACAACAAAGTTATCAAATGTTTTTGAGCCTCGAACATGGCATACTCTGATTACGCGAAAATTTGGATACAAGTGGAACGCTAGATAAAAACTTTTAATTACGCTATAACTTGAAATCGAATGAAAATCGGATAAGAACATATGATCTTTTTCACATTGTTTTCACGTGTTCCTGGAATTTGTTCCGTTCCCCCCGACTCACCCTGTATATACCTATTTTCTAAAGCGGCGCCTATCATTTTTGGTGGAAGAGAAGCCGTATATCTCGAAATTTCAAACAAAATTAACTCACCACTTACACAATATCTTTAACAGAGAGCTAGGATAACAACAACACTCACTAACGAGCTAAATTTTTAATAAACACTTTGCATCTCCATACACATTATTAACGAATAAAACTAAAAAACCGCTTTGGAGATATTAATTAATTAACATTTTTTTTTCGAAAAATATGACATGTAATGCTGATATTTGTGAACTCTGAAATATAAACGCATTGAAAGTTGGTTCAGAGTCAGCATGAATTTGAAAAAGCTATTCCCGTGCGGGTTTTAGTCAGTGCCATGGCCTCTCAGATCACACGATCTTAATCCATTATATTTTTTGTGGATTATGTTTAAACAAAAAACTTAAAAATTACCAATAAATACACTCAACATCCTAAGAGGTCGCAGCTACTTAATGCTACTAACTACTATTATTATTGTACAATTGCCAGTAAATTGACAAGTAACTTAAATCCTGCTATTGACCCAATGAAGTATTTAAATAAGGTGTCAGTAAAAAAAACGTTTTAATTTTTTTCTACAGATGTATGAACTTAAAAAAACGTTCACGAAAACAATAGACGAGAATTCAGCTGGGGAATATTCATTAAAATATTCTTAAACTAGCCCGAAACAGCGCTGAGGGTGTTGCTTGGGGCAATCAATATACCTATCCTTGGAAATGGGAAATTTTTTCTCGTATTTAAAGTGTGACAAGGATAATTCTCTGCATAAGGGGAGTTACTTCAAGGAGACATCAAATTATCGCCCCATGTGACTGTTATTGACTCTTTCAAAGATAATTGAAAAGATGATTGAAGAACGCTTAATCATCGATATTCTTAATATTATTCAGTTCGAATACCAACAGAGTGAAAATATTAATGATGCTATATTTCGTCCTTTGGAGGCCATATGCATAAAGGGGGGTTACCGCGGCAGTGTTTTGTGACTTATCAAAGGCCTTTGACTGTGTGAGTCATGGGATACTGCTGCGGAAGCTCAGTTGCTGTGGTTTCAGGGGAAAAACATTTAACTGGTTTAAATACTACTATACTTACTATCTTGGGGGTTGAAGTGAGACAGTTTTCAAGGGTTCTGTTTATTCTGAGAGTCATGCGATTGTATAATAGGGCATCTCTATATGCTTCTATTGCGGAGGGTTGGTTGGGGTAAATGAATATAACCGTAGTAAAATGAATACTGGTTTAATAAATCTAAAATGTTTGTATTTATAATATCATATAAACTTGGCCTTTAAGCATGGAACATTACCCGGTGTATTGCCGGTACCGACACGTTCTGGCTCAGCAAGATTGTTCGTAGGTGTTTATATAGTTTATGATTGCGTGTGTGTGTGTTTATTATAATATGCAAGAACGGATCAATAATTAATTAATTTGGGTAAAATATTAAAAATTAGTAAAAAAATGAAAATAAAAAATATGTTGGTTAAACTGACTGGGAAGTCCCTCAGGGTTTAGTGCAGCGACCAGTTCTCGTTCTTTTATATATTAACGATTTAACGTCTATCGACATATTATGACACTCTAACAATGCTCTCATGTTTAAAAATATTATTGCCTCAGATTTGGTTAAGGTTTAATAAATGTGTGATTCGAACTTGCTGCCTCTAAACGTCGAAAAACAAATGTAATTAGTTTCAAGTGTGCTATGGTGACTCACCCCTTGAGAATTGACCTAGTACTACGTTCCTGGGCCTTGTCATTGATAGTAGCCTTAAATTTGAAAACTATATCAGGGCACTAACCAAGAAATTAGCTTCGGATTACATTGCAGTTAAAGAGGTTGTCAATGAACTTGGTTCAAATATTGCAAAATCAGTTTCAATCACGCGCTTATAGAATCTAATCTCAGATATGGAGTTGCATTTTGGGGGTTTTCTAATCAGCAACTGCTTGGTGTTCTATTTGTTCTGCAGAAACGCGCAGTGAGATATATTTGTCGGGCCAAAGCCAGAGACTCATGCAGACCATTGATTTTGAAAAAATAATATTGACACTGACATAATTGTTTATTTTGGAGACTGTAACTTTAATATTTAAGAATAGATATATGTTTCAACACTGACTTCTCACATGACACGACAATATCGTAATCTGCCTTTGTCAATACCGTCCTTAACCCTTACAAACAAATTGATTACAAATATGAAAGCATAAAAATATATAATCATTTACCTAATAACTTGAAGGACCTACAGTTACTTAAATTGTTTAAAAGATCTGTGAAACGAATATTGCTGGAGAAGGTTTACTATTACCTGAGGGAATAATATTCCGATTTTCTCCAAGGGAATAATGAGGAAAAAATAGTATGTGTCACATGTAGGTACATCATCTTTATCTTTGTCTAATTTTATGTTTGCAATTATTTTTGATAATAAAGTATATTTTAAGTTTGAGTTTGAAATAAAATTATAACAATCGCTCTTTTAACTCAGTTCTTTTTTGTTTCAAGATACACGCTGAACAGTGACAGGTAACCTCAAAGAAAGTCGCCCTTAATATAACCTCGGAGCTTTCTGTTATACTAGGTCCAAATTATCAATTTTCTATTAACTACTACAACTTCTAATACCATCGTTGAAACAATTGTTGTCATGGAAGTTATATGGCCGTTATCGCCAGCAGCACATTGATAATGTGGGTCTTAACAGGATGATTGTTTTAACTGAGCTTTGAGTATTATCGGTCGAACAACACAAAGATTAAATCAGTAATTGAGAATTTGTTGATATCCGAATCCATAGTTATTCTCAATAACATACACGACATAAAGCAAGGTAATCGAGAATTATGGAATATATCGCACATTAAATATCAGTACAAGCCCGCCAGAGATAGCAATATGCAATTAACATTGGATACCTATATCACAATAACTATTAATTATTCTAAAATATAAGTTTACCTGTTTTTAGAGAGAAATTATATAACTCAAACAAACGGGAGAAAAAACGTGTATATTTAATATGTATTTAGGGGTTAAATCTTCCTTAATATCTTTAATTGAACTTATGGAAATAAGAATCAATTGCCTGAATAGATGTAGAGTAGATGTCGACATCGCATCGCTCAGTGAAATACCATCGCAGCCGCGAAGGTGGCATAAAGTTGTTCCTTGAGCTAACGTTTCATCACTTACTAAACTCACCGGTTTCCAGAGCGACGCTAGAAAACGCTATTATCGTTGTTTCAAGACTAAAAAACTCCGGTGGTAAACCAGTCTGATCGGATCGCTCGAAGAGGACTGATCGTGGTGCCTCATCAAGCAAAATTTACTTAACAACAATCGTTTGCGAAAGCCAAGAGCGTACTTTAAACAATACTCACGAGTGAAATGATGGTGTGACACCTGAGGTTGCTAAAATACCCAAAATTACCAACTTCCAAATTGACTTCTGTAACATAAGAAGGAACTTGAAGATCAATTCTGTCCGATTTCCATCGCCTATTACTTTGGATGCTCGGATATAAGCTGCCAATGCACATCTCCATTGGCAGCAAGAGGTCTCACATCTCAAGAAAGACCTGGAAGAAATTCTGTCTTGAGGTGACAGTAACCAAGTAGAATTTCACGCTAAAAAAACCCAGGAAGCAGTTTGAGGCCGTGTTCCCCAACGAGTATAATCTCCTAAGATTCAAGACCAACGTGAATCGTTTCCTGCGCACACGCACCGTTCGCAGAGCACCATAAAGGATTAATCCTGTAGTGCGGGCCTTATAATCCATAAAAGAAAACCGATCAGAACGCAATTTTGGTGTCCTTTCGTGCTAATACTTTCGACTTCAGATTACAGACCGATGCCGATGTGGCAATTTCGCTACTCTTTTGCATTTTCTTTCGATCACAACCTTATTTCGACATTTTGACAATGAGCAAAGCATCAGCTAGTGCTTAGCAGCCTCCTTAACCTCATAAAATTTCACATGATACATCAGCAAACTGAGACAACCTAAAGGGCAGTTTTAAAACTTTTCCTATGCGAATTTCTACTTTACCTCTGACGATCGATCCATCTACAGTGTGTGTATAAAGTCTGGAAACGGCTTAATAACATCACAATTTATTCGCCGATTTAAACCAATTTTGGTACAGTTGTGTAAAGCATCTGACGCACCGAATGACGTTATTGGCGTTGTTGCCAACTTCTTAGTTTGTCTGGAATTCGAACGAATTTTATATTTTTAAATATACCTAACACCCTGTATATTTTTTCATTTATGGTTTTAACTTTAAATTTGTTACACTTTTGGTATAACATACCTTGTCCCTAATATCAGTAGTTTCCGAGATAACGAGTGCAATTTAGAAAAAATATATTTTTTATATTAAATGTTCAAACTATTTTTCCTATACAGCTTGACAGTGTGTTAAATGAAAATCAAATTTTTCAATTGTGTTGTAAATAATTTCTGGCGTTATTAATTCAAATTCGTCCAAAATTCGACGCAGCAAATCGGCCAAATCTTGAGGTTTTGTGGTATAAACTAGAGGTGTGTAGTTCGCGAACGAAGTAGTTCTAAAGATCGAATCTGATAACTGAACTAAAAGATTCAATCAGTAATTCTTTAAAGATTAAATCAACGCGAACTAAAGCCTTGAACTAGACGCAGAAGGCGACCGAGAGCGAAGCGACCATGAAGCAGATCCTGAACTACCCGGAGCCTGGAGATCGACCGATGGTGTCGGCTGTCGGACAGGTGGACTGCTGCCGCACATACAACTCGGCCAAGATAGCGTGAACTCATTCGATGTGCCGTGGCTAGAGACAAAATTTGTCATATTTATCGAGACTTTCATAGAGTAAAGAACGGTATAGTTGCACTGTAATCTCCACGAAGCAACATGCTTTTATTTATTTACTAGGTTTCATTGTTATTTATAATATTTCTTTTGCTTCACTGTGCGTGTGCGAGTATAAATCAGTAAACTAAATAAACTAACGAACTAGTCTTTTGCACTATTCACTTTATTGAACGAGATAGAAAGATTGAAATCGGCAAACTGAACTAAACTTCCCACCACTAGTATAAACTCTGTTCTTCAAGTGTCCCCATAAAAAGTAGTCGTTAGGCGACAAATCAGGGGACCTAGGTGGCCACTCGATTGTACCGATCCACCTATTCGGAAAAGTGTTGTTGAAAAATTCACGCACGTTTCGACCAAAATGGGGAGGAGCTCCATCCTGTTGGAGGAATGTACTTGCATAATTTGGACCCATCACATTTCGTATAGTAGGCATTATTTGCGTTTCCAAGAGCTCAAAGGTAAAGTTGTGATGTCAAATTTCCATCAATAAAAAATGGACCGATCTTGTGGTTACCCAGAAGCCCAGTCCACACATTCAATTTTCCAGGGCGTTGTGTATGACCTTCTCTCATCCAGTGGGGATTTTTATTTGCCTAAAACCTACAGTTGTGTCTATTGACTTTACCATTTATCATAAATGTTGCTTTGTCCGAAAATACTATAAATTTGAAAAACTGGTTATTCTGGTCAAACCTTGACATTATAACATTACAAAATTTAATTCTTCGCTCATAATTATCTTCTAATAACTCTTGAACTACATGTATTTTGAAAGGGTGATATTTATGTTTTATTCAAACATTACGGACGGATTTGAAGCAGACGTCACTTACTTGAGAAATCTTTCTTAATGAAGAAACAGGGGTTTCAACAACATGTTGTAAAATTTCTAAACTTTTCTCTTTATCTACTACTGCTGGTCGTCCTGATCGTCGCCTATCTCTACAATTTCCAGTTTCTTCGAACCGCCAGACAGTTTTTAGAACAGTTGCTTTTTAAATTGGATTTCGGTTTGGAAATACGTCATTAAATAGATTTTTAACCTCTTTGTAAGACCTGACCCTATAGCCATATCCTCTCATCATAACAATTATTGTAATTCTTTTACTTTCAGTTATGATTAAATAAAATACAATTTGTTGATATGTTCAAAACACGTCATTATTTCAAAAACTACTGATATTAGAAACAAAGTATGTTATACCAGAATTGTAATAAATTTAAAGTAAAAACTATAAATGAAAAAATTTACAGGGTGTTACATTTAAAGATATAAAATTCGTTCGAATTACAGAGAAACTAAAAAGCTGACAACAACGCCAATATCGTCATTCGGTGCGTCAGATCCTCTTACACAACTGTACCAAATTTGGTTTAAATCGGCCAATAAATTGTGATGTTATTAAGCCGTTTTCAGACTTTATACACACACTGTATATGTATCAGATGTTATCTTGACTCACAAGAATGCCTTCATTCCCTCTTTAGGAAAGTGCTCTTGTAACGGTACGCCTTAATTTTACAAAAGTTGCGAGCGAGCTGTTCTTCCTACCAACGGGGTAAAAACCTTACTGATGGAAATGGCACCGTCTTTGTTAATGCTGGTAACCAATTCTGGTCAAGATAAACAAAGCAAAAAAGCACACTAACGAAACATTGAAAACAAAGTAAACGTTCCGATGGTACTATTGCGACTAAAGACGAAAAAAAAGCAAACTTACTGGAGGAACTATTTTCTTCACATTCAATGGTTAATTTGCAGATTGTTTTTCGGACTCGCCATAAACGAATTTTGAAGGGCCTTGACACCACAAAAGCTTTTAGTCCTGACGAAATTTCATTAGGCTTTTTAACTTATTCTACCAGATGGAAGTATTTATATCATGCATCATGATTAAATTAATTTTATTAAAATATGAATGTATTTTTGTATGTAAACTAGTTATGCGTGAAGGATGTACTTTTTCTCTTTTGAGTAGTAGGATCAGGAGTGCAATTCCTAATACATCGTTAACCGGTAGTGCAAGTAATCTATATTATCCCGGTAGGTAGCAGTGGCGGCCCCTCCGAGTTAGCAAAATAGGCGCAAGATACTGCTATTTCCGCAGTTGATCATGCTCCTGGGAGCTCTACTAGAAAATTCTAGATAGTAAGTAAAATGGTAGCTGACTGGACAAGACAATGGAAAATCAAGCTCAACGAACTTAAATCAATCCATGTAAATTTTACACAAAAAGCTAGCACAGCCACTTCTTCTGGATGCTAACGGTACAATTGTGCTCCATGAGATGAATGCTTGGCTTTGGTGAAAAGAGCATGTGAAGAAAAAATAAACTGAGCTAGATTTAAAATATAAGAAACAATATTGACTTCCTGGGAAGAAGTTCAATATTATCAATATACAATTAAATGCTTATCTACAACCAGGATTTTAAACCAGTGTGGCTTTACTGTTATCAGCTTTGGGACTGTCCCTGTAATAGCAATATCAAAATGATACAGACTTTCCAGAACAAAGTGTTGCGTAACATAGTAAGTGCTCCTTGGTATATTCACCATTCTCATCTTCATTAAGACCTTAAAATGTAGACAATGAGGAGATTAAAAGGTGTGCCAACAAGCATGAAGCCCGACTTCACCTACAAATAAACGCAGACGCTCTAGAGCTGCTGGACAATCAACATCAAGTTCGAAAACTGAAGAGAACCAAACCGTTTGAGCTTATTTATAGCGTGTAAAGTGTTAAAAGCAGAACACAAAACGCTAGTGTAAGTGTATCCTCTAGCTAGCTAGAAAGATGTTTTATTAAAAAAAATAAAAATACTGTAGCTGATAAAGTAAGTCTTTAAATTGTTGTCGCTCAATGTTTAACACATTTAAAGTGCCACTAATTTTCAGGATGTAAAATAATATATTTGAGCAGTGTCCGTTGAAATATTAATCAAAATCCTTGTTTCCTAAAGAAGGATTTTAAGCCACAAAAAATGTATGTTCCACGCTTTTAAGAATGTTTAATTACTACAACTTTGAGAGCTACGTGAATCTTCAAAAAAGCTATTCGGAATCGAACGTAGCGTTATGCGATTTCAGCTTTATAAACAAACTTTTCAATTGGTAGTATTAGGAATTTTGGGTCGCTCTGACTAAAAACGAAACCCTTAAAGAAAGGTTTATAATATAATATGTAGGTATAAAGTTTAACTTGGTGCCTTTTATTATTGAAAATACATTTTAAACCCTTGTCACGTTTTTGGGTAGACACTTTTAAAACTACCTTTGGAGCATAAAGCCGTATATAAAATCCTTTATAAAAAGTTACGGAAAAGTGTATGTCAAATTTTAGCAAAATACACTAAGCAACAGTTGAAAGTAGATAAAAAATAGTATGCAGGGTAGCTATTTGAAAACGAAACAAAGCCAATTTTGGGCACTCCAGGTTTAAAAAAAAAAACGCTCGGACCCGTGATTTTTGATTATAGGGAAAACATTTTTTTTGGCATTTTTGCCCCCTGAAAGTGAAACCCCTAGTGGGGGCAACAACTATCCCCAAAATTTTAAATGGAATGGGAAGTCGAGTGATACTTTGTTGTAAAGGTATTTTTATGTAGAGTATAACCCCAGAGTTTAACATCGCTACTGTCTACCTAGCCTGTACAGTGGCTCACCAAAAGTACAAAAACAAGTTGTCTTTACCTTTTTTATAACAAAAAAATTCTTGCAAGTCAGTCCAGTAAATGCTGAAAATGCTGCCCCTGGGCCTCCATGCAATAGTAGAGATTTTGTTCACAACGCTTTGGTACATTTTGAAGCGTCTGTGGAGTGATTTCACGACATTCATCAATTATCCGTTGTTGTAGGCAGGGTTCGCTGATATATATCAAGTGATATATATCACGATATATGTCAGTGATATATATCACGATATGTATCATGATATATATCACGATATATATCATGATATATATCGTGATATATTTTCACTTCAATAAATATCAAAATTCGTGATATATATCAAAGACGAAAAAATTAATAATTTTCCGCGATAAATTGGCTACACTGCTTCATTAAACGGCAACGACGTATGATGCCGGTTGCGGCCGTTGGGGATTTACATGCTCGATCTCGTGTGATTCCCCTGCGGGTGCCGCATGCAGTTGAGATTTCGAGGTCGCTTATTATAGAGCATTTGACTTCGGCTATTCATTAAAGCAAGTTAAGCGGAAAAATATAATCTGGTTGAAGATTTATGATATATTGTTTACATAATCAACATGCCTAGAGACAAACATCCCATATGGCAGCATTTTCATTGCCAATCAAAAGAAAAAAATACTGGTAAATGGGCAAAATGCAAAACCTGTGGAGCTGAAATGCAGGGTATACCACAAAGATTAATTAAACATAAGATGACATGTAAGAACGACGAAACACAAGAGATAATAGATATCACTGAAGAAAACGATGCTTCTCAAACTTCTTCTCAAGGTATAGAGGGGCCCACAAATTTATTCCGAAAAGAGCCAATCCAGAAACAAAAAAGAGTCCCTGTGGAAAATCTGCAGACCTCGATTGATAGACAAGGTAGGCATCTTTTTTAGCTCATAACAAAAAAACCCTCCGAGATTTTTTGTTTTTTTTTCCAATTTTTTCGGGGAAAACCAGTTTTTTTTGGCACTCAAAGTCTTTGGTAATTTTAAGTCTCTAATTGTAGGCTGGCCATGAGCATGCAAGTTTAACTTGACTATTTATTTTTGTAGGTACGTCATCCGATGTCGACTTGCCACTTAATAAAAAATACAAACCATCATCTAGCAAGCTAAATATTATTAAAGACAACGCAGTAATAGCAACATCTCCGCAGTATTTAAAAGAAATTAATTTAAAAACAGCAACATATTTTTACGCCACAAATGCCCCTTTTTCCCATGCGGACAGTTCCCATTTCCACAAAATGTGTAATACTCTAAGACCTGGATGTAAGCCTCCTACAAGTCGAAAAATAGCTGGCGAGTTATTGGATCAAGTAAAAAGTAAAAAAAGGTTAGGTATTCCACAAGAAGTACGTTGGAACACTGCAACTGATGCAATAGAATGCTACCTGGAAAACCGGGGTATATCAGTTCAGGTCTGTCAAGACAACAAAGAATTAGTTGACAGTAATATTTATAGAATTGTCAATGACATAAACATCACAAACAACGCAAGAGATTTCTTGCTTCGAATGAAACCTATTGCAGTTGCGCTGGATAGAATGCAACGAGATGGTTCGACAATAGCAGTGGCAGTTGAAATATGGAGGAAGTTAGGTGGGGATCTTAAGGGGCAGCCTGAAAATGTTTTAAAACAGTTTAAGAAGCGAAAGGAAATGGCTTTGACACCAGCACATTATTTAGCCAATTTATTGGATCACAGATTTCGAGGACATCAATTAAGTAATGCAGAAAAGCAATTAGCATTTGAATATTTACAGAACATCAATGACGAGTTTATTCCTATAGTAATGGCTTTAAGTACGGGCTCAAAGCCTTTTCCTTCCTATATGTTTGGAAATAATTTTAAAACGACACCTACAATGACATGGTGGAAGTCTGTAAGTTTGATTGAGCCAGAAAAGTACTTTGATTGGGCCAAGCTCCAAGAAGGATTTCTGGATATGTGCAGCAAGCATTTGATAGCAGTTTCAGCCTCAGCAGGCCTTGAACGAATTTTTTCGACTTTTCGATTTGTTCATAGCAAACTAAGGAATAAGCTGGGGAATGAAAAACCTGGCAAACTAACGTTTTTGTTTAGGCACCTTAACCAGAATACTAAAGATAAAGCTGTCAATCTGGACTTTGTCTGGGAAGCAGAGACAACAAAAGCATCTGGATCTGATGCAACCCTTAGTGTTGTATCTGCTGTTTCAGATATAGATTCTGAAGCAGAAGATGATGTGCCACTGGCTACATTATTACATTAATCTAAAGTTCTGGTATTTTTAGTTTTACCACTTAGTTTAGAAGAAATGTATTTGTTTTTTTCCTAAGTTCTTGTATTTTTATTTTTTATATCCATACGAATTTAGTGTATTTAGTATTTTTTTAAAACGGGGACATTTGCCGTTGTTTTGATGATTTAAGCTTTATTTGTTAAAATAATTCATTAAAATAAAATATAACCTAAAAAAACGTTGTTGTTTTGCTTTATTAAAATGTATTTTTATTTTTGATATTATATTAAACAATTAATTTTAAAACTAAATGTGTTTTTATTTAAAAAGTCTGAAAATATCAAAAAAGTTGATTTATATCCATTTTCTTGATATATATCCGATATATTATATCGTTAATATCCGATATTTTGATATTTTCAATAAATATCATGATATTTACGAACCCTGGTTGTAGGTGTTCCAAAGATGCTGGCTGGGTGCCATAAATTTAAGTTCTTCAGTGGCCCCAAAAAAAAAATCTAACGGGCTTAGATCCGAAGAACGTGGGGGCCACTCAGTATTTCCTCTCCTTTCATCCTTCCAATCCATCGTCATTGTTAATAATTTCTACTAACGCTGGATAAATGGCGTTTTGTAATAATTCCAGATACATTTCGCCTGTTAAATTGCAAGGTAAAAAAAGGGGCCTATTATACGGTTACCAGAAATGTCAGCCCATACATTCAGTTTTTCCGGATGTTGCGTATGAACTTCACGAAATATTCTTTGAATTGAATTAGACCTATAACGACAGTTGTGACGATTCACCGTACCGTTTAGGAAAGGAGAGCATTCGTCAGAAAAACATACGTTGAAAAGAAAGTTCTGAACATTTATTGCCCGTTCACTAATAATTTCTCAAAATTGCAATCGCGTATAGAAATCGTCTTCGTTAAGTTCTTGTACCAGATGTATTTTGTAAGGATGAAACTTGTGTTTTTTTAATATCGTTTAAATGCTGCATCTTTTAACACCAAATCCTGTCGCCAGCTTTCTTGTACTCAGTGTGGGATCTTGAACAACATGCCCTAAAATCGCCACCTCTGTAGTTTCATTTATTACTGGATATTTTATGTTAGCTACGAAATTTTTGCACCAATTCCAAAATGTACTTTCGATGGACTTGTCGATTTTGATGTTGATGGTTAAACAGTTGGGCAGTTCTATTAGCACATTCATTGTTCGCAAAAAATAATGAAATGATTTGCACCCTTTTAGCAATTTAGAAAACTAGAATTGTCATAAAAGCAAAGTTTTACACCAGCAAAAGCTATTTATCGTTATCATTTTTTGTAATAAAAAAGGTAAAAACAACCTGTTTTGTACTTTTGGTGAGCCACTGTACAGGCTAGGTAGACAGTAGCGATGTTAAACTCTGGGGTTATACTCTACATAAAAATACCTTTACAACAAAGTATCACTCGATCCCCCATTCCATTTAAAATTTTGGGGATAGTTCTCGACGGGTCCGAGCGTTTTTTTTTTAATAACCTGGGGTGCCCAAAATTGGCATTGTTTCGTTTTCAAATGGCCACCCTGTATAACGTTTCAAGACCGGAAAATACTATTTTACAAGACGACAGATACAATTCTGTAGTGATTTTGAAAAGACTGGATTTTCCTTATTCAATCGGTAAAAAAGTTAATGTTGAAGAAACGAATATAGTCATGGGGGGGACACTCGATTTCCTTGGCTTCATCAATTTATTTATTTTGGATAGTCATGTGTCTTGGCATAGTCACGTTGCGGCCATTGCTAGGGTAGCCTTCCAGAAGTTTGGGATACTTTTCCGAACTAAGCGAACCTCTATACACCCTAACAATTTTTGATGACGCTATATAAAACTTGTCCTTTAATAAACTATTTTTATTTAGTCCTTTTGAAAGTTGGGCATGTTAAAATAGGCATAAATAAATCAATTTTGCGTTTTTAGGAGTCAGTTAATGTTTTATTAAAAGTTCTTATTGACATTGTAGGAAGGTAACGGCAATAAAAGATTATTTTCAAACAGAAATGCGGAAATTGTTGTTTCAACTAATTGTGCGCCCCTTTTTAAAAGGAAATCCAATAACGAAATCGAATATAATAAAATTGGCATCACTCTACCCGAACCAATTCTTATTTAATCACTGTTTATCGGCGTCTAGAGTTCAAATACACTTAAAAACGGTAGGGGAGTATCGGGATAAATGACTAAAGGCATACATTTTAAATTAGTTAAAATAAGTTTGTGTAATAAAAATTACGCAGGACATCCAGTATGTTTTTAATAACAATGGGACAGTACTAAGTGCAAAAATTGTTGATTTCTCTTGAGTGCATATGATTATATTATCGTAATTTATACATGGTGTCCAAAAATAAAGATAAACAATACTTATTCTGTTATGATTTCTTAAACGGCATATTAGCTTCCCCAAAAACAGCACAGTTTCATTTTTTACTGCTGGTTTGCTTAAACATCGGATGTAAATTTGACAACGTACATCAGTACAGGCAGACAAAAGTCTCATAATATGTCAACAAGCAGAAAAACGGACTTAAAGAACCTGATTATGCTTTCTTGCGACACTTGCCCAGCTGAATACGTAGCTCATCTTAAGTCCGCTAATCACTCGTTCTACATAGATACTAATTTTAAAGTTTAATACCCCTTGAATAAAGGTAAACGACTAGAAGTACTAGAGAACTTAGAGATCGCACTTTCACAGTCTCGCTCTCCTCAAAACCTTAACGATCGCAGTAACTTTTCATACAAAAATTATGCCCACGCTATTAACTTGTTTAAAGAATAAACAAATATGGAAGACATTTTCCTCCTACCTCACATCCATTGCCTTTATTCTATTCTAATTTTCAACACCTTTAAACTTTTTACGCTTCAAACTTTCACAAGTCGATGGACACGACGTCAAAATTTAAATACCTCGTGGTTAGTACCTTTGGTGAATTTTATTTAATTTCATTTAATTTATATAATATGTTACGGTTCGAAAATTGCATTTTCATAGTTTGGTTATCTATGTTAAGTTTTCGGTTTTAAATTGTTAAAGTACATATTATGTAGACTCTTACCTTAGACATTAATTAATAATTTAATTACCTGATGATAGTCAATAGTTTCACTTAAATCAGTTTGAAACCTTTGTTGATGTTTATATTCCAGGAATGTTTTGTATCTTGTAAGACATAGCAAAGTGGATTTTTTCTTTTATTATTTGTTTCAAGTTATCAATGGAAATAATTTCTTAACCTTGTACATAAGATGTAGGTCAAATGTTTTGACTGCTGTGATTCAGTGTCAGTTTTGTGGATTTTCACGGCCACGTCTGGTTAATTTTTGCGGTTGCGCTGGTTGACGCGGGTTGTCAAGGTTTTGTTATTAAAAGGGGTTATAGTTTTCACAGATAGGTATGACTAATTTGTCGACGATTGTTTTGGTAACTATGTATGTTGGAGACCGAACAACATCGGCCCTTTCGACAATAGACGCTTAAAGGGAAAGCACGTTTGTGGATGTAGCTCCCGAATTTTAGTTTTCTTGGGTAGGGAAGGCCATGTGGTGCCGCTAAAACATCCACGGTGTTAAAAAAGGGTATGGCTTTGTAGTTTGCCTATTCTTTCGGCAGAATGCCGATTAAAATGCTTTTTCATCAACTTCAGCAAGCGGTTTTTAACGCCATTTTGTAGATTGGAACCCTCGATAGCTATTTGAGGTAGGTTTAAACTTTAGTATCTAGATTACCCTCGATGGGTCTTATGAAAGTTTTCTCTTTCACGTTGTACATCTAAAATTCGATTTTAGGGTTTCTTTGGTAGGGGCTAAAAGTTCGACTTCAAACTGGAGTACTAGTTTTCTTTTATTGGAGCTGCCTGGACGCGGGACTTGTCAGTTGCCATGTACCATTTGAATTTTTGGAGACTAGCCGTGTAGCAGTATCCACGTTAGCTGTTTTAGGGACCATATGTGTGTGTTGTACTGAAGATCGAGTCTTCATTAACTTTGGGTAGCGCATAAAGTTTCAGCTAAGTACCATATTTCTTGAGTATGTTGTAACATTGTAAACGTGTAGCGTATGTCGACAGAGCGTTAAGATGTCACAAGAGTCTCTAGTAGTTTAAAACGTTAGGTGGTCTGTTACAGCTAATTTCGTTGTAAATATAGTTACAATTTATTATGATGAAGTAAATATTTTTGTTTCCCGACTAAAGGCCATTTGTTTCTTCAAATTTTAACGCTTGTAACTTTAACATTTAACTAGCCCAAGTGGCTAGTATGCTTATCGAGTAACCACGTTCTTATGGTAAATTTAGTTAGTTGTAAGAGGTTTTTGCACAGACCTTGCGGAAATTCCAAGTTTGAGGAAATGTCCTGAATGCAGGTCTATGTGGCTGCCAGATCAGAATAAACAGTCGTTTTTTACAGTGTAGGTCCGACAGTTGCCGTCTTGTGCAAGGCCCTGCCAAACAGGGTTTGACTTTTACTTATTTTTTTTATGATAACTTTGTAATTTCAACCTTCAGAACTTTTATGTCAAACCTAATACTACCATATTATTCCATTTTACTTATCTACCTTTAACTTTAAGTACTTATTGTCCACCAAAGTAAGAGGAGCTTGCATTTATAAATCCAAGTAGCCAAGGGCCTAACACGACTTAAGAATAAATATTTGTATTGGTCTCTGCTAAAATTTGGCTTTTATTTTAAATATAGTGACTTTAAGGGAATTGAGTGAATGAGAGCTTATAAGAAGCTATTGTAAACCGATTGTAACACACTTGTTTTTTTTCCTGAGTGGCACCTTCAGGATCTGACTTTAACTTGAGTACTAAACCTCTCAATCTAGAAGCAAAATAGCGAACCTACCCTGAGTTAAGCTAGGTAAGGTGTTAGTTTTCAGGTAGCACAACCTACGTCATTTTTAGGGACTGTTGTCTGAAGTACATCCTCCAGGGCGTAGGGTTGTCAGAGTAAGGGTGGATAGGTTGCCTTGTTGCAGTATATTTTGGGTTATCCTAAGGTGAATACTAGTACCGAGGATTTAGGGAAAACGTTACACTGGCGCCTGTTATATTATGAAAAAGGATAACAAATTTTTCACTAATAAAAGGTTTTCCTCGCTTGCTTTTTACTTCTCCTGTTAGTACCTCTGATGACGGCAGTCAGGGTCGAATGATTGTTGTGTTGCTTTTTGAAGAAGGGAATACCTATTGAAGCAAGAAGCTACAAAACATGTAACTAAAGAAGAAAGTGGGACGCAGACAACATAATAAAAGAAACGGTAGAACCACTTATTATTTCAGTTGACTCCACAGACGAATCCTTTAAATTTAGTGATGCTAAAGACACCTTTTTAGAATTAAACTAACCAGAACTAACCTGAATACTACTAGTACTACTACTAGATAATTAAAATCAATATAATATTTTTTATTATGACATTCATGTGCTGCTGATAAAGACCGGAATACTTTAAAACGGGCGTAGATTCAGCATTTCGCTCGGGGGAGGGGGGTATTGAATAATTTTTTGGGGCCACACCCAAACCTTCACGCTTTCCACAAAGAAGATTTTCCGGAATTAAAATTAAGGACGTCCAACGTTTCAACTAAAAATCTTTATCGTAGATCTACGAGTACAATGTCTAGTAAGGGTGCATAGATTGAAAATCTGTAGCTCATTGCTTTGCATTAGTCTGATGTACTTTACTCAGAGACTGCGTGAGGGACAGTACGTCACTCAGACACAATATTGAGACGATGAACTGAGAATTACATAAAGATGTCGCCGATGAAGCAGCCTTACTAGCTGTGGTCGGGTCACGCCACTCTCAAATCTTGCCCAGAGTTTCCATATTTTGGATCAGATCAACAGAAAATTAGAGTACCCCCTCATGCCGCTCTACCCATAGAGCCTCACAAGGAGATGTAAGCGCACATCCCAGGGAACCCATAAGGGTCGTGCTACCGTTGAGAAGATTGTACATTTTTTTGAATAAATTAGAGGCTTTAAATTAAATTAGCGATAAAAGGTAACAGCGCCGCAGACGAAAATTGTAACCAAAAAAGGTAGAAGTAAGGCAGCCACATTAGATACGTTTGTAACGATTCTTGCCTTTTCTTGTAAATAATTCGACGTCCTTGATTTTGATCTATAAAAAGTTTTTTCCACGATTTGTCTTACATGTATTGCTATCTATTTAATCCTGACCGAAGATTTCAATTATCTCTGTCGTTTTTTGAGATAATTAGGAGCAACCAGAAATGTTCATTTTCGATTTTTTTCTGCAGTTCGCCAAATACTAGAGTTGTTGTTTTAAGAATAAGGCATTATTAAGTATAATAAAGGACTAACATTTATTATTAAATAAAATAAATTTATTTGAAGAAGATGTATTCTTAATATTTTCACGTATTAAAAGAGAGAGGGAGATATATGAGAATATTCCCGTGATTCCCAGGCGACCGGAGGGTAGTAATGAGAGGTGATGTGGGTGAGTGGTTTGTTAATGCCGATATTTGTGTTTAAGTTGGTAGATTGATAGCTATCTATGTTAAAATACAGGCCTCATGGTTAATATATAGTAATTAAACTTAATCAATTGTAATTGTAGGACTCAAAACACCCTATTCTATTATTGTTTGGGAAACACGGACCCCTGTCTAAAACAATTATGTTAGTCCATTGCTGAGCAACATTCAAAAAACGGTACAAGAACGTTATAGTATATTCACGTACAGAATTTCGTTTCTTTTTTCAAGTTTTATTTTGGATGGAAAATCAAGCTCAACGAACTTCAATCAATCCATATAAATTTTACTAACAAGAAGGTAACATAGCCACTTCTCCTAAATGTTAACGGCACAACTGTGCCCCATGATATGAATGCTACATATTCGGCGGAAAGAGTATGTGAAGAAGAAAAGAACTGAGTTAGATTTAAAATATAAACAACATTATTGACTTCTGGGAAGAAATTCAGAATTATCAATCTACAATAAAATGCTTATTTACAACCAGGTCTTTAAACCGGTGTGAATTTACGATATTCAGCTTTGGGGCTGTACCTACGATAGCAATATCAAAATGACACAGACGTTCCAGAACATAGTGCTGCATAACATAGTGAATGCTACTGGATATGCTGGCAACTCTGATCTTCATCGAAACCTTGAAATTTCAACAGTGAAAAAAGAGATGAAAAGGTGTGCCAGCAAGCATGAAACCCGATTTCACCCGCATAATAACGCAGAAGCTCCACAGCTGCTGGATAATCAACATCACGTCACAAGATCAAACCGTTTGATCTTGTGTACTGTGTAAAGTGTTAAAAGCAGAGCACAAAACCTGAGTGAAAGTGTATCCCCTAGCGGACATGGATAGACTATACTTGATATTAAGTTTTTTAAATTTATTAGAGAAAAATAAAAAACATTATTTTATTATTTATTTCGTTTCATTTTCGATTTCAGAAAAAACAGTTTGTGCACCTCGTAGGAAAATCATATCCTCGGCTTCGGACGCTTGTTAATTTGCAACCTCGTCCGGGAACATGTTATTTTTTAATGTATTATATTAAGTTTTGTTAAGTTCTTACTCAAAAATTCATTCTAAATTAGCTTTGAGCAACCTACGATGATATAAGAACAGCCTTGCTATAATCTTGCACTTCCCCTAGTATTTTGTCTTTCCAATATTCCTGCTTTAAAAGAACGTGCCTTTTAACGAACACTTCTCCATTGTGTGTGTTTGTTTTTTCGTTTTGGGCTCGATAACGGTCTACTGCAAACGAAAAGTAATATTTTTATTAAGCTTTTTTCGTTAGTTGTTTGGTTAGCGGTAAGTTTAAAATTAAAATTATCCTCCCTCTCATTTTTTTTGTTCTGCGCTCCCAAGGTCTAAGCAGATTAGGTTCATGACATTACGATTAAATCGAATTTTAGGGTATGCAAAAGTAATAAATTATTTAGGGCCATTGCATAAATTTCATACCATAATATATTTATTCTATTTAGTACAGATGAAACCCAAAAATTCCTTAGGTACAATATTATATTATTTTACCATACACTTAGTCCACAAGTTCATAATATCACAAATACAAGGTGTCAAAATTTAAAACTATTTTAAAATTTTTTATTTAAATGCTTTTTTGTACGGAATATAAACTTTAAAATTTTTGATGTAGATTGTAGAGGGCGCTGTCTGCGATGCTTTTAGCGGGAACAGACACAGAGATACGTACGCTGCGACCTCTATTTAATTTATCTTTGTCTCTACCGAGTCAACAATTGTAACAATTCAACCATAAATCAAACCAAAATTCACTGTTATTATCTAAGTTCACAGCACAGGGTTGTAATAATTTAGTACCAGGACATTGGCGGCTCTGCAAGCTAATAGACAGTGAAGAAGGGGGTGGGGGGTAAATATAAATAAACTAAAGGCTAACCGACTGGCGCACCAACTAAACGTGTGTGGACAGGCAAGTGCTTAATTTAGTTTAGTATTTACTTTCTCTTTATTCAGTTCTTTTAAAAGACAACTAGAGGCTCGAAGCTTATTTCTTCTACCAATCCACTTTTTTACCCACACATCTTTAGGAGTTTTTTCAAACATATGCTTTCCGTCTCGTTAATAAGACGTCTTAAAATTGATCGAAAAATACATGTTTTTTTTTTTAATCTGCTTCTTTCGATTCAAAATAATATTTTAAAAAGAAAACGTACAATTTGTGTAAATTTTCAACAAAATTACTACTCGACTTGATACTAAACAACTTGACTAAAAACTGATTACATGAGAACGGTTGTATTCACTCTACTTGAATAAATAGACCCTACTAATTTACTTAATTTGTGCGAAGGGTAGATTGACTTGACTAAATTTCTTTACTCTACTGGCCACGTGTGAATCTTGCTTTAGTGAAGTAACTTTGATAATTTTTTGATTTCTTAACAAGTATTTATTAATCGGGTTATTTACATATTAGTACAACAACTGTTTCATCGTTGGTATTTTACGTAAAACGTGTTGCATGTAGCATATTGCGCATGGATGGAAAATGTATGCAGGAAGCCGCGTAACAGCTAGTGTGTAATTTTGTGACCGCGTAACTGCTTTCAAACTTGAATTATGTAGTTACTATGCTTCACCTACGACCACACATATTAAAATTAAAAGGCACACCTTTATGCGGAGAATTATTTTCTAAATGCCAATTTTTAATTCCAATACCTAATCCAATTTCCTGAGATTCTGTTGGTAACAAGTAGCTTGTATAGCAAGTTCTGCTATTTAAATTAAGTATATTTATAGATGCCAAGTTTCAATACCACTATCGCTTTGCACGTGCTTCAGAAATTTGTACTAATATCAGACTTTAACCTGCCACTTAACAATATTATTTAATAAATGTTAAGTCAGTTTTATAAGCTTCTAAAAATGAATTAGCTATATACATTTTTGGGGTCGCGTTAGCGAAATTAGAGGCTTATGTCATGTGCAGTTTTACTTACCGTGCGTTTGTGTATACCATGAGTAAAATCGAATTTACCTAGATGTAGAGTTAGTAGGTAAAATACATCACCGCGCAGAAGTAAGCAATAATAATAAAAAAATAAAAACAACTACATTTTTTGATGGCAGAGAAAAAATATAGACACTCACCGAGCCAGCTCAAAGATTCATCAGTTTCCAGTCTCTCGCGAAAAGCATCAACTTCCCGACGTAATTCCTCCACAGCTGCTGGAAGGGGAAGCTCCGCGCGCATTTGCCGCTCTACAGCAGATACGCGAGCTTCTAGAGTCTTCAGATCTGCACATGTAGACTCTTGAAGCATTGCTAGACCGTTGGCTGCAACCACCTGAAAATGACGGACAAATAACTAGAATAGAATTTAGAAGAAAGTAAATCCAAAAGCGCGATTTTCAGAAAATTTAACTATTTTTTTAAACTCTAATTCGAACATTTTTTTTTAACTTTGTAACAGTATGTAATAATTTCAGGTATGTTCTTATCAATTTGTTGTATTATATTGTATCTGTCGTACAACCGCAATCTGCAACCGATTCTACGTAATTGTGCGAAACCGCTCTTTATTTTAGGCTGTGTTGCATGGTCTTAATTTTGATTATTCTGTTTTACATTTGCTTAATTTATTGTAATATCCTATTTACAATAATTACCACGAAAACCCGAAACTTGCACCTCATTGTACTTATTCATTTTTGAAAAAGCTACCGTGCGAGCGAAACTAGTTGAATTTTGTAAATTTTTTAATCTAGTGGAATTAGTAAACAATGTTTTACGTTTCTTTAAATTTAAAATAAAGGTTGTTATTTTAATTAAACAGGCAAAAATATTTTATTTGATTTGGTTTGCTTATTAAATCGTTCCATCTATCTTTACAAAACTGCACATTACGGAAATAATCATTAGGCAAAAGTTCTTGAACATTCCCGACTTTAAAAGAATTGTATTTTCTATTTTTTGTGCTTTGAAGTAGCTGATTATTCCTGCAGTTCTTGTAAACTTCAGCAAGCTGCGTAAGCCTAGTTGTCGGATTCTCTTCAGTGGCCAAGCATACTTCCTTTTGAACTGTTGTACTAGTGTCCGGACAATCACAATTAGAAGATGCAGTGCTGTAAGTACTGACATTACTCTAATGAAGTTTAGAATCATACGAATATGTATTTACCTCTGTAGTATAAATCGACATTTCGAAGACATTTTGGAGACTTTCGATGAACCAACTTGCAAATTATTTTATGAAAATTAATATACGTCACCACTATCTGCTCTGATGTAAAACGAGAAAGGTTATGAGTAAAGACCGGATTTTATGCATTTTGCATATTATATATGCATTTTTTGCATATTTTGTGATTTTAAAGGAAAAAATGCATATTTTAAGAACTATTGCATATCTAAGAATGTTTTGGGATTTCTGTGTTCCTTTCTTACGTTTTATGGTCGTACGCCGCCGTATCGCCTGTGCTGTCGGGGTCTGAAGATAAGAGGGCAATAAATAGGCTAATTAATGAAGTAATAAATTAATAAAATAAACTATTATTCTTCTATTGAGATATTCCATTAGTGGGTGGGTATTTCTGACCAGATGTTTTAACTAGAATTTCTTTATCTACACCTTCTATAATTATTTATTTGCTCACATTTGTTACAGTTTGTCAGTATTATTGAGGTTGTCGTTTGTCATAGCCGCAGTTAGTATTGTAAACGCAAACAAAGTGAAAGTGAAAGCGGTGATTGAAAATACGATGTATTTCGTGGATTAAGCCTTACCCAGAACTTGCTTTGGACGGCGACCATGTTGTTTGCAAGTCTTGTTCAAAAATTGTTTCCTGCTCAAAGAATTTTTAAATGGACCAACACATTAAGACGCCGTCTCACATTGCTAAGGTTAGCAAGATGAAGTATGGTTCCATACAGTCAACGCTGAAGCAGTCATTTGAGATTTTTAAAAACGGAAACCATGACCAGTCAGAATTTAACGAAGATATATGTAAAGCGTTCTTGGCTGCTCATATTCCTTTAAACAAGTTAACCAACCCGCAAGTTAAGGCCCTTCTGCAAAAATATACAAAATGTCATGCTCCAGATGAATCAACATTAAGAAAAAATGTCGTTGGAAAGGTATTTGGTACCGTGCTAGATGAAATAAAGAAAGAAATTGGAGGTAACTATATGTATATTGTCGTCGACGAAACAACTGATTCATGTGGTCGTTGTATAGTTAATTTAATGATCGAAAAACTCACAGAAGAAGAACCTGGAATAGCTTACCTTATAACCATAAAATAAGTAGAAAAAACAAACAACCTCACAGTTACATGTTTTATTCAAGAAACCTTAACACATTTCTTTTTGCCGAATTCAGTTCCTACAGATAAAATTCTTGTCCTGTTGTCCGATGCTGCGCCGTATATGATAAAGGCAGGACAGAATTTAAAAATATTTTATGAAAACCTGATTCATGTAAGTTGCCTAGCTCACGGCTTAAATAGGGTTGCGGAAACTATTAGAGTTTCCTTTCCGTTGGTCAATGACCTAATAGCAAATATAAAAAAGATATTCATAAAGGCCCCATTAAGAGTACAATTTTACAAGGAAAATATTCCCGAAGTACCATTACCATTGTCGTGACCAGATGGGGCACCTGGATTCGTGCGACAATATTTTATGCAGATAATTTCCAAAAATTGAAATACTTAATTTCACAAATGTCTGGTGATGATTCACAGTGCATTTTAAAGTCTAAAGAAATATTTCAAAGTGCTAAAGTGGAACAATAGTTAATGTATATTAAGTGTAACTATGCATTTATAGCAGACAGTATTTTGCAACTAGAGGAATTGTGTACAAGTCTACCAGAGTCGATGGATATAATAATAATAATAATAATAATAATAATAATAAAAATAAAGGTCTTTTTATTATGAAAACATATATAACTACAAAGAATACAAGGCAATACAAACAGAAGCAAGGCGCAGTCTAGCCTAAGCGGCTACTCTACTGAACCCCGCAATGCTTGCTAAAATTAAATAATATATATATATAAATGCTGCTAAATGCACACATATAATATTATAGGCATAATATTATGAAAAGGAGAAAATATATTATTATACATAGTAGCTGAAAAAGAAGAAAATATACAGAAAAGAAAGGAAATATGTAACATTCAGATTCGATGGATATATAAAATATATGTAATACAATAATTATGAAGAGAAAAAAAACAAAATAAATAAAAAGTTAAACTAACGGAGTGATTCATTTTGAGAATTAAATAAATATTTTTTATATTGCGATTTAAATCTATCACTATTAAGAAAAGTCAATTCTTCAGGTAAGGAGTTATACAATTTTACCGCGTGATATGTAAATGACCTTTGAAACATGGCACTCTGATGGTGAGGCATCGTCATTCTGTTAGGGAACCTAATGTGGCGAGCATGGATATTATCACGAGATACCAATTTAATTTTCAGGGAAAGAGGCAGGCTAGGATTTTTTAGAATTTTAAACAAGAAATTTCCTAAATGCAAAGTTCTACGATTGTTCATTACTAACCAATTGAGATATTTGAATGTGTGAGAAATATGATCAAACTTTCGAAGTCCAAGAATCAGGCGTGAGCATGTATTCTGTACTTTTTGTATTCTATTTTTATCTGCCAAATCAAGGCATGGCCCATAAATGAAGTCACAGTAGTTAAAACTTGATAAAACGAGACTCTCACAGAGCAGTTTCCGCAATTTTAAATTAAGGATATGACGATTGTTATATAATATTCTTAAGGACAGATATGACCTTTGAATTAGTTTCTTTACATGCTCTCTAAACCTTAATTCACTATCCAGTATTATTCCCAAGTTCTTCGCCGTCTTAACCACGGGGAGCATAACACCATCAATAAGTATACTGATATTATCAGTTAAAAAATTAACGTTATTTTTATTCCCAAAAAGCATTAGGGATGACTTTGATGGATTTAACCTCAAATTGTGATCCAAAGAAAGCTTGTTTAACACATTCAAATCTTCGTTTAGCAAATTTGATGCGTTTATATAGTCTTGGCAGTCGAAATGAAGGAAAATTTGTGTGTCATCCGCATATGCCTGGACCTTACAGTGCTTTAGGGATTTTAGGATATCAGAAGTATAAATAATAAAGAGTAGAGGCCCTAAAATAGATCCTTGAGGCACACCAGACAAAATTTTAATTTGTTCCGAGTAATTGTTTTTATAGGCAATTCTTTGAAACCTGTTGTTAAAATATGATGCAATAAGATGTAAGGATGATTCTTCAAAGCCATAATATTTTAACTTTGCCAACATAAGTGAATGATTAAGGGTATCAAAGGCTTTTGAAAAATCTAGTAGAACTAACGCTGTGTTTAGTCTTTTATCAATTGCTGCCATTATATCATCTGTGATGTTAACAAGAGCGACAGAGGTGCTAAAGTCTTTTCTAAAGCCACATTGGCTATCTGGTATTATTTTGTTTGTAACACAGTATTGAAATAATTGACCATATAAAACTTTTTCAAAAATTTTAGAAAGTAGCGGTAATATACTTATGATTCGGAGATCGTTAAAGGTTATAGGATTATTAGATTTAGGCAATGGTTTGCCAACAGAAATTTTCCACTGATCTGGAAAATAGTTAGCCTCTAGACAACAATTGATGATATGTGTGACATACTGATCTACGTGCGGGCTACAGGATTTTAACATTTTCAAAGAGATTTCGTCTATACCAGCAGCATTAGAAGTGATTGAGTGAATTATTTTGTGAATATCTGCTATTTCAGTCATTCGAAAAGAAAAGGACAGGTCATTATTAAAAATGCTATTATTGTAAAAATTCTCCTTAGGGCCACAATATGAGGCAGTCTGCAAATACCTACCAAAGAATGTACTTATATCATTAGGATCAGAGAAATTATCAGGAATGTTGCAGGCCTTGCTTGAGCTTATATTTAAAGTCCTCAAGGAGTTCCAAGTTTTTCTAGAATTATTTTCTGCACAAACGGAATCAAGATACTGTCTCTTTTCCCTTCTAACCATAGAAACAGCAAAGTTTCTTAATCGCTTGTACTCTTCCCAGTCACGAGCAGCCCGAGTCCTCTTAAAGGTCTGTAATGCCCGATCCCTGTTCTTCATGAAAACCCTCAGGTTAGGTGTTAGCCACGGTGCTGTCGGTTTAGTAAGTCTAGAGACCTTATAGGGGGCATGCTTATCAAAAAGGGAAAATAGAAGGTTATTAAACATGTTAATTTTATTATCTATATTGGGCTCGTAAACAATATCATTCCATTGAAGTGCCTGAAGATCAATAAGAAATAGGTTAAAGTTAAAATTGTTGAAATTTCTATACCGAATAATCTTTGGTTCCGTGTGTGATTTTTCTATTTTTAAACTGCAATGGACAAGAAAATGATCGGAAACATCAGGCACCGCCACCGTTCCAAAATTATCCACCAGAGTGTCATCGGTGATGAAAATGGGATCGAGAAGGGTACTCGACGTTCTTGAGACTCTAGTGGGTTGGTCAATAATCTGAACAAAATTATAATTTTCAAAGAGAGAGGTAAGTGGATTGTCTGCCTTTAACAGGTTTATATTGAAATCCCCACACAAACGATTTCATCCACAGTTGGGTAAAGAGCAGAAAAAATATTGTCAAAATCGTTAATAACACTGGTAAAGTTAGTGTTTGGGGGCCGGTAGAAAACGCAAAATGCATAGTGTTTATTTTTTATTTTGATTTTAATAACTAAATACTCAAGAAAATCTGCAACAACAAACCCAAAATTCACTACCTCGAAAACTAAATTATTCTTCACATATATCGCTACCCCTCCACCCCTTCCCAATCTGTCCTTACGAATCATGCGATAGCCTGAAATAACAAAAGGTGTAACGTCATCACCATCAGATAGCCACGTCTCTGGAAGAAAGATCAGATCGAAGTCATAATCTCCAATAACTAACTTAAAGTCATAAAAACCTGTAAAAATAGAGCGAATGTTAAATTGAGCAATTTTAAATTTCAAGTTATTCATCCTAAATTAGTAACTAACTGCGCATATGCGCCGCATTAAACAATAGTAAATTATTCCTAGAAAAGGTGTATTGGCACATTTATTTATCCTAGTTTATCCCTATCAAATAATACAATCAACATAAATGAATAGAAATGAAAATAATTAAATAGGTATTAACCATCTCACCTTGCCAAATTGCTATACATTAAGGAAAAAAAATAGAATAATAATTTGTACTTTGCATTTCACAAAAAGAGATAGGCATTGAAAGAATTTTATTAAAGAAACAGCCTTTCGTCCTTAGCAACATAAACAGTTTTCAATAGAGACGTATTGTAAAATTACGTTGTAAATATACGTTTAATTTATATGAAATTACATAGCTAGTAGCAACTCTTTTGCTTAGTGACGGGGTCCAAATAATATATTTTTCCGGACATTGACCAGACACTATTATTTCAATATTTCCTCTTTGCCTCACTTAACAATTTGAATCTTGTGTTCGTTAAATCTTCGAAAATAGCAACGGGAGATTTTTTTAGTAGTTTCTTTGCCATAAAGATTTCATCTCTCTTAATACTGCTGACAAAATTAACAATAAGATGCTTTGCCGAGGTCTTAGAAGGCTTTCCATCATTTTTATTTGGCAGACGATATATATAGTTAAGGTCCTTGCTGCTACAATTAATATTCAGAGCCTGCTCAATAAATTGTGGTATAAGCTCAGCAAGATTTTCATCGACTGCTTCTTTAAACCCACAGATGCGTAAGGAATTTCTTTTAGCTTGCTGTTCCATCACATCTAGACGTATATTGAAGTTATCAATTTCCTTTCTATTCGCCATCACGGAATCGTTAATTTTATTCAAGGAGTCCCGAACATCGTTTAGCTTGGCCTCTATTCTATTGGTCTTTGCTGTCAGACTTTCTTCGAGCTGCTTAATAATATTACAACATATTTTCTGAACCATTTTCTCCATTGTATCTTCATCCAATCTGGTACCGCTACGGAGTGTCGACATGTTGCAAGTGCTCACTATTATCGTAGATAATTTTAGCGTGGATTTGATTGGTTAGAAATTTAATTTCCTCTAATTGCTAACCAAATTAATTTAACTATGCAATAACTTACTCAGTGTGTGCCCAATATGTAGGGAAAAAAGGCGGACCATACAAAGAATCTTACAATCAATAAATACACCAAAATTCTGTCAATTACATGCGGAGCAATGCAAATGCGTGCTATTCACACCGATACATTACAAATTCTATTTCTATAATAGAAACATGTGTACAAAACTGCAAACGAATATGAGGTGAGGTAGGAAAAACAGTAGTGGAAAAATTAGAAAATTTAATAGAAAAAAACACAGGTTTCAAGATTTTAAAGCAGGTCGTAAACATAATGTCAGGGAAAATTGTAAATAATTTAGCTATTGAACCTGCCTTAGTTCCGAAATTAAAATTTTACCCTATAACTTCAGTAGATGTAGAAAGATCGTTTTTTTTTTACCAACATGTCCTTAGTGATATACGCCACAACTTTTTAGTTTAACATTGAAGCACACATAATAACTGGTGCGTTTTACAATTTTTCAAATTAATATCAGTATAAGTTTGATATAAAAAACTGTATTAGGTGTTAACTAATTTAATAAATTATATTATAACTTGAATTTATCTTTATTTAATACTCAATACCCTACAGGCCCGTATCCAGAAATTCGTTTCGGGGGGGGTCCCAAGGACGAAAATCATTCAAAAATGTGGACTTATTTAAATTAATTCAGAGCAAAGCGAATCACACATTAAAACTTAAATCATTATGTGACGTTTAATGTATTATTATTTATAGTGCAATAAAAAGATGCAGTACAAGGTGTACAATAAACAAAAAATTTTCAAATTTCGGGATTTCGATTAATTAAATGAAAATTTAATTTAGAATATCACAATTTAGTTGTTTTATTACCGCATATTCACTGCATATTCATTGCATATTTACGTCCTTTTTGCATATATCCTGCATAAATTTTAAAAAATATGTGCATATTATGCGCATATTCTTAAGGTTTTTGGTTGCATATAATCCGGTCTTTAGTTATGAGGTACACAAAATGTATAATTTTCTCATTCGAAGAAAGATATTTCCCAGAGTTTTTTCGGGAGAACTTTCTCTACGCCTTATATCGTAACCTTGAGCTGTTTTAAGTTACAGATATTATATTCTTTCACTAGAACGGGCTCTAGAAAATGATTGAAAGTTTAACACGTTGGAATCCCATAACCTGGGATTAAAAAGATGTTAAGTTTAAAAATGAAATATTGTATGCGATATATACTCTGTATAAATCCATTACTTTTCCATGAATAATTGATCACAATCTGGTTTGCATACATAAATAAGACATTTTCCTTTTAAGGTAACACGACGCCAGCTACCAGTCGCACCAACTATATAATATCATATTGTGGTCTTTACTTGAACGTAAATACAACTATATCATAAATCTAAAACCGAACCGAAGGAACACATATAGGTCATGTTAGCTCCCAAATAAATCACGTTCTTGACACTTCAATGTAACTTATTTAAAGGGTCTTGTGCCAAGGGACGATTTTCTAAAGGTACCGAAAATTTAAACTGATGTAATAAAATCAAGCGAGAAACCACTCGGCTAGATAGATTGGAGTTTAAAATTCAATGCCCATAAATTTTGTTACTTTGCGAAAAAAATCAGGGATACATTGATTTCGATTTGAATTAATGTTAATGTCAAAGTGATTGACACGTGAAGTTGCAATGCTCATTATGCTATTGAAATTGAAGTAATCAAATCCAATTTTTAATTTCAATTTTTTAATAAGATAGAGGCAGAAAGAAATATATAAATTATATAATGTTAAATAAAATTAAGTGATCTACAGAGGCGCCCCAATATTTGGCATATATTTAATGATTAGGACACGAAACATCGGTACTTTTTTAAACTACAAAAAAATATATAACTATTAGTAATTATAATTCTAGTGACTTTAATTCAGACTTATTGGATTGTAAAGCAAATACAACAATAAATAACTTTAAACTTATTAATTCAATTGCAGAAGTAGATGCAACTAGGGTGACAAATAATTCTAAGACTATTATTGACCATGCACTAATAGATAAAAGATTTGGTGGCTGTAGTTCCGTTGGTGTAGAAGATACTTCCCTCTCAGATCATAGACTCTTAGAAATTTTTTTTAAAGAAAATATTAAAACCTACAAAACAAAAATAAGTTATGAAATAAAACTATTAGATTACAATAAATGTCAATATAATTTCAGACAAAACATTATGCATACAAATATCGATTCATTGCCAGACCTAATAGGAATAATTGGGACAAGTAAAAAGAACTGCCCGCATACCAAAAAAATCAAAATCCAAACAGGCACCAATATAAAAAAAAAAACAATGAAATTTTATAAATAGTTTTCTCAAAGAAAAAAAAGCTAAAACACTTATTGATAGGCTACAAGTAGAGAACCAAGGTGAGGTAGACAACATAAATTACATTATAGGGAAAGGAACGAAAGTCAAAAAGTCTTTCGCCACTAATTTAATAAAAGAGCAATCAAAGGCTTAAAGCCTATGATGATGAGATTATGATAATAAATGACATTGTAAATAGTCTGAACACTCATTTTGTGGGGTTAGGGAAAATTATTGTTAAAAACTTAATAATGAAATAGAAATAATGGGTCACAACCCCAAGTTAACATATGAAACCTGTGATAAAGCAATGTAAGACGAACCAACTAATGAACATGAAATTAACGGAATAATATCTGATCTGAAGCGAAACTCAGCTCCAGGGCATGACGGGATGACAGACATAATCAACCTTAAACCTGATCTTATAGAAATGCTAACTAAATTAGTCAATAGAATTTTAAAAGTCGGGTCACTTCCCAAAGTAATAAAAATAAGTAAAATAACCCCAATATTTAAAGCGGGAAACAGGAACTGTATGAATAACTGTAGACCAATATCGGTGGTATGCGTCTTTTCAAAAATAGTTGAAAAAAAATTAAAATTAGAATCAGATCCTTTATCAATAAATATGTCTTGATTGATCAGTATCAGTATGGTTTCGGTTAAAATGATAGTACGCTTAGCGCAACAATGAACTTGGTAAATTACGTATCCGAAGCACTTGATAATGGGTAACAGTAACAGTATTCGCAGACCTAAGAAAAGCAATATTTAATGTCGTCAGTATAGAAATATTGTTAAAAGAGCTTTACGACCCACCCCTCTCTCATAGTTGGTCGTTGAAATTTTTGAAGAGAACTCTATACTTTTTAGTAATAATGTCTATATTTATTTGTAACAAACAGAAAGTACTTTAGGTTTTAGGTTAGGTTATTTATTGCAATGTAATTAAGTGTTTCTACTACAGACGTCGCGTTTTTGTCGCCATTTTGCAGAAATTGTAATTCATGTAAAAGTTCTGTTCCGTCCATATCTTTCTCGTTTCGATCATTGTCAGTTAAGGTTTCTTCCAGTTTTTTACAAAAATTAAATTTATCTTGGTTAGAATATTTGCCGAAATCCTCAACATTCCACAAAAAATGAAAAACATTAGAATGACACGATAATAGTCTTTCATACTTTCATGTACGGATCAAAAAGTACTGTCTAGCTTTCCGAAAAAGCAATTTACTTTAAATTTCATTTCTTGATTTTCAATCGGCTGATCGTCACCTTCGTAAGGAAATTGTTTTTTAATCTTTCGTGGCGGATATATAAATTTTGCGTCAACTTCTAAGCAAGAAGCTAGTTCTCTGGCACCTACTAATAAGTCACTGAAGCTTTGTCAGATCGATATTGTTTTACAAGTCCATTGAGGTTATTTAAACTTTCGCAAGCCTGGGAAATACTAAATGTTTTTGATTGCAGAATCTTAGTAACAACATTCCCTTTACTTAGAATCTTGTACCACAAGACTACCATATACACAAACTCATAATCTTTAATTTTTTTACCTAGGGAGGTAGCTAGATGTTTTGTAGTATTGTCAAAATTATTTCCGGATAAAATTTCATAAAGAGCATCGTAAATTTCGCCCAACTCAAATCTTAGAGGGGTTATTACATCAATTCTACTAGACCATCTAGTATTTGACAAAGGCTTTAATGTCAGATTTGAAATGTTGCTTTTCAAAACAGACCACCGATTGGTTGAGGCAAAAAAAAAATTATATATTTCTTGAACAGTTCAAAAAAATTATACTAGAAGTATTGCATTTCATAGATCGTGGTTACAACAAGGTACAAACATTGCTCGTGGATTAATGTCTAAAATTCTTTTTTGTACACCTTTATGTTTATCCTTCATATTTGAACCATTATCATAACCTTGGCCGCGCGAATGTCTAAACTATAATTTTCCAAAGTTTTTTGTAAAAAGTTGGTTAAACCTTCACCTGTTGTATCACTTATAGGACGAAATGTTAAAAAACGTTCTTCAACACTGAATATATTGTTTTTTAAATTAACGTATCTTAAGAAAACAGAAATTTGCTTCAGTCGGCTCACATCAGGAGTACAATCAAGTAATGTAGAAAAATACTTTGCTTCTTTAACTTGGCTCGTAAGAACAAAACATTGATAACATTCTTTCTTTTTTGCAAGACAAGACTAGATTTGCTTTACAAATCATCGACTCAAAGTGTTGAAAATGTTAACTATTTATACCTACCCAGATTTTTTACCAGAGGTACCACTTAACTTTAGCTGAGGTCCGAATATATTTGGTTACTAACGATGTAACAGATATATATTAAAAACTAAAAATTCATATTCCTACCTGTAATGAATAAGGTGTAGCCTTAGTGTTAGGAAGCAGGTCTGAACTGATATTGAGCAGCTGACCAGCAGCGTTGTACAATTTCAGAATATCACTGGGACTAGCGTCAGCAGCAGCTCGAAATATATCTGAAACAAACGAAATTGTTAAATTATTGCTATTTTTATAAATACCAGGCGTCACACTTCAAGTGTACTGTACTAGAATACTGGAACTAAAGTGACATCATCGTATGGTTAGTTTGGTTAAACTTCTACTCTTATTATTTATTGTGAAAATCTTAAAAATGACTATTGGAAGTTGTTGGTTTATTGACTATAATTTTGAATTTAAATATTTAATTGAATCGGGATGATTTTATTGAGACTGGTAATTTTAGTGAGATTTTAGAAATTCAATTTGATTAGAAATTTACTGCTTTAATTTAATTTTGCACATATACTTGTCCAGTTCAAAGAAAGATTAGCCAATTACCCTTCAGCGCACTGTGAACCTTTATCATCCAATGCGGATTTCTTGATGCCCAATAACGACAATTTTGTCTGTTCACATTATCATTCAAACAGAACGTACCTTCATCGGAAGAAATAATATTTTTTACTAGATTGCACATATTTTGCATGCGTTCACAAAACTCATTTCGTCTATCGGAATCATCTTCAAATAACTCATGCACTGGAATAACTTTTTATGAAGGTATTTGTGCTTTTCAACTATTCTGTGAACATTGCATGTGTGCTTTTCAACTATTCTGTGAACAACACATTTCCGCCTGCGTAAATTGGCCCTAATGTGCGATAGAGGAGTAGATGGATTTTCTTCCAAGAAAAGCAAAAGATCAAGTTGTTCATTTTTATCTCGAGCAAGACGACCAGATTCAGGCAAGGTCGTAGCTTATTTTTCGGCCATCCCTGTATACATGAATTTACCATCAAAAAAACCACATTAAGAAATAAAAATCAACGGATCCGAGCGTTTTTCCAAAAAAAACACAGCTGAATTTTAAATGAATCTAGACTTTACTTATAACTATTGTTAGGCTGTGTAAGTATTAAAATTTAGGGTGCCAGGTAAGTACCTCTTAATTTCTGGGGAGCATACAGAGGACGACAAAAAACCCCAATTTTTCACAGAAAAAAATTTCTAAAGTGTCCCTTAACGGAGCCCCAAAGAGGTTCCCCAGCGATTTACTTTTTTGGCTCCAACTTTTGGACCGTCTTGTATAATTTAATGAGATTTTAATGTTTTATAGAGGCCATAATAGTTATTTATGTATTAAGGGCATTATGAAGATGTTTATGCCTCCGAGGGCAACAATATTACAAAGCCGAGGGCTTTGGTACATACAATATTTTATGTCCTACTTCTGCTAATTCCAAGTTAAATTAAAAGAAAATTCAAAATAACGAAATGTTTTTTACCTATATAGTTGCTAAATAAACAAAGGTAATAAGTGTTCATTGTTGTGCTGTTTCAAAGTCAAAACTGAAATTCATATAATAGATATTTACGTTATAAGTCCGGTAAATCAACTTTTACAGTATGAGTGAAATGTTTCGAGACGAGGCGACGAAGGAGCCGAGTCTGGAATTCTGAAACGAATACTGTAAAGGATTTGCCGGACGAATGACGTACAATATTTTATTTCATACTGTTCTGTTGAAAATTATAATTATGTTTTGAAATTATAATGAAGTTTTATTCTGCGTCGTATATTTATTTGAAAAGTGCTTATATTTACTGGTGGAAACATTGTATGTTTGACATTGATTAAACTAAAACTTAGAAATTTCAGTCCGGTAAAGAAATTTTACAGGACTAGTCCGGTAAAAAAATTTTACCGGACTTATTGCTGTAAAACCTTATTTTCTGGACTAAATTCAAATATGTAAAGGTGTGTTTTACAATACAGTATGAAATAAAATAATGGATTTTCCGTTGATTCTGGATAGAATTGCTGTAAATGCTGCCAAAGCTTTGGATATTCTTGTCCCAAAGAAGTCTAAAGACGCCTATGATAAGGAATATCAAAGGTTTGGGGATTGCATGAAAAATAATGATGTAAAAATTAACAACGAGACGGTGCTACTCGGATATTTCCAGGAATTGGTATGTTTAAATTGCTGCAAATTATATTAAAATACTAATTATGTATATCGATTATAGTCTGGAACATTCACTCCTAATTCCCTATGAACAAGATATTCAATGTTTAAGAAGACATTAATAGTTAATGAAAATATAGACATTGCAAAATATTGCAAGTTAAATTATTAAATTAGTTTTTACTGGGTCTTTTCATAACTGTTCATTTAATATAAACGATAAATAAGTTTATTCGTTAATAAAAAGTTGTTACTTTGATTTTTCCTATTTATTTCTCTTAATGCCCGAGGGCATTAGAAACTTCCTTAATGCCCTAGGGTATTATATACTATTTAAAGTGTCTGGTAACTATGGTATTATGAACCAATAATATTCGAGTAGGACATAAAGAGTCATTAAATCATACTACAGTAGATGTTTTACATTGTCAAGGAAGTCAGAAAATTTTGACTGATGTCATTTGACAGAGTTGAAAACAGATTTTTTAAATACTCAGGCCATTCTTCTTCAAAAAGGTACTCTTAATTTATTTCGATAAAACTGGCGGTTTTCGAGATAAATTGGTTTTTATGCGAAACACTCAAAAGCTACTAATGCTAATATCCAAACATTAACACTGGTCAAAAAATCTGGATCAACGAATGTGGTGACTTCCCTGATGATGTAAAACATCTACTGTAGTTTGGTTTAATGACTCTTTATGACCTCCTTAAAATATTAAAATTTCATTAAATTATACAAGTCGGCTCAAGAGTTAAAGCCAAAAAGGTAAATCGCTGGGTACCCCTTTGGGGCTCTGTATCTCCGTTAATGGGCACTTTATAATTTTTTTTTATAACAAATTGGGGTTATTTTGACCCCCTGTGTATGCTCCTTAGAAATTAAGAGGTACTTACCGGAAGAACCTTTTCCTAAACAATTTTCCTGATTTAAATAATAATCTTAGAATGCCAATTTAAAACAGTTTATAAAGCAAGACTCCCAATTGTCTTACGTTTTATGGATATCATCAAAGAGGAAGATTTTATAATAACGAGTTTAATAAAACAGCTTTTGATTGCTACAATTAAAACACACGTCGAGACGAGCAGTAATTATAAAAATAATTAAATTGCACTTTATTCCACTTTAAATTAATTAAATAAAGCGAGTAATCTAACAACACGGCCATCAAATAGGCATATTCGCAAAGTAAATTAGTAGTTAGAAGTTATGTTTAGACAGCATCTTTAGTGTAAGTGATTTATATGTAATACATTGTCGCGTTAAGTTTTAAGCCTGTTTTAAAGTGTTAATAATAAAACAGTTAATATATTCATTGTTCAGATGCTTGCAAATATCAGGTGTCAAAAAGTCTGTTATTTTGAAATTATTCTATCAAACTTGGGTAATATTTTTTACGTAAATTTACACTCTCCCTGACACAAAATTCTGCCATCTCACTCTACTTTAACTTTAAAGGTGTTAGATTACACTGGGCGACAAAAAGTTTTTTTATTGTAACATAAACTGAACAGCATATTGTAGTAGAATTTAAATATAAAAATGGCCAAAAAAGTTGTAACACATAAGACTGTCTTGTTACATTAAACAAAACACAATATTGTGTTATTCTTTATATCAGATCTTCCCTGGGGTGAACTAGCGTCTGATATACAAGCCTCTTTAAATATTCCAATAAAAAGATATTCAATGGAGCCATGTCGGGCGACCTCGGTGGCCTCGACCTATCCATCGATTATCAAAAGTATTTGATAAGTACTGTCGAACCAAATTGCTAAAATGGGACCGTGCACCATCCTGCATATACCACATCTAATTTCTAATTTCTAAGGGCACATTTCCTAATAAACCGTTTAAGCTTTGTGGCGAGAATTGCAAATACATGGCACCATTTAATCTGCCTAAAATAAAGAACGGTGCAACGAGATGATTCGCTGTAAACGTCGATTTGGAACTGTATCAGATAAATTCTTCTCGCCTCCACATAAGTACCAAGTGCTTGTGCATAGATTAGATGCATTTCATCATATTCCCTATAGGAATAATCCTCCGATACTAAACTTTTATTTATTTATAGAAATAAAGGTCTGTCTTTACCACCAAAATACGTTTATTTACCCCTCTAGGGTGGAAGTTAAGGGTTAGGGAAAATACATGAGAGTAAATGTTAAATTAAATTTCTTAATGTAGACGTTGTACTAGTTTCGACTTTAGTGAAAGTCATCATCAGCAACTCAGTAATAAGAAATTTCTTTTTAGACTATGATCAAGACAAGTGGGTAAGAAAGTGGTTCAACAATATAAAATCTTAACCTGTCATTAGCCAATGGATTCGACAGCAGTTTATCATGCTACTTCATACAATAGGGGAAATATTTTTGGAAATATTTTTGGAGTAATTGGTATTAAATCCGAAAGTCATACTAGACTATTAACAGTTGTGCAGTACAATATTAATGTCAAAGACACTAAGTGAAATATATTACTGATACACGTGCTACTCAGATATTATAGGATTAATCAATCAATTTTATGAAACTCCAATTAAGTTATGTGGAGACATAATTTGGTGGTTTTTAGAAAAAGTCAATGGAAATAAAATAAATTATTATTCTCAAAAAAACTTAAAACGTACTGGAGTTATGACGTGAAATTTGGAATTTGTCACATTGTCAACATTCCATTTTAAATTACAACTTCCGTGAAAAAAGGAATAAAAATTACGAAATTAAAATTAAAAAAATTAAAAAATTAAGAATTAGCAGGTACCAATAGAGGCAATTTTCTTTTCTTTTTCTTTGGTGATGACTTCATTAAATCAATTATGTTAAACATCAGGGAACAACGCGTGCTAGTCAAAGCAATTGTCGTTGTGACTCTGAAAAATTCTATATCTTTTTCCAAAATTTAGACAAAGCCATGTAATTCTTACCTGGTTTACTAAACTTTCTCATTGATATATACAATTAGCAAAAAAGTTTCAGACTTGCAGTTTTCACCGTTAACTTTGGCGTTTCATCCTCTTGGTACCGGTATAATAATATAGCTACCATTATATTTAGGTTTTTCGATAAAAACGATAAATTTCTAAAATCTTTAGAAAGCGCCATCCATCGACTATATTAAAAAATCATTTATTATAGCACGCGTTGTTCCCTGATGTTTAACATAATTGATTTAATGAAGTCATCACCAAAGAAAAAGAAAAGAAAATTGCCTCTATTGGTACCTGCTAATTCTTAATTTTTTAATTTTTTTAATTTTAATTTCGTAATTTTTATTCCTTTTTTCACGGAAGTTGTAATTTAAAATGGAATGTTGACAATGTGACAAATTCCAAATTTCACGTCATAACTCCAGTACGTTTTAAGTTTTTTTGAGAATAATAATTTATTTTATTTCCATTGACTTTTTCTAAAAACCACCAAATTATGTCTCCACATAACTTAATTGGAGTTTCATAAAATTGATTGATTAATCCTATAATATCTGAGTAGCACGTGTATCAGTAATATATTTCACTTAGTGTCTTTGACATTAATATTGTACTGCACAACTGTTAATAGTCTAGTATGACTTTCGGATTTAATACCAATTACTCCAAAAATATTTCCAAAAATATTTCCCCTATTGTATGAAGTAGCATGATAAACTGCTGTCGAATCCATTGGCTAATGACAGGTTAAGATTTTATATTGTTGAACCACTTTCTTACCCACTTGTCTTGATCATAGTCTAAAAAGAAATTTCTTATTACTGAGTTGCTGATGATGACTTTCACTAAAGTCGAAACTAGTACAACGTCTACATTAAGAAATTTAATTTAACATTTACTCTCATGTATTTTCCCTAACCCTTAACTTCCACCCTAGAGGGGTAAATAAACGTATTTTGGTGGTAAAGACAGACCTTTATTTCTATTCATAAACTCGCCACAGAAAATGGACTACTTCTTGAATCTTTTATTTATTTATTTATTTATTCATTTCACAGCACTTACAGAATTATTGCAAATAGCACTAGGTAAAAAACAAAGAAATGATTACAGAGAGCTTATACATTTTCTACAAACATATTTATATAAATGACAATACTTACTTACAAATAGAAATAATGAAGTAACAACAATAACGTTCCCAACTGTATAGCGCTAATGGTACGGCGGATATACATGATATGTTCCGTGAGTTAATGCAGAAGGAGCCGTTTTAAGTTAGTTTTGAACTTGGATATAGACCATTAATAATGAAACTCATTGGGAACATGGGTATTTAAGTGACTCATGATTCGATTGGAAGGACTGTTATGTCCGATGTCAGTTCTATACCTATGGGTTGAGAAAGGTATTGCTAGACGGGTGTTACGTGATGGTACTCGGAAGTTGATCGATCTCAATAGGTCTGGACAATCAATCTCGTTGCTGATGATTTTATGACCAAACAATATAGTTAAGAAGATCCGTCGCGTCTCCAAGCTATCTAAGCCAAGCATGCTAAGGCGTTGGGAGTAGGACAGACTTGTTCGATCAATACGAAGCTTCCGGAACAAGAAGCTAGCGAACTTGCACTGCACTCGTTCAATTCTTGCAGAGTGGGTTTTATAGAAAGGGGACCATACAATGCAGCAATATTCAAGGTGACTACGGACTAATGAATAATATATTATCATCAAAACATTAATGTTGGTAAAGTTAAAGCAAGTTCTTATAATGAAGCCTGCCATCGTAAATGATTTGGAGATTATGTTGTTTATGTGTTCCCTGAATCTGAGTTCGGTGTCAAAGATGACTCCTAAATCATTGATTAAAGCAACTCGGGAAATACTTTCATTGGACAGTGAGTAATTGAACAAGATTGGCTTTTTTTTGCGAGTGAATGATATAACTTTGCATTTGGATTGATTAATTTTCATGTTATTTAAGGTGCACCAGTCAGCGATTTTGTTGATGTCCCACTGTAGTATAAGACAGTCGCTATCATTACCGATCACCTAATATATTTTTAAGTCATCAGCATAAAACAGAAAGTGAGCGTTATCAAACACGGTACTGAGATCATTTATAAAAATAAGGAACATGATAGGACCTAAGTGTGAACCCTGAGGTACACCCGATGTTACTGTTATTCTATCCGACAGCTGGCCATTAACACTAACAAATTGAGATCTTTCGGCCAGATAGCTTGAGAACCATCTGAAAAGGGAACCAGATATTCCATATGAGGTCAGCTTAGCGATAAGAACATGATGGTCTACCCTATCAAAAGCTTTAGAGAAATCGAAATAGAGAGAGTCAACTTGAGCCCCAGAGTCCATTGCTGCCGCAAGGTAGTTTGTGTAAAGGCATAGAGGTTTGAGTTGAGCGCTTAGGCATAAATCCATGCTGATGTTCAGATATAATGTTTTTGAAAGCCGGCATCAGAAAATCAACCACTATTGATTCCAGTGTCTTTGCAAGGCAGTCTATTCCGGATATGGAGCGATAGTTTTCTACATCGTCCCTATCACCGCTTTTCCAAATTGCTGTTACGTAGGAAAGCTTCCAGATATTAGGAAACTCGCCCGTGCTTAAAGAGAGTTGGAAGATGTAACTAAGCGGCATGGTCAGTGTAGAACTACAGTTTAGGAGAAAGGTGGGGGGGATCTCGTCGGGCCCTGGGCCCTTCTTCTCGTCTAGCTGGATTAATTTATCAAATACAATGAAACTAGTAACACTGATATTAGTTAAATTTAAATTCATATAGGCATTGGGCAGGGAATATGAACAGCTTGCCGCCTGATCAAAGTCAACGAACACCGACCGGAAAAATTCAGCTACACTCATCAGCAAAAAAAACCGGACAAGGAAAATTTATTACCAACTTTGATATTAAATAACTTTTCTGATTTTAAAATATCTTTAATGAAATTTTGGGAAGATGGTAGCCACATGTCTTAAGATTATTACCCGCTTTTCGATTTAAGAAAAATGTTGACATGTGTGATATTATACCGAGGGCAACAAATGATACTTTTTTTGCCTTACGTTCTTAACACCCTGTGGAAAAAGTAGGCGGTGCGATGATATTGCAGTGCATTTCATATGGAAGTCGCATGTTTTCTTAACGTTTTGTTTTTTGATTCGTCCCAATAACTCTTCTTTTTAAAAAGATATAATCTTTTTAAAAAATCATTTTAAATTTTCCAATGTTAATGAAAAACCAAAAAATTAACGTGATAAGTTGCCTAGCAACTAGCGTTTTATTTCATTGTCAGTGTCAAGCTTGAAATATTGTCGAAACATGCGCACAGAAGATGTTGTCCGTGCTGTGGCACTAAACGACGATGGCCGAAACATACGATATATCGCTAACGTCTTGGGTGAGGCTAAGAGTACCGTACACGATGCAATCAGCCGCTTTCGACAAACTGGGGAGTATTCTAGGCGTCAAGGATCAGGAAGAAAACGTAAGACAAATATGCATGATGATCGTTTCATGGCGTTAACGGCACTACGCGATCGCGGTTTACCATCTTCAGCCATTAGTCGTCAATTAAGAAATATTCGTGGCACTTATATTTCCTCAGATACCATCCGCCGTAGACTGGGTGAACAAGCATTGAACTCAAGGAGACCAGCTGCATGTCCAGCTCTTTCCCCAGCCCACCGTACTGCCCGTTTGCATTTCGCTCGCGAACATATTAATTGGACAGTCGAACAATGGGGCCGAGTACTGTTTACAGATGAATCCCGTTTTTCCTTACGTTCACCAGACGGACGCGAGCGTGTATGGAGAAGACAAGGGGAACGATTTGCGCAATGCTGCATCTCTCCACGAGTACCATATGGAGGTGGAAGTATAATGGTATGGGCTGGAGTATCATCTAACGAACGTACCGAGCTCGTTCTAATCCTAAATGGTGCTATGACTGCTGACCGCTATATTAATGAGTGTTTAGCAGAACATGTCGTTCCATTTGCTCACTATATTGGAGCCAACTTTTGTCTAATGCATGACAATGCAACACCACATGTGGCACGGGTGGTAAACGAATATCTGAACGAAGTTAACATTCAGCGGTTTCAGTGGCCAGCCCGTAGCCCGGATCTTAATCCCATTGAGCATGTTTGGGATATATTGGGGAGACGAATTCGAAAACGGGAACCAGCTCCCGAAACCATCCCTAGCTTGCAAATTGCTCTTTTGGAAGAATGGAACAATATTTCTCAAGAAAAAATTGCTAACTGTGTTCAAAGTTTACCACGCCGTATGAGAGATGTAATTCGAGCTCGTGGGGGCAATACACGCTATTAATTTCTGTTACTTATTTTGTTAAATTTTGTTTGTGTATTTATTAAAAAAATTATATTTTATTTTCAAGTATTTTTTAAAAAGATTATATCTTTTTAAAAAGAAGAGTTATTGGGACGAATCAAAAAACAAAACGTTAAGAAAACATGCGACTTCCATATGAAATGCACTGCAATATCATCGCACCGCCTACTTTTTCCACAGGGTGTTAAGAACGTAAGGCAAAAAAAGTATCATTTGTTGCCCTCGGTATAATATCACACATGTCAACATTTTTCTTAAATCGAAAAGCGGGTAATAATCTTTAGACATGTGGCTACCATCTTCCGAAAATTTCATTAAACATATTTTAAAATCAGAAAAGTTATTTAATATCAAAGTTGGTAATAATTTTCCTTGTCCGGTTTTTTTTGCTGATGAGTGTATTAGGTCAGCAACATCTTTTGGATCTCTGGATTTTTTATCACGGAATCGCATTGTGGAGGGGTATTGACTTGTTTTACGTTGTGATTTGATGTAAGACCAGAAGGTATTAATATTTCTTGAAATGTTACTTTGAGTATTTTGAATAAAAATGTCATAATCTTTATGTATAGAGTCCTTGGACCGAGTCCTAAGCAATTTATATTTATTTTCATCGTGGATTGAACGTGATTTTCTGAATGATCTATAGGCCTTATTCTTTTCATTAATTAGAGATATTGTTTCTTTCGTGAAATATCGCGGGAATTTTAATGTTGAAAATCTTTTCAGGGGTACATATAGATCGATAGCAATAAACAATATTATATAGAATTTTTCGACAGCATCATTTACAGAGGAAGAGGTCAGAAAATTCCAATCTAGATTTTCAAAATAATTATTGATTAGATCGTAGTCGGCTTTCTCGAAATTATAGCTGGTGTGATGCTCATCCGCCGTACCAGCTGTTACGTTGTTATAAGATATGTCTATCAGCAAAGGAGGATGGTGAGTATCAATATTACATAAAGGCATTTGACTATTTGTTACATTGAGATCAGGACAGTTTGAAAATATTAAGTCTAGCATAACCTTATTGTCATTTTCGACGGTGTTACATTGCGACAAATCATAGAAACACATGCAATCGTATAAAATCCGTTCTTTTTCATTGCTAGGCACGAAAACAATATTAAGGTCCGGCACATTTCCAAATGCATCGAAGTTAAGTTCGTGAGTGTTAGCATATACCACGAGGACTTGCTGTTGTCGATTGATGTATTTGATTTTGTGAAGTTGGGCAAATTGAAGTCTCCTAACAATAATACTTTTGTTGTAAGGAAGTGATCTAGTATGTGACTTACCGAAAGTACGTAGTTTTCATAAACAGTCACTGTGCTCAATCAATCAGACAATGTAGAAAAGTGTTGTCAATAACACATTGTGTTGGTTGATCCCTACCAATAATACGCAACTATTTTCAATTTTTTTTAGAATCCTTAATATCTCCGTGACAAATGTCAAAACTGCGAGTGAGCGCAACCTCGCCGAAGTCAACCATCTTAAAAGAAAAAACGTCACCTAGTTTTTCGTAGCCTATAAAATTATTTTCTGTAAAATTGCGCTCAATTATTTATTTAGGATCTAAAAATTCATCGATAACATAAATTTGGATATTTGTGAGAAGGCAACCATCTATTGAAACATTCACAATTCCGTACCGATCGCCCGGTAAACCCAGACAAAATAACGATATTATCCAAATTCATTATTTTAAGACCTAATTCTGTGGCAAAATTCTTTTGAATAACGCTGCCTAAATCTACGAAGGCGTCAACTCAAATGTCGTTAAGTTTAATTGATTTATAAAATTTTTTGATAATTTTCCTTTTATCATTTTAGCATATTTTACCTTTGTACAATCTCTTTCGTTTTTATTACTAATTTTTTTTCGACAAGCCGATTCAATGTGACCTAATGTTTTTAAACAACGAACTTTCAATATTGTATGACTGGCTATGTCAAAATAAATTGAAGTTAAATGCTTCGAAAACAAAGTGCATGGCTTTGGGATCGAAAGCAAATTGCAAAAAATACTCCGAACTGGGCCTCAATCTTAAAATAAATAACAATATAATAAATTTTGTACATGAAATAAAATATCTGGGGGTCTTTTTGGATCCTCAGCTAACATTTTCGAATCATGTAGATTATCTCTGTAAAAAATTAGGTAAGAAAATTGGTTTTTTTTATCGGATTTCTGATTGTTTATCTCAATGGACCAAAACACTAGTTTATAGCACAATTATCAAACCACACTTCAATTATTGTTCTTCCTTGTTAATATCATGTACAAAAGAAAATATAGATAGATTACAACTACAGCAGAATAGGGCAATGCGTATAATACTGAACTGTAATAGGTACACGCCAATAAAGACCATGTTACACACCTTAAATTGGTTGTCAGTGGAACAGGGCATTGAAAGGGACAACCTTGTTTTAATATATAAGATAGAACATGGTCAACTGCCAAGGTACCTACATGATTTTCTTCAAAAGAGACTTAATTTTCATGACTATAATATTCGTTCTAGGCAGAACTATAACATCCAGTCAGTTAAGACAGCTACATTGCAAAAATCTTTGTTTTATGAGGGGGTTCGCCTGTTTAATGCCTTGCCTGAGGTGGTAAAATGTGCATCGAGCCTGCATTATTTTAGTAGGGATGTACATAAATATTTAATGGATAATTAGTAGTTAGTAAATTTTTCTTTTCCTTTTTTTGTATTTTTCCCTTTAGGTTATTCTCATTGTAATTATATTAACAAATATATTCGAAATACTGTAACTAACTGTAATATGGTGGAATTTGTATATTTTTTGTATTCATTACTAGCCAAGTGCTAAATAAAGAATATTTATTTATTTATTTATGTTTTACAATAGTTGCATGCTTTACGCCTATGAGGACACCGCAATTGCAAATGATTGTAGATTTTACTTCTTTTTTGGCTTTAAAATTATGTTTAAATTTGTGTGATGAGATGTAAGAGTTTTGTCTAATTCAATACGATTACTAAGTCTGCTTGGTTCTGGCCGTGGGGAAAATTCATGGAAAAAATGTTTACTTCTTAAATATGATTCTAAATCATTAATATTGTTAACTTTGATCTATTGATCTCCTATGACCCCCAAAATTAGAGAAATCTTATCGTCCTCCGAAATATTCAATCTTAAACAAGAAATTCATAAAGAGACTGTCCATTTATCGGTTTATGATTCATTAAATCTTGAAAACAACGAAAAAATATCGCGACTACTTTGAAAAGTTTCAACCAATTTATTGCACCAGTCTTTCCATGAATATTGATCCCAACTTACATCGTTTGAAATTACACTTTGGTACCAAATTAGTGCCGTACCTTTTAATTTAGTTGTGGCTTGAAAAACAATATTATTATCTGTCTATCCATAAATATTGGAATTGAGTTCAATGATTTCCAGCCAACGTAAAACATCGTCTTCAAGTGGGTTAAAATCTGTATTATGGCGGATATTAACTGATATGGACCCACAGGGCGAGAACTTATAGGATATGTGTGACTTACCCCCGCTACATTACTATTTTCTGACTTCTGAACGTTTTTGTATCCTGTCATTGGACTCGCTTTTGTTCTTTGCTTTTTGGCGACGACGGCTTGTGTCGGTGGAAGGCGAGCTAGTGGACGTAGAAGGATGCTTCCTTTTGCGTCGTGGCATTATTTTACTAGTGTTATAACTACTCACACACATCACACACAAAAAAAAAGGATCCCACTTCTGATGTTAGGGACCAACCAATAATACGCAACTATTTCCAATTAACAGTAGATTTATATTAATTACACTAATATACAATAAATATCAACTTGTCTTTACGAGAAGTTTTACACAACAACTTCTTATTGTCTATATTTGCCAAAATACGTTTCACCTCCCAAAACGATTTGCCTCCTTTTTTGTTACGCTGACTCAGGTGTTGTGACCATGATCGGTGGCAGCGGTGCACAGTGGTTCGACTTTGCGGTTTAGCGGGTGGAATTACAATTGTTAACGAAATGTGGATGTTTATTTAATAATAATAATAATAATACATTATAAAAATACACAACAATTACTACATATCAACTAAGAAAAAAGAAAACACCTAGGTATTGAAATACCCCTATGTGTTTCATAGTAACTAATAAACGAAATATAATATAGAGACAAAACATAATATAGAGATCAATAAGGCCTATAGTGTACTAACAATTAAAATAACAATATTGAATATATCGCCAGTTGTTTTAGGCTGGAATACCTGATACAATAAAATAGGTGTGTTCAACTATACTAAAACAGTTTACTGTACACATTCTTGTAATTAGAGAAAATATACTGAGAACATTTTTTATTAAATTGCCTATGTGCTTTTATTTTACGAATGTTTACAGGCAAGAAGCTGCAAATTTTGGGACCCAAGTATACTATTGATTTCAAACTTAATGTTGTTTTGTTTCTCGGCAGAGATAAGTTTCTTTTGAGTCTGCGTCTAGTATTTAAGTTATGGGTTATAGACAGGTTATTGATCTTTAACATAAATTTACTAACAGTTTAATATAAAACGACTATTGTTTGTTCGGTTGTTTTATTGTAGTATTCTGATTTATTATTTCAATAACGTGTTAAAATTATTTTCTTCGAAAACGGTTACTTTTATAGAAACAAATTATGTAGACTACCTTTTTTTTAAAGAGGAATTACCAGAGTATATAAGAAATCAGTTTTCAGCTCTGTTAAATGACATAAAAAACATTAAATCCAAATTTTTCTTGAAATGTTGAATCTCTCGTAACATCGATAATAAATGCTCATAAGTCAAAAACTGTTCTAGATGGATATAAGAACATTTTATATAGAAAGACAGACAACTTTAGGAGCTTTTAGAATCAGAGATAAAATACAGGGTGTTCCATTTAAAAAAGTATGATTTTAGTAATTTTTCCAAATCATCAAAATATTTGTATTTCTGAAACACCCTGTACTATAATAACTAAGATATAGACACAATGTAAAATGTCTCTGGATATTACCTAACTTTCCACCAAATTTCCATGTCCTAATCTGTCACGAAGTCAAAAATATCGGCAGTGTTTGAAGGCCAAGCTTTGCGAAAAAAAAAACAGAAATTTATCATTATCTCGAAAACGATGACAGATAGGTATAGGACAATGTTAAGATAATTTATTATTAAATTATTAGATTCTAAAAAAAAAATAATATACAGGGTATTCTATTTAAAATATCAAAGTAGCTAGTACTTAAACTTATGTAAGATCCCAAATTTTCAAAGTGATCCGTTGACTAGTTCGCCAGAACATCTAATAGGCCATCCATGCAGCATCAATCACCCTGTATATTATGGTGGTAAATAATATCAGTATTTACAAATCAATTTCAAAATTATTATGAAAATCGGAAAAGTTGGCATATTACACCCAATATAAAATATTGTTATTCCGGCTATAACACAACCTAAAGTTTTTTTAAAAATGTGGCACTTCCTGTTGGTATTTTGGCGCGTAAAACAAAATAATTATTATAAAGAAAAAACGGATGTGGTTTTGTATTCCTAGGAAACTTTAAAATAAATCATGCAGCATTCATTAATGTACAAAGGCCGAATTTACAATATCTGCTGTGTGTTCTTCTTGGAAACTTAATTGATTTAAGCGGGGATCTCTTGGGAACTAGGACTACATTTTTAGTTTTATAAAAGCTATTACAAAACTATGGGCTTTAGATAAAAAAAATAATAGAAAACATGAAATGGCGGAGGTGCTGTCGTAGGGCTCCTTAATTAAAGTTATTTGCTATAGTCACTAAAGCAGCTTGCTACAGTGGTAATTAAAGCCTAATTCTATAGTAATGAAAGACTATTAAAAAAAACTATTAAAAAATAGAGTTACCTTTATTAAATGGAGTTGTAATAGCAGAAATTCTGTATAGTGACTATTAGTACTATATATCAGCGATATCTTCAGTACTTTAATGAACGTAATTATAATCAAAGTAGGAAGGCAACTTTAGTTAAGGTAGTAAATCATCATGGTTGTCCACTATATTAATGTGACAATAATTTAGTAAATCTTTAATTCGATTTTTCTCTCACTGATCTCAAAAATAATATTTTTTAAGAAATTATTAATAAAAGAGGTTACCGAGCACGAATTTTGCCGGTTACTATAATGTCAGTAATAGCACCTTTAATTCGTGATATATGCGTTAGTGTCGGCGCACTATTAGGCCACCCTATATAAGCGAATTTAAATTACAATCCCTAATTTACACAAAAAATGCGACCCTTAAATAAAAAACACAAGACATAATTAAAACACATATTCCGGAAAGACCGGCACAACTCTAAGAAATTAGTTTTTAAGGTTTTACCGACATTCAACACAGAATATTCTAAACTATTACCGAAAAAATCGTCACAACTGAAATCCCAACCATAATCGATGGACGCCACTGTCGCGAAACGTCACGACTTTGAATTTCCCTTCTTTAGCGCGCAAAACTGGCCCATTTTAGTTGCGCCGTGACAGTTTTTGGGTTACTGTTTTGTTATTCAAGAAATAACTTCAGAAATCAAAATCTCTTCTCAAATATTTCAAGAAAGATCGTCGTATCTTCATTTATGCCAGTTTTAACGGCAAAGAAAATTTTATGTTTTTCAACTTTTCTAGAAACATCGTCGCATTTCTAGTTATGTCAACTTTCAATGTAAACTTATTTTTTTATTATTGAGTTTATTTCAGAAAAAAACATCATACTTTAAAATAGGACGCAATGGCCTGTAAAATTGATGTTTGTTTTAGTCACACAATGAAAAATATCCAAAATAGAAATTTATTATAACTTAAGCTTACAAAGAAACATTTAGAAATTTACAACATTGATAAATCATATGGAAAATATTTTTTTTTAGACGGGTCCAAAAGTGATTAGTTTGGAAGGTACTGTGAAACGCCTGTTCTTTATTTATGATATACTCTGTAAGCAATTTAGTTTTAAAAAATGCCCCAGATCTACAGGAAAAAGGATAAAAAAAAGCTCTCTAGAAGATCATCAGGAAATTTGACGAAAATGAAAATGAAAAAATTGTACAAGAAGCTTGAAATGTTTGACAATTTAAATATATTATAATCTGTTTAGGTTTTCTTTGCTGTCCTAAGTTAAGTTAGTTTATTTTTAATATTGTTATTACCATTTGATACTTTGATGTTTTGTATACAGGGTGTCCGGTAACTTATGGGCCATAGAGCAACTGGAGATAGTAGATATAAAAATATGTCTTTTGAGCCAAATTTGCCCAAGTAAAATGTTAGAGGTTAAAGAGATACAGGGTGTTGAAAGTGAAAATTAATTTTCGAAAAATGATGATAATTTTGAAACGGTTTAAGATATCGAATTCAAAATCGGTATAACTAGGTTTTCGAGAGTGAGAAATTCGAATTTGGTGTTAATTTCAAGATACTCCCTAGAGGGCGCTTGCTACGTGCTTCATGTTGAACTAATTCATCCATATTTTTTTTAACCGTGCAGTTACTAGTATTTATACTTTAAACTATAAAAGAACCTACCTTTTTACGTAAAAAAGGTACTCTTGGTCGATCTCGATATCTCAAGCCGTTACCCAGATTCTAGGACTTGATGATAAAAGGGCAGAAAAAAAAAACAAAATGAAAATATTGGAAACTATTAAAAATTTGTTTTAATTCACTTTAGTAAATGTTGAAAGTATCCACCGTTTACTTCAATACATTTTCTTAAGCTTTTTAACAAATGACGTCTCACATTCAGGAAGATATTTTGATTATCTCCTATAACAATGGCGGCTTCTTGAATTTTTTGTTCAAGTTCTTCCCGTGTATTGGATTCATCACCATATACCAAATCCTTCATGTGACCCCACAGATAAAAATCTAACGGGTCAATATCTGGGCTACGCGGTGGCCAAGGAAATTCGCTACCGCGACCAATCCACCGATGTGGAAAACGCTGATTTAAATGATTTCGAACAGGAACTGCAAAGTGTGCTGGGGCACCATCTTGCATGTACCACATATTGTGTCTTATGTTCAGAGGTATATCATCCAGAAGGTAAGGTAAATCGTTTTCTAAAAACTGCAAATATTGTTCTCCATTAAGTCTCTGCGGAAGCTGATATGGGCCGATCAAGAAATTGTCGATAATGCCGCACCAAATATTTATCGAAAACTCGTGCTGAAAATGTCTTTCTTTGGGTAGTCGTGGATTTTCCAAAGCATAGTGATGATTATTTTTCCAGTTAAAAATTCCGCGTCTTGTAAAAGTTGCCTCGTCAGTAAATAATATTTTTCTCAGGAACATGGGATCTTCGTTATTCTTATTTAGTAGATTTTGACAGAATTCTGGCAGTAAATTTTGAACGGGCGTGAAATGGTAAGGAAATAAATTTTCTGCATTGATGACTTCTGAGACGGTCGATTTACCTATTCCTGTAGAAGCTTCCAAACGCCTAGTGCTTAATTCAGCATTTTCCGCGATACGAACCAAGATCTCTTCTTCTTGTTCGACCGTTATAGTTTTCGGTCGTCCACCAGAATTTTTGACATAAAACGAACCTGTTTCACCTAACTGATTGAATATTCTTTGAAATATTTTTCGGTCTGGAATGATTCTGGTTGGGTAGAGTTCTACATACCTTCTAAGTGCAGCACGACTATTATAATTCTCTTGTGCATAAACGCAGACCATATCACGTAAATCACGGTTAGAAAATTATTAAGCCTGGGCATTTTTATTTGAAAAGATTACAGTACTTGGATATTGCAAAAACTTTTTATTTACGTACCTTTGACGGGAAAAAGTAGAAAATAATGACAGTTTTCACCGCAACAAATTTTGTCAAAATGCAAGGCACACTTTGTGAATTAAATATTTCTCAGCAATCAACAGAATGTGCAATGGAACATTCAGACGCTAGAATCTGGGTAACGGCTTAAGATATCGAGATCGACCAAGAGTACCTTTTTTACGTAAAAATGTAGGTTCTTTTACAGTTTAAAGTATAAATACTAGTAACTGCACGGTTAAAAAAAATATGGATAAATTAGTTCAACATGAAGCACGTAGCAAGCGCCCTCTAGGGAGTATCTTGAAATTAACACCAAATTCGAATTTCTCACTCTCATAAACCTAGTTATACCGATTTTGAATTCGATATCTTAAACCGTTTCAAAATTATCATCATTTTTCAAAAATTAATTTTCACTTTCAACACCCTGTATCTCTTTAACCTCTAACATTTTACTTGGGCAAATTTGGCTCAAAAGACATATTTTTATATCTACTATCTCCAGTTGCTCTATGGCCCATAAGTTACCGGACACCCTGTATAGTAGTTACTGTTTTTTGTTGTTTCCTTGAACATGAGAACATGAGAATAGCGAGTTCTACCGACGTTTAAGTTCTTAGCTTTTGATTCCAGAATTTGATATATTTTGTACATTCACTACTGATTAGTTTGTTCTATTACCTCAAAAAAGTCTACAAAACCTAAAATATTTTGTAAGTAAGACCGTCACATTCAGCTAAGTTTTCTACTTAATATTTGTGATTTAAAATGCCCAACTTAAAAGCGCCACATATAATAAAATAAAAAAAATGTATTAAAATTTGAGTTGTACCAGTCTTTCTGGAAGGTAGCGATATGTTGAACTGAATAGTTTAATTTCTATGGCAATTATTAGAACTGATCTAAATGTTATCGTCTAAGTAAAATAGGTACCTTAATTATTCGTTGGCAACTCTGTAACATCCACATCTGATTTGGAAGATCGACCAATAAATTAGGAAAGCGATAAAGAAGTAATAACATTTATAGGGATTTATATTCGACTAAAATTGGTTCCGATATTAACTCAACTCGCTGTCGGATCGATTTATAAGAAGATTCGCATTTTCCTTTGAGCTTCTCCAGTATTTCCGTTTGTTTTCCAACTTTCTAATACGATTTTTTTTTGGTAAAGGTATTTCTAAAATTTAAGACAGTACGCTGATCTTGAATATTCAAATACTTTTATCAAAAAATATATTCGGAAAAAGATAATTTGAAAGCAGACCCTAAAAAAAATTTAATCAGTATAAAGTTAAAAAAATAAATACATATATGTATTTATAATAAATATAAATATTTTGAGACAAAAATTTTTACGTACTCTATAGATACTTTTCAGACCTAATAATAGAGTAAGGCAGCGCCCACACACACACATGTATCTGATTTCTAACTACAATACCTTACCTAAAATAATTTTAATTTGTTTCTGATTAATGTTGAAAATGTCAAATGTTAATATTGACTGTTATCAGTAAAGGGCGGAATATATGCAAAGGGCATATATATGCCACCGGTACATTATTGTAACTTACCTCACTGGAACTTTTGGTTAAGTGCACTTTAGGTACTGATGTGCATCTTTTCCTTCTTTTTTACTTTTTCCTTAGTCATAATTTATTTCTTTATTTTCTCTCGTTAACTAATACAGTAGGTTAGGATTATACTATAGGTTTAATTAGTTTGAATATTATGTAAATATGGCGAAGGGTCCACATACTAGCCTTAAGTGGCTTTAGTCGATTATTTCTATATTTCCAATAAATAAGGACTATTTATGAATGTATTGCTTTGTTACCGTATTATTATGGAAATATATATTTATTATTACTATTATTATTATGCATTCTTTGCATATTTTGTCAATTTTATAATAAAATGCATATTTTTCCCAAATTATTATTTTATGAGCATATTTCTATGTTTTCGGCGTTATCAAAAAATTAAAAACGCCCGGTAATAAAAACTCGTAGACTCATAGGTTTAATGTCTAGTCCGGCACTTGTTTCAGGGATTTTCCAATCTGAAGATAATTATTATACTAATTAATATTTACATTTTGGTTATACACAAGGTATTTATTGTAAGTTTCCGGGGTTTGCAGGTTTATTGTTAGGGATTATTTATTGTCATTTAAATATGCCATATTATTACTTGCTTAACAAACTGTATTTATATCGGGCTGTAATAATTTTAACATGACATAATAATAAACAAAGTGCATTCCTGTGCTGGGAGCTCCCTGATTTCGCACTGGGATCGGAGAGCGCCCAGTATAGGAGTGCACACTCACAAACAATGACGACGCCAGTGGGAGGAGACTCGACACTGGGCTACACACTAGACACACCCACCGAATAAAAGGCCTCTCTCCGCCGTGCATGGCGGTTGAATGGTCATTTCCACTGCATTGCGATTGCCTGATGCGGGCGGGCACAAAATTTCAGAACCTGAATCAATTTTACTGTTTTTTTTTTTGAGCTTTTTTCAGAATGCTTGCCATTGGTTTTCCAAGTCAATTCATCGAAACTTTTTGCGAACTTGACGATTACACCCCTCGGGGTAATAAAAACCCGTTAATACCCGTTAAGGCACTGCCGGGACGCGAGTGAAATGCGCTAGAGATTCAAATATTAAGAGTGTCCTTAGGCCAAAATATCGGCCGCCAAGCTTGCTCGGTTTCTTGGGCGCATTTTGGGCCGTATGCTGACGGCTCATATGCGCCCAAAACATGTTAGTTTTAGTTAGTTTTAGCTAGATACTTAGACATAGGCTTAATATTATAAGAGAAACAGGAAAATAAAGATTTTAAAATGTAATGGGGCTGTAATACGTACTTCTGTTTTAGTTTGTCGAAAGATTTTACTATTTTCCGTTTGAAACTAGTGATTTTAAATTTGTGTAGAAAATGTCTAAAGTGGCAAAAACGTCTTCGTGGATTAGAAATTTCCCAGAGTTAGAGTTTAGTGGAAAAAAAGTCTTCTGTAAAGCTTGTGCAAAAATTATTGTTTATGAAAAGAAGTTCCAAATCGATCAATATTTGAAAACGCCGCTGCATAAATCATAGTTACAAAAAAAGGAAATTTTTTAAGAAGACCTATGCAAGGCTGTGGTCGCAGCAAACACACCCTTAAAAACAATTGCAAAATCCGCAATTTGGAGGATTTTTGCAAAAATCTTCTCAACAAACTATTTCTGACGATTCCACGCTTAGAAAGAAGAATGTCCAATAAACCGTTTTAGAAGAAATTAGAGCTTCAGTAGGTGATAAAAATGTTAACATTATTGTTGGTGAAAGCGCAGATGCTTGTGGCAGATATATCGCACATCTTATGATTGGAGCACTTCAAGAAGATAAAGCAACAAACCCATATTTATTAGCTTCTAAGCAGCCAGACAAAACTAATAATGTGACCGTAACCCGATTTATTCAGCAATCCCTATCGAGCTTTTTCTTACCAAGTCCAGTACCTGATGAAAAGTTTTTAGTGCTTTTGTCTGATGCCGCATCGTATATGGTGATAGTATGCCAAAATTATTATTATTAAGAATCTTTTACCCCAACATGGTACATGTGACTTGTCTTTTACATGGATAAACCGAGTCGCAGAAACCGTCAAAATTGAATATCCTTTAGTAAATAAGTTAATTTCAAATGTAAAAAAAGTGTTTCTAAAAGCACCTCTAAGAGTGCAGATGTATAAGGAAAGATTACCAGGAGTTAGTTTACCTCCAGAACCTGTAATTACCCGGTGGGGAACATGGATTACGGCCGCAGTATTCTACGCAGAACATTTCGAAGCCATTATAGAACTAATTTTGGATTTAGTTGACAATTCGCAGTGTCTTGTGCAAAGTAAGGAGTTGTTAAAAAGTGCAAGTGTAGTTAAAGATCTTGTTTTAATTAAGGTTAATTTCAGTTTTATATCGGACATAATATCCTAGTTAAAGAGTCGAAATTTAAGTTTAAGAAACTCTGAAACTTTTTCCGCTAAATGTAACAACATTCTCGGTAAAGTAGGAGGTCAAGTAGGGAACAAATTGGATGTAACTTTAAAACAGAATGAAGACTTTAAATACTTAACTGCAGTAAAAAGCATTTATGCAGGTAAACGAAGTTGTATCTTGGCCTTATACTTCACTACCTAAGTCTAATATTGTCCGATTACATCTGTAGATGTTGAAAGAAGCTTCTCTTTGTATAAACATATTTTTACTGATAGAAGACAATCCTTTTTGGTAAAAAATTTTGAAAAATATTTAGTAATAAATGCCTTTTATATAATTTCAGGTTAAAAAATTGTTTAATTTTATTTTTCATTGTTTTTCTTTTGCATTTCTTTTCTTTTTTCTTAAACATCTTTTTTAGAACCCAGTGTGTTTCTTTACCCGATTTTACTATAATAAACTAAGAAATATTGCATACCAGTATGCATATTTGGTCAAAAATGCATATAACTGCATATTGTAAAGGCAAACAAGGCATATATATGCGCATATTTTGGCTGAACTTAAGTGCATATATTCCGCCCTTTAGTTATTAGCTTACCTACGCATTACATTAATCGGTGCATTACTAAAGTGATTCGTACGAGAATTATTTAAATAAAATATTGACGTATTTATTTTTCTAAAGGAGGGATCATTAAGTTTGTTGGAAAAGGTTTACATCATCAATCTTATTATGTAATCTTATACAATTAGTCAAGAGAGGCAATATTCCTACGCTTTTCCCAACCAAGTAACCTGCATCTAGGGATTAGTTCTGTTTTGGCTTTATTTAAATCATATACACCAATACAATATTCTATATAATAACTATATCCTAAACACTAACTTATTTTATACCCTCTCAATTAGCGCTGGGCGATATTGAAAAGCCAATATCGAATATCGATATTTTTTAAAATATTGTTATTCGATATATCGACAAAAATATAGATACTTATATCGAATTTTTGCTTACCCCCATTTAAGACTGTACAGTCGTTTTTTCAAACATTAGAACCCTAAATGAACTTTTTACCCACCAAACTGAAAAACAAACCGCGAGATCTAGCGTAAAGTCACATTAGCCCTACGCGTTGAGGATGACTAATCAGTTGGCTCACGACTCACGACTTACGATAGTCATTTATTATTGTCAAAGTTTATATTTAAATTTAAACATAATTGGAGTTCTGCAAAAAGGAACCAACAATATTTCAACAAGAAGGAAGCAACATGGTATATCAACATTAAATTTTTTAAATATCGTAATAGCTGTTTGAGTTGTTTTAAATTTTGGATATATATTTCCCGATAAAGGAAATTGGTGCATCATTGTAACCAAGAATGCACGTTGCAACTTGGTTGACGCAGCATGATAAAGCATTAATGTGATATCGTATAATATATGTCGGCGAGTCTAGATGAAGTAGTTATTGTTTTAGAACTTTAAGTTTTGTTTATGGTTGGATATTGACCCGACCGGGATCAATAAATTTAGAGTTAACAGTTTAATAGATTGTTTAGTCTAGGATAAGGGACAAGAAACCCACTTGATATTATTAAAAAGGTAATAATATCAAGTTGAGTGGAACGGAGCCGGAAAGTGAAAATGAGAGAAAGGGGAGAGGAAAGATTGTAAAGTATTGAACAAAGTACGACCGGCTTCGGATCGCTAGTTCTTTGTTTCTTTATTTCATTTTTTCCTTGTGCTAAGTAGTTGGATTATTTTATTAGGAATTGATGTCATGTTGTCAAGCGTGTCGTTTGTTGTTCGAACTTGAATAATTTACATATAAGACAGTTAATTAACTGCAGTGTTTAAGTGTACGTTTGCCGTGGTTAACAACAATATGACTGAAGAACAGACCTCCCTTTTCTCTATTTCCGACATATATGTTATTATGAGATGAGTAATATGAGTATATTCTATTGTTGTACAAGAATCATAATGAACAGTTATAATAGGGCTGTTATGTCGATCACTGAGATAACAGGTTTAGGGTCATATTCCTTTTTTCGACGTAAAGAGTTTCGATATTTCTTCACAACGTGATCGGCAGTCCTTTTATACCTGCCTCAACATTTCAACATCAAATTAAATCAAAATTGTTTTTGTTACTTCATTATAATACATTTTTTCTGCTTCCATCCTTAATTCTGGAGGTGTACACATAATAATACCACTAACATTTTCTTCGCTCATTTTTAAAAAAAAAACGAAAACTCGTGAAATCTGATGACATAAATGAACAAAAATTGACATTAACAAAGCCACCTGACAAAACAACAAAATATTTTGCCAATTCCAAAGCGCAGGTAACTTGATTAAAAAATATACTTATACCTACCTATAATGCTTTATAATTATTAATACTATAAAGATAAATGTCTTACAAGAGTTTGTAGTAGTGGAATAAATATTATATTAACCACGGTTTAGACAGCTTATAGCCCTCGCCCTCTAAACGATTTAAAATTTAACATTTTTTTATTATAAACTTGCGGTAATTCAAAAAATTCTGTTAAAGGAATATATCTAGCCTATCGATCATTTGAACTTAATACTTTCCGATATCTTGGAGAGGTTAATGTCTTACATGCCGGAAATCTATTAAGTATTCCGTTCTATAAAGGCGATTTTGTTCTTAATATTCACAAAAGATAATAATATAGAAAATGTGGTAAAATAAATACAAAAATACAAGAATAAAAGAGATGACAAAGTTTTATTTTTTGCAGGCAATCGCGTTAGATTGTGTCTGGTGCGGGTAAATTTAGCACTTCTCTTTGATCTAATAAAGTCCCTGGGGCAGCATTATCTCTCCATTTCTTTGTTATTGACGTTTATTATCAGTTCTTGCTTGATTTAAAGTATATACAGCATGCCGTCGAATTAAATTCTTCGAAAAATAATTTAACAAAATTTATTTTTTCCGCAAGCGTAGCTATAATATTAATTACCAAACTGTTACGTAAATTATGCTAATTTCCGTATCGGTTTATTTATCAAGTAATTAACGACTATCTATGCTGCTCATAAAGTTCAACTTTAAAATTTCAGGATACCCCGGTAAACATCGAGTTTAATGAACTAAGTAAAAATCAAAAATCGATATTTTTGTGGAAGCGCGACGGAACGCCCAAAGTAAATAATTTATCTTTAATTTTGGCGACTTGAGGTCGGCCATTTTATTTTTTTGCGGTACCACATGTTACCGAATATCTAAGTTTAAAAAAAAAGGTTGAATTCGATACAGTCGAAATAAGAGGTGTTACTGCTAAATTTTCTTTCCGTTATAGAGTATCAAACTGCGAAATTAAGTACTAGAGTACCGGCCACGTGCAAATCAGATTTCTGCAGAGACACGTCCTTAGGAAAGATTAAGAGCAAGCAGTTCTGGGGTAGGACGAATCGATCAACCTCCCGATGGTTTATGTGAGGTTGATACAAGGAGAAACTAAGCTAACAGGTGAGTCCAATTTTGATTTTAATTAATCGCCTTTGTATCAACGGGCACGTGATTGACTCACTTGTTTAGCGAAGTTCTCTGTGGAACCTCTTACATTCCATGGGGTTTATCGTACCTTATCTTTTCATATAGCATAGCTGGATAATGTCCTATTTGTGAATTTATCTTACCTTAATTATCAAGGATCAGTATCGGGGAATTTCTGACTTTACGTGTCTCAAACCTTAATTACCTATAATTTTGGAGTTAGTTGCAGAAAGGGGAAGCAAAATGACTTCAAAGTTTTTAAGATGACTTATGTATATTTTTCTCTGTGGAGAGACAGATTTTTTTGTAGAAAGGCAGACAGCCTGTCTTCCTTTGAAAATTTTGAATTTAGTTAATAAATAATTAATTTTATTCGAATAAGAGTAGAATGTTAATATTTACGAATAAGGCCTTCTATATCTCTAAAATTTGAATGTATGTGTGTAAACTAACCTGAACACATAGCTATTTGATTCCATCACACCAAACGAATTCATTTCAAACACAATCTAGCGTCGGTTCTGTAAGCTGGAAAGAGTACGGTTGGTGAACTTTTTATTTGCTCGTACTGTTTTATTTTTTATGCCGAAGCTGTTTTTAGCATACCTGGAACAACGCATCCCACAGTGACGTCACTCTAGGATTGCGGCGTGCCACAACCACAGACATTGGGAGGACACCAACATCAGCGGATAGTTAAGTAGCCATAACAAGAAAACACCAAGGATAGCTTTAAATCATGTTATTGTAAATGTTGAAAATCAATCTGGTTTACCAAGAACCCACGTTGTTTTTCTGAAGGAAATAGACTTTGTTTTTTTAAACCTTTCTTTTATTTTGCGAACAACTCACAAACAAACAAACAAAAAAATTAAAAAAGAGTAATTTATCTCATGCGACCCTAGAACGCCCCGACTCCCTAAATAATTTTATTTAAAAGTTTGCATGTGCATCCTACTAGTCGGGCAATATAATGAAAAAAGGTGGCGGGTGTAACAAAACATTATATAACGTAATATCGGCAGAAGGAGCCTATTTTACTACTACTAACAATATTTTTCTTTTCGTCCCTATTACAAAAATAAAAATGTGTAACCAAACAAGCAACAATACAGAAACAAACAAAATGAGCCCAGTAATTAATGGTAAAATCTAATTTGGATAATAAGCACAATGTTAAAATTGAAAATTATTGCTATATAAAGGGGCACGGTAAAAATTGCAAACCAAAAAAGCCGCCGTTGGTTACCTATATTGTCAAACATTATAATATTATTTATTTATTTATAAAGTTCTTTATTGGTTTACACCAAATAGCCATTGACCGAAGTTCTTCAGTCTTAGTTAATTACGTATCTATTTACACATTATAGAATTGTTTGTTAAACTGTGAATAAATACAATTTGACAAAAAAAAAATTATATATGCATATACTTTATAGTCTTAATATTTCTTCACATAGAGTTCTTTCTGGGTACATATGCCTTCTGTTGACTGGTACATCGATGTTACAAAACCTTGTCAAGATGAGTCTGTATCCTTGCGATTGTGAAAATTTTGTGGATAAGTGTTGTAATCTCTCTGCTATTGGTTGAACTCGTGTTACTTGGTATAGCCTCTCGTTGGTTGGATTATGTAGAGGGTTCTGGGGGTGTCGGATTCTTGTTAGGGAGCGAAGAGCACTTCTTTCGGAGATTTCCAAGTTTCTTAGGGCAGGTTGTCTACAGTTTAAGTAAAGAGGATGGCAATACTCCAGAAGGGGTCTGCATATGGCCTTATATATATGTGTTGCAGTCTTGATAGAAATGCCGGAAGTGTTTTGCTCGGATTTTGGATTTGTTCTTTATGACCTTTGTGTGTTGGTTGAAGTTTAATTTTTGGTCAATAGTGATTTCTAAATATTTTGCTGTAGATTGGGGTGCAATAATATGGTTGTTTAAGATAATTGATGGAGAAGTCTGTTTTATAGAGTGGTTAAATATTACAAATTGTGATTTATTAGGGTTTGGCCTCAGTCTCCATAATTTAAACCATTTTGTTGTGTTCTCTATCAGGTTCTGGAGTGAATTTATTGTATTTTTTAGTGAAGTGTTGTGAGAAAGTAGTGCGGACATTATAATATTAGTATTATAATGAAGTAGAAAGCTCTTCAGCGCTTAGTTTGCTAGCGCTACGGTGATGCAAGCTTCAGAGCTCAACAAATAATGTTCCCTTTGTACTCCTATATTATATTATTATGAAAATATAGCTCAAAATAGTTGGGTGGTCCATCAAATTGACGAATATCAATCCCATCGGTTTTGAAAGTTAAGTAACTTTTCCGAACTAATAACAACTATTATATTACTGGCATAGTTGACCATTGCTGGAATACTGCTTACACATTGGGGACTCTGCTCCGAAACATACTTTCAGAGTGGTCAGTGGCAAATTCAGATATTCGATCTTGCGCTTTTTTTTTGAATAACCTTTAGTCTTTGGCATGCAAAAATAACAATCGTCAATATGATTGGTTGGTTCTTGCTATACCAATGAAACTACAAAAGGCATACTTTTTCTCTTTCCTTTCATCCACTGCAAGAAGACACACTACTGCTGACACACTTGGAGAGCCTACTGCTTGTTTTGATCTCCAAATAAAACACCAAAGGACAAGAAATGGGTTTTTTTACATTTTCAGAAAGTGGTCTGGCTTGTGGCTTCGCCAGAAATTCTCCACAAATATATCAAAACTTGTCAGGACAAATTTTTCATCTGCGACGCGTCTCACCTAACCTTTTTGTCGTTGAAAAAACTTTCTTAACTACACAAAAACAACTCAATTCAAAACTCCAAAGAAGACCGAATAAGAGAATAGGTTTAATGTTATGAACAATCCATTTTGTGTTACGTTTCTGTTTTAAAATAGACTTCTTTTAAATGATCCCTCATAAATTTTACTACCTGCCAACATGAAAGGGTCTAATAAGCCAAGTGAAATTAGGACTTTATGAATATTTTTTTTATTATAAGAAAGGTATTAGAATTGTGAAAATAGTGGGCTGAACTGTGCTGCAAATATTGTGTCGGCCAGTGTTATCAGAGCCTATCTATGTTAAGCTTGGATTATTCGGGCTATGTATTATTTTAAATTTAAACTATCATCAAAACTATAAATTATTAGTGAATCACATGAAGTTAATTTAACAAGCATACTTCCATTTTTACATTTTGCAGTATTACTTATAGTTATTAAATACATATTATTTATTTTTTAAATTCTATAACAGAACTGATTTCAAAATGTTTTAATTTTATTAAGTAATAGGGAAGGTACCTAATAATTATGGCAAAAATAATTTAAATTAGGTTGTTTATTATTTCTGTCATCATGCAAATATTGTTGGTGGTAAAAATTTGCAATTTATTAGGTTATAAAATTACTGTAAAGATTATCAATGTCGGTTCGAAAATTTAAGGTATTTTTATTTTTTTTTATATGCATAATTTATTCTATATTTCTTTTTTATAGTTTCTTTCATGGTCCAAAGTTTTGTATTGTTGGAACTAAAATTGTGTAAATTATCAATTATTACATGTTTTGATAAGGCAGTGTTTTTGTTTGTATTTCTTATGCTTTATTTATGTTCATATATTCTGTTTTTTAGGTATTGTTTGGTTTGGCCAATGAACGTTTTTGGACAATCCAAACAATCTATCTTATAATAATATGCTTGCTGGATTTAGTTTAGGGGTGTTTGGTTTTAATTATGTAAGAAGGGTTTTTGTATTATGTGATGGTTAATATATACAGTGAGTCCCAGAAGTAATGTCTAAATTCATTCAAAATTCAGCGGTGTGTTTTTTGGAAAAACGCTAGGGCTCGTCGATTTTTATTTCTTAATGTGATTTTTTTTTATGGCAAATTCATGTATATGTCGTAGGCTGATAGTGAAATCCGTCATTTCATGAAAAGCCTAGTCACTTCATGAAGCGTCGGCAGATTGTGTAAAAACACGTCAATTCATCGCAAATTCTTCTATATTTTTCATGAGTACCATAATTACTTAATCCTCTTCCTTGAAATACCAAAATTGGAACCAAAAAGGTGGATTAGATGCCGCGTTAGCGCTGTTTAACCAATATAAGTCTATATATCTTCTGTTTTAATTGTACAGTTTTTACGGTTTCTTATTCTGCTAAACAAAATTAAATTTGGTATGAATGACGATAGTGATGGTGACAAAAGCAAAAGCGATAAAAAGTCAAAATCGGGGAATGCTAGTCAACAAAAACAAAGAAGTTTTTCGCTGGGATCTTTTCAGCTTAAGGACGAATCCAAAGTGACTTTAAAATCTATAAAAAATTGTTCTAGTAAACATATTAACGATGAAGATAAACAAACAAATGATGCTGATAAGGGAACGACGAGTACGATTCTACCAGGTACGGTCAATATTGTGCAAAATTATAAACCCGATATTTTCGACATTTCAGTAGAAAATGTAGATGACAATGTTTTTAAACCAAGGAAATCAATTGCAAGGTCCCCCACCCGCTGCTGGGCATATAAATGTAAATATTTTAGAAGACGAAAACAATATTAAAAGAGTTAGATCTGAATCACAAAGTCCAGATGTGGAGCATAAGAGATACTGTGAGCAAACTACAGTACTGAACAACAAAGAAACCGCTGAAAATTATTACGACTCCCCCGTAGAATTAAATGAGCTAGAGACAATAATGGAACTCCTAGATTCTATTAAAAAAGCCTCAAGCAAAAGGGTTAATGGGACATTGGAATTTACAGAAGTGGAACATAACATAATAGATGAAGATTCTTTTACGTTACTTAAACACTTAACAAGAATGGTGCATCGCAATGGGAAACTGGAAGCTACCAACATTACTTTAAAAAATAAACTCTCTTCAAAAAAAGATATTGAAACTGCCCCTCAAGCTACTTACAGTGCCACCTTAAAATCATACCCTCTCATACAAGAGTCCAACAGAACCAACTTACACAATCAACAAGGAACCACAGCAGAAAATAAAGTATGGGTTACTCCTTCAAAAACAAACAAACAAAAACTAGAAACCATTATTAGAGTACAGGATGAGCAGGATTCGAAAAAAGTTTTACAAAAAATAAAGTGTAATATTAATATAGATGATCTAGGTGGCAAGCTTAAAAACGTAAGAACAATTAAAGGAGGCGCAGTGATACTTGAAACCCATGATAAAACCCAACAAAAAAAGTTATTAGATGTGCTAAAACAAAAACAAGAGTTACAAATGAAGGAAATCAGCAACAATCCAATGATGTTATTTACGGGAATAGAAACGGGCTATACATCTGAAGATTTTTTATCTGAACTTATAAAGCAAAATTCAGATTTGCAAGCAAAATTTGGAAATGAAGTTCAAGAAAAAATAAAATTGGTAACTTGGCGAAAATGCAGAAATCCTAATAGGGAAAATTGGATAATGCAAACGACTCCTGATATTTTTAAATATTTTATGAAATCCGTGGATCTACATTTTGATTTGACCAAACTTTATGTCTATGAATACTTTAATTTAGCGATGTGCTTTAAGTGCTGCTCTTTTGGACACGTTGCGAAACACTGTAATGGTAATGCCATTTGTCATAAATGTGGCAACAATAGTCATAGCTCCATGGACTGCACTCAAGAACTAAACTGTCCAAATTGTGAGAAACTCAAACTTCCGGATAGAAAACACTCTGCTCGTGATACATGTTGCCCGGCTTACCAGAAAAAAATGAACCAGTATAGACAATATATTAATTACGATGGATAATAATTTCAAACGCAAATCTCTTCAAATATATTATCAGAATGTTAGAGGGCTGAGAACAAAAACTACAGAAGTGCTGACCAACACCGCCGATCTGAACTATGACATCATAACACTAACCGAGACATGGTTGCATGATGGTATCTATAACAATGAACTTCTTGCCGACGATTATGCAGTGTATAGGTGTGACAGAAACAGCCAACAGACAATGAAAACAAGGGGGGGAGGAGTGCTTTGTGCTGTGCAAAAAAATCTTATATCACAAGAGTTGAACTTAAACATAATAAAAGGAGTGGAAATGGTAGGAGTAAAAGTAGATTTATCTGTAAAACCTCTCGTGATATTAGTTGTATATATAGTACCTAATAGTAAATTGCAGGTCTATGAAAATTTATTTAACTACTTGGAATTGCTGTTAATTAATCATGATTACAATTTCTTAATAGTTGGCGATGTAAATATAGCACATTTTAACTCTAATACCGGCTTATGTTTTCAAAGTTTCTGCAATCTGACAAAAGGAACGCAATTTAACAATGTAAAAAATGTAAATAATAGAACGCTAGACGTAGTTATCTGTAATTTTACCTGTGTTGTAAAAAAATGTTCTGATCCTATCGTAAGCGAAGACCTCCATCATCCCGCCCTAGATATTACGGTAATCTTTTCTGAAAGTATCCGCCCTTGTAACCCAAGTAATATTTCCTACTACGATTTTGCAAATGCTAACTACTTAGGCCTATACAATGCACTAAGAACTATTAATTGGGATGCCGTGAAAAGGTCTACAGACGTAAATATTGCCTTAGATCATTTTTATAATATTCTATATGACATTTTCGACCAGTTTATTCCAAAAAAAATTACCAAAAAACGCAAATATCCACCTTGGTTTACTAAAGAAATTATCACTGATATAAAATCAAAAGAACGCAATTTAAAAATATTTAAAAAAACTCAATTGCCACAATGTTTGGCCGACTATAAGCATCTTAGGTCTAAAATTAAAAAAGATATAAAAACAGCCTACAAGGGATACCTCGCTGGATGTGAAAATTCTATACAAGGAGACTCTAAACAATTTTGGAACTTTGTCAAATCTAAAAAAGACACTAACCACGGTATCCCGAAAGATATGTTTTTAGGTGATCAAAAATACTCGGGCGAAAAAAATGTAGCCGAAGCTTTTGCTCTATATTTTCAATCAGTTTATGATCGAAATAATATACAGGAAGGTATGCAAATCGATGAGGATCAGGAATCTGTGTTTAATTTATTGCCTATTTCCGAAAATGAGCTCGATAAAGCAATATCAACTTTGAAAAATAAGAAAACCTTAGGTACTGATAACATACCTAGATTTATTTTAAAAGCTTGTAAAGACTTGTTAATTAAACCGTTGTTACATATTTTCAATCTGTCAATAAAAACTAAATTATTTCCAAATAAACTAAAAATTGCTCGTATCTCACCGATTTATAAATCTAACAATAGATCAATTGTAAACAACTACCGTCCCATTTCAATTTTATCTAACATTGCCATAATTTTTGAAAATATAATAAGTAAAAGAATAAATTTTCATGTCAAAGAAAAATTATCCAAATACCAGTATGGCTTCCGTTCATGCCGATCTACAGTAGGAAACCTTATTGATTTTGTCGAGTATACTACAGATGCCTTGGCGGAAGGTACCCAAATTGACACTGTGTACATTGACTTCGCAAAGGCATTCGATAAAGTAAACCATAATCTAATTATATCTAAATTTAAAAAATTTTCCCTCTCATTAAACTGGTCTCTATTTATAAAATCTTATCTAACAGACAGATTAAATTATGTATCAATCAAGGGTTGCAATTCGTCCAATTTCACTGCGTCGTCTGGAATTCCACAAGGATCCAATTTAGGACCTTTATTATTTTTGTTATTTATTGATGATGCGGTTAATATTATCAAACATTCTCAAATTCTTCTTTTTGCAGACGACGTAAAATTATTTTTAAAAATCATTAGTATCAACGACTGCAAGAATTTACAATGAGATCTAGACGCATTGTATATTTGGTCCAAAATAAATAATCTGCCTTTTAATATTGACAAATGTAACCACATGAGGTTTTCCTATTCTAAAAAACTGATAAACTTTTCCTACTTAATAAACGGTAATGTTATAGAAACAGTTTCGCAAAAAAAAGACTTAGGAGTTTTATTTGATGACAAATTATCCTTCAATGCTCACATAGAATCAATTGTAAAACAAACTTATAAAAATCTCGGTTTTATTTTGCGTAACTCAAAATCTTTTAAATCTGAGAAAACTCTTAAAGTTCTTTTTAATAGTCTAGTTAGATCAAAACTTGAATATGCTAGTGTTGTTTGGTGTCCTTTCTATGTCAAATACATTCAAATGATTGAAAAAGTACAAAAAAAGTTTATCCGTTTATCCGATTTTATACTGAAAAAAAATCATGATAACAATTATCCTGTTAATTTAAAACGCTATAACCTAATGACCCTCCATAATAAGAGAATCTTCAGCAGTATTATTTACTTGTACAATATATTTAATAACTTAGCTATAGACAACACAACGATACAAATTGTTAGTTTAAGTATACCCAACAGAACCAGGTCACGTGGTTATAGAACTTTTTCTAGTAAACTTGTCAGAACCAATTATCAAAAAAAATCTCCTGTTAGTTATATGGTTGTGAATTATAATAACAATCAAATATACTGTGATATTTTTAGTGGGAAAAAAGGACCATTTATAAACAATCTTAAAAAAGAATGTTGAATATCTTGAATATAGTTGAGTATTAGTAAAATATTTTGCTAATTTTAAGATTTTTTATAATGAGATTTTAGATATTAAGTCGCTCTTGGGCGACACAAATTTAATCACTACATTTGTAAGTGGGTTAATGATATTTAAGTATCAACCTGTAAATTGTAGTTCAAATAAATAAATAAATAAATAACAATATATATGTCGTAGGCTGATAGTGACTAGGCTTTTCATGAAATGACGGATTTCACTATCAGCCTACGACATATATAGGGTAACCCAAAAATAACTTATGACCATCAACTTTATTTTTTCAAATGAAAACATCTACTTTTTATTTCATTCTAGAATTTTGCATCAAATTGTAAGTATGCCTCATAAACAATGTCTTATACTTAAACCTAACAGTTATTCAAAAAACTACGATTAAACATATCAATAAGTAAGACCTGTTTATTTAAAAAGAACAGAACAACAAATCAAATTAATGTGCGCCATTTACTATTAAGGCGATCAATAAACTCTCTTTCCACGTTTTCAATCATTTCCGGTGTTATGGCACGCACTTCTCTTCAGATCCTCTCTTTGAACTCCTGCATATTGGTTGGCCTATCAACAAATACTTTCGATTTGAGGTTATCATACAAAAAGAAGTCCAGCGGAGTTAGGTCTGGCGACCTAGCAGGCCATTCGATAGGTTCTTTCCTTCTTATCCACCGATTGGGAAAGGTCTCATCCAAAAATGTAGCACAGTGGCAGCATAGTGCGGAGGAGCACCATCTTGCTGGAACATCAATTCTTCGTCAAGGGACTCTGCGTTCAATGCATTCGGAAATAAAGCCACTAATGCTGGAATTAATTCAAGTTGGAGAAATTCAAGATATACTTGTCCAGTTAAAGACTGTTCAAAGAAAAACGGACCAATTACTCTTCCGCGCACTATTCCACAACACACATTGGTTTTTCGAGGGTTCTTGCTGTAAACCTCCATCATCCAATGCAGATTCTCTGTTGCCCAATAACGACAATTTTGTCTGTTCATATTACCATTCAAACAGAACGTAGCTTCATCGGAAAAAATAATCTTTTTTATCAAATTATTATCTAGATTGCACATATTTTGCATGCGTCATCATGCTCAGAATTTCAATTTTTTCTCGTTCCGTTAACTTGCAATTACGCTTGACCATTACTTATTCTTTGATTCAGTTAATTTGACTGCTCCATCAATGAACATAATTACAGCATATGAAATCCAAACCAAATATACACTGCTTTATCAAAACATGAAATTGACAATTAACGTAGTTTTAATTTTAGGAATACAGAAATTTTTGACCATGAAACAAACTACAAAAAAAGAAATATAAAAGACATTATTAATATTAAAAAGAAAAAATAACGTAAATTTTAAATCGACACTGAATCTCAGTAGTATTAGCAGTAGGAACCTACTTTTATAACGTGATATATTGCAAATTTTATCATCAACAATATTAGTATAATAATAGAAATAAAAACAACTAAATTTAAATTCTTTTTTTCCATAATAACTAGGTACATACCCTCCTATAAGTATAAGTGATAGCGTAAATTGTGACAATCAAAGTATGATTTTTAAATTAATTTCATGTCATCCACTAATAATAATATATTTTTTCCACAACTAACCTATAACATCGCCATTATTGATCGATAATTAACGTTAGAAATCGTTTTTTTCTACCTTATAAGTTATTATTGACCATGGTCAATAATAAGGCATTGAAATCCATTATTGACCGATCTTCAAGAATCTATTTGAACGCAGGTAACTTGATTTTTTGATTCTACAACATGAATTCATAAACATGAATAACCTGAAAGGTGATTTCTTGAGGTTAGGCAACCAGATAATTATCAATAAATATTAGATTATTAGAGATGCTTGATATTGTAAAATATCGATACAACAATAACAAATATAGGGTATAAGAGACAATAATTCGCCATATTCATTAGGACAGATTCGGGTCGTAATAACGAAGCCACCTGACAAAACAACAAAACATTTTGCCAATTCCAAAGCGCAGGTAACTTGATTAAAAAATATACTTATACCTACCTATAATTTTTTATAATTATTAATACTATAAAGATAAATGTCCTATAAAAGTTTGTAGTAGTGGAAAAAATATTATATTAACCACGGTTTAGACAGCTTATAGCCCTCGCGTCTTAAATCCCTCGTCGCCGCTCGGGCAATAATGATGGCTGTCTAAACCTTGGTTAATAATATACTATTATACTTATAATGGTATAAATTTGAAAATAAACCAAAACGTAAACCTAAACCAAACTTTTATTTATAAATGACCTGGAAACCCAAAAGAATCTAAACTAAGAAAATTTAAACCAAACGATCACAAAGAGAACGATACTATATTATGCACCTGCATATTTTTCGCGTGTAGATTATTTTTTGCTTTATATTAATTTATAATTTAACCTTAATTACGAAGAAAGCAAAGGGCAATAACTTAAATAAAGCCAGAAAATGGATTTAATAATTGTAAAACAGGTTGATGAGCAGTAATATTTTTAATTTAGCATGCAGCTTTACGAATCTTTTTTTTAGTCAAGAGTTTTATTTCTTTAATTATGGTTTTTTAGAATATTAAAATAAACAAAGTGTTTCAGTAATTTACATCACAAAAAAAAATGTTATTCGTGCTATTATAAAATAAATAAACTTTCTTCATGAGATAAAGTTTAAGGCCGGTATTAGACTATAAAATATATTTGACAAATATCTTCTATAAAAAAAAATTTATACAAAGTAACAGCAGGCGATTATCTTTGATAAAAGATTTTAGAGTTTGAAATCAATCTAGCGAAGTTATATATGCAAGTTTGTTTGATGTATTTCAGCAACGAATTTGTTAAGAGATATTGCCTTGTAAGTTTCTGGGAATATGTCTGAGAGAGTACATTGGGATATACGACTGCTATACTGTAGAGTGTAGACTAACATAACTATCTCCTGTTGCTAGAAAGCGTAGGGAAACCATATGGCGTTCCTCAACGCTGATGGAGATATAATTGTTTAATAAACACCCTGTATATCGATGCAAACTGAAAATCCAAAATATTGCTCGATGTAAAATGTTATTTGTGTTGACTTATTAAATAAATACAGTATTTGTACTTTAATTTTGATTTAGGTAATTATTAATAACATAAAGCTAAATACTATTTCTTTCTTAAAAATTGAGAAGGGAATATTAAACATTTTTGAATGAATTGAAGAAAGAAAGTTGCAGTGTTTACTCTGAACTTGAAAAAGTATATAAATCGTCCCTTAGATTATAAGTATTTAATTCACGTTATCCTTGTTGGTATTTTCGAAATGTATTTCGTCCATAAGATGTGCTGATCGCAGGCAAAATAAGCCACAAAAAGGTTAAATTTCTCTTGGGACTCTGACCGGTTTTCTTTGACATAAAAATGAAACGTGTATACTGTACACCTGTGCTATTTGAGAATCATTTTATTATTTACCCTGGTCTGATGGTATATTTATTGCATCTACGTGCCTAGAATTGTAAGTAAATAAATAAATAAAAAGATCGCCATTTAGGATCATTTAAAAAAAAAACGGCCTCACGCAAGGAAAATATTTCAACCATAGACTGAGGCACATGGAGTAATATCAAGGATATCAACGTGAAAAAAATGCCTTTCTCGGACTCTTTACGAACGTTTAATTTGCAGATGATGCGATATTTCACCAGGGTCTATAATTTTAAAACACAACTACACACAACGTCAAAAGTCTTGGCCCCCCGTAAACACTCGAGTTAATGACTTTTATTGCGTTTTCGTTGCTAGGCAAAAAAATTCAAGTATTTCTCGAGTAAACAAGATTTGTGATGTGATAATTGTGACAATTAAAATTTTGTTGATAAGTTAAGAATGTTTTTCTTAAATTCCTTAGTTGTATTCAGTTTGTTTGCTTAGATGGGTACGCAAATCTTAATTTTGAGGTTAGTAAAAATGCCGGGACGTGACATTTCTGTGTTTAACAGGGCAAGAATTACTGCCCTTTGGGAAGCCTATTTTTCAAAACACCACATATCGGCTACTTTGAGGATTCCAAGATCAACTGTTGGTCGCATCATCCAAAGATACGAAGGCACTAGAACTGTGGAACGAATGGACGTCCACGCGTTTCTACTGCAAGGGAGGATAGGTACCTGACACAATTTATCCGCCGAAATCGAAATACCACGGCCCCAGCCATCAGAGCTCATTTTCAAGGTACGTTTCGCCATGTAATTTCTACTTCCACAATTCGCAGACGGCTGCATAGTGCCAATTTACGAGCCAGGAGATTTTTAAGAGTCCCTCTTCGATTGTCTCGGACACCGTGCTGCCCGCCACCAGTGGGCTAGAGACTATAGGCAATGGCAAGGTCAATGGAGATGGGTCCTTTTTTCTGATGAAACCAGATTTGGCCTAGTCAGTAATGACAATCGTCAAAGAGTATGGAGGGAGCCAGGGCGTCAGCAGCAACTTAATTTTCACCGCGAAGTCGTTCCCTATCAAGGGGGAACTGTAAACTTTTGGGGGGGTTTAATGTACAACCGCCGCACCCCATTAATTCGCATACAACAAAATATGATGAGTGAAATTTACATTCAAAACGTTATTAGGCCCAATGTTTATCCTCTACGCAATGAAATAGGAGTGAACTTCATCTTTATGGATGACAATGCCAGGTCACATTGAGGCAGAATAGTTCAGGAGGCACTTGATGCTGAAGAAATCACCAGGTTGGAATGTAATAAAAACTGAAAACCAGTATCGACAGGATTTACCCATGTTTTAAAATCTAGTACAAGGTTGATTAAATTTGTATTCGTTTTTATGTAGCAACGTATTTAAAACATACACTTTCTAAAATGCATCAGCACTGCTGCAGATGTCTCAGAAGGTAGAAAGCTGGTAGAAAGGTATCTGATAAACAAATTTTGAGCATGAAAAACAAGAGCTATTATTAATGCTCATTCTTGTAAGGTGAACCAATCCCTAAAAAATATTTGCAAGTTCTCAGAAGCAATGAAATTTTGCAAAATTATAATAGGTCTAATAAACGCCCTGCATGTACATTGTACATGCTGTTTAAAATCGAAAAATCTTGAAATAAAAAATGATCTAAAAAGTCAGGACCATGTATTGGAAAAGGTGAATAAGAGAAAGCATCTTGTATAAAGAGGTTTAATAATTATTCATGTCTTTCGTTAATCCACGCCAAATAAATAATTATAGACACAAACAAGAGAACATCATATTCTGATGTATTATGTACATAATATAAAACGGACATCAAACGCTTGAAAATTGTGTTGGTCAGGTTTAAAGAAAGGCCGTCGTATAATAATTCGTTATGCATAATTTTATGATATAAAAATGATACCGCCATAGACGCCCCAGGTTGCATTAATCAATTTTCTTAGATAGTTAGAAAATAGGCCTGAAATCGAACTTACAAAACAAGAGGTATCACACATCATCTTATTGGATGAACTAAGATTAGAACCTAGGAACAGGAAAAAGAAACACGTTTCAAATACATTTTAACATTACTTGTCTGAAATTAGTAAGTGTACTTACCTAAACAGATAATTTGTTCAAGAAAAAAAATGTTCAAAAAAGAACTTGTTGATATAGTTTTATTTATTGGGAAAGAGTGAGAAAAACTGTTTTTTCATAAGTATTTATTCCCGAAGGGCGACATCCAGAAGTGTTAAATTTAAGCAGACTTTTTAAGCGCTTTGTTAAAACAAGAAACCTAGATTGCAAAAAGAAAGAAAGAACAAAGTTGCAGCAACAAAAGAGGAAAATTAGTCAGGAGCTTAATGTGTAGACCAAGTAGTTGGAATAACATTGAAATTGAATGTGGTATACATTTTTATGTCATATTTGTAGAATCTTATCTACGCCACTGTAAGATCGAACGCCTACCTAAAATCCGGGTTACAAGAAACATGCACTTTATTCCTTTGGCAGTTTTAGAACTATCCTGAACTAACCTTGTTTAATTGTTCCTAAACAGTAGCAGAAGATTCGGTTAAATTAAGATAAATTTATGTCTTTTCTGCAGAACGGGAAAATGAACCATTAACCAAATAATGAGGAATTTCCTAAAGAGAAAATTACGGAACAATTTACCGGCAATAGTACTAATCAGTAAACTTTAATGGAAAGCTTGTTGTGATACATACTACGACGTAGCAGCTTTTCGACATACATACTAGTGTTAACGGAACTAATTAAAGTTTTATCCAAGTTTAACAAGATTATTTCTGCAACACCAGTCATGAAATGAGTTCATTGTTGAGCTTATGTAAAGTGGACGATATAGAGCCAAGTCATAAAATCGTCGTCTCTCTCGCTTTCTATACCGAGTGGTGCATCACCAGAGTGACCATAGGAAATCACATGTAAATTTTGCTACCGTCAAATATTGGCTTGTCTATTAATTTTACATCAAAATTGTATTAGGCTCTTTTGTTTTGAAGCTCCACCAAACTTCACCATTTTCTAATTGGCCAATTAAAAAATATTTAAAACATTTCAGATATTATCATTTTTCTAAATACTGTAAAACAGGCTGTAACTAATAAAAAATAAAACGTCTAGCAACATTTAACATAAGCATAATTATCACTGGTGGCTACATTAAGGTATCTCTCAGAGTCGTATTCAATTCTTAAGAATTTTACGAAGAGCTTTTTGTAAATAACTTGGCTTAATTGGCTTATTCGAAAAGAATAAAATTGTGGTGGATGTGTTTTCTCTGGAGACTAAAATCCCACATGATGTGAGTTAAGCTATAACTTAACTAAATTCAAAAATATAATGTAAACATAAACGTTAATGTAAACATAAACGTTAATGTAAACATAAACGTAAATCGCTTTAAAAGGGGAGTGAAGAGAACGTAGGTCTCCTTTTTCGAGGAGACGCCAGAGAGCTTCCTCCTTGATGGTTCGAAAAGAAGCCACGAGCAAGCTTTATCTTACAAAATGACAGTTGACTTGTCAAATCAAAAGTTGTTGCCAACTTAAACAATATAAAATGTAGAATATCTTCATATCAACATTAATTAATAGTCTGGTCGATCACTGGTAAGTCCACTTTATTTTTTCACTTTAGCTTACTTTTGCATGATTCAATTTATTCTAGTATCCCCTAAGAATGAACATATGTATGTTCGTAACATGCTGGGATTACTGAATTGATTATTTAAACATACATTGTGGAGGTAGACCCGCCTGTGTTTAACTTGATTATATCGACTCCACTGCAAGAATGGACTACTTCTTCAAGGTTAAAGTTCTTGTTTTCTCAACAGTTTGTATATCTCGATTGATTAAAGTCGAGGAATCTATATTTATTGGAACATTTTCATGAATGAGATTCAGCAGATTGATTATTTAGGTTTAATATGAATAAAATACATATAGTACTTGTATTATTATGCTCACGCCTTACTGAAAATACAATTAAGAAGAGTTGAACCTAATTTCTGCCTGCAGACCCAGTAGATCTGCAAATTGCATCTACAAATGTCTCAGTAGCAACAAAGACTGTTGTGACAAATGGTAGATGTAGCCTTTCAGCGACATCTAGTGGCAATCAAATGCATCAACCTGGCCCGTCTAACAAAATCAGTTAGAGTCGTAGAAGCAAACTACTGCAAGAATCCGGCGAGCCGGTATCCTCACAGAGTCGCCGCCAGGAGCGCATTAAAAGCCAAATCTCGGTTACGGGCCGAGTACCAACTATTGATTTGCAAAAGTTAGTTGCCTTCCTTCGCCAGATTCATCTTCAGACGCGTTTCGCTGTATAACAGCTCGTCAGTGAAGCTATAGAATCCGACGAAGGAAAGCAACTTTAAGAGCCTACTTGACCCTAAAAGATCGATGACAAATGGTAGATGTCGCTGAAAGGCTACATCAAATTATATTAATAATAATAGCATATTATACAGGATAATTAGACCCTATAGCCTTGCTGATGAGCCGTTATACGGCGACACGCGTGCAAGGATTGGGTCTAACGAAAAGGAACAGGGACGAAATCCTTGAAGTTTGTTTAGTTACGCACTTTTGGTGCGCATAAACCGATAAATTGGTTTTTGATACCACCTGACGTAGTTACCCGTAGTTGCGGGTTTTATACCACCGTTTCGACTTCTACAACTTCTCGCTAGTTTAGTTGGGTTAATATACTCGATTGCCGCAAGATCTCGCCACTTGCAATGGCAACCTTCTCTATGCAATTGGTTGTCACCTAGTGAAAACGATAGCCCTTGTTGCAGAGGTACTAGGTCGTGGTCCGATACTAACTTTCGTTCATTGTTGACCTGCCTTGGACGTCACTTAGTTTATTTTGACTAAGCCAAAAAAATAACACCAAATACCTGCATCTGTTGGAAGACCATTCAATAAATAAAACTAAGAAAGTATTGCCAATACCTATTTATTGAACGTAAGATTTAGAGAAAAGAGTTTAAACATTTTCTTATAACGAATTCAAATTATTTTTGTTTAAGACTAAAGTTCACTGAATTTAAAAGGAAAATAACTTAGCTTTTCTGGTCGCAAGGATTTCAGTCCTCCTGGAGGTGGCTGGCTCTCTTAAGGAATGGCCCCTTGCTGCTGCTCAGCAATGTTGATGGCCCTCAAACAGTTCCACAGATGGTTTAAAAAAATAAGTCCGAAAACCCAAGGTGCAAGTCTGACATTGTCGTAAAAGTCCGAATAATCGGGAAATGGAAACGTAAAAAAGGAAAAGGGACTGCAATGTAGCAGATACTGCTCTAAAAAAAAGGTTTGAAGTTTCAGGTTATGTGGCAGAAAACCTCAAAAATATCGATCATCTATGAAAATATACGTTGTAAACTTACCCAATAGGTGCCTTAATCAGGATTAAGTGTGAAAAACCCTAAGATAGGCAAAGATCTCCCTAATTTTTCCTCAATGACTTTAGTAGAAGACCAGTCTGCAGCGTATCATTTGATCGAATGACTCAGATGACCTTTCTGTCAATTTCAAAAACCTACAGCAAAGGTCACAGAGAATAATCAACATTTGAGCCAACACAACCTAAAATGAAGAGCGGGTTTGCATAAGAAGGAAGAATTACAGACTTGCGGTTCTACGACAATTGCAAAAAGATAATTAGAACATACCCAAAAGTAATAACGTTACACTGGGATAGCCAGTCAAAAGTCCAGACCTAAATTTAGCAAAGCATACTTGGGATAAGGTAGTCAGAAATTATGGCGAGTTTTAAACATTAGTTCACCTAGAATAGGCGAGGCGCTGCAAAACGAGTGGGAGAAAATGCCGCAAAAAAAGAATGAAGGTTGTTATTTAAGCTCGAGAGGGCGATATCCAATCTTAATTCACGTTTCTTTATTTAACATTTTTTGCATTTTGTATGTCTTTTTTATAAGCTACATCTCCTGTTATGAAAATGTTTCGAAGTGAAGATAAATAGAAAATATTACAAAAGGATGATTGCTTTGTTTGAAAGTTACAGTAGAAATACACTGCTTTCACGTATATACAGAGTGTCCGGTAGTATAGGGCAAGATTTCGCCAGCATACAGTAGAGGGTAAAATAATGCTAAGAGTTCATATGATCATTTTTCCTAATATCCCTCCTAACAAAGATAGCGGACCCCAAAGATGCACCTTAAGATTTATATTTTCGATTATAACTTTTAAGCCACCCTGTATACTTGAATGAAGCTTTGTAACTTTGCATAGTCCATATGGACTAATAAACTCATACGTAGCCAGGGACGGACTTGGCACCGGACTCGTAAGTGTCATTTCTGGAAACTAAAAAATACCTATGGCAATCCTCATCAATAGCCAGACGAGTGAATTGCATTTTACCATCCGATTTGAAAAACCTATAGTTGTTGATATTTATTTTCAGCCGTTTCGGAAATACGGGGGTTCCTAAATTACCTTCATCGAAGTGTCTCACTTCTTTAATAAAGTAAAACGTAACTTCCCAACCAAGCTATTTACGCTATGATCAAATACGACAGATGTCAAAAAGTGACAGCTACGCAATTCACTCGTGTGGTTATTTATGAGGGTTGCTATTTAAAAAAAAAATTGAAAATGGAGTCAAATCTGTCAAATTTGTAAACCTATCGCCAATCGGGTGCGACACTTAAAAGAATGTCCCTGTACTTATAATGTACTATATTTAAAATATTTAACTTAATTTTAATCTTATATCAGTGTGTAGTCTAAATGGTAACATTGTAAATTTTAATCATAATAACTTATAAAAATCTTTATTCTAAACACGACCCTGCACCCATTTATTGCGGTTTGAAGATGTTGGGACCTACAACTCTCTAGAAGCAAAAAGGGTTAATGCCGAGAGACCAAATTGAAATCTACCGGCTCGAAACACATTTCAAAAGATTGATCGTAGCCCAAGAGAAACAGATAAAAAAACAAAATTAAATAAAAATAATTTTAGAATTCATTGTACGATGCTTTTCACCAAGTCGTAGTGGAAAAGTTCGCCAAGAGCAAGAAACCCAGAGTTAGAAGAACAAGTTCTGGGTGACATTGCATCCATCCATCTAACAGTGTAGGGAAGCTCGCGGCTCAACTAGAGACAACAAAATGGGTTGTTCATGAAAATCTTAAAGTACAATTTCTTCACCTCTTCCCTATTCAAAAGGTGCACGCAATGTCATCACAGATGATTATCCTGCAAGAATAAATTATGCAAACTGGATTTTACAACACTTTAGAGAAAATCCCCATTTAACTGATTTGTTTACCATCGAAGCTGGCTTTACGGAGAAACGGCGTAATAAATTGGTATAATCTACATGTCTGACATGAAGAAAATATATATGCAACAGGACCGAGCAAGCATTAACAAAGGTTTATGATTAATGTGTGTGCGGAGACCATTGGAAATCATTTGATGGGGCACTTCGCTTTAGAAGAAACCTTATGGATTTCTGTTTTTTGGGTCATCTGAAAAAACTTGTTTACTTAACTCCAGTAAATAGCAGGGAAGAGCTACCTCAAATCCATTTTTGCGACCAAATACGAAACGGTTCTGCAATATTGTCCCAAGTACAGCGACAACAAATTTTTAGAATAAGAAAGTGTTGTGTGTTCAAGGAGCTAATTTTGAAGATCAGATGAAACAAGCAATTAAAACAAAACTTACTCTAAGAGTAATTTTTATACTGACTTTCAAACTTTATCAAGCCTTCTTTTTATTTTTCAATTCCTCTGCTTCTTTAAAGCTACGATCAATTCTTAAACATTATTTTCGATCCGGTATATTTCGATTTGAAAATCTCTCAGCGTTCTTGCTTCCAGAGAATTGCATTGTTCTTGTCTATAGATTATATGCATGTTTTTATTACTCCATATTAAATTATTAAATTTATTTGTTTATAATAATAACTAGTGCTAATTAGCATGTAAAAATAATAGCTGAGTTATTATTGTGTTTTTATTAATTGAAGGTAAATAAATGAATTTTGAAATTTTATAATAAATTACTGCTGATTAATGGTATAAATATTTAATTATCTTGAAAATGCTTAATTTTTTTTGAAACAATCCTTTGTTAAAGAGCAATGCATAAAGTATTTAAAAAAATATTTTTTAGATTTCCAAAAATTGCACCTATTAAAATATTGCCCCTACTAGTGCGCTGATCCGTTCCTGGTTTTCCCAGCTACAAGAATGATTCTACTATGAGTTTCTTAGTACATAATACGAACTGTACGAAGTTGCAAAATTTCTTTGAAATGCACAGGGTTGCTTAAAAGTTATAATCGAAAATGTAAATCTTCAGGCGCGTCTTTGAGGCCCGATATCTTTAATAAGAGGGTTCTTAGAAATAATGATAATATGAACTACTGGTGTTATTCTGACTTCCCCTGTAAGCTGACGAAATATTGCCCTATACATATATTATTATTGTATAACAGCAAATTCCTATACAGGGTATCTCAAAAACATAGCGACAAACTTTAAGGGGTGGTAGAGGACATCAGAGCAAACTTGTTTGGTTTAGTGGCGAAAAAAAAAATGGTATTGGTTAGTTTTGTTGATTTCAGTGATAAATAACTGGCCATTAGTCTTGCTAAGAAATCTTCCTGATTACGAATAGGCGTTTCGTAGACTAAAGATTTAAAGGAAAAAATCCAGTGGGTTCAGATCGGGCGAACGTGCGGCTCAGGCCACTAAAAGAGGAGCACTGGACCTACACTTCCAATCCATTGGCGGGGAAATCGCTGGTCCAGACCCTGGAGCACGTTCAAACCAAAATGTAGAAGTGCCCCGTCATGTTGAAACCACACGTTATTTTAATGTCTAAAGGGACATTTTGTAATAATAGAGACAAAACAATTTGCAGAAAATGAAGATAAATGTTTGCGTTCAGACGAGCAGGCAACAAGTGAACTATTGGATTCTCTTTAACAATACCAGCCGACATGTTTACAGAAAATTGTTGCGGATGTCTTTTAGAAACCACAGCGTAGGGATTCTCATCATGCCAAAAGTGGCTGTTCCTATTTCTATTAACTATTCTCCCGAAGTGAGGCTCTATTAAATTGTGATAAAAAAACCATTGGCAAAAAGCTCATCGATGTGGATAATCTTGTATTTAAAGCTTGTACGCGTTGTAAATGGTAGGGGTAGAGAAGTTGTTCATGTAAGACAGGCTGTAACGTTAATTTGGAGGATGGATTGAGAATATGGTATGCAATAGCGCAAACTACTGCCTCTAAGGCGACGATGGATGGAAGCAAAGGTTGCATGATGAAATTGGCGGCGTGCCGGATATCTGTGCGTGTTCAAACAAGCAAGGTGCATTTCGGTGACTTCTTGAAATGAGAAATTATCGTCAATTTTCAATACAAATTTTGAATTATCAATCAACACAGCTAATGTTATAATACATAAGTCACAAATAATTCTACGGACTTAAAATTGGCATCTTTAGAATGTTTATTGCGATAAAGAAATGTTTGCGTTCCCCAACAACAAACGTAGTTGAAACAAAAAGTGTTGAACGAAAGACAGTGGTATCCAACTAAATCAAGAATTGATTTAATTGTTTAAAGGATTTTATTGTTCCACAGCCCAAACGGTTAATTTGCGGACATATATTTATTAAACAAAAAAAAGTTTGTTTTGATGTCCTCTTTCCCTTTAAAGTTTGTTGGTATGTTTTTGGGACACCCTGTATATTTTATTAACAACGATAATTGAAGGATAAACAAGGTAAATGTAATGTGTAATAATGAAATCGGTACATTATAAAAAATTGCTGTCACAGATCATTTTCTTGTCCAGTGAAATTTGCCGCCTAGTGTATTTGGATGCTAAACATTTAAAATAATAATTTTTCAAATGCTTCTTTATGCTTCATCAGGGCCCTCATTATAACTTACAGTCCATTGCACGACTTCCGCCAAATATTTTTCCACTTATTATGACTGAAATATTTTAAGCTCAGTCCCTCCCGTAAATTTTAATATTTCTCGGGTCGAGCTTAACAAGCACGTCGACGCCATTTAGTTTATTTACTCGAGCATGTATTTTAATTTTATGGCTGTCAGAACTTTTTCGTAAACTCTGCCGTAACGCGTAAAAATCAATTTGAAGCATTGTGAGTTGTCAATCGGTCACTGTTAAATCCTCATTCCATTGGTATAGTCACTGGAAAAGTTATAAAATTACCTATATATCTTGGGTTGGTCATATCACCTAAGAATTTACCATAGATGTGGATACATTCAATCCTTCAAAATATTTTGTTGTTACACACAGTAGTCAAATCGTGATGTGTAACTAGGTATACAAATTTCTGCATTTCTCCTTCCTAAATAATACTCTAGCTTTTTTGCTGTTGCTGCTCTTGGAATTTTGCCAAAAGTCCAGTGTGTCTTGTTGAAACGGGAGCCCTACGTAAACAAGCTCTACACACCTTGACAGCTTGTAAGTTTTACTTTGAAATACCGACACTGACGGAATTTTATGACAAAATATTAACGGACTACTACAAACGTACGGACGTAGTCACCATCCCACTAATTACAAGATCACATATGTAATCACCACTGAATCCTACCTACAAGTTTCCTATGGATTGGCTGCCTCGAGCAATACTGGAGAGGCACTAACTATGGAAGCCTCGAGAAACACAAACTCTGAAACTGCCGGAATCCATTCAAAGAAAGGCCATCTTGAAAGCTTAGCCAATTAAAGACATGTTGCGAGCTTAAGCTTCTTTTACAGATATTTCCATTACAAGTGTTTAATTGATGTTGCCCGCTTGATTGCACCCAGGGTAGTACATGGTCGAAATACATGACGAGTGAGGGAAGAATAAACATGATGAACCACTACATCCCGCCCGTATGTAAACCAGCTTAAAGTTACTACACGACACTCTTCATCTGGAGAACTTCAGCAATCTGAAACTACGATCCTAATGCGGGAACGAAAGTTCTGCCATCGATAGAAACTCGTGCCAGTGTGAGGGTCGAGAGTGGCGACCCAGCACGATCAGTCCCGAAGATCTCGATGAATGACAGTTAGGCTAGGGAGAGAAGGCCGGATTTAGTTTACAAATTTAAAATAAATAAGAATTATAAATGACAAATGGCGAAAAATAAATTAATTGTAATTATTATGAACACCGCTTGCATTGTTTCCATACATCGCACGCCACTGAACGGTACCTAACCATTTAAATTGCGATATGCCATGCCATCATTTTAACGAAATTAACTGGCCTCTAAGGGTATCTTGATTATATTGCTTTTAATCATTTTGTCACAATGTCAACATCCAATTAATATATTAAGTAAATAACCCTTAATGAGTCTTTCAGCATCCCGCCAGTGTTAAATGCCTTATTTTAAAGGATCTCAATTAGCAGAGCAAGTGAAAATTGCTTTTTAATTGGATATTTTAACTTGGAAAGCAAAACTTGAACAGTATATTTTAAAGCTACAGGCTGATTTCCACAAATAGCTTTTGAAAAACAATAAAGGTCCGAATTATTATGTCTATAAACAATTTAAATTAACCACTGTTCTAAAGTTAAGCAAACTGGTTTAATAAATTCGATAAATGTCTGCACTTAAATTAACAAAAGAAACATTCAAAATTGTGATTTTCTCAAGATTAATAAGGAATTCTTGGAAATATCTGTGAAATAGACTCAAGTCGCCAACCTGTCATTGATGTTCCAAGATTTCAAGGTTGCTTGTGGTCGCTAACCAAGCGAATGGCTATTTTTTTAATGGAGTCCAGCAATCTCAGGGTATGTTCAGCAGTATTGCAGCGATGGTCAAATTTGGGCTTTATAGAGCATCAAAAGGACTGGAAAAATACCCCAAGTATAAGGCTACGCAACGCGATTATGCCAAAACATTTATTTGATGAATTTAAGGGAATTGAATGTATGGTTCTTTAACACTTACTGTTTAAGAAAAAACTGGCTCATGAATTCTTAAACGGTACAATCACCCCAAGGCATAATTCCTTTCAGATCTTTGTTAAGATGTACGACTTCCTGCTGCCTCTAGAGATGTACATCGTCAGCTAATATTCGCGCATCTAATGTAAAAGATGAAACAAGCGGGTCGTCAATGAAGCTATGATTTTTAGATTTTTCCAAAAGGTCAATAATATAGATAGGCATGTGACAAAATGAGAGTGGAAGACATAATGATATGCAGGGCGAGTCTGCAGGAACAAGCTAAACTCCAGGAGTATATTGTACACGTGAAAACAATGTGAAAAAACGGATATCATGTTCTTATCCTTTTTAAGTTATATAGCGTAACTAAAGATATTTATCTTCTAAAAGTGTTTTTTTTTTCTTGGGTATTAGGTCCCTTGATAAATCAATTAAGAATTAAAATAAAACCATGTAGAGTCTCGAAAGTTCTTTAATTCTAATTAAAATTACGTTTCGGCCGTAGCGTGGGCCTTCATCAGATTTTGAACATCTGTAACAATGGAAACATGTATATTTCAATTTTAAGTTGTCATATGTGCACACATAGAAAAGAATTCTCATACTGAGGGAATTGACGTCAATCCAAGATCATATTGACTTTCATATGTGGCAAAAGAATATTACTTTGTGTGGAAAGAATTATTTCTTCACCTTAGCGGATTCAAAGCAAGAAAAAAATTGTAGAATTGATCATTTCAATAACTTTCAACCAATTTTCCTTGACATCATTTAAAGAACAGAATAATATCAATAAAAAGTAGTCCAATTTTTGATTTAAGACCAAAACTTTTGAAATGACAGATCGGAGATTTTTAATTGAGAGAACTAGTTTCTTGGTTTTAGATATTATGCTCTTTCCTTAAGAAATTTATTTCTACACGTGAGAAAGCTGTCTCTTCAATCTGAGATAACCAGTTTCTCATTATCAGATAACTTTCTCTTTCTAAGAGAATTATTTCTTTACAAGAAAACTCCGTTGTTTCACTACGTGAACATATGAATGTAGTTCTAAATATCAGTATCTTAAATTGAGAGGATATGGTTAGTGGTTACCCATCTGAAGGCGACTTGCTTTGATTTGACACCATGATATCTCAATATGATATCTTTTTTTTTCAAACCATGACACCCTGTATTGTTGTATTGAGAATATATTTCCCTATTTTAAGTCTAAGTTAAAATGAGTTGAAATTAAAAACATTCATATAAAAAATAAAAACTTTATTCTACAAATTAACGAGATTTAACCCAAAAGCTATTTCAATTCATGTGTATGGCAAGAAAAATATAGTATAAATAGAAAAATACTCTTTTCAGTCATAACATAACAGACAGCAATATTAATATCAGCAGAAAGAAAGAAAAATCTCTTTGCAAAATATAAATAATAATTCAAATTCTTAACATACCTACATGTTTTAAGGCTAAATTGATGCACTTAGTAGCACCACAGAGAAAAAACAGAACATGTACCTAACTAGAATAAAAACTAAAATTAACCTCCAATTAGGATGTTGCTAAACACACAAATGAAAAATGAACATCTATATGTACCTGTTGTATCAGTAACTCAAAGTAGTAAAATATTCCGAACCTTTTCTGTTCAAGATCATTGGTCTTTGAACCGCGAAATGTTCTCTGTCAAATGAACTATTTTTATTCAATGGTTCAATTTCATAACACCTTAAATGATCATTAAAATTTACTGTTTGCCACAAATGACAATGGAGAAGTACTTTCGAAGTTTTACTCTTGCTCACTAAGATGTTACGAATTTCGCAAAATAGTGGTAAATCATTTTCATAATCTGAGAGTAACATTAAACTTTCTTCATAAGGGAACCATCTAATCCTACATCACACAAAGCACCTTTGTAACTTTATAAATACTATACGGAGCACGCCACGCACGATACCGTACAACTTATTAAATATTAAATAAATAATTAATATTCGGGGACGCATAAACACGTTGAAACAAATTAGAAGTAATGGCGGCAACCGGCAACGACTACGGCGATCGATATTATGCGATATCGACAGGTCCAAATGCAAATACCTAATAACTGTTAATAATGTTAATATTAATATTCTCTCTGGGGCATACGTGCCGATTCACAAAGGGTTCCTGGCGCTCTTCTTGTTTTGTCAGTTCAATTGAATAGACAAAGATGGGCGGCATAACGTGTCGAATTTCTACGTACTACTTTCCTTAATTGTGAGCGTTCATCCTCCCGATAAAATAATATTTTTTCAGAAGAAACACATGCTCGAGTTCGAAATGAAAACAAAGATTTTGTTTCGAAGTCGTGGGATATCGAAACGAGAAATGCGGGTTCTCAGTTTAAAAACCATGATGTTTTAATATGTAGATACCCAAATGCACTCAAATCAAGTGCCTTTTACTTTATTTTGACGTTAAAAATCTCATTATGAAAACTTATTATGATATATTTTAAATCCCAATCTGAACTTCTTATGTTCTTATGGCGAAGAAAAATATTTTTAAATCAATACTTATTTCTTCATAAGGAGAGCAAGCATTAGAACTTCTCGCTGTTTTATAGGAGTTCAATAGGTTATAGACAAGAGTTATTACCTTGATATGAAAGATTTTCGTCATCTCACAACCACATGTTGGACAATTACATGTACGTCACAAAAATTTTGTTTAAAATTACGGAATTAAAACTTTACAAACTTAAGCGTGGCCATGCTGTTATTAACTGAAGTAATTCTTTTAACTTTGAAATTTTTTTTTATTGTTATTTATTTAATTTAACAAATGGTGGCAAGTGTTACCATCTTATGGGCATGTACGAAAGTAGGTGAAAAGACCAACAGTTTAGGTCAAGAAGGAAAACAATTTTTTAGTGTTGATATCTAGAGATCTGTAATAATATGTGGTTCTGTGTTAAAAGAAATCCATCTATATGAAGATATATGATTTTGTATGTTAGTTTTGATTAAGAAGGCTAGGTGGTATAACAGAGAGTATAATTTTTTAAGTTTTTGTTATTATTTTAATTTTAAAAAAGACAATAGGACAAGTTAGATAATGAGGTTGAAATATATTTTGCTTAAATTTTTTGTGTCGGCCTTTAGGTTTACACAGGTTTTTTTTTTGTATATATATCATCTCCAAGAATTCCCTTTTTTTGGTGTTTTCCCCTTTTTTTGGTGTTTTTTTCGGTTTTTAGAATTTTTGTGTTTTCAAAATCAAAGTTGTGTTGTTTGTCCTGTGCGTGGTTAGTAAGGGATGTCTTGTTCTTTTTATCGAATTTGTGGCCGTTAATTCTATTTATAAGGTATATTTCAACCTCATTAACTAACTTGTCCTATTGTCTTTTTTAAAATTAAAATAATAACAAAAACTTAAAAAATTATACTCTCTGTTATACCACCTTAATCAAAACTAACATACACAGTCATATATCTTCATATAGATGGATTTCTTTTAACATAGAACCACATATTATTACAGATCTCTAGATATCAACACCAAAAAATTGTTTTCCTTCTTGATCTAAACGGTTGGTCTTTTCACCTACTTTCGTACATGCCCATAAGATGGTAACACTTGCCACCATTTGTTAAAATAAATTAATAATAACAAAAAAAAAATTCCAAAGTTAAAAGAATTTCTTCGGTTGATAACAGCATGGCCACGCTTAAGTTTGTAAAGTTTTAATTCAGTAATTTTAAACAAAATGTTTGTGACGTACATGTAATTGTCCAACATGTGGTTGTGAGATGACGAAAATCTTTCATATCAAGGTAATAACTCTTGTCTATAACCTATTGAACTCCTATACACTAGGTAATTAACATTTTGTCTCAATTTCATCCAAAATGAAAAAATTGTTGCTCACATATGACAACTTAAAATTAAAATATACATGTTTCTATTGTTACAGATGTTCAAAATCTGATGAAGGTCCACGCTACGGCCGAAACGTAATTTTAATTAGAATTAAAGAACTTTCGAGACTCTACATGGTTTCATTTTAATTCTTAATTGATTTATCAAGGGACCTAACACCCAAGAAAAAAAAACACTTTTAAAATTTAACGGAAGGTCCAAGAATTTAAATATAAATAAAATAAGATATTCATCTAGCGTTCCACTTATATCCAAATGTTCGATACCCAAAAACATTCGATAACTTTTATTCTTCTGAAATTGTTTTTTGGTGTACCAGGTAGGTTTAATAGTGAGATTCGCTCACTTATATGCGTGCTGATTGACATCTTTTTAGGCCTGATGATGCCTTAAAGGCGAAACATGTAACCTAATTTTTTAAATATTAAATTATTTGAGACCGGGACTTTGTGTTGGTTCTTTTGGTTGAATACCGCCTTATTTTGATAATGTGTCAGTGTAATGTGACAGCAATTAAACGTTTATTTTCAAGTTTGAATGATTAATAAAGTGTTACAAAATGCCAAATACCTATTCAAATTTAGAACATGCAAATATAGTGTTTGTTTATGGTTTTTATAATGTGCTAGAGTTGCTATTTAGAGATCAATTATATATTTGTTAAAACAACGTTACGATTAAGAAAATGTTAATAAATGAATTTTTGTTTTATTTGTTATTACGCTATAACTTGAACACAAATGAAAAGACATTGTTTTCGCAGGTATAATACATTCCTGAAGTTTGGTCCGTTTTGCCCGACTCACCCTGTATACGTAATAAAAAGTAAGTGGGAGACAATTTGAACCCACTGATAACAGGATTAAGGTAAATATGTTTTAAACAAATCCGTTAATCGGTACCGTTAGTAGAGACAGGTCTTTAAAAAGACCATTAAATAAATTGAACCGGCTCGCGGCATACCGTATGATGTCTTTTTAGTCAGGAACCCCTCATACCAGACTCAACCAAAGGCCTCGCGTAATGTTCTATTGCGTTGTTTCAAAAATGGGTACTATAAGCGAGAAATTTTCCTGTTGATCTAGACCTATGAAATCTATACTACTGGTCGTCGCAGATACTTTCATACATTTGGTCACCTTCTCAATAATTCTTGATATACTGGAAAGCACTGCGGTTGCTTGGCAGGATATTGCCGTTTTTAGGAATAGACCGGAATTTTCCAGCAAGAAGAAAGAAAACATTATACATCTTTTCCGAAGGAGATGTGAAAAGCAGGGGCGTGTCACTAAAATACGAGAGCAATTACAAGCAATTTATGGGCAGTTCATGTCAGGGGGGCGGGAGGGTTTGACATATCTGCTAGTAACTTTTGGTTTTCTTATTTCGAGTTAAGATTTCATTAATAATCTTCGCCAATCGAATATTTCTAATAAGTTTTATAGCTATTAATATAACGAGATTATTATGCGATTTATAATAGTCGAGGACATTGCTAGGTGACGAGGCGATAGCCGAGTCACCCGCAATGTCCGAGACGGTGTTAAATCGCTAATATACGAGTTATATTCAAAGCTTTATCGTATCATTGACAACGGCGATGCGAAAATAAAAACAAGGTGTTTTGTCATTTCATTTTGGCATTTCAAAAAGTCATCATTAAAATCATGCAAGATTTACATTATAAGGTTGAACTTGCTTCCGGACAAATCTAAAATCCATTATGAAAAAGAATATCGGCAGTTTTGTGAGTGGCGAAACAAAGTACATGTTCAAGGTGCAGAAGAAACAGTATTGCTGGCGTATTTCGCAAAACTCTCTGAGGAATACTCTGCTTCATCCTTATGGCCGAAATATTCCATGTTACGAGCGACTTTAGAACTGAAGGAAAGAGTGGAAATCGACAAATACGGCGCCTTAATACGTTTCATCAAGAAGAAAAATGTTGGATATAGAGCAAAAAAATCAAAAGTATTTACAAGAGAACAAGTCAACGAATTTGTGTGTTCTGCCTCAGACGAGAAGTTTTTAATGATGAAAGTGGCTTTTTTAATTGGAATTGGAGGAGCCTGTCGAACAAATGAATTAGCGAAGATGACCACGGAAGATGTTGACGTTTTAGAGGACAAGCTGATTGTTACTATTCCCAACTCAAAAATCCACAAGAAACGTATTTTCGCTGTGATATTTGACGGCGAAGTCAATCCTGTGCATTTATTTAAAAAGTACGCAATGTTAAGGCCAGACCATGTCACTCACCAAAGATTGTTTGTATCATATAGAAGAGGGAAATGTACGGTACAGCCCTGCGGCATTCATTTCTTCTCTAAAATACCTCAAAAAATAGCTGAGTATCTCTCACTTGAAAATCCTAATTTGTATACTGGTCACTGCGTTAGAAGATCTTCGGCAAATTTTCTTGTTAATGCTGGAGGAGATATATTAGACCTACAAGAACTTAGTGGATGGGAATCGGCGAAGGTTGCTAGAGGGTATTTAGAATAAAGTGTGACCAAGAAAGTTTCCATTGCTCGCAAAATTCAAATCGGCGATGTTTCCGGCAGTGGATTAGGCACTGGGGAACCGCACGAAATCGAAAGGAGTGCTTTCTCAGTCATTAATGAGCCTTCAGAGGGCATACCTAAGATCGTGGACGTTAAAGACAAAGGTGTATCCATCAAATTTGAAAACTGTCAAAATATTGTTTTACATGTTCATGAAAAATAGTTCTAATATTATTTGGTATCTAACGTATTATGCTTTCGTAACTAACGTATTAAATTATGGTAACTAATGTATTATGGGTAACTAAGGTTTTATGTAGGTTTTAGTACGTTTATGATGTTAATAATTATTAATAAAGATATCATATAAAAATGACTTAATCTTCAATGATACGATAAATGATTTAATTGGATATGTAATTAATTTAAGTTCATACTATCATCATTTTCGGTTAAAATCTTACAAAAACATTAAAAAGCTAGTGTTTTTTTTTTGCAACACTGATTTATTTTATCACAATGACAGTTTACTTCTCGTCTGGTCTTCTGACGCGTTTGTGATTTTTTCCACGACTTTTTTCTTTATAAAATGGGTTTAATTTGATCTTGGAATGAATTAGTGGGGCTTTTTGGTAAGTTTATAGTGATATCTAAGTCTTTAGTTTATTTTTTCATGAGCAAGTAAGTTCCTTCTTGGGATATTTTTTAGCTGAAACGTCGCTGTCGACCATGCTTTGGGATTGATGATTTTTGGAAGTATATTTATTGTAAGTATTATACTAAAGTAAGTTTATAAGTATAGTTTTAGATTCACAACTTACTAATAATGATCTTTTAAAGTGTGTCTGGGTAAAAATGTTATTAATAAGTTCCTTCCTTATTTTTCAAAACTGGTGAATCACTTCTGTTTACCTATCTTCCTTGCAGTTAAATTATGAATATTTTTACATATACCTACACCATCCCTTATGTTTAACAGCTTGTAGTAATCTTTATTTTTCTGTAGCTTGTAGTTTCTAATAACTGTCTGTGAATGTATCAATATACTGATAAGACTTGCATAATATAATATAGTCGGCCACTAACTGAAATAAATACTTATAGGTATGTATCTTACTTAAGTACTTACTGTATTGCCTTCTATAAAATATAAGTTTAGAAAATGTTTTTGGTATAAATACTATTAAATTAGTCTGTGTCTAGGTACAGGACAAACATTTTGTTTGTAGTTAAATATTGGATATATGTATACCGTTATTGATATTCTTTAGTCTACTTATGTTTAGGTTAGTTCGGTTTATTTTCAAAAATACAGTTTAGCCTGAGAAGAACTGGAGAATGAAGTTAACTATAACCTATAAACCTGGGCATTAATGAGTTAATAAAAAAATGACATTTAATAAATTAAAATCCAATATAGGAAGAATAACATAGGTATTATATTTTTTCCATGGATTTGTTTGCAAATTTAGTGATAGGTATGAAGAGTATTTACTGGAATATGTTCCTTTAATTGGGTTTTACTTGTTTTCGTACAGTATGGGGTTAGACAAAAGAATATACAGTGTCCTCGAATGTAGTCCTTGAGAGTGTAAGCTTTTACATGTGTCTCGGGGAGGGTACAGCGTATACCAGCATTACTACATTGCACCTGCTATGCAATTTAACTGGCCAATGTTTCGCTCCTCAGTCTAATTGGGCAAAATATAAAAGTTTTCGTACCTATTGTACCTTATATCCTAATTGAAAAGAATTTTTTTTTCTGTTTCAGTCTAACCACACTCCTAGGCTTCCTTAGCTGTAATAATTATCAGTAAGAAAATCTAATTTCTTAAAAATATCATCACTTTAGTGTTGTATATTGTATTCTTAAATCATATGTAGGTATCTTTTTAATTTAAATATTCTAAATAAATATATTTTGATCATATTTTCTTTTATTATGATAATTTACTAGACATTGTTTTATAATTAAAAAAACAGTAATAAAAACAATTAATGTGTAATAAATTTTAAGGTTTTGATTCAATTTGGTTGTAACATTACTATATAATTGTATTTCAGAAGATATATTTTTAAATTGGTTAAAAATTATCACAAGCTGCTCACATTTACTTATAAGGCGAGCAGCTTGTGTATTCCTGCCAAACATATATCTTTTGAAATCCAACTGTAATGTTACAGTCAAATCGAATCAAAACTAAAATTTATTTAAGAATTATAATATATTTTCAAATATTCCCGCGCATTTCTTCAGTCGGTAGGTCAGATTTCTATAATGCCATCATGACATTATCGGTAAAATATAATTCTATTTTGCCGGTGGGTTAGCCATGCAGTTGGTTCATAGATGGCCCATGTTTCGAAACTTTAACATTGTTGTAACATTTCTCTAACCTTTATTGTTCTGTGGTGAAAAGTGCAACTAGGTGAAGCAGTTTAAATATGTCAACCTAATCAAGTATATATTCTCGTCATAGAACATGATACAATAATATTAAGTATTTATAAAGGAATATCTTGAACATAAAATTCCAATTAACCCGCAACCCGATAGAAAACGAACACTAATAAAACTAGGTATACAGTATATTGACGTGGCGTTGAGAGTTTCGACAACGTAACGCATACGTTTGCACACATTTATCTTCTCGTTGGAAATTGACGAACCCAATTGCGTTGGGGATAGTAGTACCGTTAATTTAAAGAAACTCCTTCAATCAACGGTAGTACTGATTCGGCACTATTATATGGTACCGTTGATTTTGACTTATTTAGCCCTTCGACGAGCATGAATTTATTTATGTTAAACCTTCGTTGTTTGATAAGAACACAGCTAACCAAAAACAAGACTACTAAGAACCTTACTGTCTTATGTCGATGGCCACCAAATTACATTATTAGTATAATTCATATTCAATTAGATACAGTTAAAGATAAACTTGCGATACGTTTTAAACCGGGCCAAGACTACATTGAAATTCTAGACGAATATTTTGGAGAGAGAATTTTCGTTGAACTCTGGCCTTCAAGCAGTTCAGACTTATCACCATCTGAGACCACCCGTTGAGGAAATCGCGCCTGATATAATAAATTATTACTTATAACATCAAACAATGACAAAAAACAATGTCAGTTTTTTACATCAAGAAGAAAGATGCAGCACACTTTTTGGGAATTTTTATTTTTATCTAATTTTCACTAATTTGGTGATAGTAGTTTGTAAAGTGATAGTGTAGCATAGCACATGAGGCTAAATAAATATTGTTTTTCGCTTATTTTTCAAGAACTCCTCATGATTCAACATACAAAATTTCAACGCAGCTTTAACTTTAAACCAGTTTTTTTCAGAACGGTTACTTTCAGCGACAAATAGTAAGAGTACATTTTATATGTAAAATTGAATGAATAATAGGCTTGTCTAGCTAGAAATGACATATAGTGTGACACAAAAAAGTTATGGTTATTTAAATCCAGCTACAACACTGTATGTGGCGCCATCTAACATTAAACAAAAAACTCAGTAAATAATTGAGTTTCTCATCACCAATACTCCCAGTATTCCGAATTTTATCAAACTGCCATGCTACCGAATACAAATATAATCAAAAAACTAAATAAAGTATTTTTTTTGGACGCCCTGTAGCTCAAGAATGAAGCCGTTGCGGGCCCATGTTCATATGAACTTTTTATCTTAAAATCAGTCAAAGATTCACCCTTTAAAGTTTGTACAAGTACTTAATAAACACCCTGTATATTATAACATCCGTATAATATGTTGTCCTTTATTTATGTTTAAATGACAAATGTTCGAAAATAGTATAGTAGTCCCACTAAAGACACCTCCCATTGTTTCCATTCCATTTAATTTAACAAAATAATGGTGCAATGTTTGTCTATTGCCGAACGGACTTAGGGAAAGAGGCAATGTTGTCCGCTTTCTTGAGACTTGGTTAACATTGTCTGGTTGGTGCAAAACGGAATACTTTCAGGTTAACTTATGGTTTAAGATATTCTTAACTAAGAAGAACTTAAAGTTAATTTTGGTGAAAGTGACCCTGGAGTCAGCGCAACAAATGGTTGTGTCCCCGAGATTATTCTTGAGTTGAGGAACTTTCAAATCACAAGTTGGCAAATATGTTTAAAATATGGCGTCGGCCGCTATTAAAGACTTAGCTGGCGCAGAGATCTGTAATGCACTGACTCCTTATCTATCATCTACGCATCTCGAAGCTGAAGCTAAAAAGCACGACCTGTAGTGGCACTATGTGTAAAAAGGTTCACAATATTTTTTTATAAATTTAGTTTAGAAATTTATTTAAGTATACAATTTATTATTTGAAATCCTTAGGGTAAACAACTAACACAAATACAATAAACAACCTTCCTTTCCCATAACCCTGATCCGAGGATATCTAGATGTTAAATACAATTTTGACGCCACTGCAGCCTTTTGATACAATATTAGACCCATAAGCGAAATATTAAAAGTATTACAACTATAAATTAGAGAGGGCTGTTCTCAACAACATTTAAAAGCATAAAGCCGTAGTCGTAACTCCGACAGGCCCCAAGCGCATTTTTCATTCATTCAATCGCTAAGCTCTTCTTACTTTTTAAATGTAAATTGACTTAATGTGGGGATAAAAATGTCACATAGAGATTTTTTTCCGTTAATATACAACCGCAAAATACGCATTTATTAAGACAGTTTGTGAATGAGATTGCGGCCTTTAACTCTGCTGGAAATTTATTTCATCGAAAATTATAACACAGAATTTGAATACGGTTTAGGGCTCAGAGTCGCGTGGCTATATTATATTAATATTTATTTTAGACTCTACAATCTCTAATTGTGTAGTTATTTTTCAAGGTTCAAGTTGACAAGAAATATTATTGCGGACGAAGAGGCAAAGACCAAAGTTACACCAAAATGAGTGATGGAAGTCATATTCAGTATATATATAGCTGATCGTACTAATCAATTATCTGACCTGAAGACAAATTGGATAAAATAATGTTATGATTTAGCACCGATCGTTTGTACATGTGGTAATAATGGGTCACCCAGAATCACGATCAAAACTAAAAAATACATATGGGACCATTTTGAAGATTTGCGGTGCCTTGGAATATATTTATTGCACCAAAATAAGTCTCAAAGAAGACAACTAAAGGAAGAATAATTTTATTGGGCTTGCTTTCAATACTGTCAAAAATCTCAAGGAATTTCCTTAAAAGTAATAAAAAAAATTATTGTCCTAAACGTGTGTTTATAGTTTTATTCGTTTTGTTTGTTCTCTTCTTATATTAAATACAACTTCCCAAACAAAGCTAAAGTTTTGCTGTTAATAAAAGTTTTCTTGGACTTTATAACAAAGAAGTTGCCTTTGGGAAAACTGACACGAACAAAGAGTCCATAGCGAACAGATTTTTGTTAGGCGATATCAGGAGATCCGTGTAAAGTGATTGTAAGCTTAAAGTTTTTCAAATAAGGCGAAGTAATTTTATAAATGTGTTTTTTTACCTATTTATATGCAGGAATTTTGTGAAAAAATTTTAGTAGTTACAATAGTTATAGTAAATGACTGCTTGGATATTACCTTAATACTGATGATGTAAATAATTTATTACAAAACGGTTTTACATGCAAAACTTATTGTGCGGGGTGGCCAACTAAGCGAGGTAAGCGGCTGTATCTCGGAAACCGTTCACCGTGCACCGTTGGAAAAAAAAATATTGCCAGCAAATACCGCCAAGAGAAATTGTTGGAAACTATTTTCAAATTCGGTAAATGGCCGCTACGGGGAGTACCACTAAATGTAAGTTAAAAAAGGGGGGTTCCTTACAATTTCCCTAGATAAGGTATATTAAAAATATTTTTGCAAATAAATTTTTAGCATATTCTGGACAATTTTTCTAAGAGACTTTTTTCTTTAATTCTTTAGATAAGGTAGTGGAGGTAAGGAAAACATTAATTTGGAAAAAATACAATATCTTGAGAACGCCTTTTCAAAAATATTTAACTTAGTGGCATTTAAAAGAGTTTTTCATGCCTCTATTGCAACAACAATTTCTTTTTTTTACTGTAGTCTCTACATGGCGCTTTCTATACCTTTCAGAAATTTATTGATTTTTTCTCTTACTTGGGATCTTCTCTGGGTTTTTAAGTCAGGAACGCTCCTTTGACTTCTATTGGTTTGTCGAAAACTGTTTAGGTCTTGTCACTTCAAGAATTTTGAAATCGGTTCTTGCCTTGATTATTGTGGTTCGTGTGTATTGGATTTAAGAATTTTGTTCTGCATAATTTTGGCGCCTTTTCCATTAATTTTGTTATTGATAGTGTCTCTAAACTTAAATACACACAACTGCAAAAGTCTTGGCTCTTAAATTGGCACTATGCAGCCGTCTGGGAATTGTGAAGGTAGAAATTACAGGGCGAGACGTGCCTTGAAAATGAGCTCTCATTATGGGTAAAAATAAAATTACTTGTTATGTTTCACTATTTATTGAAGAAGAAAGAAGTACTTTTTGAAAATGACCGGAAAGAGTCGAAACACGCGTGTCAGGTAACTGAATAAATAGTGAAACATAACAAGTAATTTTATTTTTACCCATAATGGCTAATATACGGTTTTACCAAGAATGTAGACCAACGCAAGTTAATTACATATTCTCCCTTGCAGTAGAAACGCGTGGACGTCCACCACGAGGCATTCGTTCCACAGTTCCAGTTTCTTCGTATCTTTGGATGATGCGACCAACAGTTCTGTTGATCTTGGAATCCTCGAAGTAGCCGATATATGGTATTTTGAAAAATTAGCTTCCCAAAGGGCAATAATTCTTGCCCTGTTAAACACAGAAATTTCACGTCCCGGCATTTTTACTAACGACAAAATTAAGATTTGCGTACCCAACTAAGCAAGCAAACTGAATAAAACTAAGGGATTAAAAAAAAACATTCTTAACTTATCAACAAAATTTTATTTGTCACAATTTATGCTCTTGCGCAATAAAAAGTCATTAACTCGATTATTTACGGGGGGTCCAAGACTTTTGACGTTGTATGTATAATGGTAGCAATATAATTAAACCGATACCAAGAGGAGGAAACGCCAAAGTCAACGTTGAAACCAGTAAGTCTCTATCTTTTTTCTACTTTTAGATATCCGCTCGGTGCCCGTTATTATGCCTGTCACTTTTGAATAAATTGTTAACCCATTATTATTCAAATTTATGGAACATCACTTGTTCATGTGCGTAGCCATCAGGTTTTCACTCTCGTAAATATTTTTGAGACCTCTGATCTATTGATTGATTCGTAAACCGCAATTCACTTAGTTAAATGTAATTCAATTATAGCAAATTTGTCCTTAGCTTTTCTTGCATTTGACAGAAATGTACCAAAAACTGGTAAATTATAATTAATATAAAAATTAATGTCATTGCACAAATTCACGACAAAATTTAAAATGAACTTTCTGACACTTGCTAACGGATTACTGAGAATGTGCATAAATTCATTTTATTAAATTTATAATTATATTTTCATTAACAACTTTAAGGGCGAGTGCCTATGGGTAGGAACTTGAACTCGGAAATTAATTCTTGAGAGGTGCAAAGTTTTTACTTGCCAAAAGTAGCTGGATTCAAAGAAACTTATTTTTCACCCTTTATAGCAAAGTTAGCTGTTAAGGTTCGAAAAGTGATTTCCAAATTGCATTTTTTATATTCCTACTTAATTATAGCATTCGCGCTCCATATTTTAAAGAACTTCCCAGATGATCTGTTAATGATGATAATATTTATTTATTTATTTATTTATTTATTAATTAACGGGCAATGCCCAATATCACAAAAAATACAATAAAGTAAAGTCATATTTCACAGAGTTACATACCTACATACTAATAAGTAATTATTATTGAAACAAAAGAACAGGAATTGATCATGTAAGGAAGTGCAAAACAAAAAAGAAGAACAAAAAAATAAAAAAATTTATTTATTTATTTATTTAAGATTTTCGAAAAATTGGAGATTTGAGATTTCAAATTGAGTCGCGAAGCTGCTTCATAAACACGGAATTGGTTGAGAAAAAATCGAGTGCAGGATGCTCATTGGCTAGTCTACTCGACCTGGATATAAAGGTATTTTGGCCATAGTTAGTTCTGTGTGCAGGTATTGAGAAGGTATACCTTAATCTTGTTTCCCTTGAAGGAACATGAAAACCTATTTTATTCAGCAGAAGCGGGCAGTTATATTTATTGTTTAACATATTGTACAGAATTTTAAGGTCCTTAGAATTCCGACGCTCTTCAAGGGTTTTAAGTTGAATGTTAGATTCCAACTAAGAGTAAGTAACTCTTTCTATATTAAGAATGTGAGTATTATATCGGGGATTCCAGACACTAGAGGCATATTCGAGGTGACTTCTTATTAATGAGCAGTAAAGTTGTTTAATAGCATTTGTGTTGGTAAACTCGGAAGTAACTCGCTTTACAAAACCGAGAAGTTGTAGTGACTTTGATATTACGGATTGTATATGAGGGACAAAAGTAAATTTTGAATCGATAAGTACGCCTAGATCCTTAATTAGAGGGACACTGGAAAGTGGAGTATCTCCAATGAAGTAGGCCTGCCGAAGCGCTTCTCTGGATTTGTGGAAAATGACCAAATGGCACTTTGATACATTCAACTCCATACCATTGTTATCACACCAGGTTACTAAGTGGTTCAAGTCGGACTGAAGTTTTAGGCAGTCATTTGAAGAGGACACCTCTATGTATAATTTTAAATCATCCGCAAAGAAGAGAAACTGACTATGCTCAAAGCAAGATCCCAAGTCGTCTATAAACAAGTTGAAGAGAAGGGGTCCCAAATGTGAGCCCTGGGGAACGCCGGATGGAACCTGAATACTTTTTGAGTGAAAGTTGTTAAATCGAACGATCTGGGAACGACCTGTCAAGTAACTCTGAATCCAGCAGAGCAATGTACCACCCACACCGATTAAAAAATTCAAAATATTTTGGTGTTTTTTTTTTTAATTATTCACTGAAGCTGCTCAGTGTCTACCATTCATATTAGTACACTTTTGGAACTTCTTTAGGTTAATAAACATGATTATTAAAAGGTAAATTCTGATCAATTACAGATATTAGCATTTTGACAGTATGCGTAATTGTTTGCTTGCAAATAATAATTTTATTAAATATAGGTGACTCTACCACTAAAGTGTTTTATGCTGTGAAAATAACATCAGAATGCTACAATAGAACACCAGTCGTTTTTATTTCGTTAACAATGTGTTATTGACAACACGTTTCTAAATTGTTTGACTGATTGAGTACATAAGGCTCTTAAAGCTGGATTTATAAACTCGAAAAGTTGGCGAGGTTGAGGTTCAGTTGGTGTTGGAAATAGGAGTATAATTTAAACTAAAGGGAACACTCAAGTTCCATTTATACACTCGTTTATGTTGTTCGTGTAAAGCTCGAGAGGTTCGAAAAGTTCCCGGGTAGTTCGAGATAACCAATTTTTATGTTCGGAGTTCGGAATATCTAACTTCACCAACTTGATCATAACTTCAACCTTACCAACTTTTCGAGTTTATAAATCCAGCTTATTAATGAAGGATTACTCCTATTGTGAATTTGCTGACATGCATCTCATTTATGTATAAGCACGCGGCAATTGTGTGGAGTTGAGAAAAATTGATTCTGCTACATTTCCAAATCAACGTTTACCGCACCCAAGAACTTTTGAAAGGGTTGCTTGTAGCTTAAGAAAAACAGGTAACAAGTCAAGTGAAATGAAAAAAAAATGCTAAAAGTAGGTAATCTTTTGCTAATCTATTTTAGGAAGTTTTTTTTCCGCATCATGGTGGAGAAGGGCCTCTAGAAAGAGCAAGGAACCTACAGTTAGAGGAGGAACGATTTAGGCAAAATCATAATCTTATTAGCATTGTTTTGTTTACGGGCGAAGCCGGTTTCACTTAAGACGGAGTAATAAATTGCCATAATTTGCATATCGGGAATGAAAAAAATCTCCATGCAACAGTACAGGCAAAGCACCAACAAAGGAACATGGTTAACATGTGGGCGAGGATTAATGGGAATCATCTCATTGGACCATTCTTTAAAGTTCGTAATTATCGATTTTCCAATAGACGATAGGCTTTCAGCGCCACCTGGCGGCGACTCCCGTAACTAAGACTGTAGGTCTCTAGTCTTTGTAGGTGTTGCCTTTTTGACTCTGAGCTTATAAAAGTTCAGGTTGAATTGGACCGGATGATGTGATGATGCATACAATTTAGCATTTGAGGTTTGTTTAGGCAGAACAATTTTTGTTGCTTGAAAATTTCGATGTAAATTGTAGTTTGCGACTCCTTGCTTACGTTTAAAAGCTCACAACTTGCATGGTACTCTATTCGCGTTTTATACGAGAATATTACTTTATTTAAGAGAGAACTAGTAGATTTTGTGCATCGAGTGTTTATTCTTCTAAACATTTTTATGCAGAGCGTTTTCGGCCTTAGGCCATCATCAGTGCCTTCTAAGAAGCAAGGAGAAACCGAATTTGCAAGTATTTAATTTGGAAATTTTTGTTCTTAGAAAATGTAATTGTAAAAAGATGAATAAATTAAAAATCTGCTATGTAAAAATGTTGAGAATAAAATAGCGGGTTATTTAAAAATTTGTTAAGGTTGAAAGAAATTTTAAATTTTAATTTAGAAGGCGTCTATGTAAAAGAATATATCTCTTGTTTAAGTTTACTTGTGTATTTAAACAAAGGCAATTGTGATTCCTTATTGATTTCTATGTCTTCCATGAAATCGAGTCTATTGAAATTCTTGGAAGATATGTCATGGATGATCTTCAAATTAGAGGAAGGGCTAAAAACATGATTAGAAATTCTGGATTGTCGACCAAAAGAGAAGAGGATCTAGAAAAGTGTTCTTTCATGCGTGTCTTTAGGGGTCTACACGTACGACCAATATAGGTGCCGTTGCAAGAATTACAATTTAATTTATAAATTTATAAACTGGTTAAATAATACAACAATGTGTATAAATCTTCACTAAATAATTTATTATACCATGACAATTGTTTCGACAACACAGTGTCTTCTTCGGATGGAGAAATCAAATTGTCTAATAAAAATGGTTCTACTTAAATATAAAACCTAATCTTAATCTCTTTACATAACTAATTAGTTTAATGGTATTTTTACAATACAATTATTAACAAATATACATAAACCTGTAATATCAGACAATTACAGTTATTTATTAATGATGGGAAAACCAACCATTACAGATTTAAATTTAACAATGGGGATCTATTCAAGTTCAACTGGTCATTAAGTAATATATTTAGGTTTTTGTGTTTATTAATTTCCATACTTTCTAAGAAATTCAGTTTTAAAGATTTATTTTCTAGATGTAAAATTTCAAAGTTGTCATCAAAATTATGTTGTTCATCGTTTAAATGTACGGCATAATGAGAATTGGTATGTTTTTTGTTGTAACTCGTTTTGTGTTCTTTAATTCTTTTTTCAAAAGTTCTACCCGTTTGACCTATATATATTTTTGGACAACTTCCACACTTTAGTTTATAGACTCCACTTTTATGTTCTTTTTTGATTTTCGTCTTATTGTTTTTAATAAATTTACCTAAGTTATTATTAGTTTTATAGGCAATTTTAAAATTTATAATAAAATATTTATAAATTTATTATTTATCCATTACCATACATTTCAGCAATCTTAGATAAACTTGGAGGTGCTCGTTATCTTAGTTCATTGGATTTACAAAGTGCATATTGGCAGGTAGAATTAGAGGAAGATAGTAAGCAGTATACAGCTTTTACAGTTCCAGGTCGTGGTTTATTTCAGTTTCGAAGGTTGCCTTTTGGTTTACATAATGCTCCAGCAACTTTTCAGAGACTAATTGATACAGTGTTGGGGACTGATCTGCAACCCTATGTATTTGAATAAGTTAGGATTGGCCTATTAAAATTTATTCAAACTTGGCACGGGTTTATCATATCGGCCTGTTTAAAAAATTATAACACAATTTTTCTCTAAAATGTACAGGGGAGCCAATGTTCAGCCAACTTAAAATTTACATGGGAGTTCCTATGTTTAACTAAGCTATGCATCACCCGGTATACATTATGTATGTAAATAAAATGTTACGCAATAAGTCAAACTTAAGCAGTTACTCTTTAAATCAGATTTGTTGAATAAAAGCATATTTATTACTCCGTCTAACCTTTTCTACCAATAACAACATCTATCACAATAGACCTTAAAAATCTTTCACGCGTATATTTTTTCACAAACGGTTTTTATATGGAAATTGAAAATGTAGGGAGTTGATGGATAGTAAAAATATACGCCTCGGTGGAAACATACAGGTTTAGATTGAAAAAGCTATATAACTCTGGGCCCAGAAAAAGGTTAAAATTGATGAAAATTAAACTGCTCTAGAGTATGCCCAAAAATTCTGCAATGTATGGGAAACTTTTTTGTTCGAAAATTTTGTTCCTAAAAGAAAAGTGGACGCACAACGAAATATTAATATTCATTATCAAATCTCATTTAAGATAGTACGCAGGCCGACAGAATATCCCTTTTTTGTATTTATTCACATTTAAAATTCTATCGAAACAAACTTATCGATTCGAATAAAAAATGTGGAATTTTGTTCATTTGAACTTCAAATCTGTTTCATCGTTGCTTCGTGATTTCTGTACTTATTCTTTACTTGACTACTTATATGAATAGACGTCATGTAACTACAGATATAGAAAATCATTGTTAAGGCAGCTAGGATAGATTCCTCAAGAAATTGAGGCAGGCCTACATTGTTTTAGGCGTATAAAGCGTCCTCTTTTGACTGCAGATCACAGAGCTAAACGTTTGCTTTGGTTCAGTGGGCTGGTCAACTGGCGTGATTAGTGGAAGATCGTTATGTTTCTAGATGACAGCCTCTCTTCTCTTCGTACTGACAGACGTACCGTGTCTAGGGACCGTCCAATTCAAGAGTTTGTGGTTATCAATAATAGACAATGACGTTAAGACACTAAGGCAAGTTCTTCCGAATTTACGAGATACCTAGGACCAAGAGGAGTAAAATTACTTGAGTTTAAAAATGTATGGACGTATCCAATCATGCTTAACATACTTAATACTATAATACTAAACATTGTTATTGCAAAAATCTCAGTACTGCAGAAACTTTAATAAAACAGACTGACTACGTTAAATTAGAAAACCTTTTAAAAAATGAACACTGGGACAGTATCCTATGGCATAGCAATTCAGAATCTGCTACAGGCGAATTTATTACTAAAATACAGACCTTTATTGATAAGTCAACAAGAGTAAAAAATATTAAGAAACATGTCAAAAAAATTAAACCATGGATAACCTTGGGTATAATTAATTCCATAAAGTTTAGGGATAATTGAAAAAGACAACTAAAAAAGAGATATGACGTTCATGCTGAACAACAATATAAAAAATATACCTAAAATATATCTTAAAAGAATTATAACAAACACTAAGAATGCATATTACAAGGATCTGGTTAATAGTAACAGAAATAATATTAGAAAATTATACCAAATAGTAAAAGTTGCCCCCGATGAACATCACAGTAACAAAAATGAAAGGTTAATTATTGTGAATAACAATGAGTCTCTTGTAGATGATAATGAAGCTGCTAATTTCAGTAATGATTTCTGTGTAAATATAGGTAGTAAAATGGCAGAAAATATTCAAAAACCGGACAATCCTGTAAAATTGTTGTATAGTAACAAATGTTCCATGTTTCTTAAACCTACTAATGAAAGAAAATTATTAACTATATCTCCTCCCTTAAAAATGATTGTGCCCCTGGCATGGATGGTATATCTACCAAAATAACAAAACTATTTCATACATACTTTTTAAAACCCCTTGTACATATTATTAACGTGATATTTAAGACTAACACCATACCACCATATTTTAAAACATCTGTAGTTACTCCTATATACAAGGCCGGCGATAAAAAAAATATAACAAATTATCGTCCAATCAGTCTAATTAACAACTTTAGCAAAATATTGGAGAGGGCCATAAAAGAACGCCTAACTAATTTCCTTATGTGTAATAATATCTTATCAACAAATCAGTTTGCTTTTAAAGAAATGATTGCCAATATACAACATAGTGGTTGAGGTAACAGGGAACATGAACACTAATAAGAAAACCTTAGCAATATACTTAGGCCAGGCCAAGGCATTTGACACGCTGCCCCACACTGCCTAACTCGATATCCTCTCAGGATATGGGATAAGGGGGCCAGTGGTAGGCCTTTTTGAATCTTATCTCAGCGATCGTAGCCAAATTGTAAAAATTAACAATGTCTTGAGTGATCCAGTGATGATAAAAATAGGCATACCACAGGGCACAGTCCTGGGCCCAATTCTTTTCATAATTTATATAATAAACTCGCTCCTTAAAGAGTGTCATACAGGTGGAACAATTCTCTCCTATGCAGTAGACACCGTAGTCATTTTTTTCGGCTGAAACCTGGAATACCCTACGAGGCATTGCTGAATGTGGCTTGAAATTAATAAAAAAATGGCTTGATTCATTTCAACTTTCTCTAAATATAAAAAAAAAAACAATTACATTGCTTTTTCGCCTACAATAAAAAATCGACCACACAACAGAATAAGTTTAGATAGTAATAATACCATTAATGAAGTAAAAGAGACTAAGAAGTACTTAGGAGTTATAATAGACCGGCATTTATTGTGGGACAGACAAATAAATAAAATTGTAAAAAGTGTCAAGAATTTGATCCATAAATTTTAGTTGTTAAGAGAATTCATGAGTAAAAAATTGTAAACTATGATTTACAGATCATTGGTAGAATCTATCATATGCTATGGAATTGTAGTAAGGGGACGATTTTACAGCGCAACACTAAAACCACTAAATACTGTTCAAAATTGTATTCTAAAAGTAATTTATAAAAAATCTAGGCTGTATCACACCGACCTTCTTTACTCTTCTGTTGTGCTAAGTGTGAGAGGTCTTTATATCCTAATTACGTGTAAGTTTATGAGAAAGCAAGGAAATTTAAATAGAATATCTCACAAATATCAAACTAGGGGTAATGTGCATGGACATCTCAACTATATGAAAAATAACAAAACCTCGAACATGAAATCAGTTGTCTACATGGGACCTAAACTATATAACCTATTACCTGTCAAAATACGTAATATAACAATACCTAAAGTTTTCAGTAAAAAATGTGCTCAATATATATTTGACAATAATTACCAGTTGATATTTGGGAGACTGTTTTGAGTTTGTGTTTCCTGAATTTGGCTCTTACGAAATGTTAATGTTAATCTTGATATTCAGTGCAAAGCAATTGCTATAAGCTGACAAATTATTGTTAATTGGGCCTTGCACGGTCCCAGTTTATGCAAATTTATTTATTATAGGTAATGAAAATCTATGGACCTACTACAATACTTATACAAAAAACACATACAGATATTACATATCTAGGTGTTTTTGTCTGTAATAAACTTAATAGAATCATATTCTTAAAAAATTTGTAATTTGTAAATTGGTAATTTATAATAATAATAATAATAAAAATGTGATAAAAAAATATGCCAGCTTTTTTCCTGAACCATTTTTCTGTCAGAGAGACCATAATATCTTTAACGGATTTTGGTCAGTTTATATGGTTTTAATATCAGAAATATAATGTAATAGAAATGCCATAAGTGTTACTGTACTTTTATACCAATTTAGTTAATAGACGTATGAAGTAAAGTCCTTATAAATAATAGCTAAAGAAGTAATTACTTACATTTTTAAACATAATATAGATATTTCTGCATACCTTACGGATTGTTTCCTTGTTCACTTACCTGCAACAAAAATTATTATAAATGAAAAGTTATATATTTTCGGATGAGGATGCAAATTTGTATACGAGGCTCAGCAAGCGTGCGAGGACGAGAATATGATTTTTCTACGAGGTGCACATACTACTTCTTCTAAGCGATTTTATGTATGAATGATATGAATAAACGAATTTCTGTACGGGATTATTTTATTTTCGGCCTAGGCCCTCAATATAATATTCAAGTAATTTTTCAACCGACAGACCCATCCGATATGTGACAACAACTCTTGAAAGCTCTTAGAATAGTATAGCAGAAAGCACACAAAGACGGTTATAGTTTTGTAATCGTGATTTACCAGTAGGAGCTCGCTACAATAGTTGATAAAAATTAAGTTTTCCTATTTGATTGAAATAATAAGGTTCCAATATATATTTATAGTGGTCTCAAGATTCCCTTTAACCAGTTCCTGCAAGCTTTTGAAAGCGAGACCGCACCGATATCGAAGCCTTAACCAAAATAATATGTTTATAGAGAATTTATACAGGGTGGAAGAATATATGAAAACTAAAGAACCGTATCATGGGATATATAAATTATACATCCTAGCGATGAACCAAATCGACTATTTAATATTGTAAATTGTACAAACGTAAACATCCATCTGAATATAAATAAGTGAATATAATTTGAACCTTTTTTGAATTGTATGTTGCCAGACTGCACTTCAGTCCCTTGAGATTAAAGTACCCACTTTAGTCTCTGCTTGGCGAGATTAAAGTACTTTAATCCCGGAAGTACAGGGTCTTCCAACGAGGACTGAACAGGGGCTCATTTTTGAGCTTCCTTGTATTTAAAGAAAAATCCAAAATAGCCAATCGATGTACTTTTTCCTGCAGAATTCAAAAATGAAACCAAAAATTTATTTGAACCAGAAACAAAAGAGTTACGCTATGGATAAGGTGTTTTTTAAACGGAACATAGCTTTTTTTATACGATTTTTGGAACGAGTGATTTTTTTTTTGTCCGTTCTGATTAAAATATTTAATATTGTGACAGCTATTTTTATTAAATTTTAATGTTTTATCCAGTATAATTTAACTTTAACCTGTTTGAAACATACACTAGGTAATAAAGGTATTATCACCTTTGAATCCTTCAAAGTCAAAAAATTTGACAAATTTACTATAATATTGCCGAAATGAAATATTCATTAGATGAGAGATTGCAGATTTGATTTTGATATTCTTCCAATGGTAAATCTTCCAAAAAGTTCTCAATTTCGTTTTCTAAGAACTCGTAGTATCTCTGTCCATTTAAAGTCCCGTTAAAAAATATTTGTCCCAAAATTATATTATTTTTTATGCCACACCAAACATGGATTGAAGTCCTTCCTTGAAATTTAATTGTCTCAAATTTTCTTGGATTTCCAACGGCCCAGTGATGATTATTATGTCTATTGAAAACCCCCGATGTTGTGAATGTGGCTTCGTCAGTCCATAAGATATTTCTGAATAAATTAGGGTCTTCGTTTTCTTTCCGAATCACAATTTGGGAAACAAATTGGAAGCGAAGTTCTTTTTGTGCCGGTGTTAGATGTTGAAGTGGAAGGATATGATAAGACTTAAATTTATGATTTCTTAAAGTCCTGTGAACAGTAACTCTTCTGCGTCTTACACCGCCGCCGTATTGAACGTCCCGGACTGCGACCGAAATTGATTTGGTTGGATTCAGTCGAAAATAATTCACAATGGCACGGTCTCGATTTCTATTCCTTTCTGGATTTCTTTTTCTGTCATGTAATGTTTTATTTGCCTCAAATAGGTTCTTTATCCTTAGAATAGTATTGACGGATATATTTCTGTGAAAATTTGCAATAAATCTTCTCCTTGCTTCTCTTGCATTTTCTTGGCATTTGTAGAACAAGATAACAATCTACAATCTCTCATCTAATGAATATTTCATTTCGGCAATATTATAGTAAATTTGTCAAATTTTTTGACTTTGAAGGATTCAAAGGTGATTATACCTTTATTACCTAGTGTATGTTTCAAACAGGTTAAAGTTAAATTATACTGGATAAAACATTAAAATTTAATAAAAATAGCTGTCACAATATTAAATATTTTAATCAGAACGGACAAAAAAAAATCACTCGTTCCAAAAATCGTATAAAAAAAGCTATGTTCCATTTAAAAAACACCTTATCCATAGCGTAACTCTTTTGTTTCTGGTTCCAATAAATTTTTGGTTTCATTTTTGAATTCTGCAGGAAAAAGTACATCGATTGGCTATTTTGGATTTTTCTTTAAATACAAGAAAGCTCAAAAATGAGCCCCTGTTCAGCCCTCGTTGGAAGACCCTGTACGTATCCGTATATTCATACCCAAATATTTCTTGTTTATAAAAAACAGAACCAAAAAAATTATTTTAAATTTAAGGCCCGAGTTGTCTTTTCCCTGGATGTTTTTAACGCCTAATTGTCAAATTAGACCGGTTTCTAAAACTCCTCTGTAAATCTGCCTCTATAAAAAATTTCATTATTTTAAAATGAAAAAAGATTTCTTTTAGCGATGGAGATTTAATTTGTAATATTATTATTCGGTACCATAAAAAAGTGCCTTAAAAGTATTACTTACTACCAACGAAAAAGAGAAAATCTCTTGCACGTGGGCGGTGAAAGGTTAATCATGCATATTTTCAAAATCTTGTATTTCTTTTTAATACTACGGGAAATATTTTTAAACCCTTTTCTATACAGGGTGTTTCATAACTACGTGATAAGTAAGGTCGTTTAAAAAAAAAGTTTCTATGAACGTATGTCCGAAGTTGCTTCATTTCTGAGATAAAGTTAAAGTTTAAAAAAAATCGGTCATAAATATCCTTAAACCGATTTGGTTGAAATTTGGTTCAGTTATTTGCAGTAATAAGGCGCTTATTTAGCCCTAACTAGATTGAAATTATTAGGTCCAGTGGCGTCTCAGTGGGCACCACAGCCAATTATTATTGAGAAGAAAAAGTACGCCACTGCCTTTTTGGTCTCTTGTGTTTTTTTCATATCTGGCTTCATTGCGACAAAAAAAATAAAAATCACTTTAACTCATTCTAAAAGCTATCCATGGACAACATAAAATGACAACCAAAAATAAAAAAACAAAACAATTTCGCTCTTACAGTAAATGAGCCAAATGTCCACATACTGATAAAATGCACGACTGCAATAGATTTGCCATTGATTGTCTGGCACGTTCAAAAATACCTGGAGTATTCCTTATGACATTGCAATTGTCAATCTGATTCCTCAAGTCATTCACATCTAGTACAGGACTTTTATAAACAAGAGCCTTCAGATGACCCCATAAATAGAAATCTAGAGGATTAATATCAGGACTGCGAGCTGGCCAATTTTGAGGTCCTGCACGTCCAATTCAGCGATTAGTGTAGGTGATGTCGAGATGCTGACGAACAAGAACACTAAAATGAGCTGGAGCCCCGTCGTGCATAAACCACATGTTGACTCCTACATGTAGGGGTACTTCTTCTAACAAAATGGGTAAATGATGTGGCAAAAAGTCCGTGTAGGATTCACCTCTTAATCTTGGCGGTAAAAAAATTGGCCAATTAGGTAGCCACCAATTGCTACCCAAACGTTGAGCAAAAAATGTTGCTGAAAATGACTTTCTCTAATAACGTGGGGATTTTTGTCGGCCCAAAAATGGTCATTGTGAAAGTTCATAATAGCATCTCGTGAAAGATTTGCCTCGTCCGTAACTAAAATATTTGGTAAACAATTATTATTGTGTGTCATCCTATGAATCAACCACCTGCAAAACATTAATCTTGGGTGAAATCCCGAGGCAGTAGAGCTTGGACCCGCTGTATGTGATATGGGTACAGAAGGCTTCTTTTTAGAACTTTCCAAACGGTTTTTAGACTGACTTTAAGCTGCAGTGCAATCTTCCTAGTACTATTTGAAGAACCTTCTTCTATCGCATCAAGTATAGCTTGTTTTAGTTCAGGCGTTGTTACAGTTTCTGGTCTTCCATTACCTGTATTTTTATTAAAACTCCCAGTTCCACATAATCTTGCATGTAGCGTTTTAAATGTTTTGGCACATGGGATTACTCTGTTAGGATATCTGTCCTGGTAAATTCTGCGTGCTTCTTCCGCATTTCCATTTACTAATCCATAAATAAAGTGCATGCCAGCCATTTCAGCGTTAGTAAAATTGTTCATGAGGGAATCATTGCTAATTGACAACTCTGAATTTTACTGATAATATGACAATACTATTACTGTCAGCTGCTCTCCAAAGCAGGTAGGTTGGTATTTCATTTGGCCTTGGCAATAATTTGTTATGAATGGCAGATGTGGTAAGCTTCGTCGTGCTTTTTATCAGAAGGTGGACATTTTGCTCATTTACTGTAAGGTCGAAATTGTTTATTTTTTATTTTTGGTTGTTATTTTATGTTGTCCATGTTTAGAATGAGTTAAAGTGCTTTTCATTTTTTTTTTGTCGCAAACGAAGCCAGATATAAAAAAAAACAGAAAAGGCCGAAAAGTTGTATTTCTAGTTGCTCAATCTGAACAAGTACAAAAAAGTAAAGAAAAAGGCAGTGGCGTACTTTTTCTTCTCAATAATAATTGGCTGTTGTGCCCACTGAGACGCTACTGGACCTAATAATTTCAATCTACTTAGGGCTAAATAAGCACCTTATTTCTTCAAGTAACTGAACCAAACTTCAACCAAATCGGTTTAAGGATATTTATGACCGTCTTTTTTTTTAAACTTCAATCTCAGAAACGAAGCAACTCTGAACATTATGTTCATAGGAACTTTTTTTCTTAAAAGGACCTTACGTATCACCCTCTGAAGTTTCGTATCGTAGTTAGGAAACACCCTTTATATCGATATTTCTATTTTGAAAATGTAAATTTCCTATTAGATTTTAATATCCGCCAAACACAAATGATTTGCTATATTTAAAAGACCGCGATATGTAACTACGAATTAAGAATTTCTCTCTTACCGAAACATGGGCCAAAAGTAGTCTATTCGCCCGAAATGCACTAAAACGACTTTGTAATCCCGAAACTTAATGTATATTTTAAACAATAATAATAAGTTATATTTACGTTGTGTTCGAAGAACAAAAACAGACTGAACCCTCTTTCATTTGTAAAACTACATTTTGTAAACACTCTCGTTGTGAGTCAGCTGCCCTTCTGTGATGTAATTGCCGCCGCATGGACCACACAACGAGAACTTAAACTTTGACAATTTCTACTTAGGCAGTTAGGTATTTCTGTCGGCAAAATAATAAGGGTGGCGGTGCTGCCATTTGGATCAATCAGGAGATTAATGCAAATATTATTGATGTTAGTCGTTTTTGTGTAGAAAAATAATTTGAACTTTATGCAATTTATGTTGACTTGGGTCAAACTTCTTTGATAGTTGTTAATTGTTATAAATCACCTTCTGGTGATATAAATGTAGCTTTTAAATAAAAATTCTTATTCTCCAACGTATTTTTACCTAAAAAAGGTATACGTGGTAAGAGTTGATTTGAGCAGCCGTTTTTGAGATATCTGGATTTAAAAAATTCACTTCGTGTATGGCCAGGTCTAAATTGTTGTAATAATTGAAAAAAATTTGAAGCGAAGGCGTTAAATTACAACAACTGTCACTCAGGGGCATGCCACTAAAATATGAGAGTAGGACAACAAGCAATTTATGGGCAGTTCATGTCAGGGGGGCGGGAGGGTTTGACATATCTGCTAGTAACTTTTGGTTTTCTTATTTCGAGTTTAGATTTCATTAATAATCTTCGCTAATCGAATATTTTTAATAAGTTTTATTGATTTAATTGGATATGTAATTAATTTAAGTTCATACTATCATCATTTTCGGTTAAAATCTTACAAAAACATTAAAAAGCTAGTGTTTTTTTTTTGCAACACTGATTTATTTTATGACAATGACAGTTTACTTCTCGTCTGGTTTTCTGACGCGTTTGTGATTTTTTCCACGACTTTTTTCTTTATAAAATGGGTTTAATTTGATCTTGGAATGAATTAGTGGGGCTTTTTGGTAAGTTTATAGTGATATCTAAGTACTTAGTTTATTTTTTTATGAGCAAGTAAGTTTCTTCTTAGGATATTTTTTAGCTGAAACTTCGCTGTCGACCATGCTTTGGGATTGATGATTTTTGGAAGTATATTTATTGTAAGTATCATACAAAAGTAAGTTGATAAGTATAGTTTTAGATTCACAACTTTCTAATAATGATCTTTTGAAGTGTGTCTGGGTAAAAATGTTATTAATTAGTTCCTTCCTTATTTTTCAAAACTGGTGAATCACTTCTGTTTACCTACCTTCCTTGCAGATAAATTATGAATATTTTTACATATACCTACACCATCCCTTATGTTTAACAGCTTGTAGTAATCTTTATTTTTCTGTAGCTTGTAGTTTCTAATAACTGTCTGTGAATGTATCAATATACTGATAAGACTTGCATAATATAATATAGTCGGCCACTAACTGAAATAAATAAATACTCACTTAAGTACTTACTGCATTGCCTTCTATAAAATACAAGTTTAGAAAATGTTTTTGGTATAAATACTATTAAATTAGTCTGTGTCTAGGTACAGGACAAACATTTTGTTTGTAGTTAAACATTGGATATATGTATACCGTTATTGATATTCTTTAGTCTCCTTATGTTTAGGTTAGTTCGGTTTATTTTCAAAAATACAGTTTAGCCTAAAATGAACTGGAGAATACAGTTAACTATAACCTATAAACCTGGGCATTAATGAGTTAATAAAGAAATGACATTTAATAAATTAAAATCCAATATAGGAAGAATAACATAGGTATTATATTTTTTCCATGGATTTGTTTGCAAATTTAGTGGTAGGTATGAAGAGTATTTACTGGAATATGTTTGTTTAATTGGGTTTTACTTGTTTTCGTACAGTATGGGGTTATACAGTAGAATATACAGTGTTCTCGAATGTAGTCCTTGAGAGTGTAAGCTTTTACATGTGTCTCGGGGAGGGTACAGCTGATACCAGCATTACTACATTACACCTGCTATGCAATTTAACTGGCCAATGTTTCTCTCCGCACTCTAATTGGGCAAAATATAAAAGTTTTCATATCCTAATTGAAAATAATTTTTTTTTTCTGTTTCAGTCTAACCACACTCCTAGGCTTCCTTAGCTGTAATAATTATTAGTGAGAAAATCTAATTTCTTAAAAATATCATGACTTTAGTGTTGTATATTGTATTCTTAAATCATATGTAGGTATCTTTTTAATTTAAATATTCTAAATAAATATATTTTGATCATATTTTCTTTTATTATGATAATTTACTAGACATTGTTTTATAATTAAAAAAACAGTTATAAAAACAATTAATGTGTAATAAATTTTAAGGTTTTGATTCAATTTGGTTGTAACATTACTATATAATTGTATTCCAGAAGATATATTTTTAAATTGGTTAGAAATTATGACAAGCTGTTCACATTTACTTATAAGGCGAGGAGCTTGTGTATTCCTGCCAAACATATATCTTTTGAAATCCAACTGTAATGTTACAGTCAAATCGAATCAAAACTAAGATTTATTTAAAAATTATAAAATATTTTCAAATATTCCCGCGCATTTCTTCAGTCGGTATGTCAGATGTCTATAATGCCATCAAGACATTATCGGTAAAATATAATTCTATTTTGCCGGTGGGTTAGCCATGCAGTTGGTTCATAGATGGCCCATGTTTCGAAACTTTAACATTGTTGTAACATTTCTCTAACCTTTATTGTTCTGTGCTGTCACTAAAAACTGACTGGTGTCCAATCGAATCCAAAAAATAATTCAAGCATACATTTGAATTGTCAAAGAATTTTTAAATTTCTTTCCGTCATGGCCGTACAATATACCAACGAAGAAATGACCGATATGTTATTGATTTTTAGATATTGCCAAATAATTAGTTTTTAATCTAGCAGAGTATACAGTAAAAGATTTCCGAATCGTCGTTTACCAAACCATTAAACCTTCACGGCAGTTGAAAGACATCTTCGTGAAACGGGTAGGTTTGCGCCTGTTTCTATTAATTATGGTAGTGCACGTACGGTAAGAACTCCAGAGGTCGAGGAAATCGGATTTAAGAAAATCCTAAACTCAGCAGCAGTCGATTGGGCTTAGAGCTAGGGGTGTGCAAAGATGACCAGAAAACAACTACTGCACCCATTTCATATCCACCGGGTACAAGATATTTTACCCCATGATTTTGAACTACGCCTAGCTTTCTGCCGGTTTATCCAAGAACACAGCAATCAAGATTTTATTCACAGATAAAGCCTGTTTCACGCGAAGTGGCATAACTAATGTGCTCAATGAACATGTCTGCTATGCTGAAGAAAATCCTCATGCGACTAAAGTAACCCATTATCAGCATGAGTTTAAGATCAATGTGTGGGCAGGAATCACAGACACTTTCATAATTTGTCCTGTCATTTTACCACCTCGACTAAATGTCGTTGGCCAAATAAGCATTTAGTTATTTATTTATTATTATTATTATACCTGCTATTAAGAAACATGAATCGAAAGTTTTTTAACGTTCAAATTGCAAAGACATAGTAAATAACTTAGAACCTCAACGTTTTAAAATTGTAATAATTCACCTATGTATGATCACTATACCGAGCGATTTTTCTTATCCTGAAACTTTCAAACATCTTGAGTAATAAGCACTTGCAGCTTCGGATTTTACGGCTAAAAATACGTAGGCTATCTGAATTTGATTGATATCAAATATCCAGCATCTTTTTTCATTTATTTAAATATTAATATCCATTATCACATAATATTTATATAATATAGTTTTAAAATTATTTAAAATCTACAAGCGCTCACAAATTTATCTTATTTGTTTTTAAAGATAATTAAGTCAAATTTGATATACCCGCAACAATGTTTGCAGTTCCATAAAACATTTTTGGTATCAAGTAATATGTGAAATAATCCACATTGGGGAGCGACTCACTCAATTTGATTACTCGGTTAATTTTTCCATCTTATTGTGAAACTCTTTTTTGCTTAAGTTTGCCTTTAGAAGCAAGAAAATTCTACTTTAGCAGATATTGCTGATATTATAGCCAACAGCATGAAAAATTGAATTATTTAATTTCTAGCCAGCCGGTATAATGTAAAAATCTCATTTCAACAAACAACTATCTGGTTAGGAAAAAACTACAGTAAATAAGCTTCCGCAAATTATACAAAACTATACCAAAGCAAAACCAATTATTTGACTCTAATATCCATATTTTTCCAAATGATTTTTAAAAATACTTCGTCTGTCCGTAGAATGGCACTTCTTTCTTCTTATTAGTACTTTATATATTCCACCGGTCTCCTTAGAATAAAAGAAAAATAATTACTGTTTCTCGACCTTCTAATATTAATTTTTAGCATTAATCGAGAATACATTAATATTCTGTTTTTACTAAATAAAAAGTCATGGCAAATCTACTTCTAGTTAATTACAAAATCCTTGGCTACACACCTTTAAAAATTTCAGCAGGTGCCTTACAAGCTCATGAATCAACTCTCAAGGGATTTACGACCCTTTGCAAGGCAAGGAAAAAGGCAGCCGTTGGCCTTTTAACATGCGAAAAGGGTCACGGTTGAATTCAAAACAAACTTCCTTATATACTGAAGTGTCAAGACGCACCACTTTTTGTTTAATCTGACAAAATATTAACAAGTTTGCTTAGTTCCATTTAATAACATCCAAGAAAGCTTTAAATAATTTTAGTATATAACGTATGAATTGGGCTCCAAAATAAAAATTTAATAAGCAGATTAACAAGAAGATTTTTGAGTTAAAATTGGTAGGAGATTTGAAAAGAAGAGTGTAACAATAAGATGAACGAAGTGTCAGCATATGACATAAAGTTTTGGGTTCCAAGAAAAATTCTTAGTTACTTAGTAAATTCATGTATACAGGGTAGCCCAAAAACAAGTTACGACCATCAACTTCATTTTTTTGAAATGAAAATATCTTTTTTATTTCATTTTTGAATTTTGCATCGAATCCTAAGTTATCGAAAAAGTTACGATTGAACATATCAATAAGAAAGACTTGATTATTTAAAAAGAACAGAACAACAAATCAAATTAATGGTTGAAAATATGCGCCATTTGCAGCTTGACAATATTTAAGGCGATAAATAAACTTTCTTTGCACGTTTTCAACCTTTTCCGGAGTTATGGCACGCACTTCTCTTCGGATCCGTTGTTTCAACTCCTGCAGATTGTTTGGTATGTCAACAAATACTTTAGATTTGAGGTAACCCCACAAAAAGAGATCCAGCGGAGTTAGGTCTGACGACCTAGCAGGCCATTCGATAGGTCCTCACCTTCCTATCTACAGATTGGGAAAGGTTTCATCCAAAAATATACGCACAGTGGCAGCGTAGTGCGGAGGAGCACCGTCTTACTGGAACATCAGTTCTTCGTCAGGGGAGTCTGGGTCTAATGGATTTGGAAAAAAAGCCCATAATGCTGGATTAATTCAAGTTGGAGCAATTCGAGATATACTTGTCCACTTAAAGACTGTTTAAAGAAAAACAGACCAATTACTATTCCGCGCACTATTCCACACCACGTAATTGTTTTTGATGGTACTGGCTGTGAACCTCCATCACCCAATGCGTATTTTCTGTTGCCCAATAACGACCATTTTGTCTAATCACATGACCATTCAAACAGAACGTAGCTTCATCGGAAAAAATAATATTTTTTACTAAATTATTATCTAGATTGCACATATTTTGCATGCGTTTGTAGTGATCCGAGAAGATATAATAAATAAAATATGCATTTCATAGACAACTAGGTAAATATAAAAATTTAAAATAAAGAATTACTTAAATATTCGGGTTAAGGATTCGCATTACGTGTCATAAAACCGAATAAACATAGGTATAAAAGCCCAAATGTCTTACACAGAAAATATATGCCCGACATAAACCGCCACCGTAGTATATTATATATTAACAACAAGTCTTTTCGGCAGGAGCACAGCAAAATCTGCATAATATATTACTTTTTACTCTTTTGCACTATATATGCCCTTTATTATATGGTGATAGTAATAATGTAGAAAAGAGCGCTTAACAGTGGTTTCATCTAATGTCTCCCTCACCCTTTCTATTTCTTAAACAGGTCAAATTAGGCAATTAAAACTCGACATCTGGTCAAAGGTGCGAAATTGATCAAGGAAAAAAGATGAGCTCTCGACACGCCATTTTGACGTCTTTACCTTTACTTAATACGAAATGCCGGCATTTATAACTATTGGTTGATATTACTACATCAATTTAATAAAGGTAACATTTTCTAAAAAATTAATAAAAGCAAGGGTACCATAATAGAGCGCAAATTCTGCCAGCTACTGTATAAACTAATAATATGTTAGTTTCTAGGTTGCCCATTTTCAGACAGATATCAAGGGAAAGGTGGATTGGGGAATAATCGTCTTTAGATCCCAAACTTCACTTTAAATTTAGATCCTTTCGGTTTCATAGCCTAAATGGCTGCATTTTCATGCAGCCGGAGAGAATTACTAATCATAAATTACATTTTTTTTTAACGTAGTTCGTTGGAAGTACTTGATCACAACCTTAATTTCTTAGGGAATGCAAGAATCACCAAGACATTTTTTTATGTATTAGAAACCAAAAGTTTAAAGACTTGTACAATGCTAAAAAGAAAGAATATAATGAATTGTTAGTCGAATCTAAAAAAATTTACCAGTCTGACAACAAAACAAAAACTACATGGTACGCTGTTAACCAGATTAAAGGCAAAAATATTTTAAAACCAGCAATAAAAGTAAATGGAAGTTATACGTAGTGTAGCAGATGAGTTAGCAACTTACTAGATCTGCTTCAAATCTGCTAGACAATCTACATCATGTAGATTTCACATCAGGAATAAGCTGTGACAAAAATACACTAAAAATAAGTCCTAAAGATGTTAATGAGGTTTTCGAAATAGTTAGTAATTTAAAAAATAAACACAGTTGCGGACAAGATAAACTATTATCCAGTCTAATTAAATTTGTAATGGAAGAAATATTGGAACCTGTTTGTTATATTTTGAGTAATAATTACTTAACATTCGGTATGCTTCCTGACAATCTTAAAAAACCAGCTGCACTACCGGTTTATAAAAATGGAGATGAATTAATGATTGACAATTACAGACCAAAAAGCTTGCTTCCATCATTTTTCAAAATATTCGAAAATATAATACCTGTACGTCTGCTTAAACTTTTTGTGTCAAATGACTTGTTCAGTGATGTTCAATATGGTTATATAAAAGGAAAATCTACGCAAGCAGTATTTATTTCAATGCATCCAATGCATTTTAGAATAATTGGAAAAGGGTACAGTTGTTCAGCTAGGACTATTTTTAGACTTATCAAAAGCATATGGCACACGAAATTTTAACATATTATTGAAAAAAACTGGGCTCATATGGAGTTAGACATAAGACATTAGATTTAATTAAATCTTATTTTTCAGAAAGAAAAAAGATGCATTAATAAGATATAATAATCGTAAAGCTTTCTCAATTGAAGTTTTAGATAATGTTGGGGTTCCACAGGTAGTGTTTTGGGACCAATTATTTTTATTATACAGGGTGTCCGGAAAATACGTATACAACGCTTGACGACAGACTCCTGACGTCAAAATAGATCGATCTAAGCCGACTTAGTTACATACAAAATTGTCTCGTTTAGCCGGTAAAGGGCGTCAATAATTTGTAAAAATATTGGTTTTTCCTAAATTACCTGAAAACCTGCTAATAGATTTACTGATAATAACAGATAATACTGTAAAATGACGTTCTCTAGTAGTATATTCACCGGCTGTAAATAAGTGAAAGTGATATAATACGTCACCATTTCTCCTGACTTTTTATATCAAGGGCGTTATGACAACCCAGATATTTTTGTCAAGTGACTGGATGTATTTGGAAGCTAATTTACCTCTTCAATATTTTTCGTTTGATGAGCTGTTTTGCCAGAAAAAAAAATATTTACAGCTACCTGCATCCATCAACTATTAACATTAGTAATAAAATTAAAATCAAATTACATGCAACAATAATTTTTTTAGTGACCTTGTTGCTATAGCATTTAATAATTCGACAATTATTGACAAACTGTCATCAGTCTATGAAATTGGCTAAAGTATACGATCAACATTCTTGAATTACAAGTTCATTTTACCATTAAACATGGAAAATATACGAACTCTGAGAAGGTTGACATGCTTCTGGTATACGGGTTTTGTCAAGGAAATGGGCGTCAGAGTGTTAGGGTTTACATGGAGAGATTTCCTAACCGTCGAATACCAAACCACCAAACATTGGCAAATATCGAGCGTCATCTTCGGGAAACGGGCAGCTTTGAGAAAAAATTTGAAAGCAGGGGTCGTATGCGAACAACTCGAACTGTGGAAACAGAAGAGAACATTCTGGAAAAAGTTGAAGAAGAACCAAGTACCAGTACGCGTCGCTTAGAACGTGAGTTACATGTTCCTAAAACGATTGTCAATGAGGTTTTCAAAGAACAGTTGTTACATCAATATCACGTGCAAAAAGTCCAGAAAATTTTATCGGCTGATCCCCCCATGCGGCCTACATTTTGTCAACTTATTAGAAACAAAAGAATCCGTGATCCAAATTTTTGTAGAAAAATATTGTTTACTGACGAGTTGTGCTTTAAAAGATCTGGAGTAACCAATCTGCACAACGAACATATTATTTATTCCGATAAAAATCCATATGCCATTAAAGTTGCACATCATCGGCATCAATTTAAATTGAATATTTGGGTAGGTATTATTCATCGCTACCCTATTGGTCCTATTGTTATTCCAGACAGGTTAGATGAAAATATTTATTTAAATTTTTTGCAAGACACATTACCAATTCTTCTGGAAAATTTGTCCCTGTTACTTCGGAGGGAAATGTGGTATATGCATGATGGTGCCACGCCCCATTTTTCCGTTGCCGTTCATCAATATCCCAACCGATGAATTGGAAGGGGCAATGATGCACCAGTAAAATGGCCACCACGTTCTCCGGAGTTAAATATGTGTGACTTCTTTTTGTGGGGCACTATTAAAACAGTTTACAAGACGCTATTAAAAAAGTTTACAAGACTCCGATAAACACACGCCATGATTTATTGACGCGGATTTTAAATGCAGGCAACCATTTTAATAACCTCGAGACATTAAATATCCAATATCATTTTTTAAGGAGTGTTAATAAGTGTATTCAGCAAGATGGCGGTCATTTTACACATTTGCTTAAGTAATGTTTTCGTTTTACTCAGTTTCTTACAATATTTTTAATACATACTTACAACTTTGTTGTACTTTGTTTTATTATTACTGTTAATAATTGATGTATGCAGGTAATTGTAAATATTTTTTTTGTGGCAAAACAGCTCATCCAACGAAAAATATTGAAGAGGTAAAATAGCTTCCAAATACATCCACTCACTCGACAAAAATATCTGGGTTGTCATAACGCCGTTGATATAAAAAATCAGGAGAAATTTTGACGTATTATATCACTTTTATAACACTTTCACTTATTTACAGCGGGTGACTATACTACTAGAAAACGCCATTTTATAGTATTAGTCTACATACTAAAAATCATTAAAATCGATTAGCAGGTTTTCACGTAATTTAGGAAAAACCTATATTATTACAAACTTTTGACGCCCTTTACCGGCTAAACGGGACAATTTTGGATATAACAAGGTCGGCTTAGATTGACCTATTTTAACGTCAGGAGTCTGTCGTCAAACGTTGTACACGTATTTTCCGGATACCATGTATATTTAAATAATATAACAGAAACATCTCGATAAGCCATTAAAATATAAATTACATAGTGAAAAAAGAAAAAATTACGATGTATGCAGATAATTGGTTTGCAAAAAAGAAACTAATTTTAAGCAGTAATAAAACCAATACATTGATATTTAAAACAAATAGATTCTGGGTAAAAGAACTACATACAATAGAAATTAACAATAACTCTCTTAATATAACCAAACCAACAAAATTCCTTTGAGTAATTCTGTATGACATTTTATCATGAGAATAGGATATTGAATAGGTTAGAGGAAAATTAAATACAATTTGTTATAGCTTTCGAAATACACAGATTTTAAAACTAAAAAAATTATTTATAATCACGCAAACTTTGAAGCTAACATTTGATATTGTTTGATTTTGTATGGGGGTTGTAAACATGTAGAAAAATTAGTTGTATGTGAAAAGAAGGTTTTAAGAATTATGTTGAAGTTTAAATCGCCCCCCTTGAAAATTTAGCTTTCATGCCATCCACCGCCGGCGCTAACAATTATTTACCCAAAGTATTGTGGGTTGTCGCTATATAGGGTATGCTTTGTAATATTACCTTTTTGCATTCCTGGCATTTCTAGCGTTTTGGGAAATCGCGTCAGTAAAGGGATTGAATATTATTCTTGAAGCATTTTTAGCGTAGTGTTTCAAATTGACTTAACTTAATTTAGTAAGGAAGTAGTTTAAACCAATTCATACCTTCTCTGCTCACAGAGTCATGAATTGCTTCTATATTGACGACTTTGTCTTTACGGTGCTTGCAGGAAGTACTGTTTTAATTGCTTGTTCAATTTCTTGTTGAGTTTTTTTTTTATCCAAAACGTGAGTTTCTTAGTTCATTTTACCTTTTGTATTGGTCGTTTATCATTAGAGCGTTAGAGTTTCCTTAAGTATAGTCAATGACTTTAACTTCTTTTATTATTGCTTCATCAGCGGATCTTCCATGGGGGGAGGGGGGGGGGGGTTGTTATTGAACATTTAGTTCTTGTTGTGCTCGTAGAAATTGTCTGCGAGCAGTTCAACTTTTTCCCTGGGATAGGAAGTTAGTGAATGTGTTGTAGCATGTCTAATAAAAAACATTGGCTTTTTGTCGCCTCTTGTAAAAGTTTTTGTCTTACGTCTACTTATAAAGGCTGCTGTCTTCGATGTTGAGTCCGACGACTTTATTGCTCCACAGAGCAGTGGCGTAGCTAGCATTTTTGGGCGGGGAGGGGGGAGCGAACTATGGGAGTGTAGACCGCGGAGGTAAAGTGCCGCAGGCAAACATTTTTTAGGACCACGTCCAAATTTCGTAGGAATTCACATTTCTTATGCTTCCAACAAACAAAGTGAAAATCTGTTTTACGGTCTATTATGGAAATAAATTTCTCCAAGACTTCTCTTTAAATCATTTATTTTATATATTAAGTTTATGTTTATGCACATTATAGCTAGAGCATTTAGTCACTCATTTTCACAGAAATATTTTTGTATGTTTAAGGGTAAAAGTTCTATTTTGTGTCAGGTTTAAATCTTGCTTGCTCAATACTTTAATTTTTAATTTATCTTGTACGTTTAAAGCATTTAATGTGACAGTGACAGCATATTCATATTATAATATTAAATTCATTTTTTTACAAGTAAAATTTTCATATCAGGAAATATCGATAGGAGCGGCACGAGGCCAGGGGCGAGGGAGGGTGCAACCACCCCCCCGGCCCCCTGTACGCTACGCCACTGCCACAGAGAGGCCTCGTGAGCTCTTAAAAAAGCGCGAACATGTTCAGAACAGAGCTTCTGCCTTTATACGTGGATCTCCAGTGAGATATGCCCGATTTAGAATTCTATTCTTTATTCTAATTTGCTCCTTAATTTTGCGAGGTAAGACACCGAATCTGTATTATGTTACACATATGATATTCACTTTTTGCTTTGGCAGCCAAAACAATAACTGTTGAAGTTCAGTAGATTTGACCATGACAATTGGTAAAGTATTTTTGTTACTACTAACTTGAGAAATCGACATTATTTACTCCATTTCTCTATTGGAAAGTAAAATTTCTCTACCCAGGGAAATAACAATACAAAATAATACCCTAGTTAAATAATGAAAAACTCTCTATGTAATGAAGTTACACACGATTTTAGCATTCTTACACACCGTTTCATCAACAGATTATTGGTTTTGAGCCTTGACTAACCATTTTAATGAAGAAACCTTGCAAAATAATTTAAAAGAAAACTGGCATATTCAAAAATGCCAACAACACCACAAAATTTTTACAAACATTTAAAATCGCATTTCTAAAGTTTTATTTTTCTAATGCCACTTAATTTTTAAAATATTTTAAAAATTAAGCGGAAATGGCTAATAAAAAGGTCTAAAAGTAATAGAAAATAATCTATATATATTACCTTAATTGAGAAAGCTGGTATATACCTTACGATATAAAAGCGCTTGCTATATAAAAGCTCCCTTCTTATCCTAGGTATATAATGTAATCAATTGTGTTTAACGCATCTACGACAACATTCGGTGACGATATACATTGTACAGGGGAAAAATTAAATTGGCTACTGGAAAAACCACTGGATATGTGAATAAACCAATGGATTTGGTGGACAAAAACTTCAAATTACAGTTATCGAGGCAAAATAGTGACTTCACAAAAAAATTCTGTAATTTTAATGGTTCAAGATACTATGAGTGAAATAGTCTAACAAGAACCATAATTAATGATTGTTAACAGACTAACGCAAACTGCACCCCTCGTAGGAAACTCAATCAAATAAATGAATGTGCGTCGCAAGAGCCTTAAAATGGTTAATTATCTCTCTCTGAACATATTCTTTCCAAAATTGCTCAAGTACCAAAAAAAAAGTTTTATAATACGCGACGAGTTTCTCTTTTTTCCATTCTATTCGTCCAGATTTTTAGCCTTGTGTCAATCAAACACTTCAATCCCGTCACGAAAATTGAATGGCTCATCATATTTTATGATGAATGGATCGCTAATTCAGACCTTCCGAAAAAATAATAACATACTACATGTGAAAGTACATAGAAGGGGAATTCTTTGTGATATGTCACTGAATTGTTGATGCAGTAACTGGTATGGTTCGCAAAAAATCTACATTATACTAAAATTTTACAATATAAAAAAAAACATGTATATACAGGGTGTTATTTAAATTGTGTGCTATATTTTAATTGGTGGGTGGTGCTGTGACATACTGCAAATTTTTTTAATCGAAAGTTTTTGAAATCATTTTGAATTTTCGATGAACAGCAGAGTGATACTTTATGTTCTTCTTAGATCAATCTAATTTCGGAAAGTTCATATTATAAAATATACACATTATACAGGGCGTCCGGGTAAGGATACGTAGTGACCATACCTCGGAAACGATACGCTACCATTATCAAAATCAAAATAACTCTTAAACCGTGGATGATATTGATATGCGGTTTGAACGAGTCGATTTTAATGTAAATTGTCTCCTACACTGTCAAAAAAGAGTTATACGATCTAGTTAAAAAATATCAAGAAAAATCAAGAAATAAATTAGATTGTGACTTGTGACAATTCCAAAATCATTTATTTAAACTACAAGGAACTTCCTTTTTAACAAGTTGAAGTTCAAGAAAATCCGTTTGAAAGATAACGACGGAATTCCAATAATAAAAGTTGTAGTGAACGATATACTGATCTCAATTATTTATTTGTTTTTCTAGGGTTAGTGGCATTTTTTGCCCTAAAACTTAAAAATTAATGGGCTGTTACGCCTTCTTGCAGCACGGAAAAACCATTTTTAGAGAATTTTTCTTGGCATTTCTTATAATAGTAGCTTTTTTTTCAAATCTGTAAGAGGTATCATTTTCGAGATATGGTCGCTCCGTATCCTTATTAGGACACCCTGTGTATCCTAAAATGCTTGGTTTTTTATATATCGTTAAATATTAATATACAGTGAAGACATAAAGTCTGGAAAAGTATCTTTTTCAGGTAAGCGAAGCACCTGAGTAAAAACGCTCGGACACGTCGATTTCTTTTTATTTTCTTGCATCTTTTAAGACCTCTGAAAACTATACAGGGTGCTTTAAGAAAACTGGTAGGCTGTTAACTTTATTTATTTAAATGGAACATCCTGCATGTTATTGCATTTTTGGATTCTACGGAATATTCTAAGCACATTTCATGTAGGATGTCCTATAGCTAAATTTAACTGTTTACCAGTTAAAAATTGACATTTTTTAGTATTGAGGTAAACCATGATGCAACGTGTAATCTAGTTAGTACCTAGATCGTTACTTTGACTCGTTATCAACAGTGATAAGTGTGTCAATTTTGAACTGTAGAAGACTTACTTTTATCATACGTAAAACCACAAGAGCTTTTTTTTATCGGATAAAATTTTATTTCTTGCGAAAACTAGATTGCTTAGAAAATTAACAAGAACAAACGCAACAGCGAAGCTGGAGCGTTTTTATCTATTACCGTTTGTTCGAGTTTAAATTGCTAAAAAGTGACCTAGTTTGCGTTTAAAAAATAAAAGTTTATCCGATCTTAAAAAAAAGATCGGGTGATTTTTAGCTAGAGAAATTCACGAATTTTGGCATGAATAGATACTAAAAAAATAATACTTCACTAAAAAAAATTTTGCCAGCATCAAATTAATTTGTAACAATATGTCAGGTTGCCGAGCAATGAAAAAGAAAAGCTACTCAATTTTGCGCTGGAGAGGCTTTTACCATTTAATTTTTAGCGGGAGAGGGGTTTATCGCGATAAAAAAGGATGCACCTTCCTTATCGATGTCAAAGTGATAAAAATGCAAATGTCAAATGAACATTTTATTGTAGGAGTTAATTTATCTTATTAAAAATGCCTTCAGAGTGAGAAAGAATGTTTGTCTGGGACGATCGCCACAGACATCTGGGCAAAATTTGTGAACTTTTTAATAATACATATTCAGAGCGGAGACAAGCAATTACAATATCTACAGTTAGCAAAATTGTCAAAAAAAAAATCCGTGAACATGGTTGTGCAAAGATCTTCTCAGGACAGGTAGGCCAAAACTAGATGATAATGAGAAATTAGATGTTTTACTCAGTTAAAACGATAATCTACATTTACCTACAAGTCAAGTAGCATCAGGTTTAACCCTTAGTCGATTATCGGTAATAAATATTCTGAAAAAGGCAAAGTATTATCCATACAAAATAAGATTAATACATGAATTAAATGAATTTGTTGAAAAGTCCGATTTTCAATATTATTGTCTCTACAGTTCGAAAACATCCTATATGAAATGTGCTCAGAATTTTTCGTAGAATCCAAAAATGCAATAACATACAGGATGTTCCATTTACAAAAATAAAGAACAACTGCCCAGTTTTCTTGAAGCATCGTGTATAATATTCAGAAGTCTTAAAATATGCAATAAAATAAAATAAAATCGACCGGTTCTCGTCAGATCACCGAAGTTAAGCGGTGTCGAACGCGGTTAGTACTTAGATGGGTGACCGCTTGGGAAACACCGCGTGCTCTTGTCTTAGGGAAGAGTGTAAAATGAATCGACATCAAAACCATCCTATTCACGCCGGACAGGCCGGATGAGATCGGATATCTCGTAGGATGAAGGTACCGTTTCACACTCCCCAGTCGATAGACCGCACGATTAAAAACCGAACGATCGATGACCGGTTCAAGATGGCCTCTGATACGCCGACGACCGTAAAAAATAGTAAATAAAAAAATAAAATAAAATAAAATCGACGTGTCCGAGCGTTCTTTATTCAGATGCTTCGCTTATCTGAAAAAGATACTTTTCCAGACTTTATGTCCTTACTGTATAAATTGACTAAGTTTAAAAATACGAAAACCATGTCACTTCTCGTTTTATATACCTACCTACCTATTTATTAATTTTTAGTATACAGTGTCTTTCCGTCTATTCACTGCCAAAGAGGAATAGCTGGATAACGAAAGAATAGTTTCAAAACAATGATAAGCCCTGTACTCACATACAGTGCATACTAATATGTTGCACTGCGAGCAAGAATGAAATGGTCAAATGAAATTTTCTTATCGATTTTAAAACAAAGATTTAAGGAATATTGCGGATGCACCTAGACATACGATAATCCATGTATCTACTGTACAGTGACTTACGAACGTAGACATTAAATAATTCTTTTTTTGATAACATTACCACGAATTGCTACAGACGGGCACCCGTGTGGCAAACTGATCTGACTATGGGCTCGTACATTTACTATCCATCAAACATTACATAATAAATTACCGAAAGACTGGCTTCTATCAAGACCCGATTAATTTTGTTCAATCAACCTTCCAAATTCATTCAATTTGCTACTTAAACCCTATAGACACACATCAATTATTTGAATAAATATTTCCAAATCCAAAACTTTTCTAACGATTAACAGACAAACGGAGACAGAACAGAGTTTAAAGATTAGATCTGACTTAAGGAATGTATATGATCTCACCTACAGATTAAACCGCTTCAGCTGTTGTTAGAGATAAAAATGTTTATATTAAATACACAATAATAATTATTAATACTCCATGGCCGATGGATACTGCTATAAATTTCGAATAAACTTGATTAATAAAAACTTTTGGAAAGAAAATTGTAAGCCCTATCAAAATGTTATAAACCGGGTCCGCCAACGAAGCGGGGACGGAAGATTACATCCTTATCGAAGATCTTATGAAAAATACTGAAACAGCATGAGGTCTGGAATTAAAAGTGGTATATTTTAAAAATATCTTACGTTATACAGGGTGGCTTAAAGAAGTGAGGCCAACTAAACCTATATTTTTTAAATGGAGCACCCTGTATATTATTGGCCCAAAGTATGGGCATAGAGCTGCTGATAATTTTAATATAGGGTTATGTGGATTTATTTTTAGTACTTTAAGAAATAATTACGATTTTATCTAGAAAATTATTGCTTAGTAAAAATTTCCAAATTACTTAAAGTAACTGAATAAAATAGTACACCCAAAAATAATATTTTAGAATGTTGCCCATCTTTACAATAAAAAATATTTGCGTTTAGTACATTTATTATACAGGGTGATCACAATATGGAAAATATTAAGGTTCTCTCTTTTTTTTAATGCAATTTCTTGCACATTCTCCCAATATAAAAATCATATTTTTCCACTACTAACCTATACCATCGCCATTATTGACCGATTATTAACGTTAGAAATCGTTTTTCTCTACCTTATAAGTTATTATTGACCATGGTCAATAATAAGACATTGAAATCCATTATTGACCGATCTTCAAGAATCTATTTGAACGCAGGTAACTTGATTTTTTGATTCTACAACATTAATTTATAAACATGAATAACCTAAAAGGTGACTTCTTGTGGTTAGGCAACCAGATAATTATTAATACATATTAGATTATTAAAGATGCTTGATATTGTAAAATATCGATACAAGTATTAATACTAGAAAGATAAATGTCTTATAAAAGTTTGTAGTAGTGGAAAAAATATTATATTAACCACGGTTTAGACAGCTTAAACCCCTCGCGTCTTAAATCCCTCGTCGCTTTGCATGATGGCTGTCTAAACCTTCGTTAATAATATACTATTACCATTTCCAAAGTGGTAAAATTCGACATTTTGGTAAAGTTAGTACCTAATTTTCGCAACTGAACAAATAATAAATAATTATATTCGGCTGTCATAGTGACAATCTAAAAAAAAAAGAAATTATGGTAACTCGATTATGAACAAAAATAAAATAAAATAAATAAAAAATAGCAAAAGTGTAGACTTTTATAGTTAATATCCAAATATTTAAAATAGGGTAAACTCTAAGAGGTATCAAATATGGTATCAGAAGAAGGATATCAAAAGGGCTTTTTAAAAATTAAAAAATATACAGGGTGTTTTATTTAAAAAAAGAGAGAATTTTAATATTTTGCATTTTTGAACGCAAATATTTTTGTTGTAAAGATGGGCAACATTTTAAAATATTATCTTCGAGTGTACTATGTTATTCAGTTGCTTTTACTAATTTGGGAATGGTTAGTGAACTTGGGCAATTTTTCAGATAATATCGTAATTATTTCTTAAACTACTAAAAATAAATCTACATGACCGTATATTAAAATAATCAGCAGCTCTATGCCCAACTTTTGGGTCAATAATATACGGGGTGTGCCATTTAAAAAAATAGAAGTTTAGTTCGCCTCACTTTTTTGAGCCCTGTATAATGCAAAATTTTTTAAATTATGCCACTGTTAATTCCAGACCTCATGCTGTTTCAGTAGTTTTGATAAGTTCTTCGATAAGGATGTAATCTTCCGTCCCCGCTTCGTTGGCGGACCCGGTATACGGAATGATTGCATGAACGCTACTCAAATATCTTTTTCTTATGACGGGCTAGCAACCTACACTTCTACAGTTTCTATCTAGCAACAGCATCAGCAGAAGCTAGTTAATTATGCAGAAAAATCCTCTACAATTAACAAAATATTAATAATACAGTATTGCCCGAAAAAAACAGTACTGAACTTGTAATCGTATTATATATTTAAAAAATACATATTATTGACACTTTATTATATGTTCTAAGTGTGCACCTCCTCGTTCAAGACAGACTTCATAACGATGTTCTAAGTTTCTGGTCATGTTATTGAATAAGGGTTGTCTCAGAGCTGCGAAGAAGACTCTAACGGCATCCTTTAATTCATCGATGGTTTGTGGTGCCCGTTTGAAAACGGCATTTTTAGCCATGCCCCAAATGTATGCGTCTGGAGGTGTGAGGTCTGGAGAATGTGAAGGATAAGGGAAGTCAGTAAATCGTGAAATGAATTTGCTTGGAAAATGTTCTTGAAGAAATTAACGAATTGCGGCAGCAGTATGGCAAGTTGCCCCGTCCTGCTGAAAAAATTGGTTTCGAAATGCCAAGTTACGTGCACGACAGAATTGACGTAGATCAGGGATAAATCGTGTTAAAATGTGTCTGTACCTCTGTTGATTAAGTGTGACTTGCCTACCATTCTCTTCGATAAAGTACGGACCAATGATTCCGTGTCCGGACACAGCACACCAGACACTCACTTTTGCACTATGTAAAGGAACCTCTTGAACCTCATCGGGTCTGGCAAAGCCCAGAAATCGATTTGTGCGACGATTCACATAGCCTGACAAGTGAAAGTGTGCTTCGTCTGAAAACCAAACATTTTTCAAAAATTCTGGATTTTCATACTGTAACGCGAGAATTCTGGCGCAATATTCCACTCTACTGCGATAATCCCGAGGATGTAGTTGTTGATGTACCTGAATCACATACGAAAATGCACCCAGCTCCTTCAGGATTCTTTGAAAGGAAGTTCTTTTTAAATCAAGTTGTAACGCTGTCCTTGCCTGGCTGGCTTTCGGATTTTGTAAGATTTGCTCAAAAACACGTTCATGGTTATTGTTGTTGTTAACTGTCCTGGGACGCCCCGAGTTTCCTTTTCGTTGGCACAATACACTACCCGTATTTCTGAACTTTCTCTTTCACTTTCTCCTCTGTACTTAACACCATTTTTAACAATTAGGCCCTACTAATTACTTCTTTGAGGTTTACTTGACAGGTCTATACTAGCTAACTTGAGTGTGACAGCGCACGCATAAAAACACCGCCAACTTAGTTTCAGTACTGTTTATTTCGGGCATATCTGTATGTGGTAATAGAGAACGGAAATGCACACTTACAAACAATATTAGTGAGTTCATAGCAGTGTCCTCGAGCTACCGTTTTCTAGATTTGCAATCATTCTCTCTGTACTTCAAATAAATTCTTTGATGTGAACGACAATATAAAAATTTTGAAACAAAATTAAAACATTTTTATTCGATAACAGTCTTTCTCGGTGAAGCGCATTTTCCAAAGATAAACTTTTTTATTATTATTTTCTTTATGTATTTTATGGATGCCGACGGGTTTATAAATTTACCATTGTAAATTCTATAATACATTCATTATTTAATGTTTTTAATGCTCAAATGCTAAATATACTTTGCCTTATAGTAAACTTGGCGGGAAAAATCGGAACAGACTTCCCTTTATTTTTATTGAACAAACAGATAACATGGTGGTTTTTGATTGATTTGAATTATTCAAAACGGAAAATATCAATATTATTAATTTTAAAATTCCCGGAAATGGCGACCATTCAAAAAAATAAAAATCACTATATAGGGAATCCTGCCTATTGATCAGAGTGGTTGGTTCTTCTCATGCAGTTAGTAAAAAAAAAGAAAATAATAGAGAGTTTTTAAACCATCAAAATTGTCAGCGCTTAACATTGTAGTTAGCAGTTAAATTTGATGTACGGGACAAAAATTAATAAAATTATTTCGTTATTTAGAAGCAAAATGCCGCAGGAAGATTTTAATAGAATAGAATTGTTGTTCCTAACAACGCATCGCATTATATAGTCGTTGACGTTCGCGATGTGTCAGAATTTACCACCTGGTGCGACCATTAAGAAAAGTTTTTCTTTTCTAGAACTGCCCAGCAGAAGTATAATATAAATGCGGTTGTCTAGGTTATCGGGGAGTGCCATTTAAAATTATTATTCTGATTTTGGTTGTTCTGAAAGTAAGGAATCGAATTAAAACAAATTACACCATTTGCGTAGCTTTCGATTAACAAATGTGGAAGTAATGAAATCTTGGTACGATCAATAATTACTACTAAAATACTTCTCTGTTGTGTACATTATTGACTAAATTTTCAAGGATGGCGACATTTTGAAAAAAAGTTTTAAATGGTAGGTGGGGTAGAGTAATGTCTCCTTAGAAAGGCATTTTTAAGCTCCAAAAGATTCCCAAGTTTAATAAAATTTTATTGAACTTTTTATATCGTTTTGTAATTATTTAAGATGGCGCTGCGTCAACATCTTTAAAAATGGAGCCACATTTACACTTAAAAAGTAGTACTTCACTTCTTCTATTTTTAAATTTGTACATTATTAAAGAGAATAATAAGTAGAATAAAAAGTTATTATAATAACATTTCCGTAAACTTACTGTATATTGTTGCCAAGCTAGCCTAACATAAACAGTAATAAATAAGTTACATTATATAGGATAATGATATTTATTTTAATTCGATAATTGACCATATACTCCTGTTATCTTATTGTGTTATGTGAGACTTAATTTGGAGGTTGATTAGCGGAAAGTATCCATAATTAATTTAGGTAGTAGTTTAATTTGCTGTGCGCCATGGCTGGATTCATCCTGATGGATAAGGAGTGAGAAGGATATTTTATGTTGACCTGATATGATTCGTTTCTTTATAAAAGAAAGAAATACATCCTATTCTTAGTTTTAAGTTAATTTTTTTAAGAAGAACCATCTCATTTATTCACTTTATTTAATTTGACAATCATAGCCAATGTGTTTTAAATTTTTTTATAAGATGTATGCTGCATCCTATGAATTGTGACAATTTAATTATAATAAAATTTAAAACGTCATACGCTTTTAAGTTGTACACATTTCGTTAATATTATAAAGTATGATGGTTAATATTGTAGAAAATAAAAGAAAGACAGACGTCATTTTCAAGATTTTTAAAGGTTTTTTTTTAAGAATATCGTCTTATATATTATGTAATCCACGTTTATTATTTTATGCACGTTAACAATAATGGTCGTTTGGTCGACTTTTTTAAAATTTCTTGTTATTATGATGTATGTCGTATTCCTAAAGATTGATACAAACAAATGGAAAAGGCATCATACACTTTTACATTGTGTCAGTTATGCTGGTTATAATATTGCTTTCATACCCCAGGTCCACAATTTCTGCCATAAACAGTAATAATTAAGTTGCATTATATGGGGTAATGATATTTTTCTGTGAGTCGATAATTAACCATAGAATTCTGTTATCTTATTGTGTTGTGTGAGACTTAATTTGGAGGTTGATTGCCGGAAAGTATCCATAATTAATTTAGGTAGTACTTTAACTTGCTGTTCGCCATGGCTGGATTCATCCTGATGGATAAGGAGTGAGAAGGATATTTTATGTGGACCTGATATGATTTGTTTCTTTATAAAAAAATAAATACTGACATATTATTCTAGATTAAAAAATTTTTTTTTTAAGAAAACCATCTTATTTATTAAACTAATTTAATTTTACAACGACAATTTGTTTTTAAATTTCTTTATAAGATGTATTGTGACAAATTAATTATAATGAGATCTTAAGCATCATACGCTTTTAAGTTGTACACATTTCGTTAATATTATAAAATATGATGATTAATATTACAGAAAATAAAAGAAAGACTGATGTCACTTCCAAGACTTTTTAAAGATTTTCATAAGGAAAATCATCCTATATATATCTAATCAACGTTTAATATTTTATGCACGTTGACAATAATGGTCATTTGGTCGACTTTTTAAAATTCCCTGTTATTATGATGTGTGTCATATTCCTAAAGATTGTTACAACCAAATGGAAAAGGCATCATACACTTTTCCATTGTCTCATGTATGCTGGTTATAATAATGCTTTTATACCCCAGGTCCACAATTTCTGCCAGTGAGTCATTTAATATCGGCCACCAAATCTATGAAGTGGCAGAATTAAATTATGCTTTATATTCATCTTATCTTTGCCGCAGTGGACCGTCTAAGGCCGGCGACATACTTGTGACGAAAACGCGCGGTGTGGTCGCGGCGGCGATGTTTCGTGACTTATGTACTTAAATCTGCAGAGCCAAACTAGTGGCAACGCCGCAGCTCGCCGCTTGATATGAACAGCTTGTAAAAATTATGCGGCGTCGCCACCGTATCTCGGAAACGGAGCAATTTCGGACTAAGGTGAGTTGCCTTAAATCGCCTTATTTTGGCCTCAGGAACATGTGCTCGGATTTTGTACAGACCTTTTAGAGATACCCTGTACATTAAGAGGTACTTATCCGCAGGTCCTCCAGGAGATGGCCTCTTATTGGCTGCTAGTGGTTATGATGAAACTTGATTTGGCCGGAAAAGTCCGAATTACCGGAAAACTGAAATATTAGCCAAAGTGGTAAGACGAAAAGGTGGAAAACGGTAAAGTGGAAAAGAAACTGGTCAAATATATGCTTTAAAAATGAAGAGCGATTTTGCACAAGGACGTAAAATTACGAACTTGAGGATCTACGAAATTTACAATAAAATTACTAGAACACACCTGAAAGTAACAACGCTACAACATCTCTGAAAATGTAATCAAGTTCGCTTTGGAATATTTTTTAGAAGTCAGGTATACATCAAAATTCCGACACGGCTCGCCGTTGGGAGATTTATTTATTTTTTTGTTGTGGAAACCGTTCTTTTTGCAATGTTGCGTTGCAGTTTCCAAAGCTTGTTTGCTAATTTCCAATGAAACCTAGACCATTAATTAACGCTAAGGTTGTAACATAGCTTTTATGCCTTTAACTTCAATTCAATGATCTGTGGCTTTATGGGCCGAGCGTCACATAAAAAAAAAGGTTTGGGCAATGCAATAATTGGAATGTCATTTGAGAGATCGTCAATTTTGCTTCATGTTATCACTGTTTCTTTCCGAAATTGGTTTTCTTGTTTAAATTATTATTATATTTCGTCGAGTCCTCCAGCCTAATGCCTCGCAACTATAACTGGAGGTAGCCAATTCTTAGGGTACTTAGAAGTGGAGCTTGGCGGAGAATGTATGTGTGTTTGTCTAATAAGTGGGTTAGTAGCAATGTCCGTACGTCTGTAGTAGTTTGTAGTAATTTTATTGTAAAATTCCATTAAAGTAGGAATCTCAAAATCTCTATGTAACACCCTATTTAAAGCATACCTCGGAGGGTCCGCAACGATTTTTAAAGCTTTGTTATGAAATATCTGGAATCTCTTGAATGTATGATAACATATCTAAGTACTTTCTATTTAAGCCTTATTTAAATTATTGCTATACTTCATTATTCAAAATTATAACTTGTACCGTCAACGTTTTAAACTGAAAATAAACAGGCCTGTTTACGCTCGCTATTTAGAACAAAAACATTGAGTGATTTTAGCGAACTTGATTAAATAACCGTAACAAAAACAAAAGCAACACATAATAATTATCATAATATGAAATATAAATATAACCTACCAAACAACCTAACTTTAAAATCACCTGTTTGGTAGGGAGGTGCTTCAAAAGGCATTGACCTGCGGACGATATTAAGTATCGATTGATACCAGGGGTTTGTTTACTTTTGTTGTGTTTGCACCTACTTTCATATATTTTAATATAAGCTTATGTGGAATTGTTTAAATCTGATGCTTTCTTAGAATTATTTTCGTATCAAAGGCACTTTCTTAACTTTAAGGGCACAAAGCTCGAAGCGCTTTTGTTTATTTTTGACTACACCTCTCACCGACTGATGAGCTAGTCATTTTGGCCCTGGAAGGCGGTGTTCCAGTCCTGCTCTAAGCCACCAGACAGGAATAATTCCACCCGTTTGCAATTCACCTTTTAAATACCATAGAATTGTTTCATAAATTCGTTTTCACATTAATTATGTCATTGTACTGAATGAGTTAACGATTGCGCGGAGTAATTTTATGCCTTAAAGATAATATTTGTCAATAATAAGCTTTTCTGTTAATCTATAGTTAAATATTCAGCATATTTTAACAATATTTTAAATTATACAGGGTGCGTTTAAAAGGTAGGACGTCAAAGTTTGTTTCTTAATTGTAAAAAACTATTTTTTTTTTAATATTTAGGTTTGTATTAATATTCTTTATAATTTCCTAAAACTATATTTAATTTGCTTTAGTAGTTTAGGAGCTATAAGTTAAAAGACTAAAAAAAAGCTTTGCAGCCCCGAAAAAATAATGAAAAAAACAATCAAAAAGCACTATTTTAACCACGGCATTTATGTAAAATTTACAGTAGCGTCTAGAGATACCATGAATCCAATAGTATTTATCTATTTTATACAGGGTGTTTAAAATAAGGTTTCGCAGACTACGTTTTCTCAAGTTTTACAAGTGAAACACCTTGTATATTATGTGACCATTTCTGAAATTCTAAACCATTTTCAGAATATTTACCATAAACCATAAATGTCGCTAATAAGGTTTAATAAACAAAACAAGGCCGCCATGGAAAAGAAATGTTTTTCAATTAAATACATTCTTACATTAGTTTTAAAAACCATACAATTTTTGTAATTTAAATTAGGTGTTTCTAGGTTCAAACTCAGAAAACTTCGAATTAAAAGATGTTAGTTTTATCAAATAGAACACCCAATATATTATTCTGTGATTTAATAGCTCGTCAAAAACGCTTTAACTTTTGTAATGAATGTCTTATCTTAATCTCCTATAGTTTTGAATATTTTGGTTTGTCGGGATTTTCTGTTCTTACTATAGCATATTTTGTTAAGGGATCTTAAATTAAGAGTAATTCATTTCAAATTCCGAAGTAGCTGTCACTTTCGGTCTGACCCGGCAACACAGCATCATCCAAAATATTTTTAAAACGTAAAAAGCCATCTCTTATGGGCACCAACAAAGTTTTCAAAATAAAGTCTCATTTAAATGGTAGAAATAAAAGTCTGTCTAAACTACAAATATAGATATTTATAGTTTAGACAGCTTTCATTTCTACCATTTAATAATTTGACCACTGAGAGAATGTAATATTTCTTGTACCTTAAATCCTATTGAGTTCTCGAGATATTTCTTAATGGGCTATCAAGTTTTGGGCACCCTGTATACCTAATAAGCATCATAATTATATGAAAAAAAAACAAATCTTACCATTACACTTTTTGATGGTAACCAATAAGTTTAATTTGCCACATTCACGCAAATCCGGTTTTATTACGTTGAGCTTGAGGATAATACAATTTACCTTTCACATATCTATTATTTTTCCTTTTACATACTGCGTTTTGATCGAATATTGCACATACCTACAACAAACATATTGTTTTACAATCGATATGCTGATATGAATTTAAAGAACAATATATTTAGTTGTCAGATCATATCAACGAACTCAACTAAACGAAAACAGACTTTTTACTTTTTATTTGTGAAATCATTCAGATTTTAAGGGATATATCATTTTAAGGTATCCCAAATAAAATACTAACATTTTTACATTTGAATGTCCGTACTTATTCTGTGGTGTTCCCAGGGGCGGCTCCAGACATTTCGGCAACCCCTGCAGTATATATCACATTTTTAAATTCTACGCAAGATGCTAGGCAGATGTTGTATATCATGTGCTATACCCAAGTAGTCTAAGCGTTTTTGACATATTTATGGTTTTATGTCAAAAAATGACGATTGCATGCCATAAAATAATTATCAGTTTTGCCTATAAGGAACTCTTTATTATTTAATTTGGGTTCGATTAATTGTTAAAAAGGATCTGCTTTAATAGATTGTTTATAATATTTTGATAACTATTAATACAGAGTGTTCAAACAATAAGATTAAAAATGAAATTAAGAAAACTGCAAAAAATCTACAATTTCAAATGGAAACAAATGAATTGATTCGGCTGTTACTTGGTGGAAATTCATTATCACTTTATAATAAATGGTAAAAAAACACAATTTTACACTTCTCACAAATATACAAGTTTTATTATTTAACTCGACATGTTTCGCAACCCTGTTGCTTCTTTAAAGGAGTATAAAAGAGTAATATTTTTTTTTTAAAGTTAGCAGGTATACAAGTTTAACTGAGGGAAAAACCTATATTTACAAACTAATTAAATAAATTCAAAGGAGGTGATGAGCTTAAGTCTAATTGATCATTAAGTAGAGTATTGTGATTTTTAAGTTTGTTTATTTCCAAGGATTCAAGCAGATTTAATTTTAAACTTTTGTTTTCAGTATGTAAAATATCGTAGTTAATGTTAAATGTATGGTTTTCTTCTTTCAAATGGTTGGAATAATTTGAATCAGTTTTGTTTTTTATCAAGCTAGAGTAATGTTCGTTGACACGTTTTTCAAAATGTCTGCCAGTTTGCCCTATGTAAACTTTGGGGCAATCGTTACATTTTAATTTATAAACACCAGATTTCTTTCCTTTATTTAGTTTAGTTTTATTATTTTTAATGTGTTTTCCTGAAGTATGATTTCTTTTGAAGGCGGTATTAATATTCAGATTTTTGAAAAAGTTTTGTTAATTTAGTACCTATGTGGCCAATGTACGAGATACCTTTATTATTGTTTTTATTCTCTCTTAGTGTTGGAAAAACTAAATTTATAGCATTTTTATATAATTTTTTTTTTAGAATTGTATCTATTGTTTTCGTGGAATATCCATTATTTACTGCAATTTGTTTAATGATGTTTAATTCTTTTTGAAAGTTATATTTGTTTAAAGGTAAATGTTACTAATCGATGTATCATACCAAAGAAAGAAGCTAATTTATGTCGTATTGGATGGCAAGACGTATTGTGTATGGTAATATCAGTATGAGTAGGCTTATGGTAAATATAGATATCATGTTTATTATCAGATTTTTTAATAGTTAAATCTAGAAAGTTAAATGAGTTGTTAATTTCTTTTTCTATTGTAAATTTTATGTTGTTATGTACACTATCGGACAAAAGTAGAGCAACACTTTCGAAAAATGAAAGAAATCTCGATTTTATAATATTAAATGCATGATATCGTATTTAAATACATCGTGTCTTAAATATCAAAGTAGGCTTCTGTTATCGGCAACAACAGCATTTTCCAACAATGAAAACAAATGAATTGATATTGACGTAAAGTTTCAAATACAGTATTGTAATGCGTCAAAAGTAAAGCAACATTTTAATATTTTCCTAAAAAAGAAAAGTTTTAGTAAAAGTAAAGGTTAAGGTATTTTTGCAGAGTTTATTTTATGTTTAATTAATATTTCTGTACTGTATTAATCATGCCAAGAGGTATTCCAATTTCGAAAGAATTAAAGCAGAGAGTAGTGAATGCACACTTGGAAGGTACAATGTACAATACAAGCCACAATTTCAAGACGGCTTGTTTTACCAAGATACAGCGTATCCAAAATAATTTCAAGTTACATTTAAAGGGGATATTTAGAGAATCTACCGAAATCGGGAAGGACGAAAAAAACAACAATTTGGACAGACAGACGCATTAAAAGGATTTCTCAAAACGATCCTTGGATGTCTGCACCTACATTTTTGCTGAAATTCCCGAAATTATGGTTAGTCCACGGACAGTTCAAAGAAGGTTGATAGACGCAAAGTTATTTAGTAGACGCCCGGCTAAAAGCCCCTTATTTCGGCAAGAAATAGAGTAGCTAAGCTTGAATTTGCACGTCGACATTTAAATTGGACAGTAGACGAGTGGAAAAAAGTTTTGTTTAGCAATGAAACGCGTTATAAAAATTTCAATTCTGATGGAATGAAGCGTGTGAGACGGCCAATCAACACAAGGTTTAATCCCAAATACGTTACACCCACAGTTAAACATGGCAAAGGCAGTGTTTTTCTATGGGGTTGTTTTCATGGAATGGGGTGGGTCCTTTAACCTTAGACCTTAACCCCATTGAAAATCTATGGAAAGAAGTTGAACGTGAAATTCGTACACAATTATTTCCAAATAAACAATCATTGGTAAATAAAATCAATGAAGTTTAGACAAACCTTCCCGAAAATACTGTTTAAAAATTGATTGAATTAATGCTGCGACGTTGTCGGCAAGTAATACAAAATTATGGACATTCTATTAACTATTAACATAATACTTCTAGCTTTGTAATTATAAAATGCGCTCAATGGTTTTTTATCGTAATATGTAAAATAAAATACTGTAGACACAATTTGTTGCTTTACTTTTGTCGCACTTCATTTTGTCGATTATTATAATTATAAATATTTCTCTAACTTCATTATGTTTAAAGTGTACCAAAATATTGTGAAAAATTACTAATATTGTGGGGATAATATTTCATTAAAATTAGCTGGGGATCACAATCATATAATTAATTTTCTAAACTCAAAGAAATAAAAGCACTTTGTTGCTCTACTTTTGTCCAATAGTGTATGTTATTTATGAATTCTAAGACTTGATCTAGTTGTCTTTCTGTACCTATAAAACAAGCTAATCCATCGTCCACATATCTATACCAATAAAGAAATTTACCGACGAGTGGATGTTTCGAAATATTAGACTCTATTATAGTCCATAAAGATTTCTGCTAAGAGAGGACTTAAGGGATTACCCATAATAAGGCCTTCTTTACTTGTATATAGTTCGTTATTAAATTCGAAATAGTTTTGTTCTAAACAAACCTCTAGAGCATTGTTTCCCAACGTGGGGCCCACGCCCCACAGGGGGGCAATTTGATTGTTAAGAGGGGCAATTCAAAAATGGGACTCGACACGAGTTAAACCCTTTTGCTCCGGGCCATTTAAATGCAATGCTAGATTTCGGTGCCAAAATTGAAAGAAAAAAGCACATTCTTAAATAATTGCGGCCAATAAATATTATAAATTCGTTTGACGAGACCAAAATATCAACTGGGTTAATGGATTTGTCTGATATATCAAATATGCAGTATCAAGAAGAACTCGCAGAAATGCAAAATGATGAGTCAGTTAAAACTTTATTTAATATAAAAGGAGCGATGGCATGGCTTTGTAAGAAAACAGAAATCAAATACCCAAATTCAACCAAATGTGCAAGAAAACTATTGTTACCGTTTTCATCTTCATATTTAGCCGAATGTGGATTTAGTGCTGTAAATGATTTACTGGTAAAAAAAAAATCGTCTGGAGATAACTCAACGAGGAGACTTGAGATTGCAGCTAACCAAATTGGAACCTAAAATAAAATCTCTTTGCAGCAAGCATCAAGCGCAAGGATCTCACTAAATTAAAATATTAAATTATTATAGAAAAATCTTTATTAAAATTATTTCGAATTTGAATTTCAGTTTTTCATTATATGTTTTGAAAATTTATTTACTGTGTTTCGTTAACAATTTTCTAGTGATTTCTTCCTAAAACCTATCATTTAAGTTTCTTAAGTGAATAATTCAATTTTTTAATATTAAAAATTATGTATATATGTTACATAGGGGGTCATAAGAATTTTAGAAAGGCTTAGGTGGGGCAAGGCACAAAAAGGTTGGGAAACACTGCTCTAGAGTATTGATTTAAAATACACTTTTGGAATTAATTCAAGCGCTACTAAGATTATGAAGGCTAATTCTAATTTTTAAACTCTACTAGACTTAAATTAGATATCTTTGATTACACTTGAAACTGTTTATATTTTTTTCCTCCAGTTAAAATTACGTCTGTTAATCAAATACTGAGTTCTGCCACACCAATTTAAAGACTGTCATGAATGGCGTCCTGATTTAACTATGCCGGCATAAGCAAATTTAATGATGTACTCGGAAAAATACGCAAAACATATTTTTATTTTTTTGATGTCTCGCTTGAATATATGGCAGCAAAATCACGCCTTTTTAAATAATAAGGGGCTTGGAATAAAAGTGCCCAATAAATTACACATTAATTTTTTTTTGTTAAAAACGCATCATATTTTATCATTAAAAATAAAAAAATTTTATTACTTTGAGATTTTGAAACAAGCTAGGCAATCAGGTTATTTTAAGGGTGGCATATTCCGTTTTACACCAAAACATAGCATTTTAGGTGGTTCTATACAAGGTGATTCACAAGGAGCGTGCATTAGAACTTCTGGGAGAACTACTGAACATATTTCTTTCAACTTTTGAGATTCAGGTGTGCCGATATCTTTTCAACTAAAATATTGACATGTTTCTGTCACATCCGGTTATACCGAAAAGAGCTGTCTTATTATTTTTTTCAATTTTTCATTATATACCAAGTCAATTTTATAAAATATGTTTCTTAGCTAAGTCTTCTAGTTTTTGAGATATTTTCAATTTTTGTGAATATTAGGCAAATGCCATTAGACCAAAATGTTTTTGCCATTGTATAGCAAAAAGATCAGCAAATCTTCAAACTTAATAATAGAAAATTTACAGGGTAGTGTGGTCACAACTCAAGGTTCATTGCAAAATAATTTAATCTTTTAAAAGTTTCTTGTGTCAATAAAACACCATATATATTTTTATTTTATTTCATAACAAGTTAAGTGCTCTATAAGTATATATTATTCTATACCTGCATGTATGACTAAAATTTTTTTGCGCTGATGTTTCCTTGTATGTCTTGATAAGATACTAAATTATTTTAGGACATATGACAAATACCCGGATCGATCAAGTCCCACACCTGTTATTCTTACAACTCTAAATAATAATGGAGATATTTGGTCAAACATCACTGTACACTCTTTACCTAATTTTTACGAAGCATTTATAAGCCCTAAAAATTTTAAGTCAATCCGATAAGTACTTTTCGAAATATACGAGATCAAAATCAAATCAAACGCTCGCGAGGTGGTGACGTCATTACCTCTCACAGTACGTCCGCTTTGAACTTATGCAACGATCCTTCTGCGCATATACAAGGGAGATGCGCTTACTGTTTTTTTGTTTAGTTAAGGCAGAAGCTCATTATAACTAACCATAATAGTATATTCTATAACAAGTAGGAAATGCCATTCCATACGAATTTTAGATTATACTTTCTCTAACACTATTTTAGAAAAAAGAAAATGAAATTATTAAAAATTATTTTTTCTCTCCTGTCGATGTCAACTCCGTTACCCAGCGACGAAGAAAGGGCGATGTGTATGGCATCCTGTCTTCTGAGTCGTAAACAGGAGTAACCGCGTTTGCGAGCGCGACCCGACTTGCAATAGGAGATAGTGACGTCACACAGCGGTTTCCGCGAGTCGATGTTCGTAAGTTATCGCGAAATGCATATCACTTGTGTGGATATAACGAGCGTTGCTATTTAAAAAAATTCAAAATGGCGTCGTAATTCAAATTTGTGAACCTATATATTTTTTGACAAATTTGGCTTCCTTGCGGAAAATCATTGAAAAATGTCTAATTTCTTTTTCATTATAGTCAGAAGGAAAGTTGCAAATCCGGTAGGACACTTAAAAAAATGTCACTGTACAATTATTTTTATAGGACACTTTAATTAACATTATTCTCGGATTAAATTTCATTTTTTAAGGAAATGCGTTGATATAGGTATAGAACAGTCTATGCTCAGTTGAATGAGCAATTAATTTGTCATGAAATTAAGTAAAAACATATTATAGGTTATTTTAAATAAAATAAGAAAGTTTTTAACGTTTGAATTTTGTCATAGTTAACCTTGAATTATGACCACTCTGTACATTTTATGCCACTTCAAAATGTACTTAGAGTTTATTGAGGAATTCCAAAATAGATTTAAAAAATACCATGTTGTATTTAAGTTCATAGTTACTTCCGGTGGTGCGTTGAAACAATCTTTCAATGCACCACGTTATGTAGCAGGTAGATGAGAGGTCAAGATGAATGTCAAATTTTCTGACGCGACGGCGAATAAAATCTAACTTTCTTCGACTTCATTTTTTTTTATGGAAGCAGAATTTATCAATTCATTATTTGACGCTGACGCGAATAATATATATCTAAGGGAGTAAACAAATTTCAAAAATGTATTTTCAAAAATATCAATAGTAATAAATATAATGTTGCAGAAAAACATTAATTACGCTCTATCTACACCCTGGTTCACAGCCGGAGTATACTTCGTAATATGATTAAGGTGAACCCCTACAATGTGTTGGTCAGGCCGGTTCTGCTCACTTATGTTAAACCTTCGTGGTAATTCTGTTATAAAGCTCTTCTACATTGCTTGATCTGCCTCTAAACAATATGGAACACTTTCGTGGATAAATAATCCCAATAAAGGTAATAGGTAATCGAAAGTAGTAAGTATCGGGGCTCCTACTCGCCATTTAAATGACCAAAAAGGGCCAATATACTGACCTGGAAACGTCACATTCAAATACTCGGTAATAGCTGCTACACTATGAGCGGAAGATCCATTATATGAAAAATTATCCTGCGCAATATTGATCACCATTATTTCGTTACGCTTTAATAACGTGGTGCTGAAGCAGTTCTTAATATTTTTCAGTACGTATTTAAATTATCCTGTATAATAAAGATAAACTTTTTATAAACCTGAGACTCTTTTAACACGTGAGTATGACGAGGATTTAAAAAACACAACTTATTTAATGGACACCCTTTCAATCCCCATATAAATGCAGAATTTAAACTAACCTTTAACTTGATCACCCAAAGTGTTGGGTCTGAACAGCGCCGATTCCACGCGCTGCCCCACACAAAAATAAACCGTTATATAGTGGTCCATAGGCATCGCAAGATCTTCAGACCGCTCATCGCGCGAGGGGCCCCACTGGAGCGCCGCTACTCACGCCGGTCCTGGACCATCGTCTAAGCAAACTGGCTTTTAAAACGCTTCGGTCCTGTTGTGCCATTATTGGCCCTGAAACAAAAAGTGTGTGATATAGAAAAATCTTTAAATTCAAAAAGCAGGAAACTGAAAATAGATAGGAACCGCTCCGTAACCTTGTAACTTCAGCAGTACTTATGTAATAAACAGAAAACCCTTTAAAACTATAAATTAGAGGCAGCGTACGGGTTTGCCAAAAACAGAGCAGAAACTATCTCAAATGTGTGGACTCTGATACCAAACGGCCCGAAGACCCACGCGAACCAGACTAGCTACACAACATTAGGACTACTGATGGATTAAGTTCCTGGAGCTCGGACAGTACTGAATGCTAATTAGGAAGCCCAACAAGAGAGGCAAATTAACCTCGCTAATACATTTTAACAGGAAGGGCGTCAGAATGGATCCGCCACTGGGTTGAAGTGAAACATAAATTACAAGAAACAGGGTTGAAAAGATTTAAATCACTTGATTTTTTCAATTTAAATCATGATTAAAATCAAAATATCTAATAAGTTATAATTAAGAGAAAATAAAAACTTTCAGTTTTAATTAATGGTTTCTTATATCAAAGAAATAAAAGCACTGTACCTAAATAATGTTTATTTTAGTTAATTGTAGTTATTGTACAAAAAAACTAATTTTGCAGCTTTTTCTGTTCCTAATCGATTTCTGAGTTTGGAATGGACTACACCAAATGTTGAGAAAATTCTCTTGACTGATGCGGAAGTAGAAGCAGCACAAAGTAATTGTTTAATTATGGAGAACTCTTTTTAAATAATGGGTATATTTTGTTGCGACTTTGAAGAGTTGACATTGTTACACTATTTGCAAATTTTTAAGTAACCTTTCAAAATTTACAGCAGAAATCAAGCGTCGCGCTGCTAATTAGACGGCCAATTATCAAATACTGCGAGTTAAGGCGGACACATCTTTATATAAACAGTGGAGGGTTTTCTTGTTCTGACAGGAATTTGCAGCTCTGAGCGTTTCTCGACAGGAACTATCTTCTAATGAAGAACAGTGGAAATAAAATCAAAAACGTGTTGAAAATAGCAAACTTATTTATAGGAAAAAATAGATAAAAATAAAAATTAAAAAAAAAATTGAAAAAATAAAAAAAAATCGCGAATTTTGATGTTTTTCAAAAAAATCATGATTTTTTCAACCCACAAGAAATATATCTATATTTATTGCTGAGTTTAAAGATACCTTTTTTAATTGGCATGGGCTTTTCAGCTAAGGGTGGGACATGCAAACACACGCTTGTTTTTGTGATTGTTTTTAGAGAATCTTGACAGAGTTTGAAAGTTCATATTAATGTTGGAGAATCACATTCATAACTCATTTAATGTTTTCTTATCCTGACATAAGTCATTATTATGTCTTCTTTGAAGTGTTATTTGGTGTGGTGTTTTGTTCTTCTTGCTTTCCAATGTGTAACTATTCTGAACACGTACGGAAAATGAGAGAGGCAATTAACAATTAAAATTTAAAACTATTACTAAATTTGGAAATATTAATGCTGATCAACATTTCGAACTTTCTGCTTGTAAAATATCATTAGACAGCATCAACATGGTAATTGGTCACCTTATATCGAGCTCCACCGGAAGATCTTGGTTTATTTATAAATGCTTTCTCTATTCTTAAAATCAGATTCCATTGCTTTTTCTATGGTGAGTTTAATGCAAGATTTAACGATGTTGGTTGTAAAAATTACTAAAAAACTTGCTCGTTTTCTATTATAACATGTGCAAGACAATATGACAATGACTGTAGAGCCACCCTCGATAATATATTCACAAACATAACCAAGCTCGTTCAAGTCTCGAGTCATTCATTGTGATATCTGTGATTATTTTATGCAGGACATTTGTTTTACTGTATCTCAGTCAGAAATTCATAATAACCCAATATATAGACAATTTTTTGATAAAGAATAGTATATTATTCAACGAGCAATAATGACAGTTATTATTATTATTTGCGACACGAGCCGTAGGCGAGTGCCGTAAATCATCCGAGTAGATAATAGTCATTAGCGCGAGTAGAATACTATGCTTTTTCTACGACTTTTAATCTAAAATCCATCCATTTGAAAATCATATGTATTTCATAGATTGATGAAAACATCGAAATAATCAAGTATGCTACTGTAATGCCAAAATTTCATGGCCTATATTAATATTTTTAACGTTGGCCATGGATGGGATTTCATTGACGTAAAGTTCAAAGTTTTCTTTGATTTTCGGCAAATAAAATTGGAATTGCGTTGTTGGGAATAATTGTAAAAGCTGCGGCAATGTGCTACTTCCTTAATTCATCATTAAAAAATCGTGTTTTCTGACAAAAAACACTAAAAAAAGGAAACAAAAAAGTATTTACCGGTTAAATTAAGAACTTGAATGATTTTTACATAATTATTATGGTCTTGTCAATTGTATTTATAGCTATCTTGAACAGATTTTGTAAATAGCACTTGATTGGTTCGTAAAGTGTTGAATAATGAAAATGCTATTCTGTGATTGGTTACAAGGTGTTGAATAATGAAAATGCTATTCTGTGATTGGTTACAAGGTGTTGAATAATGAAAATGCTATTCTGTGATTGGTTACAAGGTGTTGAATAATGGTTATTATTTAACACCTGTAAATAATGATAATCATTATTTATCTAAAATTGCCCAATAATAAATGTTTTATTTAACAGTCGTAGAAAAATGACTATAAACATTTTAAAATTACAAATGACAGAAACTGACTGCTCATTTTTATGGAATACAGGTAATTTAATTAACAAGGTATTTCTTAACATTACTGAAAATATTAAATATTGCTTTCCGTTTGAAAGAGGTAAACAAAAAAAAATCCGTAAATAAGAAACCATGGTTGACAAATGAAATAATTGAGGAGCAGGGTAAACATCTTAGGGAACTGTATGGAATGTGTCAATACTCTAATGATCCGCCTATGCATTTACAATACAATATTTAAAAAAAAACAACATAATAAAATAATATCTTTAGCTAAAAAAACGATCACAACAATTTATTTATATACTCTGGCAATCGATCTCGTGTAGCTTGGAAAATAAATAAACATTGAAAAGGTCAAAGACCTCCCTAAACGTCTTGTCACTAACACTTCAATGGTGAAAACGATGAAATTTATAATTTCAGCTTGGCCGCTGAGGAATTTAATGATTACTCTATTACTTCCGTAAATGAGTGGATATTTAAGATAAAAATAGATAGCTCAGTAACAACATTCAAGAAGTATGCAACTTTCTGTTTTTGAAACCATATTCTGAACATAAAACGAATGAATAGTTATTTAGGTACAAAGGGCGTTAAGTAGACTATAATGCCCGGAAGGCGGAAGCAACTAGCCCTAGGGATAGTTTTCACCTGATGGGAATTATAGTCTAGTAACGCCTGTGGTATATACAATACTTTATTTTTCATTAATTTTAAAATATAAATAGTTGAACTCCTGCATTTTTCTTTAACTAGTTTCGCCAATTTTTAGTATTTAGTGAGCTTTGATCGGTTTTCATAGAATAAGTTTGACGATTGCTAAGGGTTGTTTATTTTAAGTGTCTTTTACATTTTATAAATAAAACTATGAACAAAATATTTCAGAAAATGCTGAGAAAGCTAAGAAAAACTTATTACCACCAAATTACGGTGATTACTGAAACAGTAATGATGGCTTACTTCCAGGAATTGGTATGTAGCCCTTTTGATCATTGGTAATAACAATTTTCAATTATTTTTACTTTACTTTAGTCGGGAAAATATACCCTAAATAGCCTTTGGACAAAATGTTCCCAGGTGAAGTCTGAAATTATAGTAAAGGAAAACATTAATATTTTAAGATATTGTCAATTAATAGCATTTTTAAAAGTTAAATCAAAGAGATATCTTCCTAAAAAGTCAAAAGTTTTGGAAGGTGAACAAGTTTTAACTTTTATCAAAAACGCGCCGAATAATACCTTTCTGCTGCATAAAGTGGTACTCGTAATGGGAGTTTTTGGCGGCCTAAGACGGGATGAGATGGCAAAAATGACCATTGATGATATTGAGGATAAGGGGCCTGTTATGCTTGTCAAGGTACCAGAAACTAAAACTGCTACGCCAAAAAGTTTTACTATAATCGACGGAGACCAAACAGATGCCTTCAAATTGATTAGATAGTACCTTGCATTAAGGCCATAAGGAGTTAAGGAACGCAGATTTTTCCTTACATCCATTACATTGTTCCTTCAATCATAGCAATTTATTAATTTAAAAAACGCCAAGGAATATTCAAATTCAAATTCAAATTCAAAACATGCTTTAATGTCCAAAATACATGGTATTCATTGACAAAGCTGAACTATAGCTATTTAAAAATGAAATACTTAATCTAAGATAAGACCAGACTAAACGATAACAAATAAAACAGTAAAATAGGTAAAATCTTAAAACACTTAAGCAACTAATAGATACTACGTAAAAAAAAACAACTCCAAAATGAAATGAATCACCGAAACGAAAATGTCATCACAATACATATCCTAGTCAATATAAAAAAACAAAAAAACAGGAAAAAAAATAAAAAATTTAAATAACATTTAGATGTAAAAAAATCCTAACTAACTTACTTAATGTCACAACTGATCCTCAAAATACTCAGTAACAGTATAATAGGCCTTCCGTACAAGCAATCTCTTGGTCTCCCTCCCAAATTCAGATATATTCTGAATACATCTTATATTCACCGGAAGATGATTGAACATTCTCTTGGCATTATAAATAAATGATCTTTTTACCTGGCTTGTTGCTGGAATCGGTAGAGGGATGTTGTAAATTTGTCGAGTATTATATGGACCCTCAGTAATGGTGTGTTTATACTTTTTAAAGATCAGGTATGCACTTTCTGCTATATATAGACATGGAAGGGTCATTATACCCTCTCTTATAAAAAAGGGCCTACAAGAATCTCTTCCTCGCATTCCAAACATAAAACGCATAGCTCTCTTTTGCAAGACAAACACCGAGTTAAACGAATACTCACTGCAGCTGCCCCAAAAAGGAACCCCATACCTTAGGTGAGACTCAATGAGAGCAAAATAGACCATTCTACTAGCAGATGAGTCTAGTTCCTTTGCCACAGATCTTAAGGCATAACAACCAGAGGACAATTTTGCAGTAAGCTTTTTAATGTGTGTTGCAAAAGTTAGTGCCCCATCAACATGAACGCCCAAGAATCTAACACTATCTAGGTTGTTAATATTTAATGTCCCAAGCTGGATGTCATTTAAGGTACATTTAAATGTCAAAAGATTTGTTTTCTTAATATTGAAGGTCAACAAATTACTATCATACCAGTCCTTAATCTTTATTAAATCTGCAGTAATCAGCTGATTTAGAGATTCTGCATCAGTCCCGTGCCAAAGAATGGTGGTGTCGTCAGCAAAAAGTGTAAATTTGCCCCTAATATCCAGGGTAGGTAAGTCATTAATATATAAAAGGAACAAAATTGGTCCAAGAACTGACCCCTGGGGCACTCCACATACCACACCACCGATATCAGACCTCTGGCCCACAAGAGAAACCACCTGAGTCCTTGCTGAAAGATAGGACTCAAACCACCTTAAGCATACACCCCTAAAACCATACAACTCTAGTTTCTGTAGCAGTATACTGTGACTGACGCAATCAAATGCCTTTGTCAGGTCACAGAACACCGCGCCAGCGATAGCATTGTCATTTAAATTGATATACAAGCGCTCCAAGAATGCAAAAATGGCATCGTTTGTACACTTCTCGTTCTGAAAGCCGAACTGGTTTACATTAAGTATATTATACCTCAACAGAAAGGACATGATTCTACCTTTAACCAGTTTTTCAATTATTTTGGATAATGTAGGTAAAAGAGATATTGGTCTAAAATTGGAAGGAGTGTTATCCTCCCCTCCCTTATGTAACGGAATTACAATTGCTTTTTTCAGAAAACCCGGAAAGCATCCATTTACAAAGGAGTGATTAATTGCATCAGCCAAGGACAAAAGAGCAATGTCAGATAACTCACAAAAAATCTTAACTGACATGTCATCCCATCCTGATGCATTCCTGTTTTTTATAGCAGAAAATACTGATTTTAATTCTTGTACATCAGTTGGGCGCAGAAAAAATGTTTCGGTGACAGACCTCCTAGAAAGATAATTTAACGGATTAGTTGGTGGATTTATCTTAGCTGATAGATTGCCACCAACAGAACAGTAAAAATCATTTAGCTCATTGGGGGAGAGAGTAGGATTGAACTGCATATTGTCTCTTACATCCCGTCTTAACTCATCAACAATAGACCATGTCTCTTTAGAAATATTTTTCGAGTTCTCCAGCCTTTGATTATAGTAAGCTATATATATAATATACAGGACATTGCCGACGTCGGACCTCGTCCACACTTCTTATCGAGGGTGGTGCTTCCCTTGCAACCCTTAAGCTACATGGAAAGTGGAAGAGTACTGGCGTAGCGGAGGGTTATATAGAGGAAAGCGTCACGTCGAAAAACCGAATAGCAAAAATGATAGCTAGCTCTGTTACCGAAAAAGAAAATATGTTAATTATTGATATGTGATGGGCTACATTCGCTACATGCTTGGTGAAATGGATATTCCATAGTAGAGGAAATTAAAGTAGTACTTGTTAAATATTCAATAGATGTAGCAGTTACTTGATGAAGATCCATTATAGAAACTTGATAGGAAAAAATACAAAATGTATAAATCTTCACTTATATTATTTATTGCACACTATAACAATTGTTTCGACACACACTGTCTTCGTCGGATAGTAGAAACTGAATAACAAATTATGCTTTTACAATATAGAGCACACTCCCAAGTTTAGGTACCCAAATTTATGCTTAACAATAGAATTATGTTAATAAGGTATAAAACTTAAATAATGAATACACACCTTTTCCTAATTATTTTTACGAATTATATTATTGAACTATTGTTATGATTACATCTGGAAATACCGGCTGATTGTAAATTTAACAGTGGGGAACTATTTAAGTCGAGCTGATCGTTTAATAAAATATCTAATTTCTTTTTTTTTTTTTTACATTTTCTGTAGGAAACTCAACCTATTAGAAACATTAGCAATCAAGAAAGCTTTAAAAACTCGATGTAATGTTGTTAACAATCAAATTGAAATACCTCCAGGTGCCAATCTAATACTTAATAACCTAATAACTTAAGATAAATATGCAATAAACACTGTTAATAATTACCAACGAAAAATCCCATAATTATTATACACAATATCATTTTCTTAATTTTATTACTGAGATAAATTAAGGACCAAAATAACCTATCATCTGTCAATTTTTATTTTAATGACATGTAGAATTTATTATTGTCTCATATGCCTTTGATAATGACCCGCAAGGGTTGAAACACGTGTCAGGAAACTGAAATATATTGTGAAATATAACAAGTACTACGTTAATTTCCTCTTCTATGGAATATCCATTTCACCAAGCATGTCGCCCATCACATATCAATAATTAACATATTTTTTTTTCGGTAATAGAGCTAGCTATAATAATTTCCTCTACTATGTTAATTATTGTTGAAATGGAGCAGGAATCCGCATGCACATCGAGAAACTCAGCAATCGACTCGCAAAATTTCATAATTGGTCCGGCTTCTTTCTCAGGAAAATTCAAAAATTGTACATTTAACATAGGAAAAACAGAATAATATTATGTATAAAAATAAATACAAATTTTGTAAAAATTTTCTTTAATAATAGTTACCGGGCATTACGAAAATCACCGGGAGTTATAAACTTTATCGCCTGCTAATATTTCCTGTGATATTGTAATGATGTTTGTAGCAACCATTTCTAAGGTATTATAAGGAAATAATTGATAGATGAAAAATACATAATTTTTTGGGTAGCTAATAAAAACTCGGCAGGGTTTGATGGGGTTCCCTGTTCTTTGCTAAAGAATATTGCAGGTTGCATCGTAGCTCCCTTTACTTTTTTGATTACGATTTCCTTTGAAGAAGGATCTTTTCCTTGTATACTAAAAAATACCATAGTTCAACCAATTTTTAAAAAGGGTGGCGTGCAAAATATTTGCAATCACCGCGGAATAGCACTCCTAACAGTATTCTCAAATGTGTTCGAGAGATAATTTTATTGACGACTGATTGCACTTCTTGAACGCGAAAAGTTCTTTTCACCACAACAATTCGGATTTCGTAAGGGCTTGACAACACAGCATACAATCGTTGCTCTGTATCACAAAATTTTAGTAGACCTGGATTCAAACAATCAGACGGCATGTCTATTGTTTGACCTTAAAAGGGCCTTTGATGTTATTATTATAGACCTCTTGCTAAATAAACTTTATAGGTGTGGTGTTCGCGGTAATGCACTTGATTGGTTGCGTAGCTTTTTGTCGGGTAGATCTCAGGTAGTTGTGTTAAAACACAGTCAGGGCCTACTCTTCTGCTGAAAAGGTGGTTGCTTATTGCCCAGGGCACTTTACAGGATTCATTGTTGTTTATTGCTTTTATAAATGACATTGAATGAAACAACTTAAAAAACCATTATAATGCTAGTTCAGATGCTGAGGCTCATAGCAGGAGTTCATGCAGTGCTGTTTCCTCTATGCAGCACTACTGCGAAAAAAATGGGTTGATTATGATCGAAGATAAGAGACTGAATTAATTTATTTTTCTTTGTAATCTACATAAGAGTTTATTGGTTAAACTAAGTAATAAAACCATTAAACAGACACCTGTTGTTAAATTTCTCGTAATTTTTATAGATTCAAAACCATGGAATCATCAAGTAGAGAGAGAAAACTCGCTACGTATTGTTTTGTTATCTGGCAACTGTGTAATAAAATTGATGTTGACCTTATAACATTTTATTACTTTTCATATGTTCAATCCTGCTTGAACTACGGAGTTTTGGCTTGAGGTGGCAGTTATTAAATTTTGACTTAACAAAGAAAAAATTATTAGAACGATTATGTTCAAAAAACGATCCTTTTTATGTCGTGAATTATTTCCTCAGCTTGGAATCCCGACATTTTGTTATTTGTTTGTGGAAAACTTAAATATCGATATTCCTCGTCATAGGCTGCCGACGCCGACGGTGGCAAACAGTTCTACCGATTAAATTATATAACAAATTATCCTTGCAAATTAAAAGATACATTTTCTAAAAAGATCCAATATAACAGTAAAAACGATTTCAATCAATAAAGCATTTTATTCCGTACCGGAGTACTCCCGTTTCTAGTTTCTTGAAGCGGGGTTTTTTTCTCTTATTTTCTTTTAGGCTTCTTTAGGAAATTCGACCGATTGAAAGGACCTTTAATTTTTAATTTGTATTGGTATAATATATTGTGTTTATTGGATTGCTCCATTGTGTATATCATATTTATTTATATTATTATATGCAGGGTGATTCAGGAGAAAATGTCAATATTTTAGGTACGTATTCGGGGACCCAAAATAAACATTAAGTTCCTATAAAGATTGGTCCTATTCCCGGCCGTTACCGAAATACAGGGGTAAACAAAATCTATTTACATTTTCATTCTTTAGTACCTCAGTGCCCAGCGTAATTTCGTTAAAATTACACTTAAAAGTCATTATGTTGGTTTTTTCCAATATTGAGAGTCAAACGATTTGCATCAGTCCATGTCTTTATCTCTGCGAGATCACTCTTTATATTGTTTTCGAGCTCCTGTAAGTCTCTACCCACCCACAGTACTGTTGCGTCGTCTGCAAACAGAGTAAATTTGCCCTTAATATTAATTCCCACCAAGTCATTAATATACAACAGAAACAGTGGAGGGCCAAAGACAGAACCCTGCGGCACTCCTGATGTAACCTCCAATCGATCCGAAGAATTATTGTTAAAATTTACTGATTGATATCGACCAGACAAGTATGAATGAAACCACTCTAAAGCTCTCATCTTGTGTTATTTAGTATATTTTTAATCTTTTTTAAGTGTGTTTTATAATAATTACAGTAAACTAATAGTTAGAGCCGCGGTGACAAAAATACCTTGGAACGCCCAAACGGATGAAAAGCACGTTTTCGTCTAGTTCGAGTGTCGTTCTCGAAATCCGTGTTGTCGAGTAGGGGTCTGGCGCTCGGCGGTGAGCGGCTATAATATTTTTTCCAAATTTTGACCAGCGGATGAAAATTACTGGAGGGCATCTAGGCAACCCCCCAATTACCGGAAAAATATTTTCATCCTATTTGATCTTTGCAAAAAGCTCTTCCAGGAGCTCAAAAAAAAATGGAAAAAAGGGGGGAAAAAAAATTTGATCATTTAAACTTGAAATTTGGCAGGGAGCTAGAGTTCGTGTCTGAAAATATGTAAAAAAATTTTTTTTGCTCCATGTGTCGCCATTGCTTTATAACAGTTTTTCAAAATTTAAATGGGCAAAATTTGATAAACTAATTCCCACATGGATGAAAATTTGCACACAGGTTCTTTGACACCTACAGAACATCGAAAAATTATTTTCATCCAAATTTATTGCGGCCAAGACCAGATCTTCCAGAACATGCTCCGATATATTCATTATCACCGGAAACTCCAGGATCCGAATGTTCAATCTTTAAAGTAGAAAGGCCGATTACAATCAAATTGTGTATTATTGTCCTAAACATTGATGAGAATATTTTCCTCTGATTTAACGATTATGAAGTGAAAACTCTGACTTTTAAACCGCATGAACGCGACAAGCGCATACTTCATCCACATTTTAGCTAGTATATCTTTAGTAGGGTTTGACTCGCTTTGCTCGTGGATGAAATTTGGTTATTATAGTCGCCTTATATTTTGTGTTAGAGATTCGGATTTCGACTAGATTAATATTAGAAGACGGTTCTTTCCCATCCTGGTGACTCCCCAAGCAAAAATCTGCTTCTGACAGCAGGATCATTGGAATTTCAGCTATCGTCCAAGCGTCTCGTTTTTCCGGTTACTCCGATTGATACCAAAGTATATATATATAGCCACATATTTTCGGATATCAGAGGAAGGTTCTGATCCAGTTTGGTGCCATTCCGATGAAAACTCTGCTCCTGGCTGCAGGTTCATTGGAATTTCAGCTCTCGACGCGCTTACAACCAAGCGCCTCCAGTTTTTCCTGTTGCTCCGATTGCTACGAAAGTATATACAAATATTTCGGGATGTCAGAGGAAGGTTTTCTCCCAATTTGGCTATTAATAAATCAAAACTCTACTCCTGGCAGCCGACATACATGCGCGCAAGACGTTTTTCTCACCAAACTGGTTCAGAAGCTTCCTCTGACAGCCCAAAATATGTGGTTACTGTATGCTTACTAGTGGGCAATGTTATTACACTCATATTATGGAAATAGGTTAAAAAAATTATTCGATCTGCAAAATCAAAAACCTCCCATAACTTTCTAACCAGCGATGGAAAATGAGTCGTGGGTTCATTATATTTGGGGGTGATTAATGAAGGTTGCTCAGGGTTCAGGAGCGATGAGGAAGACAGAAAAGCGGGAGCGGGCTGATAATCAGCCAATTTTCACGAAAATATACGTTTTCGTGCTTTCAATTACAAAATCTAAAAAAATTTTTACTTACCATTGAATAGTCACTCAACATTTTACCGCCTCTCGGGAGCATATAATTTTTTTTTATATTTTTAAACCAGAGAAATAAGTTTACGAAACTTCCATCTAAATCTCGCAGAAAATTTACGAAGAACTCCGGGATCAAAATCACGCATGCTGGCGAGGTTTTTTGTTAGCCAGGCTCATTTTGGATGAAAACTTTTTTTTTAAATAACATAAATAATAACGATTCATTTCAGTCCGGTTACATGCAGCTGATTTTTTTTTTAATTTCGGAGTTTGGGTCCATTTAATTGTACTGGAGGTTACGGCAGGGATCAAATCGGATGAAAATATTTTTCCGGTAATTGGGGGGTTGCCTAGATGCCCTCCAGTAATTTTCATCCGTTTGGGAAATGTTTTTTTAAACCGCTGGTCAAAATTTGAAAAAAATATTATAGCCGCCCACCGCCGAGCGCCAGATTCCTACTCGACAACACGGATTTCGAGAACGACAGTCGAACTATACAAAAACGTGCTTTTCATCCGTTTGGGAGTTCCAAGGCATTTTTGTCACCGCGGCTCTAACTATAAGGGTCGATTTGCTCGGCGAAAAAAAGATGGCATTAAATAACCCACCACCCTTTTGTTACCCGTTACCATGCCACTGGATGCAATATGGATCACCTGATATCTTTTGCATTTGCGAACCTATGTTTAAGTTAATATTAACTTTTTTTTTATATTTTATTAAAAAAAAATCGATTTATTCAAAAACTGAAAAAAAAATTTAATGGTACTGCCTAAACAAATGTGGATTTAATTACCACTTTTCTTATGCCACTTGCAAACGTTGTTTTAAGGACATCATTTATTTCTTTTTTTGTAACTTTTGTATGTAGTTGAGATGGTAATTTTGAGAAGAATTCGACAGTGCAACGAAAAATACAAGTTCTTAAAAATACTTGTCGTAACTTCCTGTAAAGCCGAAAGTAATTTCATTTGGTTTTAAGATAAGAATTAGGATCCCGCTCAAAAATAGCAGTACCTAACCCAAATTTATATAATGTTTTTTTCAACTTAACGCACAATAAATAAAATAGAATTAAAAAAACAAAGGCATAAAATTGAATACATAATACCCTTTGTATACATTCGTTGGCGTTTTCGCGCTTTTGCAATTAACACAATACTAGAATGTTGCAATATATTCACAAAGCATTTATTTAAAATTAAACCAAGTTCTTTGTGCATTGTTAAATACAAATTATATAAAAATTTTTTTTTGCTTGTACGGTTTTTTAAACGCTAACGCACTTATGAAGTGATCTTTTTTTTGGAGATGGATTTGCGTTTCTAGCTTGCTAAAATATAATGAGGTTAGTTTAACTAGTTATTAGGCAATCCAAACCAGGTTTCTTAAGTAGTTATGCCAAAACAGTTGTGAAGATACTTTAACAGTTGTGAAGATACTTTACTAGAAATGCTGGGACTGGGAAAGTACATTATTGGTGCATTTATTAAGGTGTTAACGGTGGAAGGCCTTTGGAAAATGTGATCAGGATAAATGTGACATCGAATGGTATTATATTACATGTGTTGTGTTAAAAGATACTCGTAGGAAATGACACTGTATTAATTTTATATAAAAATGTTATTACCTTATCACTATTTATGCCAAAGCAGATTTACACACTGCAAAGACCTCATGACAAACGTAACAGTAACAAAAATTGGACAATACGAACGAAAGGTATATTTGCTACATAGAGAAGCGGGGGCTATTTTTTGGTTCAAATTATAAGGCTTTAGTAAATAAGAGTAAATATTACATATAAATATGTATACATGTGAGACCTTTGTTCTCTAGCCACTTGCTGAGACCTTATACAATAAGGATTAACCAAATTATGCTAAAACAGCTATTCTCTGGGCTACATGCCCCAACGAGCGCTGAATTAAATAGCACAATTTGGCGTATTTTGACTAACACTGTTAGTACTAAAATACTGACTCAGATTGCAGAAACTACCGGGAAAGAAAAGAATGAATCTTTATTTCCAATGATAGGTTGCTACGCTGCTGCTACCTGTAGACCGGTTTCGAACTCTTTGGTTCTCGTCAGTACAGGGCAAGCATGACAAGCGAGCACACCTACCATTGGAAAATTGAAACACCCTATAGCCACAATATTGTTCTGCCTAGGCAGTACAATACAGGTGGCGCCATCCTCCAGAAGTTTCTAGCAATCTGATGTGAAAGATACCGTATGGTACTATAACACAATAAATAGTAAGAGAATACTACTTGGCAAGTGGTAATCATAATATTACATATAAATATGTATACATGTGAGACCTTTTTTCTCTATCCTCTATCTCTAGCCCAGAGAATAGCTGTTTTAGCATAATTTGGTTAATCCTTATTGTATAAGGTCTCAGCAAGTGGCTAGAGAACAAAGGTCTCACATGTATACATATTTATATGTAATATTATGATTACCACTTGCCAAGTAGTATTCTCTTACTATTTAATAAGAGTAAACTTTGTCTCATTGTTTATAAATTAATTTAATTGTAGTTACTCAATAAACACAGTAAACGCCATACTATCGAGTTTTAAGCAATGTGTTATAGGCATGCATACAACTAATTTTCTGAATTTTTTACGTTTATTGTAAATTTAGGTCGTATTCAAAGAAAATACAGAAATGTATGAAAATGAAAATATAAACTCCCATAGTACTAGCCTCGTGGCACCTTTATCAACCTTGATCTGTAGTTATTCCTCCTGACTCAATGTACATATATATACCATAATTTGTGAAGGAATGTACTCGGGTTGATTTTCTTCCTCTAAGCTAGCAGGATTTTCTAAAGTTATAAACATTGCTATATTATAAATTAAAATTATTTGTGCTAAATGCTTTTACCTGTTATGAAATGCCTGCTGCAAACTCTGGGTGTCTTTCTGGATAAATCATTATTCAGGTGTGTTAAAAGTTATAGTTTAAGATGGTAGGTACACGATAAAACTTATGTTTTTATGTTTTTAAATTTTAAAGCGCACAGGACTCGACTATAAACTAAAACAAAGCATTGAATCCGTGTGTATTATTTGCCTACTATGGCCATATTAAATTGTCCCTTGAATGTTTTTGAGTTCTGTGGAACAAATTCAATATGGCCATGGCAGGCAAATCGTAATTTGACACATCGTTGGATTGCCTAATTGTCAAAGTATATTTTTAAAATTTTAAAAACTCTTACCAAACAAGGACTAAGATACCTGCGTGAAATAAAGTACAGGGATTAATAAGTCATACTATATCCAAACCTAAAGACATTTTACAAAATCCAGCAATATTAGAGAGTCATCGAAAATTTCAGCGCGTAACGTTGCAGCTGGCAGTTATAATTGACGTATTGAATTTGCAATTAAGATTAGCCGATGCAAGCACTGTTTAAAATAGTATATTTTAAACCAAGGGACTGAAGTGACTCATTTGAATGGTTGTTGTTCATTCGCAGAAATAAGGCACTTTAGTCCCTTTGTTTATATACTATTTTTTGTACTTATAGGAACAGTAATATTACAATTAGGTAATATGTAGATATAAATATAAACACACCTGATGCTGTCACAATTTAATGCAAGTACTAGTTTACTATTTATTATTATAAATTGTACAAACGTAAACATCCATCTGAATATAAATAAGCGAATAAAATTTGAATATTTTTGTATATTTATATATGTTGCTAAAGTGCACTTTAGCCTTAAATGACCCACTTTAGTTCCCGTTTGGCAGAACTACGAACTTACGGTTGTGGTAGTGGTAAGGATAGAATAGAAGCGAGGTCATGAGGTCACGTGTAATACATCATTGGGATGTCTATGCTACAGATATTGTCTGTTTTTAATGCGAGAAAGTAATTAATCATTATTGAATTATAAAACTCAGTGGTCTTCGCCGTATTCCATGGGTATAGTCCAATTATTATTTCATATAACATTCGGAGTTGCAAATATAGTTGAAATGTGTTCGAATATGACTGGAGTCGGACAGTCAACAATATACCGACTTGTGCACGAGGATAAACGCGGCCCATCAGGTCACCAAAGAGAAGAACAGGAAGAAAAGAAACTGTAATAAATGAGGATGAAAAGACTGCCATCAGAAGAATCATACACTCGTTTTACTTAAAAAAGAAATACCTACCTTGGACAAAATAATGTCTGAAATGAAAAAGGATGATTTCGTTCCACCCGTGGGTAAAAAGGAAATATGGAAAACTTTGAAGGATATTAATTTTTGTTATGAAAAAAATCAAAACAGAAAATCACTTTTAATAGAGAAGGACGAAATCATCTGCTGGCGATGACGATATTTGAGGGTAGTTAGATAGTTTCGAAGAGAAAACAGGAATATCTATTATATAGACGAAACTTGGTTAAATGAAGGTAATACCGTTGGTAAAATATAGCAGGATAAACATATAAAAAGCGCGAGGCAAGCTTTCATGGAAGGATGGTCCACTGGAATAAAAGCACCCTCGGGAAAAGGTAAAAGATTAATAATTACTCACATTGGAAGCAAAAATGTATCTGTCGATGGCGGCTTACTAGCATTTAAATCAAAACGGACTGGAGACTATCATGAAGACATGAACGCTTATGTCTTTGGAGAATACTTCCAGCCAATGCTAGATCCTATTCCTCCTGGGTCTGTTATAGTCATGGATAATGCCAGCTAACACTCAAGAAAATCCAAAAAAATACCAACGTCTTCTTGGAAAAAAAAATCATTCATTGGCTTACTGTAAAAAAGAAGCAATTTCATAAAGATATGCAGAAGAAGGAGCTTTTGGAGATTGTAAATTTGAATAAATCTCTTTGTACGAAATTTGTTGTCGACGAAATCGTTCTAAAACGATATATATATATAACGCCTTTTCACTGTGAATTGAACCCCATGGAATTGGTGTGGGCGCAAGAAAAAAGTAAAAGAGTTTATAGCAAAGCATAACACCACTTTTAAAATGAGAGACGTTGGAAACATGTAGGGATATACCTAGTGGTATCATTTATCATTTTGCCCAATCAAATTAAAACAAAATTTGTGGAGAAATACTGTCTACTTTACTTCATCTTATCCACTCCACTGAAAAAATTAGAGTTTGACTGATACACTATTTTTTGCCTATATATATCAGTATCGGCTGATATAAAATGCCGATACCGGCAATATGTTATATTATGTCATATTCAACGCATTTCTTTAAACCATATTTTATTATTAATAAAGCTATCACTTATCGGCATTGATACCATACCTACTATTCACGTTATAAACGAAATTTTACTCAAATATATATTTTTATACGAACATTTTACATTATCCAGACTTCTGGGCTCTTATTTTAAATCCAAATTTTTAAAAGTAAATCGATGTGAAGCTGTGGTTGAACAACTAAAGAAAAAATAAATAAATGAAAACAGAAGTGAACCACTTGTTGATGAGGGTGACAACGAAGACCTCCCATTGATATTCATTATCGAATTGAGTGAGCCGAACATGTGATTGAAATAGAAGAAAGAATGTGGGAAGCTGATAACATGCTAGAAACACTGTAAAGTCCCTTATTATTTCTCTGGACCATAACGACGATACTTGATTGGACTACTCGGAACATGATGACTAAAATTTAAAAATGTAGTTGTTGTATTGTACATAGTAGATTTTTTTTATAAATATTAATATTTATTCCAATTTATCTATTTAATATTACAATAATTATTATCTGAATTATCTGCCTATCTCTATAACTATAATCAAGTATGATTATTATTATAATTTTATTCTAATAAACTATCTGTAGAAACGCCGCTTTTAAATTAGTTTCATTCACCAAACTTGTCTTTCTATTGTATGTTAATTATGTTCCAATGTTCCAACCAGCAGTCAGGGACCAGCCTTTAATCAGAAATAAAGTCTACCAGATGAAAATAACATGTAGAGCCAAAAAGACTGCTGGTTGGACGCTAAGCATTTATCTGAGATTTCTTTGCCTATTTTTTATGCTGCTTTTATCGTCCGGATTAGCCATTTTTAATATTAAAACATCTTTAGTTCATTCTTAGCTCTTTAGTTTAACGAGAAAATGTTTGTTTGGGATATTAATTTTACAGTAAAATAACTAACCTAGTATTTAAACCAAATCAGCATTTTCTTGACTTACAAAAACATCTTTACTAGACCCAGCGTTGAAACATTTACAATCATGACTAAAATGCGGTAGGATGTAAGACGACGACAAATCGACATTGTCCTTAATTGCCTATTCTTGATCAGCAATAATTATAAATAGTAAGAACGTATTTGAAATTTAAATTTAAAGACACATTTTTGCCCAATATCGTAAATACTATTTTACATAATAATATTATAAATGAAATGAACCTGAACATATTATGTTCATTTAAATGTTTAATTTTTCTAAAATAGTAGCTCCCCATATGTCTCCTAATTTAAAATATCGATATTTAACAAAAAATTACTGATAAATATTTATTGTATCATTTATATAAATATTAAGCTATGTAGTCATAAAGACTATACATACTATACAATAAATACGAGTCGTTTATTTAATTTTTAATATTTCGAAATATTGCAGCAATTAAAATTAAATTTAATTTTAATTATATCTAACCAATTTATTTTACCACAAAATTATTATAATACGTAAAGGGTGTCTCGTATATCTTGCCCAATAGATGTCTCCAATATTATTGGTTTTAGATAAATGGTTAAATTAGCAAAGTTACAGCATTTTTACCGAACCTTCAGAAAATGAAATGAACAAAAACAACTGAGTATCGGAAGTGACAGTTTTTTGACAGGTGACAGTTTTTTTAAATGGAATACCCCCTATTTTTTCATTGTATACGTTAAAAAACTTTATCCTTTTTTTAAATATATAGTGGTTGTTGGGTTACTTTTTACCGTTTTGGAATTATACGAAAATATAATAGAATTATCATTATCTTCATTAAAGTTTTGTAAATGGCTCTTGTTACTCATAGCAATACCTGCCACCTTGACTAAATTACTCTTGGCAACTTCTGTCCTCTAGACAAATCTTAATAAACGTTGTCAAAATCAGGGTCTAAATGGGATACTCTGAAGAGCAAAAGTTCGAAATTTTTGAAAATATATATCAAATGTGGACACAACAAGCAAGAAGCGGAACGCGAATTCAGAAGGCGACATCCACATTTAGTAATTCCTATCGAAAACACTTTCCGAAATTCGTCAACTTTCTGAGCGAAAAACATTACAAAGAAAGAAAGGGCATTGTCGGATACTTGAGGATGAAGAACTTGCTGTTCTTTTATATTTTCAAGGTAATTTTTTATTTGCTTTTATATTCGCTTCGTATCATTTAGAAGCTTAATTTGTTTTCAGAAAATCCAAAAAATTCGATAAGGGACTATGCAAGATATCTTGGCAAATGTTGCACAATAGTTTTTAAAATTCTGAAACGGCATAAATTCCAGGACTTTAAACTCAGAAAAGTTCAAAAATTAACAGAAGAACAGAAGCAAAGACGTTTGGAGTTTTGCCGTCACATGACAAACATACTCAACAATAACGCTAATTTGTTTGAGAACATTATATGGACCGATGAATCTTCTTTTAATACGGCTTCAGCTCCAAATCCAAAAAGCACCCACTTCTGGGCATCATCCAGTTGAAGTGATACGTCCTGGGTGGGTATCAGTAAATGTGTGGTGCGGCATAGTGCAAAACAAAATCATCGGTCCAATTTTCATTCATGGATTTTTAAATGGAGTTAAATATCGTAAAATTCTTGCATTTAAAATAGAGGATATTCTTGAAACTTTTCCTCTAAACGCCGCAAGGAATTTTATATGGCAGCAAGATGGTGCTCCATATCATAGTGTTCTTCCAGTTAAAAAATACCTCAATGAGGATTACGACATTTGGATTGGTCGTGGAGGGACGATTGCATGGCCTCCCAATAGTCCCGACTTAACACCATTAGACACATTTCTTTGGGGCTAACTCAAAGACAAGATATCTGCATCCAGACCAAATAGTGTTGCCGTTTGTAGGAACAAATCCAAACTGAAATCGACTTTCTCAACTTTGGTAGGCCAGATATGATTGCTATTGCAATTAAAAAACTAAAAGAGGGTTACCAATCCTGCATTTTAATGAATGGTGGCCATTTTGAGCAATTATAAAAATAATATATACGTTGTGTTATCTTTTAATCTCGTTCCAAAACGATAAGAAATAACCCCAATAACCACTATAAATTTAAAAAGAGAATGAAGTTCTTTAACTGCTGCAATGAAAAATAGGGGGTTTTCCATCACATTTTATTTTCTAAAGGTTCGGTGAAAATGCTATAACTTTGCTAATTTAACCATTCCTCTAAAACCAATAATAATGAAGATATCTATTGCGCAAAATATACGCAAACACCCTGTACGCTATTACTACCCTTATAAGCTATTTTAGTAAATTACATTCAAAGTAGCCTACACAGTAATGATGCATTGTGTTGTCGCGATCAGTCTTTTAGTTTTACCCTTAACTATTATTTACCTAACAGGGGCGCCGATCTAGCTTTTTCGTCGTATACAGGGCGGCCCATAAATCTTAATGTTGTAGCGTAAAAATACTGCTAGGAGCCCATATTCTTTTGGTTCTCCGGGCCGCAGTGTTAAATTGAAAATTAAATTATATAAGGCCGATACAGAAAAAAATTGTTATACACAATAATACTGAGACATCAAAACTAAACTTGGTCAAAGGTGGGCACGAAATGAAACGGCTGAAAGTTGAACAATGCTCCACTTTAAAAAATTCAAATTATATTTTTTGAACGTTGGTTATGATATGATTTGTCAAATGTTTAATTCTGTTATGACCAATAATAAAAGTTCCATTTTGGATCATTCATGTTTGGTTGCATAATGCATAAATACAAAAATTTAAATTATTTGTTGACAGGAGAAGACCAGACATTTGATAGTATTGCCAACATCAAATCTAGACATAAAATTTATAAGATTTGTATGGCATATTTAGAATATTTACTCCCAAAGCAGATCGATTTCTAACATAGACGCGTATGCTAAAATGGTGCTTTAAATAATTTGTAATACTTCCTATTATTAGTTTTATACGAGGGCTGTACAAGAAGCAAATTGCAACATCGCACGATACTAAATGGTACTTAAGGTAAAGATGTACATGTTTGTGCAGGCATTTGTTTACTAAAACTGGGGTTGCCTCGAAAGCAGCACCGTCATACTATAGAGTTGGCCTATTTCTTCTGTGTTCAGTGGCTCGCGAGGCGGTGACGTCATTACCTCCCACAGGTCGTCGGCTTCGAACTTGTGCAACGGCCTTTCTATGCATATACAAGGAAGATGCGCTTACGGTTTCTTTGTTCAGTTTAAGCAGAATCTTATTATTACTGCTTTAAATAGCATATTCTATAACAAGTAGGAATGGTATTCCATACGAGTTCTAGACTATACTTCCTTTAACACTATTTTAGAAAAAAAAAAAGAAAGTATTCAAAATAATTTTTTTCTCTCCTGTCGATGTTAACTCCGTTACCCAGCACAGAGAAAGAGCGACGTAAATGGCCACCTATCTTTTTTGTCGTAAATAGAAAGTAACCGTGGCAGTGAGCGCTACCCGACCTGCTCTAAGAGATAGTGACGTCACACATCGGTTTCCGCGAGACGATGTTCGTAAATTATTTTAAAGGCGTTTCGAGGCGTCAGAAAATTAAAATTAAAAAATGAAATCTTTCAGAAAATGCGATATAAAAAAGCCCGATTGTATTATGTTTAATCGTCTATAACTATTTTTATTTCTGACCGGTATATTATTAGCTTATAACGTCTTAGTAACGCGGGAATTATAAGGGTCATAACTCCCTTGGGATATTAAGAAAAATTTGACATAAAATCAAACGATTGACATCTAATGTCAATTTGATTGTCATCTATTGAAACATTTATTCCACTTTAAAAATGAACAAAATGTTACTAAAATCGGTCAGAAATAAAATTATCTATGTATCACTGGAATTATAAGGGTCTCAATTACCTGGGGCAATTGCTTTGCCCTCGGTAATTAAGACCATTATAATTCCCTAGATACATAAATAACTATACTATTTCATTACAGGTCTTATTATTTATTATATTACTTTTTCAAAACCTTACTCTGTACTGTAGCAATTTAAAAATAGAAACTTTAGAAAATACATCCCGATAAAATTTTAAAAGTGTAATTTTTTCTTCCTGCTCTTTAACCGCGAGCCGCCACTGTATTTTGGTAGAAGTTTTAATATAACTGAGGGAAATGACATATTTGTACCTTGGGAAACATTTCGCACTTATTTACACGATTCAGGCATTTGTGCTACACGTCTTAGCACTTAGCTCTTTTAAGTTGTGTTTTGAAAGATTTCGTTGAAGGAAATATTAAACTCTTCTCTAAACTTGTCGATCAATTAAAAACAAAAATTTAACTACATAATTATGGGCATAAAGTACGGGATAAGTCAAAACTACTTTTTGAACAGTTTCAATACCGCAGATATTTTGCTGGATATTTTACGACTAAAGTTATTTTACTTTCGTGAAAAAGGTATACACAGCAAATTCATTCGTTGTTTCGTCGCAAAAACGTAGTGATTGGTAGCAAAAGCATGTCAATTTACGTGTGAAGTGGTAGCAGCCAGTATTTCAAAAACTGTTTCGGCAAAAAAAACTAGACGATTGTGGACAAGAAAGTGGATTCTACAAAGAAGTTGTACTAATTTAATTAAATAAATTTCCGAGTATTCTGAAGATTTTAAAAATTTACTGAGAATGTCGAAACACCATTTTCAGTATTTATTAGACCTCGTTAGCCCCAAAATTTAAAAAAATTACACTAATATGAAGGACGCTCTGCCGGCCAAACTAAAACTGGAAATATCATTTAGATATTTAGCCACTGGGGACACTTTTAAAAACTTGGAATATTTATTTAGGGTTCCCAAATTATCAATAAGTAAATTCATAGTTTCCGATGCAGTGTGTGATACTCCAAAAGAATTTCCTCTTGCTTTGCTCACGAACGATCCAATGAAACAAAAATCAAACGGGGTTGATTTTATCAAGAGCGGAATATTTTGGTTCGTGAAGAAAAATTACGATTCGTATTTCACGAATCTAATAGTTGACATGGCGCATGGTTTACGAAAGCGTGGCTTACGTTCATGATTCACTACTCATGTCAACGTAGCTTAAACATAAGTTAATAGAAACCTCGAATTTAGTTGTTTATAAAGATAAATTCACTTCTACAATAAAATGTCCATTTGACATTTGCATTTTTATCATTTTGACATCGATATAAAACCCTCTCCAGCTAAAAATTAAATGGTAAAAACCTCTCCAGCTCAAAATCAAGTAGCTTTTCTTTTTCATTGCTCGGCAACCTGACATATTGTTACAAATTAATTTGTGCTGTATTATTTCGTTTGTGCTCGTTAAATTTCTAAGCAATCTAGTTTTCGTAAAAAAAAAAGTTTATCCGATAAAAAAAAAGCTCTTGTGGTTTTACGTATGATAAAATACCTTAGTAAATCAAGTAAGTAAAAAACAGTTCCCGTACATTTATATATTTATAAGGAGAAGTGTGAACATTCCTTCTCACTTTTTCGATCATCACAGTTATGATTACCTAGGTAATTTGTTAGGTAAATAAATGTATTAGAAGCTTTTTATCTCTTAATCAATTTTTGTTGGATGACCGGCTTGGCCTGAAAAAATATTTTCAATTTCCTGCACTAATATTGTCACGAATATGCTATTTATAATTATTAAGTCTACTAAATATTTCTCGGGCCGTGACGGTGTATGTGTGATACTGGGTGGTCGCCCTAAGTATCACTTATTTCTTTTCACTCTAAGCAAGGTCCTCGAGCAATTTATTTAACTTCTTCAATTCTTTGTTTTGTCTTTCTGTATTTAGCTTGTTTCACTTATTCAACTAATAATAAATATGTATTTGTTTCGTACTTGCGCCTATTATTTAAACTCATTTGTGCTACCCCTTAAATAACGGCAATATCATTTATAAATTCTTATTAGTAACAAGCGCTAAGCCGAGACATACTGGAGGCGCTAAACGCTAAGCCGTGACAATATTAGCATTAACCATAAAAATATATCTGACAATAATTTTTCGACTGACCTTCTTGCTATGGCAATTAATAATTTTACTATTGACATAGTATTATCACTGTCAAAGAAATTTACTAAATTAAGATCAACGTTCGTGATTTCCGAGTTCATTTTACCGTTACGCAACTATACAAACTCCGAGAAGATTGACATGCTCTTGGTGGGGTTTGTCAAGGAAATGGGTCAAATACCAAACCACCATCAAACCTTTGTCAATATTGAGCGTCATCTGAAGGAAATGGAAAGCTTTAAGAAATATTTTGAAGGTAGGGGTCGTATACGAACAACTCGAACGCAAATATTGGCATTATACTGGATTATTTCATTCCAGTTATTAACGTCCCTAATATATAAAAATAATTAATTGTTGTTAACAATCTTAAGTTTAGGCTTGATTCCGCCAAACACTGTGCATTACATAACTTAGAAGGGGGCGTGTAACCTACAATTTCTCTACATCATTGTCTGATTTTCATTTTCTTAAGAACTTCTCTTGTATTGTCTTTATCGCTCGATGCTGAACTGTCTTCGGATGACGACGAGCAAAGCTTTTTCGATTTCTATAGTGGTCCATTTTTCACAAAAAGCACCGACATCAACGCGTTATTTTTTACGATTTCTGTTGTTGTCTGTTAATGAAACAATAGCACTTCACACTTCACAGCAACAACTTTAATTATATCAATTATTTGAACCGTAAATCGTATTACATACTAACCGGAATTAGATGCGTTCTGATAGACGATGAAGAATGAATTATATCAATCTACCTTGGTATTACACAAACCTTATTTGTCAGTTATGTAAACAAGATGACTTGTCGTTGCCGCTATGTTCTGGAATATACCGGGTGTCATATTATGATACGGTCAGCATTAAATAACAGAATTTTTAATACCAAAGGTCATACATTTATTATATTCACAAATAGTAGGCACAAATATTTACTGAAAATAAAAAAATTCCTTCTTGATTTCCTCTACTATTACAAAATAATACCATTCAAATGGTCATTATAAAAATAAAAAAAAAAATTCCCACTGTTAAAAATGTTTATTATTACGTTCTCGTCTTTTATTTATTTAAAATGAAAGGGTTAAAGAGCCAGTGAATAATAAAATCATTATTTACTGTAGCAAATAATGGAGTCCTGAAAAAACTCATACATAATTTAATAGCCACAGACAGAAATTAAACTTTTTAGAAAATATTTTCACGTCGTATTTCCGTAAAAACCCCATTAAGGACAAACGTTTCAGAGTACCTTTAGGCTTCATAATAATAAATCCATTGTTATTCTTTTCTTTTTTTGTAAATTCTGTTACCTTTTTGAAAAGGATTTTCATAATATAAGGGCCACTAAACTTTCCTTAGAATTTACCTCCTTTTAATACAATTCTACTGGAAAGATGTTAAAGCTGGACAGGAAAAGGACGTGGGTTATGCACTGATATACCCACTAAAGGAATAGCTTAGAGGCCCACACATATTTAAAGATAAAATCAATTTGTGCCTTATTCCATCATACTATAAGGGTTAAAATATTGCAATTGGTGTACCACAGGGTTCCATATTCTCTCTGCATCATTTTCCATATACACTAGCATGCAAAATTAGCCGGACAAACAAAATTTTGTTCAAATTCAATATTACATGACTTTTTAGCCTTTCCTTTAATCTCGATCATTTTTTGTCAAGTTGTAGGTACTTTCATTGTTATCACTTTCCACTATCCATTTCGCAGAAAGTTCGAAAATACTTGTTCTTACAGGTTATAACTAAAAGGTGCATTTTGCCCTAAACTTTTGAACACCCTGTGGAAAAACTTGACTACAAAATGATGTGTATTCGTACGATATCTTTAAGCCTCATCTTTTCTCAGCAGTTCCTTTTTTGATTCATATCAATATCTGTATGCTTAAAGAAAAAACGCATTTTTTAAGAAATCTATGCAATTTTTAACTAGTCAGTAATTGCTCGTTTTCTTGGAAATTTAAATAGAGTTGAACATGAATTAAAAAGTTAATTGGCATAAAAGACGTTAGCCATATTTTCGTAATGGATAAGTTTGGATGCTATAGAAGTTGCCAGTTTACCATCATCAACATTAATGCTAATGAGGCAATCCCTCTTGTGTTTATAAATATGGATGTTCAAAGTAAAAAGGGCGAAAAAGCAACATCAGGATAAAATATACAAAATTATGAAATATTAAGTCAATAAATATTATGGCTTTAATTGAACAAGCCCGTCATTGGATATTTATAAACGTGAACTTTATGCTCGACTTTATGGCATCCCTTTCTTTTTAGTGTTTTAATACTGCTACATTTTTTTTTATAAATTCTGTTGTGACGTTAAAAAAAATATTCACACAATGTTTTAAGTATATTAGCGCTTGCAACAACTCATCAAGTTACAGTAACAAATAAACAAAAATTGTGTTTCACTATGTATAGTAGAAAAGTAGAAATAAGATTTTTTTTCGTTAAAAAATTCAAAAAAAAAAATACCTGCTATTTTTTCAATTTGCATTGTTTAAATATACAATAATTTGTGGCATTTATTTACTTCTCAATTGTTTAGGAATTTTAATTATGATCTATAAAGTTCGCCACCCGGCTAGTGAGCTACGAAAGAAATCCGAACAAAGAAAGCACATTGTTGCCGTAATTTTTTGTTTAAATTTCTATAAAATGATAATTTGTATGTAATTCAAATATATTACTTACGTACGCATATCCCTGAATATTGTATAACCTGTAACATATATCCCGTTAATTTTCTTCTTTACATTGCAACTTATGGCTCAATATAATTTATTATATTTTTAAGGCGGTGCCGGTGAAGACAATATGTTGTGGTAAATTTGGCAAGTCACTCCAAAGTCAAGCAATTAGCATGGATTTCTGTCCCTTACTAATGAGTCAGTCTTTTTTTATCGTAAGTGATATTTAATTAGTGGAGATACAAAGCACATCTTCAGAAACTTTACGGCATTGGCCACAGTTTAAAATTATTATGTTTAATTTATAATTATTTTACGTTAAACGTTGATGTTTCTAAAATGAATAAATATATAAAAGGTAAACTTATTCATAGTCAAGTTAGAGCAGTATTATGGGCACCTTCACATTTATAACAGTACTCATTCGTTGAAGTACAGTATTTCGCAACATGACCAAAATAGCAGCATTCTCTCTTGGTTATAAACTTAAACCAGGTTGTAACTTCCTAGCCAAACTTACCTATAATTTATTTATGGAATAAAACACAAAGTCTGCTCCACTAATTTAATAAAAAAAGTTCATATTAAAATCCCATACATGTTTCGAAGGCATAAACCTTCATCTTCAGTGGGTTATTATTAAGATGTTATAATTTATGAAGAGACCAATGACATTGTAAATTTTTAAACTGAAAGGGGAAGGAAAAATACAATTAGATAATGTAAAAGCAACATAGGCATCATCAATAAAAGTTTAATATATGGGAAAAGATATTTTGTAAAATTTGGACATTAATATTAAACCGCGATTACAGTAAAATACATGCAAGTTAGAGACTTACCTAATGTTGCAGAAAAATTTTTTTTAAGAAAACATATGTAACGTTAATTAAACTAATACATTTTGACTAATAAAAATTAAAAATTTTATAAATAAAATGAATTCAAATTAAATTTTATTTTATTTTAAACTTATTAAAAAACCCAAATTTGACTGGGAAATTGAAATAGGGTACGACCATCATGGTGGAGTCGTACCAAATGGTAGGTAAAAATTTTTATGTAGCTAAAGTGTGAATGGATTATTCTATTTTATTTTTTTATATTTTATTCAAAAAAACGGTCAAAAACCGTCGCAATGCGACAATGTCAAAGGTTGTCTGTTTAACCCAAAACTGTTTATAATGGGTTACTATAATATAAACACTTTACTCTCTCTTGTGACTGGCGTCCTAGCTTCGCCTTGCTTATCCATTATGATATTATTATAATGCTTTAACAGAGGTCTATGTTTTTTAGGTTTTTAGTTTTTTAGATTTTTATATTAGTTCACATCACACCTTTTCTAACATATAGTGTACATCTACCTTCTTTATTTAGTTGTTACTCCATTTGTCTAAACAGACAACCTTTGACATTGTCGCATTGCGACGGTTTTTGACCGTTTTTTTGAATAAAATATAAAAAAATAAAATAGAATAATCCATTCACACTTTAGCTACATAAAAATTTTTACCTACCATTTGGTACGACTCCACCATGATGGTCGTACCCTATTTCAATTTCCCAGTCAAATTTGGGTTTTTTAATAAGTTTAAAATAAAATAAAATTTAATTTGAATTCATTTTATTTATAAAATTTTTAATTTTTATTAGTCAAAATGTATTAGTTTAATTAACGTTACATATGTTTTCTTAAAAAAAATTTTTCTGCAACATTAGGTAAGTCTCTAACTTGCATGTATTTTACTGTAATCGCGGTTTAATATTAATGTCCAAATTTTACAAAATATCTTTTCCTATATATTAAACTTTTATTGATGATGCCTATGTTGCTTTTACATTATCTAATTGTATTTTTTCCTTCCCCTTTCAGTTTAAAAATTTACAATGTCATTGGTCTCTTCATAAATTATAACATCTTAATAATAACCCACTGAAGATGAAGGTTTATGCCTTCGAAACATGTATGGGATTTTAATATGAACTTTTTTCATTAAATTAGTGGAGCAGACTTTGTGTTTTATTCCATAAATAAAATATTACTCCACTGTGAGATGGACTACTTCCATAAAATTACCTATAATTTCAAAGTTTTCATTTATAATAGGGAATTAATCCCTTAAGTATACTCGATACCATTATCATAGGATCAGTGTTGAATATTTTTTTTATTACCAGCTCCTTATCAATCAAACATTTCGTTTTTTTTTTGCTGAGCTGCATTATGGCGTTAAATGCTTACACAAATTGAAACTGAAAACACCATTGCTCAATAAATAATTCACTATAGTCGAATGTCTTAAAACAAGCCGCCTTTCATAATTCTATATAATTTCAATTGACTTTAGCCCCCTATGTGTTTTAGTTTACTTATACCATCGGACAAACAAATAAAAGGAAACTTGGTAAATAACTCCATGCTGGTATAAACCAAAGAATTTAATAAGCCCGCTGCGTAAATAGGTAAGGTTAAATCCCTACGCAAATTAAGAGCCCTGTAATCCTTCAAGCGTGATCGGTACAAAAACCGACAACCTGTCACTAATAGGGTCCCTTTGATAACGCCTGCTGAAATAACTATAAGAATTTTAAAAATAGGTTTTGGAATGTCTCGCACACAATGCGTTGCCACAAAATGGAGGGTGCTTAGTAAGGTAAATAAGTCGCAATGTCAGTAACGTGCATCCGAGGAGGGTATTGGGGGTGTATTTTTCTTAAATTAATAAAGAAACATTATTTTTAGGCAGCTGTATACTTATTAATTCATAATCATAATTTATTGGTGTCAAACACAATAATTATTTTTACGTAAGTCAATAAATATATATATATTAAAAATTATTTTTACTAGTACAGATTAAAACTTTAGATCAAAAGTTAAAAGCTCAAAGCAGTAAATATACAGGGTGTACCAAATTAAGTGCGCACCATTGCTAACTTTTTTATTTTTGGAGATACAAAGTCGGTTAAATCAGCAAAGTAGTAGCACTTTTTCTGTTAATTAAAATGGCGACAGCAGAAAAACAATTGGATATAACGTTTCTGAATAAATGAGGAAAATGTTTTTTTTTTAAATGGCACACCAATGTATATTCTTTACCGAAACGTTTGCAAATCGTATACGAAATAAAAAAGTTCATATGCAATATTGGCCTAAAATTGAAAAAACATCAACACATCCATGGAAATAAAAAATGGTTTGCCTTTGGCGTTTACATCGAGACCGCTATGAAAACAAAAACGAATTTATTTATTTATTTCAGAAATTAAAACTCGATTTTATTTTTAGCGGAAGAAATAAAAAAAAAACTATATTAAATGTTCAAACACATCACCGTTTTGTTCAATACATTTGCGGGCATTCTTTAATACACGTTTTGTAGCTTTTAAAACTGTTCTGCCATCGATGGATGCTATAATGCGTCTAATGTTGTCTTAAAGTTCGACCAGATTAGCATATCACATTTTAAAGACTTCGTCCTTGACATACCCCCAGAAGTAAAAGTCTGATGCAGTTACGTCAGGAGACCTTGGGGGCCAACATATCGGACCATTTGTTGCCATCCACCTATCTCTGAAAACCTTTCTTCTGGTAATTCTGATAACATATTAACGTATCCCCTGCCGGTAAGAGTACCTTCATAAAAAATTAGCCCAATAATTTTTCTGCCTATGAGACCACACCAAACATTAATGCCAAATTTTACTTGCGGATTTCTAGGAACAGCAATAAACAAATTTGTTCTACATTAATAGTGCATGTTTTTACGACTAAACATACCCCTATTTAAATAGTTCGCTTCATCGCTCCATAAAATTCTCTTTAGAAAGTTAGGATTTTGCCTACACATATCTTGTATCCATTGGTAAAAAATGAGTCGTCTGTCAGTGTCACCAGGTAATAATGTTTGCACTGGTTGGTACTTATAAGGTACATACTTATATTTTTTTAATACCCTCCAAATTGTAAATAAACTGAAACCACTCTCTCTTACCAAATCTCTAGTTGAATTATTTTTGTGCGCTTTAAAATATGCCAATACATTTACTTCTACTTGTTCACTTATTATAAACTGTTTTACGTTTTTCGTTACTTCTAGATTTTCAATACAGCCTTAGAAAATACCTTCTGTCTGGTTGCTCACGTTCAGGATATATTTGACCGTATTGCTCGAGTGCTAGTACACTATTTTTTCTTTAACCAAGATACGCTACTAACATATCGCAATGTTCTAAATGCGTGAACGCCATTTTGTAATATTTAAAAACAAAAACTAGATAACTTAACGCAAAACTACGAAAATTTTGGCCTCGTTAACAATAATGACTACCCAAAACGAGAACACTTTAGTTAATTCGTTTTTGTTTTCATGGTCTCGAAAAAATGCTACTACTTTGCTAATTTAACCGACTTTGTATCTCCAATAATAAAAAAGTTAGCAATGGTGCGCACTTAATGATGTAAAAAACATTTAATAATTTAACAATTTAAAATTATAGCACCCAATCATAAAACGATTACCAAGATCAAAAATATTAAAGGGATGATAGGAGTTGATTCACAATATAGAAGGCTTTTATCGGATTCTTGAATTTCCCAACGAGAAGGGTTTTAATATCTGACGGTAATTTATTAAAAAGCTTTATTGATAAACAGTTGGGTCTGATTTGATACCTTCCCAGCCGGCGATATGCTGGAATACTGACATCTTTATTTCTTGTATTGTAGTTGCGCACGTAACTATATGCATGTTGAATATTATGTACTTTTCTCTAATACAAATCAGATTTTGAAGAATAAAAACTAATGGCAGTGTTAGAATCTTTACTGACTTGATAGCGGTTCTGCAGTCCTTCCTATATCCTACTCCTGCCTTTCATAGCCTTTCTTTGACAACCACACACTGCACTGCACCCCTCCCATTCTCACCTTTTGCACCCCGTAATGGAGGAATTACTGAATTAAGCCATCAAAATTGTTATTTAGTTGAAGATTTTGCAGAGGGAGACACAGTCAAAAGCATTGCTCAGGTCACAGAACCAGAAAACAACTTTATCATCACTCTCCTCATGTAAGTCTAGTATCCAATCTATAAGGTTAAGTATTGCTAGAACTGTGTTTTCCCTATACACAGAACCCAAACTGCCACTCCGAGAGCATGCATTTTCCTCATGGAATTTTATTATCTGTTGTACTGTCGTGACACTTTTCAAAACAGCTGGAAGAAGTAAGATCACTCCATAGTTGGAGGGCTGATTTTTTATGGAGGAAAAGGACCAGAGCTTTCTTAAGGGCATCAGGAGGAATACCCTCCCTCAAGCAGATATTAGTGATTGAAGAAATAGTCCATACTTTCAGTGGAGTCAATGTAATGTAAATGAAACAATGCAGTTTTCCACCACAGTTTAATTCAGTATTAAACTGTGTGCATTGTTTCATTTACAGATATTAGTGAGTTTAGCAATAGGATCAATATCCAGGGTTTAATTAATTTAGTACTTAGGCCAAAGATATCATAGCTAGATTTGTTCATCAGATCACTAATTAAGTCATGCATTTCTACAAAATAAACCTCTTGCTATTGCCAGTGTTATTTTTTTCAATTACTTGTTTACCTATATTACTAAAGTAGATATGTAACATCAGAAGTAAGAGAACCAGAACTGTTTATATTATTTTTATATTTTCTGACAATGTGTTTGTTTACTACTTACAGGTCTAAAGGTTATACAGGGTGACAATTTAAAAACTTGAAATGGCCATATCTTAGGAACGAAAAACTGAAGAAAAAAACGCAAAAAACAGTTTCTATAAAACGAAGGGGGAACAAAAACAAGCGTATTATCCCACCCTTATCTGCAACCCCTTGGACAGGGTGAGATACACCCTAAAATCTTAAATAGAAAGGGGGGTCGAGTGATACATCATTTTGAAGCTCTTGAAAAATGCTTTCCAATGGTACCATGGAAAGCTACATTTCAGAAAATTATTCTCTGTTTATTAAGGAAAACAATAAATGAAAACACAATTTTAAAATTTTTTAATTAAATGTTCAAAATGATTTCCGTTGTTTTGAAGACAATAATAAAGCCTACTTTCGAATTCTTCACGTACATTTGCAAATGTTTCTCTGGAGATAGCACGGTATTCCTGAACTATTCTATGCTGAAGTTGCTCTAGTGACTCAGGTTGCGTTTTAAAAACCACAGATTTTAGGTGACCCCACAAAAAGAAGTCAAGAGGTGTTAGGTCCGGGGATCTAGGTGGCCATTCAACAGGACCTCTGCTTCCAATCCACTGGTTGGGATAATTATCATCCAACCACTGCCTAACGGGAACTACATAATGCGGAGGTGCTCCATCCTGTTGGAAATGTAGTAAGCGTTCTTCTAAAGATAAATTTCCGAGTATGTCCCTCTGATTTTCTAATTCTCGCACTATTAGTGGTTCGATAGACCTCTGTAGTATTTCAGCATACCTGTCGCCATTTAAATTTCCTTGTATAAATATTGGGCCGATAATACCATCTCCCAATATACCAGCCCAAACATTAATTTTCTGGGGGTACTGGGTATGCCCTTCTCTAAATACGTGGGGGTTCTCGTCATTCCAGTAACGACAGTTTTGCTTATTAACATGCCCATCTAAATAAAAGGTACACTCATCACTGAAGCAAATATTTTTAACTAGTCGAGGTTCTGCCGTAATTCTATGTGTCATTATTTCACAAAACTGAATTCTTCTGTCCGGGTCGTCGTCACAAAGTTCTTGCAGTATGTGCAGTTTATAGGGATAAAACTTATGAAATTTAAGTACCTTTCTTATGGATTCACGAGACAATCCAGTTGCTACAGCTGCTTCACGAGTTGATAAAGTTGAATTCATTGCAAACTGCCCCAGAATTTCAATTTGCGCTGCTTCGTCGGCTAGTCTCGGTTGATTTCTCTTTTTATTCGCGACAGAACCAGTTTCTTCAAATTTGGCTACTAGTTGGCGAACATGCCAGGATATTGGTAGCAATCATTTTGAACATTTAATTAAATAATAATAAAAAAATTCAAAATTGTGTTTCCATTTGTTGTTTTCCTTAATAAACAGAGAAGAATTTCCTGAAATGTAGCTTTCTATGGTACCATTGGAAAGCATTTTTCAAGAGCTTCAAAATGACGTATCACTCGACCCCCTCTTTCTATTTAAGATTTTAGGATGTATCTCACCCTGTCCAAGGGGTTCCAGATAAGGGTGGGATAATACGCTTGTTTTCATTCCCCCTTCGTTTTATAGAAACTGTTTTTTGCGTTTTTTTCTTCAGTTTTTCGTTCCTAAGATATGGCCATTTCAAGTTTTTAAATTGTCACCCTGTATTAAAGAAATAAGATCGTAAGCTGACATCCGTCTCTACCCTTAAGAAGTGGACTTTATGATTAGACAGTTGTGAGCCTAGTTTCATAGTTATGCCTGGAAAAATTAATAAAAATTATTTCAACAAGAGTCATTTCCGGATGCCTCAGAGTTTGTTTTGATAAAATCATTAACTACCAAAATATCCTCCAAAAAAATCGATCTAAATTGTTGTGATCAAAAATGCACATTGGAATCGTCATCAACCACAGCATTCTTATTTATTCCTACCCTGCAATACTCCAAATATTTATAAATAGCATCAAAAAGCTGTTCTTTACATACATCTCTGTCGATTACGTTGTTTACCATTTGTGAATAATTCCAAAGTATTTGTATAGCCGGCGCAAAGAGCAAATACCTTCTCTAATAAGCTATTTTCAGGAAAAACTTAACAAAAATGGCCTATTGTTACCTTTGATAACAGTAAATTTAAAGAGTATATAAGGTCTACATATTTTATTCCTACTCTACTCATTTTTAGCGTGTAGTAGCTGTCCTAAATTTTAATATCTCCACTGTAAGCGCAGTTTCGACGTCAGTTAAGGAAAATAAAGAATTATAATCAACTAAAAAGACACGTTATCATGCAAAGAGAGTTGTAAATGTTGCAAGATTGGATATTAGTTCTACTCGTGACACTATTTATGGAATGTACGAAACAACAGTTCTATTATTCAAAAACTATAATATTTTACTTTGGTTTTGCTTAAGTTCTAACTTTTTTTAGAAGATAATGTAACTTTGACAATTTTAAATAAGATATTAAAAAGAAATAACTGTCTAATGGTTGTCTTAACTCTCTCTAAGAAGTCTGTTAAGGGAAATAGCCATCGGATGGAAAAAAGATGAACCGAGGCGAAAGTTTATGGAACCTTCTTATGTAGCTGTCAAACGACTAGTCGTCGTCGAAGAAACAATACCGCCTAAGTCGCAAAATGCAAATTGTTCAGGAGATTGAAAAAACTACGTAATATCAACAAATTATGGTATTTCATTAAACGGATTTTTTTTAAAACATAAAATTATTCTGATTGATATTATTGTGATGACAAATTGGAATACTTTTGTATTTTGTGATATTTATGGTACTTAGGCGTTATTAGGAAAACTCAATGACTACAAAATTGACTTAGGCGGTTTTTATTGCACAAAAGGAAATAAGAAAAATAACAACAATAACTTGAAAAGTAAAATACAATGGCACTATCAAACTATAGAACAAAGTAGTCTTTTATTTAAATACGAAAAATAGAACACAGAGACGAATAAAAAATCTTTAGCCTGACTCTTCATGAGGAATTTGGTCGTAAAAAGAATGATAGCCAAATGTCAGAGTACTCTTTAATTCTCGAAGATGCAACCACTTGGATTTGGTAATTTTTCGTTTTTCTGTGTGTAGAAGTGGAAGAAAAAACTCTTATAGGGCATTGGCTTAGATATTGCTTCTATCGATATGTCAGAATACTGATCTGGAAGGGAGATATCTCTGTTTCTCAGCTTGACCTCAATGGAGCTGTGAACTGAGTCACACTCCATTTGCGTGTGACCCTTAGTCAGAAATTTTTGTTCGATGGTAACTTTGTATTCTTCACTCATTATTAATAGAACGTTAGATAGGACCGTATTTCTAATTTCATAGTTACACCCATTAGACCAAAGTATAACTGGTAATCTCGTTTGTTCCAGAATTTTTGATATGTGAGAGGAGCTAATTTCACTGCTTGTAGATCTTGGGTAAACACATGAACTTTTCCTGCTTTTGGTTTTTCCTTGTCTTCAGTCTTTTCTTTTCTAGCTCTATTTTTGCCATCTATATGTTTGGTGTATTCCTCTTCTCTCACATTTCCAGCCGTGTAGGAACAACACAGATCACACTGATCTTTCCTTGGGTTAAATAATGATAAGTTTTCTTGCTTGAAAATTGATTCAAAAGTGAATCTACTGACGCTGTTCACTTTTTCTTGTGGAAACTTTTCCAAATAGAGGTTGTAGAGTTGAGCAATTGAGGTAACGATGGGTTCCAAGTATTTCCTAGTTGTCGATTGGCGGCAATAGTAAGAGGGCATTTTCAGTAAAAGGTCAAAAAATTGTTTTACAAAATTTCTGTCTATCTTTCTCCTAGCAGATGAAATCCTCATAGTGTGCGGATGAGTAACACTAGTCGAAGGAGCTATGCCATCATTTTTCAATTTATGATTAAGCCAGTAGCGCACTGTCCATTTCTTGATGCCAAATGTGTTGAGGTATGTCATCATGCAAACTTGTTTCCGAACTCCATCGATAGTGAGGTAATAGCACAAAGACGCTTCTCGTCTAGACTCTTCATTCTGACGTGATTTGCGACGTTTCACTGCAGATTTCTCAACTGAGTTTACAATAAATGTTCTTCTTTGGTCCCAGTTCATGGTTTTCCAAAATGTAGTGAACAGGTGGCGCCTCATTTCCTCTGTTATATTATTGCAAGCCCTTAGTTTTGATTTCCTGCACAGCGAAGAGTTGCAAGAATCGCCTATATCTTACGTTCCTCTCTTTCAACATCATGAAACACCTTTCCTTCTCTAGTTCGGTGAAAGCCTAGATACGACTCTCCCTGCATCCTCAATTTTTAATAATTATTCAAGTATTAAACATTGTGGAAATAATACATTTTTCTTACCTTTTAACACATTTACACACTTAAAAATACCGGCAATGCAGCATAACCCCACAAAATGACCGTTACGCGTTGGATATAGGCGGAATTCTCAACATAAATATCATAGGCGGTATTATTAAAACTCGATTTGGCGCCAAACCATTCCGTATATTACTGCTTTATCGATATAAAACGATAGATATGGGTGTTGCTTATCGATTAAGCATGAAATATCGATTTTGAAAAAATGCGACTTAGGCGGTATTGTTTCTTCGACGACGTAGTATTTTTTAAAAAATATATAAGAGAAAAAGAAGAATCCTTGTACCAATTCGTTTTCTTGGCTGAAACATGGATTTTTCAGAATGGCACCATTGATCGATCTTGGCAAGATGAAAATAAAAGAAGTGTTAGATTTATTAAAGTTGATGGTAAAAGGTTGCATGCAGTAAACAAATATATAAACTATATAGGAATTTTTCCTAGGTAAAACATATTTTTCTAGGGACATAATACTTCATGCTCGTAGTGAAAATGGTTTTATTGAGGGTGCAGAGGCAATTATTTTTTCTAAAACGGAGCTTAGTGACTGAGCAATAAATAAATGAAGGAATAAATCAGCAAAATCTTTCACAATGGTTCGAGATCTAAATATTGAAAAATTAAACAAAGCCTTACATGATTGTAATAATTAATTACTAATAAAATTAAAAGTGCTGTTACAATGTTCAAAGCCGAACTTTTACAAATTGTTGGTACAAGAGATTTTTTATGTTTTATGAAAAAAAAAACAACTAGTATAATTCCCTCACTCGGTTATTTTGGTTACAATCTGGCGACACTGCTGATAATAGTCGTGACTCGAAGCGTATAACATGCAACGGAAAATATTTTGCATTAACTATACAATCTTTTTATTGAAACTAGAGGCACTTGACAAACTAGTTACGTCTGGTGTGGAAAGACTAATTTCTAGATTTCTATTGACTATTCCACTCATCATAATTTGAACCAATCAAAATGTAGCAATTTTAGATATTTACCTGTTTTTAATCGGAAAAACCACTACCTTCATAATTTTGCCGACCCCACTGACCAATCAGAATTTCAGAAAATAGCTAGCAACATAGTTTTTAATCGGCAAAATTTTGCTACCTTAGTTACATTCACTGTTAAGATTGGTAATTAATGACTGACAGTAGATTGTCACTGTTACTTTTGAAAGGTTGTAATCTCACGTAAATTTATTTATTTTTACCAAAGTATGTGTGAAACCATTCGTTTCGGTAAAAGATCAATCAGTGAAATAAAATCTGCCGTGGAAAAAGTAATTCCAACAAATACCATAAAAACCAGATCGTCGATATGGAACCAATTTCTAGATTTTTGTAAAGAGCGTAATTATGAATTTGTTTCGACTACAACTATAAATGATATAGCCACAATTTTGGAAGACTGGGCATTTAATATGAAAAGAAAAAACGGCGAAGACTATAAGGAAACTTGCGTAAAGTCTATCTGGAATACTACAGCCAAAATGGTACAGGAAAAATATTTTAATGACTTTAATATTTCGTTTGATCCCTTTAGTGACATACGCTTCAAAAAAGCACGCGATGCACGTAATACTAAGAGAAGAATTTTACAAGAAGATCTGACCAAACAAAAAGTAAATGCAAAGGCATTAGGCATACAAGACATATATAACATGGCCTTACTTTGGGATGAAGAAACTTCAGACGGATTACAAAAAAAATTTTTCCACATGCGCTTTTGAGCTTGCGTGGAGAGGAAACGAGGCCGCTTATTGCAAGATTCGTTATTTTAAAGAAGAAATCAATATTATGGGCAACTTTACTGGTAGAATACAATATAATCCGATTTTTACTAAAACTACACAGGGTGGATCTAAAAGCTGTGCTAGCAGCAAGTGGTTAGTAGGAAACAAAATTAATACAAATTTTTGTCCAGTAAGGTTATTTAAAAAACTTACTTTAACATACCATTAGGAATTAATTCCCTTGCAAAATGGACCAAAATTTCAGCTGAGAAGACTGGACTCGATACAAAGAGAAATAAAATAACTAATCACTCAAATCGCTCCTCTGCGGTATCAGTTCTTACAAAACAAGGAGTAAGTGAACAACAGTTAATAAAGCTAACTGGTCATGCAAGTTCTCACTCTCTTAAACCCTATCTCCAGATGGATCCAAAACATCATTCCGATTTAATAAATTGCATGAAAAATAACGAGCAACTGCCATCTTGTAGTGTACCAACAAGTAGTATTAATGCTATTGTAGAGTCCCCAAACCTTGGTATAAATGTCTCCAACCAAAACGAGAATGCGAATAAAAATGGGATTATATATCAAAGCTGCGCATTTAATATTGTTAATAATTATAAGTAGTTTTTATGTTTTCATTTTCCTATCTTCTTTTGGAATGAAATTAATTTATAATTCACCCATATACCTAGTTTTAATATTATTCGTGAAATAGTCTTGACGAATACCACTCAAGAAAAAAATTTTTAGGTAAAATTTTCCTCTTTTACATTCAAGTTTGTTGCTTTTTGGCAATTTCGCTCGTGAAATTTTTCAAAACCACTTGCCGGCAAAATTTTCTCTCTTGTGGTATTATATACGAAAAAACTACGAATCCATGCATTGTCTGCGGCACTGTTATCCCAACTATTTGGAATTCTATCGAGCAAATTAATAGCCTAAGTTAGGTACTGCTTTCCTCGTAAGACCATAATTCATTTTACTAGATATGATACAGTATTTATCTAACAATTTTCCCCAACGCCTATTAAATTGTCGTCTTAAATTTCTTACGCATGCGCATTAAACAAAATACCCCTCACGAGACAAGGACATCTTCGGCGCTTCTTGTGCCTTACAAATCAGCTCGAATTTCGTAACTTTTTTTGAACTCTTCTAAAAGTTTACCTCAAATGGTACAGATTAAAGTAAAAAAATCGTTGAAGCACTCTTTTCCAAAAACATAGGTTGTAAAACGTTACTAAACCATTTTTATATCCCTATAAGTAATTAATAACGTTTAACGTACGAACGATTTAGCCATAGTTTCTTAATATATTACTATTTAATAATAAAGCCTTTTTATTTTTAAAATACAAAAAAAACACATGTTTTAAAGTATTATTGTTTTCATTAAGGTTAGACCGTACAGATGTGTTCGATTTGAGTAAAATTTGTTAGCAGATGACGGGCAAATGCGTTGTTGTCATGTTGAAAATTCAATTTTTTTGCTTGCTTAGTGTGATACAATATCCTGCATCGTAATTCATGTCAATTATTGTTGTTATAGTTTAGTGGTTTGATCTTGTTACTTATGTTAATTATTTCGTATAATTTCTTTCGCGAATTTGCGCAAATTGTTGATCGACAAAATATTAACATTAAGAAAACCATTCACGTTTAACAACACTAAAATTAATCTTTCATTTTTCTTAAACGTTGTCAGGGAGTTTTCGCGTTGCAATAGTTCGAATACGAGGTACTGTCATTTCTGAAACTTGTTTTTTAATTTTTGGCAAAATCATTATTGTTAATATGGTTCTCATCAAAAACGTTTTACCTTACACTGTTTTTTGAAAACTTTGAAGGTGGAGCTGAATTTAATTTAACAATTAGAGATAGACTAAATAGGATCTGAATCCTTAAATAAATTATCCGCACTTCTTAGGTGCTGCCTTTCTATCGGCGAGTCTCAACCGTGAGAAACGCGTTAATAACGCAACAGCATTGCATCATTGAAAGCAATGCCTTAAAACCCTCGTTAGTTTGAAACCTCTGAAGAGATATATTTGACTAGGCTGCAAAGGGCGGTTATATAGAATTATAATAGTTACAAACGTTGTATATTAAGTTAAAATGTGCGGGCAAATATCTTAATTAAAGCAATTTAATACAGTATACATCCAGGGTCATTCCGTATATTCTGACCCATGTGCTAGCGGCTTTATTTATGGAGATCCCAAAATGTTGCAATTAACAAATTTTAGATTTTAATCCCAATCCAATCCACACACACATCGATCGGATCTGTTGGGTAGCCATTAAATGATGCCGAGTCTCCTTCACAAATCGTCGTAACGATTATTTAAATATTCTTGCACAAGGGCTATGTTATGTGGTCGAGCTTCACCTTGGTGCCAGACAATCTAATGCTGCTCTTTCACTGCCTCTAAAAGTGAACCTTTATTATACATATACGAACTACGACCAGTGTCGTACAAAGAAGTTAATTTTGAGTTGGCGGGGGGCTTGTCTGCTCTTAAAAGAGCGCGAACAAGTTCAGAAGCTCTGTTAGCTTCTGCCTTTATCCGTGGATTTCCAGTGCGATACGCCCGATTTACAATTCTATTATTTATTCTTTTTTTATTTTTTTTTTATTGAAATAAATTGTACGGCAATTTGGTTTCAATTCAATTTTTTGTTAATAGTATGATGCAAGATAGTGCTAGTTTCGAAGGATAGTAAAACATTTATGTCTTCATCATTTTTAACAACGGTTCTCTTTTTCAACCGAGACTTTTGGCTTCAATAAATCGCTGGATAATGCGTTTGATTGTGTCAGCTGATAATACCCGTCGTCCAGCATTAATTCGACGGTATTACTGTTGAACTGCAGCTATTCGGTTGTCATTAGAAAAAAAAAGTCACACTACTGGAAGTTTCTCTTCCACCGAATACCCCATTTTCCTTACTGAATGCTTCAATTTAAAGTAAAGTGACAAATATGTCACGATGAGGTATGCGGAACGTCTCCACGACTCGATTATCATCAATTTATCAAAGTTATAAACTCAAATATTTGAAGAACAGCTGAACTAAATATTGACATGTTATATATTTTATATCAGGGGAAAGTGGTCTTTCATCCTGGTGGAAAATATATAGGGTGCTCCATTTTCAAAAAATAAACTTGCAACTGTTTTTCAACTTTGCGAGGCGCGTCCGTGTTTTTTTCTGTCACTGTTCATATTTTTGAAGAGTTTTAACGTTGAAAATATAAATATGCGCTTTATTATTCATAGATACAATATTCAATTTAAACAAAAATGGTTTTTGGCAAATAGATCGCCTAGCTTTTCCACTCTACAAATAGCTTTTAGTTTGCAATGTTAAGAGTAATTGAATGGTTCCGCACATTTAGTACAGTACAGGATTTTTATTATTGGCCTAAGATGCGGCGGGATGTTTCGAAGTTTGTTAAATTATAGTTAGTTGGTGGCGCTCAAAAATATCAAGCACTCTCGTATCGGACTTACATAAAAAAACAAGAAAGTTAACACCTGCCATTCCCGCAGATCTCGTGGGACCCTTTCCTAGTTGTAGGAAGAATATAAATAGGGGCGAAGTTAGAGACGTGGGGGGGGGGGGGGGGCAGCCGTCCCGAGCGCTAAAGTTAGGGGGCGACTTAGCATAAAGGAAAACCAGCAGGCGCTCTCGATAATCTTTTGAAGTTAATAACACCATCACAAGTATTTTTAAACTCTACATCATGAAATATTGATAATAAAATGAATTTTATACAGTTATAAACATAAATTATTTCAGTTCCTAATATATTTCTGAATTACTAGAAGAAATTCAATTATTAAATTATCAACTTTTTTGATAAAATCATAAGAAAAAGGGCGGCAAATGCCCCTTTCAGCTCCAAGCGCTAAATATCCTAGTTCCACCACCGGGTACAAATCGTTGTTAGTTGTAGCGGATTCGTTCTCAAATTTTTGTATCCATTACGTGGTTCTAAGTTTCTTATATCTTAATCAAATATTTAGGTAAGAAGTATAATGTGAATACTAGGTCAAATTGTTTACAGTCTGTGCAGTGCAACTTTAGAATGGATTACAGTGTGTACAGCAGCGATTCGTAGCTATGTTAGTGATCATGATAGTTAAGACAAAGACATTTCGAAAATACAGCAGGCTCGTGGTCATCAGGTATAATATTTGCAGAATTATAGCGTTGACTCTTACTGCTATAAATAATCTACCTGATTAAATCCTATTGTATACGCCTCAACCTCTTCAATGCTGAATAAATGGGATCAGGGTCGGCTTGAAAATGTACCTACACCACATGATTTATTTTTATAATTTAAAATAAATAGACAGGTATTTTTAGTTTTAGGTACAGGGTCTTCCAACGAGGACTGAACAGGGGTTCAGTTTTGAGCTTCCTTGTATTTAAAGAAAAATCCAAAATAGCCAATCGATGTACTTTTTCCTGCAGAATTCAAAAATGAAACCAAAAATTTATTTGAACCAGAAACAAAAGAGTTACGCTATGGATAAGGTGTTTTTTAAATGGAACATAGCTTTTTTTATACGATTTTTGGAACGAGTGATTTTTTTCTTGTCCATTCTGATTAAAATATTTAATATTGTGACAGCTATTTTTATTAAATTTTAATGTTTTATCCAGTATAATTTAACTTTAACCTGTTTGAAACATACACTAGGTAATAAAGGTATAATCACCTTTGAATCCTTCAAAGTCAAAAAATTTGACAAATTTACTATAATATTGCCGAAATGAAATATTCATTAGATGAGAGATTGCAGATTGTTATCTTGTTCTACAAATGCCAAGAAAATGCAAGAGAAGCAAGGATATTATAGTAAATTTGTCAAATTTTTTGACTTTGAAGGATTCAAAGGTGATTATACCTTTATTACCTCTAGTGTATGTTTCAAACAGGTTAAAGTTAAATTATACTGGATAAAACATTAAAATTTAATAAAAATAGCTGTCACAATATTAAATATTTTAATCAGAACGGACAAAAAAAAAATCACTCGTTCCAAAAATCGTATTAAAAAAGCTATGTTCCATTTAAAAAACACCTTATCCATAGCGTAACTCTTTTGTTTCTGGTTCAAATAAATTTTTGGTTTCATTTTTGAATTCTGCAGGAAAAAGTACATCGATTGGCTATTTTGGATTTTTCTTTAAATACAAGGAAGCTCAAAAATGAGCCCCTGTTCAGTCCTCGTTGGAAGACCCTGTACCTATAATAAATGTAAAATAATGATAACAATTAATGATAATTGAAAATAATATAATTTCAAAGTATAACTATTAGGATAACAAGTACAATAAAAATTAATTAAATTCTTAAAAACTATTGACAATTTATTCAAAATTTAACTCTGTATCACAATCACACATTAAAACTTAAATCATTATTTTCAAACTTCAGAATTTCGGGGGGGGCTCCCCCCCTGGATACGTGCTTGACTGTATGTCCATTTTCTGCTGCAAGTTTGTCACTCTCGTATTCCTTATTTATTTTAAAAGCTTTTAATACTTCTAGCAGTTCTCGTTTTTTGTAAATTTCTTCAAAATATAAATCATTTTCAATCATAAAATTTTGAATTTCTGCTTTTGTATTATTAGAATTGGGAATGATTTTTGCTTGCCGACTATGGTAACTAGAATTGTTCATTACAATGACGCTATTTTCAGGTCTATTTTTAAGGAGTTTATGTTTAAACCAATCTTCAAAAAGTTGTGCGTCGGTATCTTGATGGTAATCTAAAGAAGAATCTGCTATGTTTTTAGCTGAAAGCAACAGACAATTTGGAACAAACCCGTTCTCTGAACTACTAATAAGCCTAAATAAAAATTACTCGCCGGAAAACCACTAAAGACTAAGATTATTAAAAATCAGTTTGTATTTATATATGCATCAGGCATAGGTATAAATTGAATTTGTACCTGGTCCGGCTCTACTCGAAAAGGTTTTAAAATTTTGGATTTCCTTATTTATTTTATGGTCAAAGGGATAATGAGGGTTTTATTGCAGTTTAAAGATCAACGATATAATTCTACAAATACTATACATCCACATGAAAATATTAAAAATTTAAATATTATTAATGTTAATATACTTAATAATACCCGCTGTTCCCATTAAACCAAAGGTAGGTATATTTTATAGAATTAAATACGAGCCGAAGGTCTCATTTCAACGTTTATTATAATTTAAATGATATATTTGGATGGGATATCTCGACGGTACAGTGCGCTAATAAGATTAAAGCATTGACACCTTTAGGGTTATTCTGACGTCATTCCGTAAATATAGGTCGAAATTTACAATGTAAAGTCTGGATTAAGTCGAAGACGAAATCATGTAAATATAAGAGCCAAAATTACGACGCCCGATACTAGAGAAGAATATTAAACTATTATTAACTTTTCTGGGATATACACTGATAATATACAGTGCGTTTCTTTAAACTCGGGTCATGGGATTTTGTATGCTTAATTTTTAACCCCATGTTGGGACTTTAGGGATCAGTGTGTTTTCTTAAGTCAGTCTCTGCTGTTAAGCGGATAATAAAATGGGGGTCGATTGCAGAATACCTATTCATAATTAGTTTAGGTATATAGTGGGCAGGGCTGGATTCATCATAGTGGAGGAGGAGGAGGGACATTAGTGAGCCAATATTGCAGTAGCATGTACGATTTTGCTGGGTTAGAGGGGATGTGGGGTATGTAATAACTGGATTGAGTTATACGTGTGCCCGTTTTTAATAGTCGATAAAAAGATTGTCTATATGTTTGGTAATTGTCGGTATTTGTAGTAAACATAACATAACATTACTCTTTAGTTCAGATCTAGTCATAGCAATACATATCTCTATAGTATACACAATAGAACAGCATGAAATAAAATAGCGTCACCTCAACTTCTATTATATTTTATTATTCATCTATTACCTATCCTACATACCAAAATAATCTTCCAGCCTGTAAGGTTCTAGATTTACTCAGAGTTGCTGTTTACTGTAGTTCGGTTGTCAATTGTAATGGGGAATGCCGTCGAAAGCTTTTTCATACCAACAATATAACTCTTTTAGGGGGAAGGGGGAGAGGATTTGTACGCAAAAAGCAGGGTCTGGGGCTAAACAGGTTTTTAGAGTGCCATCGAAGTTCGGCGTCTTTCCGGAAACAATCAAATCATAAATACTACAGAACAGATGGTGAATCGTGCATAAAGAACTGGCGATCCGGGCATAAAGGCTAAAACGAATCGGGATGTCAAACGACAATCAACTCTGTGGGACAATCAAATAAGTAACCTAAATTGTGAAGAAAACAGCATTTACACGATGATAGGACCGTTCTTTGCGAGTGGGAAGGGATGAATTTCTTTCAGACACATTTAACATCAATGCCGGAGTCCTTCAAGGTTCTATGTTGTCGCTTACCCTCGTTTAATTGCACATTAACGATCTTGTGAAAGAAACTAGAAATCCTATATATATAACTTTGCTGATGACAGCACACTTGTTTCATCTTTTACTTTGGATGCTCGGACATTATCTGCCAATGAACATCTCCATAGGCAGCAAGAGGTCTCACATCTCAACAAGGACCTGGAAGAACTTATGTCTTTGGGTGACGGTAACCAATTAAAATTTAATGGTAAAAATATACAGACGGCAGTTTTTTCTAAAAAAGTTTTTGTTAAAGAACCATTATGGCGGGATACTTGATTCCGTTGGCTTCATCAATTCATTTATTGGGCCTCGCAAAAGCTTGGGATACTTTTCCGAGTTAAGAACCTCCATACACCCCAAAAACTTTTGATGTTTTATATAGCCCAAATTTGACCACCGCTGGAGTGCTGTTCGCATATTTGGGGCTCTGCTCCTAAACGTACCCTCAGATTACTGGATTCCGTTCAGAGAAGAGCCATTCGCTTGATCGGTGACCATGAAGCCACCCGTACGTGGTTCAGCTTAGTGTCCCTCAAACGACACTGTTTAAAAATTCTTTTATTCTGGACCGACCACCCTGAGGTCATGTTCACCAACGAGTATAATCCTTAAAAATTTAAAACCAACCTTAATCGTTTCCTGCTCACACACATACCGCTCGCAGTGCCATACCTGATTATAAAAAAAAAATATCTTTGACGAGGGGAAGCAGAAAATCGCGATAACGTCTGCGAGTAGTTCAGTGAAAATCGTTCAGCTGGCACACAGAATGATGCGTGGGTCATCAAGACTATAAATGTACAAAACTATAAATTATTAAAATCAAAACATTCATAATATTAGCTGCGATGAAAAGTAAAGTAGGTTATAAAAATGATTAATTAAAGAAAAACGGGACAGACAGCATTATAGCGGGTATAATGAACTTAGCCCAGGCAGTAGTCGAAAATGGTTGCTTTCCAACAGTGTGAAGAAAAACAACGTCATCCTAATACCTAAGCCTAAACAGGATCTAACATAAGCCGCCAGCTACAGGCTAATCAGCCTGGTTTGTACTCTCCGCAAAATTGTTGGCAGGATATGCAAAATTAACGAATAAAGGCAGTAATTTCATTTCTGGAGGACATGGTTATTCCTGTGTCAACGAAAGATGCCTCTTCTTCAGTTAGACATATCAGAATCGGAGTTCCGCAGAGATCCCCTTTTGCCCCGGTCCTGTATAATATTTACACTGCAGATATTCCCAGGAATGGGCAAACCCAGCTGTTTATGCCGATGCCGCCGCGATAACTGCCACCTCTAGATTACCACGGTTAGTAGTCTAGAAACTTCAAAGGCATATAAATATTCTTTAAACTTGGTTAGATAAATGAAAGATTCGACTAAATGATGCAAAATCTCAAGCCAGTCAAGAGTTAAAGTTCTTAAAGTCACTGCTAGTAAACAATACCAGGGTAAACTGGTTAAATAATATTAAATATCTGGGACTCTCTTTCGCCAAGAGAATGGCTTGAAGTATAAATGTGGAAACAGGCTCAAATGGGCGAACCAGCAGCTTGGCGCCTTCTGGCCACTGAAGCGTTACAGTAGACTTAACATACGTATAAAGACTAATATTTACAAGACTATAGTGAGACCTGCCCTGACATACGGGATATCAGCCTGGTGACAAAGCTGCAGGTTTCTCAAAACAAAGTACTGAGAACCATTGCTAAAGCACCTAGGTTTGTACCGCTACGGTCCGGTTGTACAATCCAAGTTCAGACTCGGTTCAAGGCTGAACTCAGGATACGAAGCCCAGTTGTACAAAGCAGGTTAAGTATGGTTCCAAAGCTGTAATTTTCAGCGGTTCTGTTGATCCATGGAATTTATGGGCCTAAGCCAAGTTTATTAATTTTTTGGACAACATAACCTAAAAAATATTGTTGACGTTTCCGTGCATTTGTATAGTTCGTATTTATTGTTCTTTGAAAAAAAATATAATAATATGGATCCAAACGTTTTCGAAAATTTCCTTCAATTAACAAATGATGAAGATTTTGTTGAAACAGATAAAGCTCTAAGGCATGCTTGAAGGCGACCCCAGAAATATAGAGATAGGCTACTTCCATATTGGAACGACGAAGAATATATTCAGCGATTTCGTTTAACAAAACACGGAGTACATTTTGTTTTTTATTAATGTTGCTGTCGGTTTTCTTATTTCTTAATATTGTTATATTTTGTTTAACTAAGGAAAGGAGTATGGATTCTTTTTTGAAAGTAAAGGTTGCAGACGGCTTTACTTCAGACATTTCTTGAAAACTTGTTATTATAAAGTGTTTGCCTGGGATTTTCCACAATATTTACAGTAAAATTATTTACCTTTAAAAAATTCAGTTTTTTATTTTCTTCCTTTACCAAATTTTTGTAAAGTTCAAAAGAAATGGAAAGCCCCCACTCAAAACACTACAATCCTCAACACAGAACACGAACTGAAAAGCTTTAATAAAACCAATAAACTTTCAAACCATCCAAATATATATTTTTTGACAAAACAAGTATCTCTACCCACGTGTGACATGTTACCAACATTACGCTTATTTGCGATAACGGCGATCAGTAGAGCTGGGTATCAAATTGGCATGTACAACGTTATTGCTTGTTTTCGACAGGTTCATCATTGAACGTGGTTCTCTAGAACGGGGGCTTGAACTGGACTTATACAACCGGGCTTTAGAGTACTACGTAATGATCTACACATTCCGACACTCACAGAACACATAGTTAAGCTAATCTAAGACTACTACAGACGGGCAGACGTTTCTCAGAATGATCTTATCAAACCAACACACATACACGTCCACAAAGCAGTCGCTACATACTCCCGAAAGACTAGCGACCGCCGTAAGATATTTATGAAGGACTATTATCACAACAAAAACCAATAATCAATAACTAAGAACAAATAAGAAACCAAAGATGGAAAAGCAACAGAAAATCGAAGGATAAGACAACCATTGAAAAGTCCAACCCATTATACCATGACAGCTTTAAGCACCATAATGAAATAAAAGAAACAAACTCCAACTTGAATGCTGCTTGATATCCTATCTTTATACTTTTCATTCTTAAACCTAAGAAGTATTTTAGCAGCTTATGCCTTTTGATACCAACATAAAACAATCAAAGTCACAAATCCAGTAGTTATTAAGAGCAATAAAAATGTATACCTACTGTGTTAAGTCCTATCAGTAAGTCTACGAAATCTTATTGGGAGAACAACAACTGAGTCTTAGGGAAGATAATAGGATTATTTCGGGGAAATATTTAATTATTCATGTTTATTATGCAGGCTATATTCGCTGTTAATAATGGACAAACACTTTGAGAAACGAGCATCTTGTTAGAGAGAGAGGATTTCAATTTTAAAGTCTTTAAATCTCTTTGATTTGTCTGAAATGAGATGTTTAAAACGCTTTATTATTATTTTATTATATGGCGTTAACAGTTTTTTTTTTGCGATCTTTTTGGAAATGTGTTAATTCAAACACAACGGATATGTAAGAGAGCTTTATTTTTTTAAAGCAATAGTTAAAACATTACATTTTTTCTGTGACGGGAAAAACTTTTAGTTCTTCTTGGCAGAGGTGCCAAAATGTTACATCCGTCATCATGGGAAAATTTATTTTTTCCCATAAGAAAGAGTTTTTTTCTTGTGATAAAAATAATTTACAATATCGATGCTTAGGAAACAGTCCTTAAACGCAAAAAAATTTAACTTTCCTATTAAGACTTGAGAAAGTTTGATGAATGACATTGTCTACTCTTTCAATGTAAGTATCATTTTATAAGCTCGACACAACTGTTTTTGATGTACTGGCTTGACAATTGGGTTTACCGGATGAACTGTCATATTTCGCCAAGATTAGATATTCGCTCCTTTGTGATATCGATTCATCTACGTAACCTTCTGCGATCGTTGACGACTTCCAACCGCCAGGTCTTTTTAGCGATATCAGGTCTCCTTCAGATTCCACAACAAGTGTTGCTGACGATATTCAAAAATAATGTCCTGTATAAAATTTCGGATCTTCGACGCGAAGAAAAGCAGCCGTCATTTGTGATATCTTGTAAAACTGGTTTCATTCCTACAACTTGATTTTTCATTGCGGTAGTAATAAAAAAGTAATAACAAACCTCCATAGTTTTAATATTCCATAATTTTTTTTTTTTATTTCAACTATTATTGACGTTCCCAAAATCTTTTGACATCTGACATAATTTAGTATCCTGACATGTTCTTGCAATTTCAACAGCGCGATTTCTGAGAAAGAACTGCACCTTTTATTTGCTTGGTATTATATAAACTTTCAATGGGCAGGCATTTTCATTTAAACTTTTAACTTACTTTGCCGCTACTTTTGACTCCGGTGGAATACACAAAATCGTTCTCCATTCTTGGGGTTTTTGAAAATCAACAAGGATTAAGGCTTCCACACACCGACCCGGCCACGGTGGCGGCTGCGGTGGCGATTATATCATCGGTCAAATGTCTTACAGCGGTGAGTGGAGCTGTTAGTCATTTGCTGTATACATATTTTATGTTTGTAATGAAAATTTATTTGTAAACGTCCAGGTTTACCATATTATTTGTCATTACTACAGTCACTTCTTGCGGCAAAAATCGACATGTTGTATTTGGCCGCCACCGCAGATCAGACAGGTGCAGTTGTCTGCTCTTAGGCCGCTTGGTCTAGACCTGTACGCGCTTAGTATAATTTCATTCATTTAATTTAATTTAAAGATTAATCGAATACTTACCTGTATGAAGATTAATCGTAATTTTCCGAGCTTGTCTTCCGATATGATTACGTTGTAGTTTCGTATTTCTCGTAACTATCGATACGCCTTTAAAGCAAATAAATAAACAAATGAGTCCCTCATCGCCTCGCTTTCGTCCTCTTGGCTGAATAGTCATTCTGTTTTTCGGCAAAATTGCCAATTTTTTGGGCAGCCAGGGCGGGGCGGGATGCAATCATATCGGAAGACAAGCCCGGAAAATTACGATTAATCTTCATACAGGTAAGTATTCGATTAATCTTTAAATTTTCCTTCGCTTGTCTTCCGATATGATTACGTTGTAGATGTTGAAAGCTATCTCAGGCAATTTTGAAGCATTAATTTCATTAAATTCACTTGTCAGAATATCTTTTATTAATTTCACAATTAACCTACACGAAATCTGAATTTTGGTATCAATATATTAACAGTATTCCTGATATATATGTACTTAGTATGTATACCTATATGTATCTGCATACGGTAATTAATTTAGGAATATAATTAATTGCTCATATACCTAAATAATGTATACAGTAAAATAATAAACATAACCTGGTCATTAACGCGCCTGAGTTTAAAATAATTTCAGCCAAAGACATTTAGTTATAATGTCTTTGATTTTAGCAAATAGTTTATTTGGCGAACCCACTGTTCTATGATTTTTAAATTTAAATAATAGTTCGGACTCCAACCTGCTGTATTTTTATTGGTGTTCATATTTACGCTCGCACTGGAAGCAGCCAAGGTAAAAGCGTGTCGTACGCTATGCCCCGAAAAATGTTTACATTTATTCCGCTATTTTTTAAGTGCCATTTTTACCCATGCATCTACTTATTGTTTGCGATGTAGCAGGGTGGAAGAGCTTTTTATGGGTTAATATTATGTGATAATGTTGAACGGTTTTTTGAAGTGGCATTCATGTAATAGTCTAGTGTAGATGCTACACACAACATAATAACATAAAATATGGAAATACTAAAAATTGATTTGTGTTTATGCGGTCCGGAAGTTTTTTATTTTTCCTGAGATTTTAACTTTGATCTTTTCAGGGGATTTGAGTATACTATTTACCTCTGGTTCAATGTTCTATGTAAGGGAATATTTGGGTTGAGGTGGTTTGATGCTATAAACTGCCCTTTAGAAACCATTTAATTACTCTTTCGTCTTTACTGTTTAGATTAAGAGCTGATCTATAAGTGTTTATGCTTGAATATGAATTAACTTCGTTTACTTCACTTACTAAAGCATTTAGGTGATTAGCTTGGTTGTAGCTTAGTACATTGACATTTTTATAACAGGCGCTGTACTGTTTTAATGTGCCTTCAGTGATGGAAGGTAGTAAAACCGGGATAGTTGTTGTGCAATGTTTCTTTTTAGAAATGCCATCTGGACAATTTCCCTACCACCAGAGAAATTCTCTTGTACATCGGATAAGTTTGTCTAAAAGAGCGATTAACACATTTTTATTAGGTTGAACATATAGGGGTTGTTCCGTCAACCTCTTTGAAATAACGGATACAAAGGTTGTGAAGGCTATTCGGGGACCACTACTAATCCGCATCCGCTAGCCCTGTCTAGTAACATTTTTTTTAGTGTTCTGGTTATCATGGAAAATGGCGTAACGGCATAGAAATATATGCTTTTCCGCAAGACTTCAAAGACATCGACTGATCTAGAATTCAGGTCAGGAAATTATAATTGATTGGAACGCGAAATTTATTTCATATTCTGTTTCTTGATTCTATATCAGCCTCTTTATTTTCTGATGATGGTAAATAAATGGTAAATTTTTCCTTTGTTCGCACCACCTCCATAACCGCTGGGTTATTTTATTTAGGTTAGGATATTTGTCACTGCCCCTCCCCTGTAAATTCACGATAGAGCTGTTTTATTATCAATTCTTAAGAGGATTCGGATGTTTCTAATTGTTTTAATAAATGATTGCAGACCATACAGGGCAGCCACAAGGTAATTAATGTGTTTACCTATTTCTGTTAAATCCCAAGAAACCGTGACACTTTATATCGTTACCGAAGGCACCGCAGCCACTAGTTGAAGCATCGGAGTATATTTCTAAGGAGAATTCCTGAAGCTCCATATCCTGGAAATTTTAAAAAATTTTCCACCAACTGATGACAACGTTTACTGAATTTGAAATTGTCAATAAACTGTTATAATTTTTCTCTTTTAGAGCTCTAAATTTTTCCTGTTCTATGCATTTAATATGGTGACCACTATAGGGTATGGCTGGAGATGCCTCTAAAAATGAATTTAGCGATTTCTCGTACTTTTGATTTAATTTTTTGTGTGATAAGTTTTGGTGTTAACTTTATTTTCTTATCAGGTAAGGACAGAGTAATTTTCTTTGTGTTGTAATTTAAACCTAGAAATGGTATTTTTTAAAAAGGTACCTAATTCAACTGAAAGCGTTGATTATTAAATATGAACCTTAGATATTTTTTATATTTTGGCCTGACTGGGGGGAGAAGTAAGCGTCTTTCAAGTCTATGCTTGTTACATAACAATTATGTTAGGAGTTTAGCGACAGTTCTAGAGTCTTCTAGCTTAAACTGTGGTGTCTGAATGTATTTGTTTAGTGATTAAAGTGAATTCAAAATGAATCGGTTTTTTCCGGTTTCGTTTTGTGGCTAAAAAAATTTTGGTGATATTATGGCGTTCTTAATACAAGAACATTTAGAAATTGGTCCAATGTCCAACAATATTTTTAATATCATTTTTGTAAACTGAGATTTCTCAGTCCGTGAATTTTTTCTGTAAATAATTATATCGTTTGGGGTTTTGAAAGAAATGTAACCTAACATCTCTTATCCATTCTAAGACATTTATATCGCTTTTTATTTCTTGCCACGACTTCAGAGGTTTTGATAGACTACAGGTAAAAGTTTTGTTATTTCAATATCTTTGGTGGTTATTAGCAAACTGATTTCCTTTAATGTACCTATATGATATGAGTATGCCTACTTACAGCACTCATTCCTTAACCAATCTGATGCTGTAATGATTTTAAAAACGTATCATTTTTAGAGTTTACAGTCAAGGGATTTTTATCTACTTAATATCTGGTACCCTTCGGAGTCTAAATAATAATATTAATTATAGATTCCGGTCACACACCCAAACTTTATTTTGGATCCAAGCATCCTAGACAAAATATACCTAAGTGTTGTTTATGTTGATATCTAATAATGTTTGCCTATTCATTGGAATGAATAGGCCGAATAGGGAATAAACAAACTTAATTTTTGTAACAATATTCTTAATATCCTTGTTTATTTAGGCCCTCGGCTCAGCAGTCATGCTTAGTAATAGAATATATATATAAATATTTATAAATTAATTTATCAACACTGCATTCGCAACGAAGATCAATGAAAAAAGGAATCATGATATTTAAATTTGTCTCACAGAAACCGCTAAGAGTCATTAGCCCTTAATAAGTGGATTGTTATTTATTGAGTATACTACCTACATCGACCCAATTTTCTCCAGCTAGATCTGTGATAATACTGGGTGGTTAAAGAATGTAATAAATTAATAAAATATCGTCGTTTAAGAAACAATACCGCCTAAGTAACATTTTTGTTAAAATTGATATTTTGCACTAAATGTCCTAATAGCGCTCATATGCATAGTCTAACTCCGCCCAACTGTAATTTAAACCAATGAATTTGCCTCCCCACCCATTTTAAAAATACCGCCTATTGAAAATCGTTTGACAATACCGCCGATCTCTCCGTCAAAACGTTGTATTTTGAGGTTATACGAAGCACCGGTCGTTTGCGAGGGATTTTTTTTAAATAAATCAGGTAAGTACTACTTTTTAATGTGGTTTTTATTGGACTGCATGTGTATACCAATTAAAGTAAAGTATAAATTATATTTGGAATTATTAACTTGTTCCATTAAAATTAAATTAAAGGCGGTTATGGAGTTAGGCGGTATTAAATGAAATACATTTATATTTCTTTAAAGTAAACATGCGACATATGCGGAATTTTTTTTCATGGATTATTATTTTTTTTATCTTAAAATGTGTTTTGTCCAATAGGTATTATGGACTGGGAAGACAGTCAGTCATTCACCGAGGAAACGACAGAACAGAATATCAACCTTTTTAGTGACTCGGAACTTTTCGCCGCACTTGACTAATACAAAACAAATTCAAGAACTATAAAAGTAGACCGACATATCACACCGTCCCCTAGCGGTCTGGTTTCGGTAGAAGCAGGTCCTAAAGCGGCACATTTTTCGCTGGAAAAGGGAATGCTTATTTTACCAGATGAAAATACTAAAACTCAAGATGATTGTCAGAGACTAAAAGACGCTCAAAATTCAAGCTTCCCTTCGACAATGGTGAAGACTCAAGATATCTCTTCGGCTTCCAACGTGATTTCGTTAGAGAAAGTGCCTTTCTTAGTTTTACCACTTAAAGAGCAGTTCCCAGAGAAAATTCAAAGTCCGATATTAGGTATGGCAGTGTCTGAATCGCAAAGCCCAATTAACATCGAACTTGAAGAAAGTACTGCTGAGGATAGTGCTTATGAACCTGGATCAGATTTAGAATCAGATAGCGTAACAGATGATGAAATAAATTTAGCTGAAGCAGAATCGGACAGTGTGTCTCTGGATAAAGCCCTAAACATTCCATTTGATGGTGATGCACATAAAGAAAAAAAGCGGAAAAAGCAAAATCAGGGTTAATGGAAAACTACTAAAAATAAAAAACTAAGAATGGAAGGAGAAGCCTATTTAGGCTACCGTAGAACTCAACAAGGACAGGATTTTCATGATGTTGAGAAAACTGAACGCCAAATGGGGCCACCCTGTCGTTCTGAAATGTGGCAAAAATCGAAGGTCAGATCATGCAATGCATTGCTAGAAGAAAAGACGAAAGAACTTTTTAATGCTTTCTGGAAAAATTTGACCTAGGACCAGAGGAGAACGTTCATACTAAATACTGTAGAAAAGCAACCTGTTAAACGTCGCAGAAATCAAAGTGAGAATTCTAGGCGCCAAGCAACCCTTCATTATTTCTTAAATATAAATAACCCAAGAAAACAGGTTTGCTGTAATATGTAGGTATCTCAATACGTTTGGTATTAAAAAATGGACTGTACGTTATTGGATAGATAATAATCATAAAGAGGGAGCTATTGCTCCAAGTTCTTTAATAACTTCTTTAATAAGTTGACAAGGAATTTCTTAAAATGTTTTTCGATTCTTTACCTAAAATGCCTTCTCATTATTGTAGGCAATCTACCACTCGAAAATATCTAGAGCCTATAGTTACGTCAATTTCTCAGCTTTATAACTTATATCTCGAAAAATGCCAACAGGAAAATATCAGAAAGGTGAGCAGATTTACTTTCGATTCAATTTTTCAAGAACAGAGTCTATCACTTTTTTCTCCGAGAGAAGATCAGTATGATTTGTGCTGTGCGCACCAAACAGGAAATCTTGCTGAGGAAGAATACGTTAAACATATAGAAGGAAAGGACAGGGCTAGGAGTGAAAAAAGCCAGGACAAGGAAAAGGCAGAAAATAATTTAGCACACGTTTTCACCCAAGATCTTCAGGCTGTTAAGCTAGCCCCTCTTACTAAAGCTAGCGCGTTTTATTATAAGAAGAGACTTAACATACACAATTTTACCATGTGTAATCTTCAAACACATGAAGTTGCTTGTTACTGGTTTGATGAAACCGCCACGGATCTTGTAGCATCTTCATTTGCATCATTTTACAAAAAAATCCTTTACCGGTTATCCTTTGGTCAGATGGGTGTAATTATCAAAATCGAAATGCCGTCTTATCTAATGCATTGTTACATTTAAGCAAAGAGTTTAATGTTGATATAGAGCAGAAATTTCTGACCAAAGGACATACCCAAATGGAGTACGATTCTGTGCACGCAGTGCTATCGAAACAAAATTGAAAAACAAGGGCATATCTACCTGGACAATACTGTACTACTACAAGAGAAGCTAGACGAAAGCCTTTTCCATATGAAAACCATTTTCTAGATTATACTTTTTTTAAAGACTATTCTGGAAAAGACTTTTTGATATATGACTCTTTACTTGCAAGTGCCCCACTGTTAAGCAAAGAAAGACGAAAGATTTCATATTCTAAATGGAAAGACCTCCAGGAACTGAAGACAGTCTTAACTCAAGATTGTCACTCATTTTATAATGAGATTCCCCACGATGGACCAAACTAACAAGCTAAAGTGATGTGCCTTTATTATTACACTTTATTAGAGGCATATATCGAATTTTTCTTTGTTATTTTTTGATTAGCTACTTAATAAAGGATTTGTTTTGGAATTAATTCGTACTAACCCTGTTTTGTTTCGCCCCTTTCATATAGACATAATACCGCCTAAATCACAGTTGTATAAATTGTTGATCATCCAATACCGCCTAAGTAACAAAAAACTTTTTTAACTCCACTTTTTAAAAAAAAATGTATTTCAATAATAAATTGTTCATTATTTTGATGTTGAGATCTTAAAATTAACGCAAGTTTTCATTAATTCTAGTTACCAGGCAGTTTTTATTGCCTCCTGAAAAGTTTGTCTTTTTGTACTTGGGCGGTATTGTTTCTTAAACGACGATATGTTATTTGGCTGGACCCTCGCCTAGGTCTTATACACTACATACTACATACAATAGACCCTTAGTCTTAGGCCAATGCCTACTGTACAGTACAATCTTCAGTTTTAGGCCCTCGGTCCACTATACATTAAATACTTACATGATATAGGCCCTCGGCCCACTACACACTATACTATACTTACAATATAATAATTTAGACCCTCGGTCTTAGGCCAAATGCCCACTGTGCCGTATAATCGTAGATATGACCTCGGGCTTAGGTCCTCGGCACACTGCACTCTAGATTTCTACAATATAGACCCTCGGTCTTAAGTCAAATGCCCCCTGTGCAGTACAATCTTAGATAAACCGTCGCTCCTAGGCCCCCGGCCCACTTTACTATACCTACAATACAGACCCTCGGTCTTAGGTCCAATGCCCATTGTGTAGTACAATCGTAGATAGATCCTTGGTCTTAGGACCCCGGTCCACTTTACTATACCTTCAATATAGAACCTCAGTCTTAGGCCCAATGCCCACTGTTCAGTACAATCGTAGATATACCCTTGTCCCACTTTACTATACGTACAATATAGACCCTCGGTCTTAGGACAAATGCCTACTGTACAGTACAATCTTCAGTTTTAGGCCCTCGGTCCACTATACATTAAATACTTACATGATATAGGCCCTCGGCCCACTACACACTATACTATACTTACAATATAATAATTTAGACCCTCAGTCTTAGGCCAAATACCCACTGTGCCGTATAATCGTAGATATGACCTCGGGCTTAGGTCCTTGGCACACTGCACCCTAGATTTCTACCATATAGACCCTCGGTCTTAAGTCAAATGCCCTCTGTGCAGTACAATCGTAGATAGACCGTCGGTCTTAGGCCCCCGGCGCACTTTACTATACCTACAATACAGACCCTCGGTCTTAGGCCAAAGGCCCATTATGCAGCTCAATTGTAGATAGACCCTCAGTCTTAGGCCCCCGGTCAAGGGCGTTAGAAAAGTCTGTTAGAGGGGAGGGTAAATCGTTAATAAGCAGAGGCAAAAGGCCCGCTGCAGGCGAAACACGCCGCAAGCGAATATTTTGTTGAATCACACTTTAAGTTTTACAAATTTGGTCAAGAATTTATAGTAAATAGCAACAAGTCGTATAAATAGACATACTTAAAAATTAATTGTTGGAAAAAAGGGACTTTCTCCTTGTATTGTAATTTTGAATTTATCAAATCCTGGGGGAGAGGGAATTACCCCCATTACCCCCATAAATACGTCCTTGCCCTCGGCCAACTGGACAGAACCGACGTAGATAGACCATCGGCCCACTGTACACAAATGTTCACTAAAATCACTTGAATCAACTAAAATAAATTGGTAAAACATGGAATTAAGCCAGCTACCTTCATATAAGGGGCGGTATGGGTATATCACTTAAGAGCGCGGCCTTGATATTTTACCAGACGAATCTGTCGCGGATTCAATTGATTTTAGTTTAGTTTAGTCGGTATTTAATTTAATAAGGTAGTATTAGTAACTAGTAACTTACTTGAAGAAGATAATGACAGAGCTTTCTTACTTTTCTCTTTATTTTTCTTTGGCATTTTCACTTTCACTTATAATTCACACACGAAAAGAAATGCCCTGCGATCACGATAGATACGAAAAACAGAATGACTATTCAGCCAAGAGGACGAAAGCGAGGCGATGAGGGACTCATTTGTTTATTTATTTGCTTTAAAGGCGTATCGATAGTTACGAGAAATACGAAACTACAACGTAATTATATCGGAAGACAAGCGAAGGAAAATGTGTTCATATTGGCGCTATCGCGGCCGCCATCGCCACCAGAGCCGGGTCGGTGTGTGGAAGCCTTATACATGCTGCATTTTATACTGCGCGAGCAAAAATTATTTTTATTCCGAAGGGCTTCGACTGAAATCGTAGGGCTTGGTTTAGATCACAATTTTAAGGGGCCGATATATCTAACTAAATCTACGTTAAAATTGTATATTATGTATGTATATGTATATTATGACATAATATGCCAAACTGATGAATATTAAAATAAGTAAACAAGTACAAATTTATTTATGTTGTTAACAAAATTAACAAAGTAAAAATATAGAGAAGAGAAAATAAAAATTATTGAAGTTGCTGAAATTTGCCACCGATATGCTCCAAGAATAAATTCACGGATCTCTTCATATTCTCGAAAGCGTTGACCAGCATCTCTGGAGAAATGTTACCACATTCTTGGATAATGCCTTCTTGTAACCTTTCTAAATTTTCAACTGGCGTTTTAAAAACATTGTTCTTCAAATGAGAAAAAATGTAAAACATTCATAACCGTCAAACAAGGTAATCTGGAGGGGGGGGAGGATTCAATGTCTGTTCGAAAACTGATCAATCTGACGTCGAAAAAATTGTGCAAATAGTTAGTAGTTGCGACGAATGTATGGGCAGTTGCAGTGTCCTGTTGAAAATAACCAAAACGTAGTTCATCGTCAAGTAATTGCTCTACAAATAAATTCAAAATATGTATTGCTGCGCTGTAACTGTGTCATGGAAAAAAATAGGAAAAATAATTCTTCTTCGGGCAGCAGCCAACAGGGCACCATTTTTTTTAAGGGTGCAATCTGGATTCTACAAAAAAATTGGGATTTTCACTACTCCATATGCGGGTATTCTGCGAATTTATTAACCTGTGAGCTGGAACCACGCTTCACCAGAAAAAATTGTCAGGTCTAATAATTCATTTGTCAGGATTGTCCATCGGTCACAAAATGTACTACTTATAGTACAATTCACACACAAACTTTCATTCTCGGTAAAGCTATATTAGAATGGAGTGCTGCATTTAGAATGATACAGCTGCAGGTAAGAATCCCATATTTCCTTGTGATTTATGTAAGAAAAAACACTGCAAGAAATGCTCTAACCTTTCAGCTTCCGAAGTAAGAGTTCTAGAGCTTAAAGAAAGTAGAGTACTTAAATTGCATTGTGAAAAATGTGACAAATTCGAAACACACGTCCTGCTACAAAATGCCATCGAAGACACAGCAAAGATTATTGAAGCCAAAGAAGAGATAATAGATTTCTTGCGAGAAAAAATGCGAAGATGGAACGCAATTATCATATAGTGAAGTTACCCAGAAAAAGAAACACCTTAATACAATGATCCCAAGTCTACCAAGTATTATAATAAAACCAAAAAAGAAGCAAAAATCGACAAAGACAGAGTCAGATGTGAAGAAGGTCAGTACACCAGCTGATTTGAAAATAGGTAACAAAAATTCCAGAAACCTAAAAAATGGCTGCTTATTAATCAAATGCTCAAGTAAAGATGACATAGAAATACTAAAGCGTGAATCAGAGAACAAATTAAAAGAATATGATAACCAAATTGAGACGGCCAAGATTTAAGATTATAGGCTACTGTGAAGAACTCAACGAACAGCAAATAGCAAGATCGATCATAGAACAAAATCAGATAACAGAAGAAGCAGAAAATCTAAAAATAACCTATATTAGGAAATCCAAAAGGCCAAATGAGCCTACCATTCTTTTTGGTGAGTGGACGCCCGACATATTTGGTAGACTGATGGCAATGAAAAAAGTCTATATAAACTGGCAGAGATGCACGGTATATGAAGTCATTAGTATACCTAGATGCTTCAAATGTCAGCAGTATTATCATAAAATGGATATATGTCCAAATTGTGACGTATGTCAGCACTGCTCTAGAAATCATCATTCTAAAGAGTGCAAAAGTAACCACAAATCACCGAAAATTTATTTCGGTGGTTTGTGAAAGTAACTTACAAAAGAAGTGCAACAACTGTTTCATGGCTAACGCTAAATATAAAACGAACTATAAGGTAGATCATACGGCGAGTGACCCCGAGTGTCTTTCTTATAAATATCTAATAAATATAGAAAGAGGAAAAATAGACTATGGACATTGTAATGGCGTTTAAACCGCATGAACCTAAGATTTTACAAAAATTGGACACAGTTCAAAATGAAATTCGCGAGGAGAGTGTTTAATGTAATCAATTGCTAAACAAAATAGATTTAAATGGTACTATCCTAAATGTTCTACACTTAAATATAAGAAGTATTCATAAGAATTTTAATGAATTTTTGGTATTCTTTAATGCTTATAAACTAGATTACTGTGATAATATAATAGTATTAAGCGAATCATTTCAAAGTTTTGATAATCAGTACAACATTGATGGGTGTAATATGTTTTTTAATGATGCAAAATACAACAGAAATGATGGTGTTGTTATTTTTATAAAGTCTAATTTAACATTTACTGTAAAACATGCCACTATGAAAAACTCTGCCGTAACCGTAACTAATATTTCTTTACAACAGAGAAACAATACTATTAATATATTATGTTTGTACAGGCCGCCAAATACAAGTAAACTGCAATTTCTTCAAGACCTTCAACTCTATCCACTCAAATGTACGGGAAATCAAACGGACATACTTCTGGGTGATATCAATATAGACCTACTAGACAAAAATGATAATTTCGTACACCAATATCTCTCAATGATGAATCACTTTGGTTTTTGTCATGCATAAATTCCCCAGCCCGTGTCACTTCCGAAACACACTCGTGTTTGGATCACATATTTATTAGAACTAAATTAAATACGAATTCACATAATTGTAACTCCTATGTATTGTACTCTGATATAACAGATCACTATCCTGTCATGTTGAACATGAGTGTAAAACCGAAAATAAGTGACAAAAGCAAAAATAATATCATAACAACATGTAAGCTAAATCATCAACTTTTTGATGACTTGGTGAGAGCAGTAAACTGGGACTCGGTTTTAAGTACAAACGATGCAACTAAAGCTATTGATGAATTTTATAAAATCATTACAAATGTCCGGGATAACGCAACAATAAAAAAACCTATTTGCCACAGTTTAGAAAACGTAAAGCCTGGACTACCGATGGTATAATATCAAGCATAAAAAATAGAGATAACATGAAACAGAACTCGTCACGAATTATAATGAAATGAATAGCCAAACTTACAAAGAATATAGGAACAATTTAAAAAGAATCATTCAGAAATGCAAATATGACTATTATAAAGAAAAAATTGACAATGCCGGGCATAACATGAGAAAAGTATATAACTTGATATCTGAGGCCTCAGATAGTCAATCAAATAGCAAAAAAAACTACTTCACAAATTAGTAATAATTTCACTGGTTTCTCTACACATAAAGATCTGGCTAATTACTGTAATAAATACTTTCTAAATACCGGGTGTTGCATAGTCGAGCGGGACATAGGAAATCCCATGTAATTTTAAATGGGGTCAATTATTGGCTTCCCTAATTATTTTAGAGAAAAATTCTATTTAGGTTTATTAAAGAGCACTAAAACCCACATTCAAAAGAATAACTTTAGATATTTTTGATGAGCCCGTTTACGGGTTATCGCCGATTTCTTTTTAACTATTTCTCCTTTTTATGGCCCGTATTTGCGGGCACCAGTCAAGGTAAAAGATGACTGTCAAATAAAGTTGTCATTTTGAAATGTGTGCTTTATTGTTATAAAAACTCGTACATCAAAAATATTAAAGGTGTATTTATGAGTACAAATTAATCTGAATAAAACTAAAATAAAGTAACCAATTACAAGGTTAATTATGACATTTTACATGTTTCAATATTTTACTAATTAATAGGTAGGTACTATTAAATTGTTAGAACTTTAGGATTTAAGAAGATGTTCAAATATTCCTCAAAATGACAACTTTATTTGACAGTCATCTTTTACCTTGACTGGTGCCCGCAAATACGGGGCCATAAAAAGGAGAAATAGTTAAAAAGAAATCGGCGATAACCCGTAAACGGGCTCATCAAAAATATCTAAAGTTATTCTTTTGAATGTGGGTTTTAGTGCTCTTTAATAAACCTAAATAGAATTTTTCTCTAAAATAATTAGGGAAGCCAATAATTGACCCCATTTAAAATTACATGGGATTTCCTATGTCCCGCTCGACGATGCAACACCCGGTATAGGAATAGATATGCTTCAAAAAATTCAGGAACCTGTCAATGAATTCAGGACAGAACCTAATACCTTATCATCATTATTTCTAGAACCTGTCAATAGTAATGAAATCATAGAGCAAATAAACAGTTGTAAAAATGACAGTGCCCCGGACATGGATAAACTGGATACTAACACTATCAAAAACTCACATATACCTAATTTCTCCTCTTGTACATATAATTAATCTAATTTTCAGAACAATTTAAAATTTCAGTAGTTACTCCAGTTCACAAATCTGGAGATAAATGAAATATAAGTAACTATCGCCGATTAGTCTTATTAACAGTTTTGCTAAAGTGTTCGAGAAATGTCTTAAGGACAGGATTTTGCGTTTCTTTGTTGTGAATAACACGCTCTCAAAAAAATCAATATGGGTTTGTTAACGGCATGGGGACTTCTGACGCGCTCTATCAGCTTACGAAGGATGTGACTGATACGTTGGAGAACAATGAAAAATGTATTTCCGTATTTCTGGACTTAGCCAAAGCATTTGACACGGTGCCTCATGACCTGCTTTTGGAGAAATTACATAAGCTTGGGGTTAGGGGCGCCGCGTTAGATGTCTTCCAAAGCTACTTAAGAGGTAGAAAACAGTTTGTTAAAATTGACAATATCTTGAGTGATCCATTGGCTGTTAAGATAGGCATACCACAAGGTACTGTACTTGGCCCAATTCTATTCATTTTGTATATAAACTCCTTAATAAAATTGAATTTAAATAATGGATCCATATTATCCTGTGCTGATGATACAGCTGCTATCTTTTCTGAAAAATCTTGGCAAGAGGTAAAAGATAATACAATAAATGGAATTTATAAAATAAAAGACTGGCTTGATACTTTTAAATTATCCCTTAACGTTAAAAAAATAAATTATATAGCCTTTTCATTAAGTGAAGCTTCTCGTCCCGCATTTGAACATATTACAATTGATAATTTAGATGACTTAATTAAAGAGGTTCTATCGACAAGATACCTAGGAATCATTGTTGATAAACACTTGAAATGGGACCAGCTTCTTCACTTGGCAAAAAATGTAAGAAAACTAATTTATAAATTTTACATCCTAAGAGATATCTTGAGTAAGAAACTACTAATTGCAGTTTATAAAGCTCTTGTCGAGTCCTTAATAGGGTATGGCATAGATGTGTGGGGTGGTCTGTACAATAATGCTCTAAAACCCTTAAATTTGGCACAAAATTGTATTCTTAAGGTACTTTATAAAAAAAATAGACGTTTCTCAACACAACTTTTTTACACCAGAGATGTATTTAACGTACGATCTGTGTATATTCTTGGGGTGTGTTCGTTTGTTTATAAAAATTACAAACTGAAAAATTACATTTTTCATCCGTATCATACTAGAGGCAAGGCTAATAGAAAAATTATCATACCGAATAGCACCGTCACTAATATCAATCTTCGATTTGTCAATTATTTGGTGCTAAAGATTTTTAATCTGATACCATTAAACATAAAGAATGTCAAATATGGAAAAATGTATGACACTTTTCAGAGGTGAACAGGCCGGTTGAAACTAATCCAGACCGAATTAAAGTTTTTCTTTTCTTTTTTTTTTAGTATTGTTTTGTTTCTTTTCCTAGTTATTTCTTTCTAAGCACATACGGATGTTCTCATCTAAGTGCTACTTTCCGGTATAACATTGATCTTTATATTATACATTAATGCTTTAAATATAAAATATGCTACATAAACGTAGTGGGTATAATAATAGTTTACACTTATTTATAAATATATTACTACTATTTTAAGACTATTAATGTATTGTGGAATATTTTCTTGAATAAATTGAAATTGAAATTGAAAATTTCTTCCCAATAAATTTTGGGTAAACCACTAACAGTAACTCCTGCGCCTTTCAAAATCTGCAGCTTACACTTTATAAGGAAACTGTTTCTTAAGAATAGTCCTGCATGACCCATAAGATCTTCCCACTTCTTGAGACAGGCGTCTTACACATCCTGTTGACATATTTTGCATTATATCATAAACGTATCCAGCACGTTCCTTCGCTCTTACACATGGTCTTCCAGCTCCTTTATGTTGTATAGAACCTATTCTCTGTTTCCCTCAACATAGCCACTGTTCTTTTCAGGCAATGAAAAATCCCCAGTAGTAAAGGAGGCGTTAGGAAAATTTTCATGAAAATCGTCCATGCACAAACGCTGATTTTATTGCCACTTATCACTTACTCTAACCCCGATTCGAAAAAAGTACGCTTCTACCATGAATTTTTTGTGCGGTTAAAACCCATTCCGTGAATTTTTCGAGCTAGCATGGGTAAAACTTAAACAGCTAAAAACAATCAATCAAAAAATCGAAATAAATATCGACCTGCCTTAGTTGAATTTACCACGCAATGAAAGCGACACGAAGCATTTTATGCAAAATAGAAGTTTATAAAATCCGGAATGTTTGTGAGCGAGATGCTTGTTAAAAACCAATATGATTTATTTCTTAAAACTCGTGAAGAATATAAAGATGATGCTTGGACTATACGTGGTGATCTTTTTGTGAATATTAATAATGATAAAGTATGCATAAGGAGTGTCAATGACTTGCAAGCCCTTATTTCAAAGCGAACGTACGCGAACCCTAACTAAAATAAAAATAAAAAGGTAATAACTCGAACACCATTCACATTTCTGTCTCATTCTTATTTTCCTTTTCCTGACATTTTTGTATCATAACTTTGATGCGCAGAGGATGTCATAATTTATAAGTTTTCATATTTTATTTTTCTTTTCTTTGTTCATTTTCTATTTGCGTTGCTTTTATATACAGGGTCGTTGGTATGTATGGAAACGGTCGATTATTTCTTAAAGCATAACGGTAGCAAAAAATATTTAAGATAAGAGTTTTAGGGTTCTTGAAGCTCTATTGGAATTTTAGAAAAATAATTATACAGGATGAGTCGGAAAACCGCAGAGAAGCAAAGTTCCCTTTTTTAAATGGAACAACCTATATCTTATAATATTTTTGAATTTTACATGAAATAGCAATTATTTTTTAATAAGTGCATTATAAGTCTAAACCTAATAATTTCCGAGATATCGACTTTTGAAAAATTACATTTTTTGAAATTTGACAACTTCTAGGCTTCTAACGGTACGTCTTTCAGTAAAACGGCTTACATGTCCCTATCCTACTTTTTTATTATCTTCCCAAAAACATCAACTTCCGGTTAAACCGGAAGTACCGTATTTCCGGCCTTTGAGTTACATCCGGTTTAACCGGAAGTTGGCAGCCTTAGGAAGATAATAAGAAACTAAATAGGGACATGTAAGCCGTTTTACTCTAAGACGTACCGTTAGACAGCTAGAAGTTGTCAAAGTTCAAAAATGTCATTTTTCAAAAGTCGATTTCTCGGAAACTATTGGGGTTAGACTTATAATGCGCTTATTAAAAAATTATTGCTATTTTATGTAAAATCCAAAACTATTCTAAGATATAGGATGTTCTATTAAAAAAAAAGTAACTTTGCTTCTCTACGTTTTTCTGACTCATCCTGTATACTTATTTTTTAAAAATCCTAATAGAACTTAAGAAACCCGGAAACTTTTGTCTTAAATATATTTTGCTAACTGTTTTACTTTAAGAAATAATTGACCGTTTCCATACATACCAACGACCCTGTATATCCAAAAATGTCGCTAACTCACGTAACAAGGGATCGCTCATCTTAATGTCCGATACATACCCCAAGCAGCATTTTTCTTACTTCAAGCTATAGTTTTATTAATCGCGACGTTGTAATAGTTACAAATGTAGTCAATATATGACTTGAATACAGTAAGATGTAAACCGACGACTAATCGACGTTGTCCCAACCTTGCAAAAATTTAGATACTAACCGACGTTGTTAAAACATTGTTTACTGACAAGCTATGAGCAAGTACACTTTTGGGTGCATGGACAACGTTGATACAACGTTGGTAACAGACTAAAATGTTCTTGGTAAGTATTTAGTCGCTGCTATTCGTTGGATCGACGTCGGTACAGCAGTCTTAGTCCTACTTAAAAGTGAGGTTTTGTCTTTGTTCTGTTCATTTTATTGTTTATAATAATACGGAAACAAACCAAGCGACTTACATCTACTTGTCGGTACGTTAAATATTCGGCCACCTATTATAGAAAGCTAAAATTAGAAAGGTAGAAAAGAAAAAGTATACACCATCGCACGATATATTTCCACCTTCGGTAATAGATACGGAAATCCCTTCTACGAAAAAAGAAGTCTTCTGAATTTTCAGTTTCAGATAAATATGACTCTGATCCTGAAATGTGGTAACCAGAAAATAACATGGACATCGATAAAGATATTCCACCTACAAATAAATTAACACCGGACCGTACTACTGATGAGATATCGATTGGAGGGGAAAAAAAGGAGCCTTTAAGGTGTTGGGCTCTTGAAAATAAAATCCCGCACACAGCAGTCAACCAACTACTAGGAGTATTGTTAACAGGTGGTAGAACTCTTCTGCAGACGTCGAAAACAGTGGTAATTAAGCAGATGGGCACTGGAGAATTTTGGTACTGTGGAATAAAATAATGTTTACAGAATATGCTATTTGATATTGACCGGTCCATTGAAGTGCATCTAAATATTTATGTGGATGGTTTACCTATCAATGCAAGCTCAAAACACCAGTTTTGGCCAATTTTAATGAAAATTGCCTTGTTGCTAAACATTCCACCACAAGTTGTAGCAATTTACTATGGTACAAGTAAGCCTCCCAGTCACATTTCACAAAACAGATAATAAGCCAGCAAATCAAGGAAAAAACAATAAAAATTAAATGTGAACCATGGCCCACGGCAACCGGCAACAGATGTTAAAAGTCAAAAAGTAACATATGACAGCGGGCAATATATACTATATAATGCAAAAAAAAATTAGCACATTCCGAATAAATACTAATATAATTATTACTTTTTGAGAGGCCCTACCGTTTTTAAAGCTAACACATCCATGTTCATCAATAAAATTACGTCCGTTTGGTTTTTCAATCCATAGATCACTTATATTATTTTCGAATAATATAAAGTACCTACATACCTACCTACGCGATTTGCTTTCTAGTTATCTATTTCTTTTGAATGTAAGGCAGAATTGAGCATTATCCAATCTTAGTTATTTTATTTTTACTAAAGAGATACCAACAAAACTTTATTACAGAAAAATGTAGCACGCCCGACTTCCGTCGACTAGATCTGTCGGAAATAGTGAATATGGCCAACGTCAACTCGACTCCAAATTTGGTTACAATAAGTAAACTATCAAGTCGGATCCGACGTCGTACCAACCCATATTTGATTGGCCACATTGGTGCAAAAGTGGGTCGTAGCGTTGACGGACCGACGTTGTATACCAACGTCGTGGTCGCTCACAAGAACGTTGTAACAACGTCGGATTGTTGTTTGGGACCGTGTGCTCTCATTTTAGTTAGAAGCCCCTCATGCTATACTCGATCAAGGGCCTTGAAAATGTCCAGTAACGCCCGGCACTCTGAATGATGTTGTATTGCGTTGCTCCCAAGCAAGAATATTTTTTTAAAAATCTTTAAAAATCCTTACTTGTCAGATGGAGTAGAATAAATATAATATACTAATTAGGAAAATATTTCCTACCATCTGATTTAAAAACCTTATACTATAAGGCCGTATTTGGCTAACACAGTTAGCGCTACAATACTAAATTGATTGCTTAAAACTACCAAGGAAGGAAGACCTTTCTGTTGGTAGGATGCTGCTACCTATGGACCGGTTTCGAACTTAGAACTTTGGAACTTTAGAACCAATAAGTTCGCAACCGGTCCATAGGTAGCAGCATCCTACCAACAGAAAGGTCTTCCTTCCTTGGTAGTTTTAAGCGATCAATTTAGTATTGTAGCGCTATCTGTGTTAGCCAAATACGGCCTTATAGTATAAGGTTTTTAAATCAGATGGCTAGGAAATATTTTCCTAATTAGTGTATTATAAGAATATTTTTATTTGATCTAGAATCTAGACTATTGAAATCCACACTGGTGGTCACTGATCACCTTGAAGACTTTCAGATACTTTAACAAATTTTGGCTGATAGCCTTCTCTAGAACTTCCTGCGTTTTATGTATGGGCTAACCGCACGCATAGCTTTCCAGCAAGAGGAAAACATTTATTTTGTGTAGGATAAGTTAAAAATCCTAATAGATAGCGGTGTCAATTTTTAGATAATAATGATGACTGGCATTTCCTTTCAGATTCATTTTCATTATTCCAGAGTTTTTATCCTGAAATTTAACCGTTCAATGTGGAGAGAATAGTTTCACCAGTAAGTTTGCTTTTTCCTCGGTTAGTCGCAATGTGCCATCAGAACGTATTAAAGGTGGAATCGTTCACTTAGTATAGTTCTTACTGATGACCTTAACTACGGACCAAAACGATCTTGATCAGTTAAAACATTCAAGAACTTTATCTTTGATTCTCTGGTTGTGTACTGCTTTGGTTAATCGTTGGCTTACATTGGATTCAAGCGTTAGCAAAGATGGTACGATTTTCAGCGGCAGGCTTTTCTTTCAATTTTTGTTAAACTAGGGCTTGCTGTTGGAAGGGCATTTTTTTTAAGAAGGAAACAAAGGCTTCCATACTAATAAGGATAACATCCTAGCGCAGGTGAATGGATCATCAGAGGTAAAGCAAACGTTCCGCTAAGGAAAGGTTCGAAAATGGTCACCCACACACATACACAAGATACATACTAAATTAATAATTAACATGTTAATAATCTCCTTTCAGTATTAGGTAGAAGCGAATAAGTGAAGAACGCTCCTTGACCTTATTAACGCAGAATACACAATGGGACTGGGATATGTACATTATAATTTAACGCGATCATATTATAAGGCGTTGTAACTGCTGAGGGTATAGCAGATAATTTAATTAACAATACATTGGCCCTGGTACATATACAGATAATTTTATTTATATGCCATAATTCAATTTTCCTAATTTGGGTATTTAGTTGGTTGTTTCCTTCGGGGCGTATAATAATTATTCGTTTAAGGGAGTTACGTGTACCCATATATAAAAAAAGATTTCCGTTGTGGATGGGGACCTGTTAAGGGTACATTTTAAAATTATTTTCTTAACGTACAGCTTGTCCCGAAAGCAGGAGACGCATCAAAGTTGTATTTTTTTAAATGAAACGCCCTTCATATTATTTTATTTTCGCTTTCTACGATCAAAATAAAGACGAGCATCATCGGGGTTTACTGTTGTTAAACCCCCCGGTTTTTGAGCTATATCGTATTTTGTGAAAATGTAGTAACAATTTTAATGATTGAATGAATATGTATTTTCTTTTATCAAACCAAATTCACACTTCAGTTTCCTAAAAGTGACAGTGAACGTTTGAACACGGAAAGTTTAAACGATAATAACAAGACTGAGTTTCTTTCAGTTCGTAAAGTTTCTGAAGCTAAGCAAAGGAACGATATTATGGACGATTGTATAATAGCTAGCATTCCTAAAAAGTTGAGTATTAAAGTAAGTAATAGAAGTTGAATGTTTTAACTTTAGAAATGATATGGAAAAGAATAGTTCCGGATCAGAAAATCTAGAAACGAAGGAAAAAAATGTTTCTTCTGACTTGTTACTAGATTGGCCTAAAACTCCTCAAAGAAAAAAATAGTAGGCGTGAAATTAAGAAAAATTCTTACGTAGTCCCGTCTACTGGTTAAAAAAAATGCAGATGGATTAATAAAAATATAAAGGTAGGGAAGAAAATGAAAAAAATAAGAGAAAAAAGGACATAAAACACCGAACGAAAAAAAAGCTAATGAGAAAAACGACTATTAATAGTAGCTATTAAACCATGAGATATAATAAGAAAGTAATATGTTTTCAGGTTAGTTCAGGTCACTTCTACGAGTTAGTTCAGGAGTCTTCTACGAGTAATATTGAACTGTTTGAAAATCGCGTAATCAGCGGCCATTATTACCTACAATATATCTGGTCATAAACAAGAAATCAGATGTCTACGGTAGACAATACCATTTACACTGTTTCAAAAACGAGAACGTTAACATTAACAGTGTTATGTGTGAGTCATGCATGTAGTACTAAGTAGTATGGATGACTGAAATATGATAAAGGGCGTTTTTTTTTTTATATTGTACCGATTATGAGGTAGTAAGAAATACTTTAAATCCTTTGTGTGCACTATGGACTTAAGTCTGTGTGTGCACACAGTCACTGAATTACACCACGTGCATACCTAATACTTAAAATCCATCATCCTAAACTTATTATTTAATTGTTTACTCATTTTTACAATTCTTACAGTTTTTACAATTCATAGAAACGTAACAGCATTTTTAATTATTTGAGTGTTATTCATAATCCATATACAGGGTGATTCACGGTGGATGGAACATTAGACGTTTCTGACGAACCAGTAAAGGAATCGTTGCGAAAATTTGGTTGCTTACATAAACGGACATGCTCTACCCATCTAAAATATTTTTAACAATACAGTGATGCCGGTTCCACACAAAAATAATAGTAACTTTGATTTTTCAAATGGAACACCCTATATTTTATTTTATTTTCGAAACACCCATTACTTTTCTTACAATTTTTGTTAACTCTATTCTACACTTATCTCTTACCGTTTCTAAGATATAAATTAATTTCCGTTTTTTTTGGCCGAAAACTTCACTTTTAAAAATGCTGATAATTTTGAACTCTAAAATACTGAAACCCTGAAATTTGGTAAATAGTTAACTAATACCATAGGGCTCTTTGCCCAACCCTCAAATCTTAGTTGCAATATACAGGGTGGTTAAAAAATATACTTATTCTGGTAACTTGAAAAAGTGACCATAAGTCCTTTTTTTGAAATGTAACACCCTGTATATTATTACGTATTTGAAAAGCTGCTGAAATTTCTCCTAATTCTTGTATATTCATCCCTGTACCTAACTAACTCGTTTAACCATTTTTTTGACGTATTAAGCATGATTTGTAAAATTTTCTATACAATTCAATTTTCATTCGGTTATTAGTAAGTTAGCCATGACAAAAACAATGATGTTGACTTATGTTACTATAGTTATCGTTTTGACATTTTATTAAGTTTAGATACAAGATAGTTACAGTACAAGACAGTTTAAAATCATGGAAGAAACCTATACAAATGCAGTTCTTATGAATTTATTTATTTTATTTGGACAATGTGATAGAATTATCACCAGGACATGTATAAAGTTTAACGAAATGTACCCTAATTTACAGCCAATGTATCTCAGAAAATTCATAATGATCCAGAACAATTTTATTAAATGTTAACTAGTGAAATAATAAAAGACTACTAAAATTATAACTAATAAAATGCTATTTTAACAAATGTTCAAAACGCTGGCCGTTTACATCCAAACACTTAATATGCGGGTGTTGACTGCATTTGTCGTTGCAGATCTAATTTCGGTTGGGTTTAGATCTCTAAATACTTGAGTGACTCGAAGTAGCAGCTCTTCTTTAGAATTTACGGGTGATTTGTAAACTTTTTCTTTGAACATGCCCCACAAGTAAAAATCCAATGGATTGAGATCGGGTGACCTTGGAGGCCAATTCCAAGGTCCCAAACGTCTTATCCAACGATCGTCAAAAATCCTATCAAGTTCTGCACTAACTTCCCTAGTGCAATGTGCAGGAGCTCCATCAAGTTGATACCAACAGCTTCGATAATCTGCAAGTGGCAGATTATCTACAAAATTTTCGACATCTGTCCTCAAAATATTAACATAGTTTCTCGAATTTAATGACTCCTCGTATATTACATAATTTAATTGATTATCCATTAACATGCAAAAAACATTAAAACTAAATTTTTCTTGAAATCCGGCTTCTTTTGTTACATGCGGGTTTTCTCTGGACCAGACATGACTATTTCGTCTATTAAAAATCCCTTCCCTTGAAAATTTTGATTCATCGGTCCAAATTATCCTTTTTAAAAAATTTGGATCTTCTTGAGTGCGCACCAATATCATTTCACAAAATTGTACTCTCTGTTGAGGATCTTGAGGCTTCATGGCTTGAACTTTTGTAAACTTGTAATCATGCATGTTATGTTTTACTAAAATTCTTTGAACTGATGAATATGTTATACCTAAATCGTATTGAGCACATCGTATTGAAGATTGGGGAAATACATGAAAATATGCCAAAACATTAATCTCGTTGTCTTCGTTAGAAGTCACGGGTCGAGGCAAGTTTCTTGGCGCTTTTAAAGCTGAACCAAAGGCAGTAAAATTGTTCTGGATCCTTATGAATTTTCTGAGATACATTGGCTGTAAATTAGGCTACATTTCGTTAAACTTTATACATGTCCTGGTGATAATTCTATCACATTGTCCAAATAAAATAAATAAATTCATAAGAACTGCATTTGTATAGGTTTCTTTAATGATTTTAAACTGTCTTGTACTGTAACTATCTTGTATCTAAACTTAATGAAATGTCAAAACGATAACCATAGTAACATAAGTCAACATCATTGTTTTTGTCATGGCTAACTTACTAATAACCGAATGAAAATTGAATTGTATAGAAAATTTTACAAATCATGCTTAATACGTCAAAAAAATGGTTAAACGAGTTAGTTAGGTACAGGTATGAATATACAAGAATTAGGAGAAATTTCAGCAGCTTTTCAAATACGTAATAATATACAGGGTGTTACGTTTCAAAAAAAGGACTTATGGTCACTTTTTCAAGTTACCAGAATAAGTGTATTTTTTAACTACCCTGTATATTGCAACTAAGATTTGAGGGTAGGGCAAAGAGCCCTATGGTATTAGTTAACTATTTACCAAATTTCAGGGTTTCAGTATTATAGAGTTCAAAATTATCAGCATTTTTAAAAGTGAAGTTTTCGGCCAAAAAAAACGGAAATTAATTTATATCTTAGAAACGGTAAGAGATAAGTGTAGAATAGAGTTAACAAAAATTGTAAGAAAAGTAATGGGTATTTCGAAAATAAAATAAAATATAGGGTGTTCCATTTGAAAAATCAAAGTTACTATTATTTTTGTGTGGAAGCGGCATCACTGTATTGTTAAAAATATTTTAGATGGGTAGAGCATGTCCGTTTATGTAAGCAACCAAATTTTCGCAACAATTCCTTTACTGGTTCGTCAGAAACGTCTATTCCATCCACCGTGAATCACCCTGTATAAAGGTCCCTTTTCATGTGCTGAAATTTTTTTCTTTTAAAATGCTCTGGTAATAAGTTAAAAATTTTAGGAGCCACATAAGAGATAAATCGTTGTGCGGCAGTAAAGTGCATAATCGGCACGGTTAAGTTACGATTTGCATTTGCTCTCATCAAGATATCATGACTAATGTAATTATTGTGGAAGATATTTGTAGTAAGCAAAAATCTAAGCACATTTTTGATATATATCTGGATAGAAGACACCAGACTGTTACAATAAAAGTTCAGAAAAAAAACATCTGGATTTAAACTGAATTATTTTTAAAATATATTTTTGGGCAATAGTGATATTGCTGAAGATATTCTTATGAGCAGAGCCCCAACAGATTATTTTATAGCTGAGACAAAACTCAGCAAAGGATTTATAGACATTAATTATAACCGCTCTGTTTAGAATGTTCCGCAATTCATAGAATTTATATACAAGCTTTTTTTAATTTATTCTTTACATATTCTGCGTGAGCAGACCATTTCAAAGACTGATCAAAATAAATACCTAAATATTTCGTACAATCTACTGATCTAACTATATCATTACATAAACATTTCCCAGAGGAGTGACAATTATTATTTGAGTGTAATATGATTTTCTTTTTATTAAGCAACCCAAACTTGTTCATTGCAAAGCGCATAAAATTTGATTTGTTCATGTTAAGAGTTAATCGATTAAAATCCATCCAAATTTTTACATAGGTCGCAGCTCTTTCTGCTCTCTCAAAAATATCGTGCCATGTTAACCTCTTAATTAGAAGAACCGTGTCGTCAGCAAAGCAAACAGTTTTTACATTAGGTATTACATTCGCTAGGCTGTTGATATAAATAGTAAATACAATCGGGTCCAGCGCTGTACCCTGAGGAACACCAAACTGGACCACTTTAGAAGAGCTACAAACTGTATTTAGTTTAACTATTTATGTTCTATTACTTAAATATGACTTAAACAGTTAAAGAACTTTACACCTTATTCCTATTAATTCCAATTTGTTTAGTAATATGTGATGATCAACTGTATCAAAGGCTTTAGATAAATCTGGGAAAATTGCCAGAGGTTTATAGTTATTATTAAAACAATTGACAATATAATTAGTGACTTCATATAGGGCCGTATCGGTACCCATATGCCAATTACTGGTAAACCAGCATTTTAAAATAAAATCATTATTTTTATTGTTAGTTATTAAGTTTTTAGTTTTATAAACATAATACATAAAAGCTTAATAAAAATACTTTACTTAGTTAATTTGACATCATGGGCTTATGAATGCCAATGATTGGATAGTTTACCCTATATTGGGGATTCCAAAACAACATTTAGATATTTTAAAAAGCGGTTATAGAAACGATTTTATGAAGAAAAATTTATATATACATCTAGTATCTGGTATTATTTTTAAAAATTAAGGAAATAAAAAGATTACTTGTAATGAAGCATGTAGTTTAGGTTAGGTCAGGTTTTAAGTACTGTCTCATTGCACAGATATGTTTTAGAAGTGAAATAATAATGGAGGATCCGATAAAACAATGAGGGATTCCTATTTCCTATAGTTAAAAAAACATCTACGTTAAATGGATATATTTAATTTATTTGTATTGTTGTGTTATGTATTTTCAGAAATACTAGCTTGTATGTATTTAACATTGAAGACTAATTAATTATATTACTAGAGTTGCTATATTTAATAAATACAATTGGGACAGATACGTTCGTAGCCATTTATTTATAAATTAAAATAATGTGTGTATAAAAAAAAACTTGGTCAAATCGATGGTTAAAACTGGCGCAAACAGAAACCATATTATTATGAGTAAGTAGGTACTTGTGTACAAATAAATATCTTACCTGGGATACGTTTTGATTAATCCAGTGGAAGAAGTAGTATCTGAAAACAAACAAATTAATATTAGTGAAAATATTCGATATGACTACAGGGTGTTTATTAAGTATGTAGCTTTAGTATGTTATTCCTTACGAAATTTTAAGACGAAACGTTAATATAAATATAGCTCCGCAATTGCTTTATTTTTGAGATACAGGGCGTTGCAATTGTTAAGCGGAACAAAAAATATGTACGCCACTGCCCATTTCCTTCTTAATAGCAAAGGTAGGTATATAGACCGTTCAATATCTAATGCAAAGTGCCTTTTGATATTTTCTTCCTTTCGGCTTTTTTAGTCGCAAACCGTTCGGCAAACAATTTTTGGTCAGTGATAATAATGCATAAGGCATAATATGTATGAAAATAATATTTATTAAAAAAAAAACAGTGGCCTATAATTTTTTCGTTAAAAATATCAAAATATGTTTTATCTAAGTTAATTATTATACATCTTTGCATTTAATAAACACACATGCACTAAATCATAAACTATATAAACACCTACGAACAACCTTGCTGAGCCACCACGTCTCAGTACCGGCAATATACCGGGTTAAGTTAAAGTTTACGTGGTATTATAAATAGAAACATTTTAGATTCATTAAACCAGTATTCAACTAACTACAGTTATACTTATTTACCCAACCTACCCCCCGCATCAAAGGCACATAGAGATGCTCTATTGTACACCACTGGTAAAAATAGAGCAAACCTTTTTTACGAAAATAATATGTTCTTATGCCTAGTTTAGTACCTACTTATAGTACCTACTTACCTACGATTTTTTTCCAAATTCTCAAAACTAGGTATCTCGAAAATAAATGAACTGATATTATATCAGCCTTAAGTGTGGCCACATATTCATGGCAACGGAAAAAAATAATGTTTCTACAAACAATATTAAAACTAGAATTTTAAAAGTTTACTGTAAATGTTAAATTATATACAGGGTAATCTAAAGGTTAGTTGCTTCCTTTTTGATTGATTTGAAAATTACGCCTTAAAGGTTTCTAACAAGTTTGTGATGTTCAAATAAGGTTTTGTGCATTATATGTTATTATAGTACGTATAAGGTTTTTAATTACTAAATCACAGCAATGATTTTATCATGGATATGGATACAGTTCAAGTCCACAAGGATCTCACTCTTAGTTACCATTAGTCCTCCGAGCCGGACATATACGTACTTTTTTTTTTATTAAGTAACTTTATCGATGTAATATTTGTGTTATTAATTTATCAACTGGAGTTTTTTTTTCTAGGTCTACCAAGCTTACACAATACATTTACATGTCCTCTTTCATTAAACAAATTTATTATTTCAGAAAAAGTATCCATTGATAAATAAACAGAATTTGATTGCTTCTTGTGCCATCAGAATGCGTTTATCAACCTTGTTTCAGGATAAAAAAAGAGAAGTCGCGATCTCTTTAGTGTGGCTGTGCAAGTCAAGATATATGATTGAGTTTTGAGCGCCACTAACAGTGCCAAAACAAAACACTAAATGGATTAAAAATTATTTAATTTGAAAAGATGTAAGTGATTTTAAATAGAAAATCAACAATTAATACTTAATTCAACATGTCAAAAGTACCAATAGTCAGTTGATTTACCAACTCAGACAAAATTAGTAAAAGGATGAGCTTGGCTAGTCTAAATACTTATTATAACCGCGCAAAAGTTGCAACTCTTTTACATCTCGCTTCTTATATCTGAGTAACTAAGATAAATAAGGTAAATACATAATATCGAAATACAGGGCTGCCCAGAAGTCCGGAATAAAATTAATATAGCCTTAACCTGTAACTTTTGGGGAACATGCTCGGACACGTCAACTTAGTTTTATATATGCTCACATTTTGACGTTATTCGTTTGTTTTTTTATAGGCATTTGTTAAAGATGTGACGACATCGATCTTATTTTTACCATATTGTGACATTCAAAAATGAGTCATTAAAAACTCATTTTTCTCAAATTTTTCAAATGGAACACCCTGTATATTTTTAACTAATGTAACGTAAAAAGAACGTTTATTTTATCAATTAAACATATTATATGCCTAAACTAATATTATAAACTAAAATAAATGTTCAAAATGTCTTCCATTTTGATCTGTGCATAAATTAATACGCTCTTGAAAAGATCTATTTACTTCCCTTAACATTTCTGTTCAAATAACAGCAGAATAATGTATTAGTAAAGGTTACGCATAAAAATGTTGGGAGGCTTTGAAATGCGATAGGGATTCCATTTTTATTAGTTTAATTAATTCAAAAAAGTTATCATTTAAGGCTAATAGTACTTAGCGCTTAAGTATAAGATATTAAAATGAGTTTTAGTAAAGAGGAGTTAGTTGATATGATTTTTGCACTTGGCGAGAGCGAAAAAAATTGCTTGTTAGCAAGTAGAGTTTACGCGTCACGTTATTCAGAGAGAAGGCAGCTTGACGAAAAAAGTTTTAAAAGATTATTATTAAGATTTGTTGAAACTGGAAATGTCGTGTACACAAAAGAAGAAAAAACAAAACCTGTCAATTTTAAAAAGATGTTTATTTCTCTGATGAGGCTACATTTCATAACACCGTTTGTGTAAATAGGCATAACTTTCACTAATATTCTACAGAAAATCCGCGATATATGAGACAAATCGATCAGCAGCACCAGTGGTCTTTGAATGTGTGGCGCGGAATTATTGGTGATACTGTGATAGGTCCATATTTTTTTAATGGTCATCCTAATGGGCTCATGTATTTAAACTTTTTACTAAATGATTTACCACGTTTACTGGCAGACGTTGCTCCATATATTAGAAATAGGATGTGGTTTCAGCAAGACGGAGCTCCGGCGCATTCTTCACGGGATGTAAGAAATTACCTTGATGATACCTTTTGCAACCAATGGATCGGTAGAAACGGACCTACACACTGGCCTGCTAGATCGCCGGATCTAACAAAACTTCACTTTTTGTTATGGGGACATGTAAAGCAAATTGTTTATAATAATCCGCCGACATCTGCCATTAATATTCAGCAAATAATTAGAGACGTGTTTGGTAGTATACCACCTGAAATTTTAAGAGAAGTAAATAGATCTTTTCAAGAGCGTATTAATTTATGCACAGATTAAAATGGAAGACATTTTGAATATGTATTGTAGTTTATAATATTAGTTTAGGCATATAATATGTTTAATTGATAAAATAAACGTTCTTTTTACATTTTTACACAACAGAATTTACGAAATTTGCAATTATTTCGTAAACGGCTGGAAATAACCTACATGTTTGTATTGCAAAAAATATTTGTTTATGAGTTCTACGTTACATTAGTTAAAAATATACAGGGTGTTCCATTTGAAAAATTTGAGAAAAATGAGTTTTTAATGACTAATTTTTGAAACCTTATTTAGAACACCCTGTATAAAATTTCTAAAAACTCTTCAATTCGTCGTATCTCTGGACTCCTTGTTATTATTTATGTACAATGCCGTGATTACCAAGAATGTTTTCAGATTTTTATTTTTGGTTTTTCTTCAGAGCTGCTAAATTTTTTTATCTTAGTCTTTAATTTATTGCTCTTAAACTACCAAAGCAAATTGCATAAAATTATAGATGTTTATATAGGATAATAATGCAAGCTAAAATGTGCAAGAAAATACAGGGTGTCACATTGAAAAGAATTCAACATTATGTTACCACACTTTTTTGGGCAACCAGGTAGAATCATGAACTTGCGGTTCTACGGTATACAATAAAATATAATTATAACATACCTGAAAGTAACAACGTAAAAACATTATTTCCTAATGAAAAAGTAATAAGTACCTAGAAATACTAGTACACTGTACTGTGAAAGTATATTTCAACTAAATACTGAAATAATAGCATTAACAGACACAAACCGCTAATTTGTCGCATCAAGAAACGTCAACATTTTAGAAACAGCCGATATTTGACTAGTTCAAAAATTACATTGAAAATATTCCGCATGACGATGCAATATCCGTGGTATATTCATAGATATAATAAACTTTAAAGAGACATAACTAAAAATCTTGTGTTGATTGTCAAGTTTACAACAAAATGAAACTAACATCGGCATCTTCGTCCACATTTGTATTCAGGCGACATTCATTTAACTTTATAGAGCCCTGAGACCGACAAGTAGTTACAAATTTCCGTAATTTACTTTGCCATGCAAGTCAAAGTTTTAACTACACCACATAATGGATAAACCAGGTTCGTGGTAAAGTAATTAAATTATTAAAAGTTAAGTTGTTTTCAAACTAATATAAATTTTCCCGTGCATTAAATAGGTATAATAAAGCTAGTCGTAAAACCGGATTAGTGTTTTGCTGTAGTATTTTTATAGGAAAGTATCGCAGTAATTAACTAATATGCAGATGCTAAAGAAATGTTGCACCGTATATCCCTCATCCGCAAGAAAAATTAAGCCTACACTTGGGGTTTCAGTACAATGCTTCTATAGTTATTATTGTATTTAAATTGTATCTTTGTTTTGAAAAGTTTGTTTACTTAGGTTAGTTACACTTTTGAGAAAGAAGCAGTAGGTTAGGATTTTCTATGGTAACGAAACAGGTTGGCAAGGTCTGTCATAAACGTCAACATAGTGGGTCAATCGAGATGCGATTGTGTATCGTGGCGAGTTTTTGGATACGGTGTTAAATAAAACATTAAGAAGTTCGAGTCGCCGTTTTATTGGCTTTAGATCCGAAAACAAAACCTCTCAATAGTTATAGTAATAGATATTTAACGTATTTTTATTTGCTTGTATGGCAACACAGAACCGAAAAACAACCTCACAAGCTTAAAAAACTTATACCGGGTGTTGCATCGTCGAGCGGGACATAGGAAATCCCTTGTAATTTTAATTAATTTAATTAATTTTGTCTTTTTTTTTCCACTCTTTCCTTCAGTTCTAAAGTCGCTCGTAACATGGAATATTTCGGCCATAAGGATGAAGCAGAGTATTCCTCAGAGAGTTTTGCGAAATACGCCAGCAATACCGTTTCTTCTGCACCTTGAACATATACTTTGTTTCGCCACTCACAAAACTGCCGAAATTCTTTTTCATAATGGATTTTAGATTTGTCCGGAAGCAAGTTCAACCTTATAATGTTGGCTGCAGCTAATATATCGTCAGGAATATCAAAATCTTACATGATTTTAATGATGACTTTTTGAAATGCCAAAATGAAATGACCAAACACCTTGTTTTTATTTTCGCATCGCCGTTGTCAATGATACGATAAAGCTTTGAATATAACTCGATTATTAGCGATTTAACACCGTCTCGGACATTGCGGGTGACTCGGCTGTCGCCTCGTCACCTAGCAATGTCCTCGACTATTATAAATCGCATAATAATCTCGTTATATTAATAGCTATAAAGGCGATAGTAGATACCTACAAAAAAAAGTCTATGACCAATTTTATCAATGTCCTGATTTTGATTTGGTTCTTATTCTCCTGTTACAAAAATAACTTTCACTTGGCGAGGAAGAATCTTTAAAAATAGAACGGTTAGGATCTACTAACCCACTATCCTATAAACTGTTCAAAATGTTGCAGAAATGTTGTAGGTAAGCTCTAAATAGCAATAAAGTCCTTTCTACAGCTGCTCACTAACATTTTGGAAAAAATCTTAGATGAGATGTGACCGGCATGCGACTCTGATTGGCTTTTTAAGATCATTAATATCAGCAGGTTGTATTTTACAAACGAATCTAAGATGTCCCAAACTAAAAAAAATATAAGGGAATTAAATCCGGTGATCTCGGAGGCCATCCAATTGCCCCCTCCTGCCAATCCATCTATCCAAATATCTATCGTTTAACCACGGGGCTACAATAATGTAACTTCAGTGCTTTCTTACAGTCTCGTGTGACATTTCCGTCTCTTCTGCTCCTGTTCGTAAGGACATACAACTATAACTATCATTATTATTATAATGATTATTTGTCAGTTGTGTATGAAAATTGCACATTTTAAATGAGTTCAAGCGATGATCTGCCATCTGATATTGAGAACGAAGCTTTCGATGTTGTTTCGAATCTTGTCCCAGATAATATTTACAATACATGAGTTTTTATATAATCGCATAAGGTATGTTTTTTAATTTAAAAATGTCTACCTTGAGCTTAATTTCATTAAGATGTTATTAACACATTAATGCGGTAATAAAGGGTATTATGACATTTTAAAGAGTGTTAAATCATAGTCATTATATGACAGTTTTATATAAAATATTTTTACAACATGCCTTTATTATAATACATACAAACTCTTGGACCACCCTGTATACGCCTAACATTAATAACATTTTCTTGTCACACTGATGTTACATGTCACATACTATTAGGTTGGTTATAGTTAGTGAATACTGTTCTGGGTTTTTCCTGTTATGTATACTTATAATAAAGATATAAATAAAATAAAAAATATCACAGATAAATGGTTGACTTTCACGTTTTTAACTGTTTTCATGGCAACTGATGTCACCCGCTTGATCCTACCCACAGCGGTACATAAGTAGATAACCAGAACTAACCATTGTATTAATTAAACGTAATTGGATCAGCTTTGTATTCCTCGAACGCCACTGTTGAAGATTTTCCTTCATCTGGAAAATTATTTTGATAGAACAACTTTCCTGAGGTCGTCTTTCTCCACTAATATAACCTTCAAAAATTCAAAATCAACATGAATTGCACGCGCCGCACTGCAAATTTTAAAAGACACCAATCTTCTGATAGGTTTTATTCAAACATGCTGTCTTTTGTAGAGTTGTTTTGCGGTAATATTGGGTCGGGACATGACGAGAATAATGAAAAAAGGTACACGCGGCTGAATTCCAGTATATTATTGAGATTCGACCCACGCACGACCAAGAATAAATAAGTCTTGTAACTGATCTCTTGGGTAAGTTGCTTTATAATACCGGTCAAAAAGGTTTTTTTTAGTAAACAACGTAAACAACAACAAAAGGACAACAATTGGTTTGAAATAGTAAGGTCTTTAAAGAGCTGTAAAGATGCCTATTTGCAAAAATAGGGTTAGTTACAATTAACCGAATAAATCATATTAATGTATTAAAACTAAAACGTAAAATAAAAACTCCATCACCACCTATTTCCTAAGTGAAAATGGGCTCAACCGAAATATTTGTCCTTTCTAATCGTTTTGAGTAGTTATTTCTTATCTTGTCTTGAAAAACACAATCAAGAAACAAAAAAAAATCTTGTCCTGGTCACTTCTTCACAATTTGAATCTCAAGAAATTTCAAGATCTTTATACACTGAACAGCAATATTAACGCACCACTAAAAATTTCCAACAATTTTGATGTTATATATCTTCTAAACCTACTGTCCGATTTAAATGATTTTTTTTTGCACATGATAGGTTTATCCTTTAGGAATATTATTGTACTCGCAATTTTTGTTAGGAGGTTAATTTTCATGGTATACCGGGTGTAACAAACATGTTGTGTTTCTGTCCCAAAATTTGTAACACCCTGTGGAATATTCTAGGATTGGTACAATATTGCATAGTAACTCTAACGTGAGCCACGTGTTTTCTCAATGTTTTGTTTTTTGGTTCAATTAGTTGTGTTCAATGTTCGAAATCCGGAAATTTTGAGTTTGATAATAACACTGAAAGAGGCACTATCGACGAACAAATGACACACAGTCTGTTAGAGAAAGGTTCAGTTGTCTAGTTGCATAATTTAATAACAAAGCAAGTATAAATACAACGTTGAGAAAGTACGGCAACGTTGCAGTCTACCCCCTGTTAAATTGTCGTCGGTGCATGGAAACCACAAATAATAAAAGTCCGTTAAAGCCCTGCACACACCGACGCGGCCACGGCCACGGTAGCAATGGCGGCCGCGGTGGCGGCCAATCTAAACACATTGAAATAAATGAATGAAATTATAACAGCGCGGGCAGGTCTAGATTAAGCGGCCTAGGGCAGCGTTCTGACATGCGGTGACGGTCAAATACAACGTGTCAACTTTGACTGCGGGAAGTGACAGTAGTAATGGCAAATAATATGATAGAATTATTAATAGAAAATGTTAAATTGTATACCATACTTTTTGATTCAAGACATCTAAGTCATAAAAATATAAGGGCTAAAAACAAAGCGTGAGACAAAGCTAATAGTAACAAAGTTTCGATCTCCTTCCACATCGTCTATCATAATATCAAATAATAGAAATAAAAATGAAACCTGGACGTTTAAAAGTATATTTTCGTATACATAAAATCTGTAAACGGCAACTACCTTACAGCTCCACTCACCGCTTTGGTGTGAATACGCCCGACCGCTAATATGATCGCCACCGCGGCCGACACCGCTACCGTGGCCGTGGCCGCGTCGGTGTGTGGAAGCCTTAATTTCGGTTAAATTTTATAAAACGTATTTTTAACTGCCAATAGTGGTTTCCTAGAATATTCGCCGAAAGCGGGCAAGGAAGCGGAAAACCAAGATGGTCTCTCTAGGTTCCGCAGCAAGCAACAAACGAGCACTCGCGGAAGACGGCATCTATACAAACGAGCGGCCGCGTATCAAACAATACAAGCGAAGTAAATTCAGTGTAAGAAGGATTTATTGAGAGGCAACTAGATAAACTTGCGTGATTGGTTGAAACGGTATGCCAGGATGTTGCGGTGTGTACGAGAGAAAGAAATATGATATATCACACATACGACTTGGCATGTTTTGACAATTGAGTTCCGAAGCAGTCTTCGTGAGAAGTACACGGGCTACCTCACGCCATTTTATGCGAGTTTAGTTGATTATCATGGCACACAAGCCAAGTAATTAAGTCAGTAAATTCGCGATATTATCGCGTAGATATAAGGTTTGTTTTGGTTCGAACTTAGAACGGTTCTAGAACAGTCCGCACATGCGCATCGACATATTTCTGTTTTGGTTCAGTTAGAACCGATTCAGAACTGAAATTTAAACGTTTTGGTTATATTTCGAACCGGTTCGTAACCGTTCTTGAACTATCAATGCAGTTCCAGCTTTATGATAGAATCGATTCGGGATTTTTAGTTAACGCACGCGCAGTATTTTCAGCTCATCAGCTGATTTTATTGTTTTAGATTTGTTGAAACTAAAAAGCACAGAAAAACGGGTTGTGTGCTTGCAGTTCTCGAACTACTTGGAATCAATCCTTATTTTACAAGCAAAACGAACCTATACTAACGTGATTATTGTATCCAGACTTAAATTAGTACCGAAGCAGTCTTCGTGAGAAGCACACGGGCTACCTCGCGGGTTTAATACGAGGTCCGTGGATTTTATGGTATTCAAGCCATTAAATAGGTTGGAAAATTCGTGGGTGTACCTAATGTGATTAGTACACCCTAACTCTAGTTCCGTTTATCTGTTGAAATAACCAGGTCAATTCGCGGTGTGAATGCCCGAAGGTATACGAACGTAGTTCTTATACCACGACACGAATTCTGTTTAACTGTTGTAAAAAGCAGTCTCAAGTTCGTAGATGCCATAAATTCTCGATAGTTTAAGACTATAATATTTTATCCCGATATTATTGTTTGCTTAGTGATGTAATGTTAGTGATGTAAAAATGTATAGCTGTTTTAATGCTTAATGTAGTTACCATACTAAGTTGTAAACGTAAAAAGCATTTGCTGCTACTCAGAACGGATGTGAAGATGAGTAAATGAAATACCAGCAGTAAATAGATATATTTTGTGTGAGAAAAAGAGCCTTTTATTTCAACTGACATATTTTGACCAAGCAACCTATGAGAAATACAGTAAACAATTTATGTTTGGCCCAAGCAAATAAAGGCGGCTTCAACACAGTCCTCAACCAGCTTGAAATAAAATTATTAAACATTTACAATAAATAGATCGCCCATCGATATAAATAATTTGATGAGTTACATAAAAAATTTAAATACAAAAGTTGTAGTTTTTTTTATAAATTGCTTTATGGTGTTACACAAAAAACAATTGATCATTACATTGGTGACATATTACATAAAAATTTATAGATAAATGTTAGTTTTTAAATAGAACCCTCTACATATTGTTTTTTACTTTTGTAAAACTTTTAATTTTCTATTCAGCTATATGCAGTTTTATCATGTTTTTGTGTAAAATAAAGGAGATGAAGGCGTTTTTTAAATTTTGATAAAGTTGGCCACGCACTGCATACTAAAAATGACGTCCCCTTATATTGGGCTGTAATGGGCTATTTCGATATTACAAAACGAGATATATTTAAAATATGGTTCGTTTAATTTAGTAATGATAATTTTGCAATACAACACTTACTCAACCATTTTGTTCCATACATTTTCTGTATATTCATTTCTGTCTTCTTAAGGCAGCTAAAATAATTCCTTGGCCATCACTATTTAATTTGTCTTTTAATAAGCCCTATAGAAACAGTATAAATTAATGTTAAATCTGGCCTAATTGGCGGCTACCTCGATGTGCCATATCTGCCAATTCATTAAGGACAAGTTTTATTGAGAAATACAGTTACTGCTACGATGTTGTGTGGTGGAGCATTGTCCTGCTGGCAAATGATTTCCTTATGATTTTGTATCCAACTCTCGATTACCGCCCTGATTGTTAGCAAGTATAGTTTGCTATTAAGGCTTCAATCAACAAATATTGGTCCTATGACTATGTTGTTTAAAATTCCACACTAAACCTTTACGGACTGCCTTATGACGGCCAGAATGTTCATTGCTCGATGATTTTCGTTGGCCCAAAAATGAACGATTCTTCTATTAAGAACTTTGACTATCAAAAATGATGATCCAACAAATTTTATTAAATAATTGTAAAGACGTTCCATTATCTCTCGACAAAAACGTAAGCGAGACTCTTTGTTTTCGTGGGTTAATTTTTATACGGGTAACATTCTATATAGGTGGTAACCATATTTATGCAAAGTAATTTGAATATATAGGATTTTGGAATATTAAACATAGTCAATATTTTTGATCGAAACCTAAATGGCAAACTATACTTGGTAATAATAAGGGCGGTCGTCGAAAATTGGATACAAAATTTAACTGACATCCTTAATGAAAATATTTCTCCATAGAATGGCACATTGAGGTAGCCGTCAAATAGCCCATATTTAACATTCTTAGACACCTTTTTATGAGGGTATTTAAAAAACAAATTAAATAATGACATAAATTTAACTGTTAATACAATAAGTGAAATGGTGAACACGCTGAGCATTTACTATAATAGTTACTTATAATGTTAATTAAGTTTTGTATTCTAAAATTGTAATTATGGTAAATATTGTAGAATAAATATTACTAAGTTACATTAAACATATTTCATATATCTCTATCGAAAAAACTCATTATTAAATCATCATTCCGTTAAAAGCTAGGTAACGTAAAAAATGGTCAACTTGATCAAAATTTAAAAAACGCTTTTATCTGTTTTATTTTACACAAAAACATCAAAAAACTATATATAGTTGAATAAAACTAACTTAAACTAAAAAAACAGTTTCATTCAAAAACTAACATCTTTATGTCATATGTAACAAATGCGATACTCGATTGTTTTTTGTGTAACACTATAAAACAATTTATAAAAAAAACTGCAACTTTTATATTTACATTTTTCATGTAACTTATCAAATTACTCATATAGATTGGCGGTCCATTTATAATCAATATCCCTGTACTGTGTAGTACTTATTTTGGATCCACGCCACAAGGTGGAGACATTTTCCTTGTAGTCATGGGAAGGCTTATGGAATCAGAAGCAGTCAAAAACTTTGAAGCTATTTTTAAATCAAGCTATTTCTGTAATAAGGACGACAGCGGCATGAATAGTTCAATGGCTTTGCCAACTTCTACAGAGAAAGAACATTTCACTTAATAAGGAGTTAAATATAGATATTACTTTAATCTATAAAAGAGATGACAGACTAGCTTATGATTCTTTAAGAAGTGTGTCTTAGCGGCTTTCGAATTCTTGTTAAGAAAAATAAATTATTGAAGCTTTAAAATCCAGTTTGACTGTTTAGTTTAAAGATAGACTTAAGTGTTTTTATTACATTACAGTTACACGTATTTGCATTTACATATTTTGTGATTTGATATATTTAAAATCATTAAGTGAGAGAAATTTTCTCTAATCAAGGTTTTTTTTTTAAAACCTGACATAGGCTTATTAAAAACATACAATACAAAAAAAATTCCAGCCACTCAGTCGACTGGTTTAGTGAAAATTTAAGAGAAATGCTTAATCATTTTCACTTTCTTCACGATTTATATAAAACCCTTCCTTCTCCTCAACTGAAACTGAGAATAAAATCTTACAAGTCACTGTATAGTACTTAAATTAGGCATGCTAAAAAGGCTAACAACAGGTTAATAAGAAATGCAGCGAACCCTATCAGAAGCATGTGGAACATAATAAATGAGCACATAATAACAGGTCACGTCAAACATTTCCCCTGATGAGTTTATTAATTTCTTCACTATAATAGCAAATAGTATTGAGACAAACAGTATTCAGAAAAATATTAAAAACACCAACAGAGATCCTATAGAAAATGTTCAAAGGGTAAGTAAAACTGTAAATTCTCTTTTGGTGAGATAACCTATAATGAGGTAAGGGATGTGATCATATTCCTAAAAAGTAAAAACAGCAGAGATCCGCATGGTTTTAATGTAATTATTTTCATTCAGACTTCAACGGAAAGCAGTAAGACTGATTTCAGGTCTGTCATATAGAACCGTCGGCAAAAATGCATTTATTTCATATAAAATGTCACAAGAGAAAAAATTTTGTCGGGAAAATTTTCGAAAGGTATGAAAGTTTGTTGCTTGGCACTTTCGCGAATGACATTTTTGACAAAATCACGAGTCTACCAATACAAATGTATGTAACTTTTCTTTTATTAAAGCAGCATAATTTTATGCAGAGATTATTAGAAAAAATTCCAGGTTTGTTTTCTCCACAAAAAATATTTACTTCTTACGACATAAACGCGAAAAAAAAAAACAAAATAACTCGAACATACAAGTCATTTTTAAGATAATTTCATTGTTGTAGTCAGAATGTAGATTTCTGCTGATAGAATGTGTATCTGTAATTTTGTTCCAAATTAAGCTTTAAAATTATTATTATTATCATTATCATCAGTGTTTCTGTATATTTTCCTTGCCCTTTAATAATAGCAGAAAAATAGAACACCAACGGATTGCCATAAAACGGAAAATTATGAAAAATAATTTATTGTATTAAAAGTTTGAATGTCATAAAATAAGAAATTGTAAACAAGAATAAACGTAATAAAGAGTCTCATACAATAGAAAATTATGAAAAAGTATTTCATTGAACCTCATGGAAATTACAAATGCAAAAACTTGTGTAAATCCCTTTAAAATATGTAAATACATTTGTTTATACTTCCGAGATCGCTGTTAATAACCCACAAAACTTTATTAACCCTAAATATTGCAGGATAATTTTCGAAAGTAGAATATGATTCATGAACTTTTCCTATACCGGGTGTTGCATCGTCGAGCGGGACATAGGAAATCCCATGTAATTTTAAATGGGGTCAATTATTGGCTTCCCTAATTATTTTAGAGAAAAATTCTATTTAGATTTATTAAAGAGCACTAAAACCCACATTCAAAAGAATAACTTTAGATATTTTTGATGAGCCCGTTTACGGGTTATCGCTGATTTCTTTTTAACTATTTCTCCTTTTTATGGCCCCGTATTTGCGGGCACCAGTCAAGGTAAAAGATGACTGTCAAATAAAGTTGTCATTTTGAAATGTGTGCTTTATTGTTATAAAAACTCGTACCATTGCGATAAAAAAAAAGTAGTACAAGAATTAGTAGTCCCAGATAGAACTCTTGGTCTATAAGGATATCGAGAAGTGGATATCGTCGTCACTATGAAAACAATATAATTATGCCACCTAACTTTTTAGGCGTTACCATGAATTTGGTAATCTACTATATACGTGGCGAAATAAAAGTATTGTAATAAAGGTGCTTTAAAAAATTTACCTACCTTTTAAAAATGGGCAATTTTTCACGTTTTTAAATAAAATAATAGAGTATGTATAACAACTATCGATTTATATATTGAATATAAAAAAAATCCAAAAACAACAAAAGCCAAAAGTGGAAAAACAGTAAAAATACAAAATTTTAACCAAAAGTAAACATTTCTAAATGCAACATCCTAAAATAATATATACTTAAAAGCAGCTGTTTAATATTTAGTCATTGCGCCGTTGTTTTCAATTACTTTTTGTAACCGACGCGGCATACTTAAGACTAAGCTTCTTGTATACTCTTGGGTTATATTATCCCATGCTGCGTTTATCCCCTGGCGCAGTTCTTCTTCATTTCTTGGATGAAAGTCATGTTTATACATGAACTTGGTCATTTCTCCCCAGACATTTTCTATGGGATTGAGGTCGGGGCTCTTCGAAGGCCATGGTAAAACTTGGATGTTATTTTGTCGAAAGTAATCTTTTACTATGCGGGCAGTATGAATGGGAGCATTATCTTGTTGGAAAATATAATTTTGATCACCGAATATGGCTTCAACCGATGGCACCATAACATTATTTAATATGTTGCAATATGTTCCTGCAGTTAGCCGCCCTTGCACAAATTGACAAACTCCTGGGCCTCTAGCACTAATCCAACCCCACACATTTACGGAAAAACGTCCACTTTGATTTGTCTTGTGCGTATATCTTTCATCATACCTTGTGTTTATGGGTCTATATACTCGGACTTTTCCATTGTTACAGGACTGGAACGTTTTCTTATCTGAAAAAACTACAGACTCCCACAGTTGGTTTTGGTATTCGTGAGCAAATTGTACTCGTCTTTGCTTATTTAGTTCTGTTAAATATATTTTGTTTGCAGAACACCTATTTTTGAGTTCAGACCCCCGAATTCTTCTTCGAGCTGTAATTGAAGATCCAGGAAAATGGGTTTCTTCTTTAGCCTTAATAGCGGTCCCGAATGGGTTGTCCCTTAAATAATTAATTAAAGTTGTATCTTCGTCATCGGTGGAAACTTTTGGGCGACCAGAACCTGGGTTTCTCACAATACTTCCATGTTCTCGAATTTTGGATTTAGCCAACAACACTGTTTTTTTGTTTATCCCTAATGCGACTGCAATGTCCCTTATGGGAACCCCATCCCTTAATCGCGTAAATATGATCGATTTTTGCTCTGAAGTTAAAGGCATTTTTTAAAAATTACATGACACTGACACAAGAATTCTGGTGACACTGAGTTATCAGTTTGAAAGAAAATATTTTATAATAGACCAGCAGATTAAATTATATTTTGTTGTACTACTTTTTTTTTATCGCAATGGTACATCGAAAATATTGAAACATGTAAAATGTCATAATTAACCTTGTAATTGGATACTTTATTTTAGTTTTATTCAGATTAATTTGTACTCATAAATACACCTTTAATATTTTCGATGTACGAGTTTTTATAACAATAAAGCACACATTTCAAAATGACAACTTTATTTGACAGTCATCTTTTACCTTGACTGGTGCCCGCAAATACGGGGCCATAAAAAGGAGAAATAGTTAAAAAGAAATCGGCGATAACCCGTAAACGGGCTCATCAAAAATATCTAAAGTTATTCTTTTGAATGTGGGTTTTAGTGCTCTTTAATAAACCTAAATAGAATTTTTCTCTAAAATAATTAGGGAAGCCAATAATTGACCCCATTTAAAATTACATGGGATTTCCTATGTCCCGCTCGACGATGCAACACCCGGTATGATTATCTTTGAATTCGTTGAGAAATAATTTACCTTTTTGAAACACACTACTTTTACTGGCGGCGTACAAATTTCGTTCTCACTTTCTAGATTCGTTCCATTATCGATCTTTTAGATTAAAACACGAACTTTTAACCTTCACTATAAGATAGAAGGGATTTGAAGAAAGGAGTTTGTTTATTTTTACAGTACCGTCTTCTCATTGGCGATTAAGGTGCTTAGAATACGATATTATATTAACAGAATAGCATTCATGTAGCATTAGGCAAAACATTATTCAATTATTATCTAGGTAAATAAATACCCATATTTAATTAATATACTCGTAATATATCATACTATTACACGATAAATTTCTTTTAAGATGACCTATACAGGGTGTTTATTAAACATAGAGCAAAAATTAAAGAGGCTATTCCCTGGACTATTTTAAGAATATTTTGTTATTTGATGAGAGCGAGGAAAATTTTCGACAAAACCAATTTTGATATTTTTCAAGTTAATAATGTGATTGAAATAAAAGTATGGCGTAGTATGCTAGCTAGGCGGTTGTACATTAAACGATTTCCTTACTGTAATGCTTCTGATAGAAAAACCTTTCAAAGTATTCATCAACGTCTTCATTAAACAGGCACATTGAAACCAGGAAAGTCAATGACAGTAAGAATGGTAGAAATGGGAGAGAATGTGCTGTCGAGATCCGGGGTGTATTCCTCAAATTGTGGGGATTGTTCTACCATTTATGTAGGGCAGTCAGGAAGAAAAATAGCTACCAGAGTTCAGGAACATTTTAGTCTTGTTCACAAATATCAGAACACAGATATAACTAATACCAACTCAGCTTTCGCAAACCATTTATTGGAATCTGGACATCAATTCTCAACACCTACAAATGTAAACATTCTTCACGAGTGCCAAAAGGTTAAAAGGTTGGATTTATTGGAGAAACTAGAAATAACCAAAACAAAGAGGAGTCCAATACTTAACTGCGTAAACGAAGTGTTTAATTTTGAGCCATATTATATCTTAAATAACTTAAATAATTAACTTATGTCTCTATAACCTTTTTCTGTTTTCCTACTATTTTGCGGTGGATATTGACATTATTAATTATTATCAATCATAAAGTAACGTTCAGGTGAGTGCCTTCTTCTTACTTCAGTTTAAGGTAATAGAACAACACAGCGGCGTGTTGCACTACGATCTGACACTTATATTTATAGGGTTCCGTGCCTGAGAGGTAAATTATTACTCCGCAAGCGTCTGGTTTGCTTCCGAACCCGCCATAGTTGTCGAGTAAAAAATTTTTTAGATTGTTTATTTGTTTTTTTCGTACTGTTTTACATTTTGTAATGGTCCAGTAACGTTTTTTAAAACTTTTTAATCTGTTATGTGTCATTTGTGATTGTGCTTCCATTGGTTTTTAATTTATTATCCCTAAGGTAGGGTAGGCTTTTAAACTTTATGTGTAAATCAGGTGTTTTCGTACGACTCTGGTTTTAGGTCTGATGATGCTAAAATTATAATTTGACTGAGACCGAGACTTAGTGTGTCTTTATTTATTAAATTATGAATTATCAAGTAAATACCTTAAAAATAGTGATCGTTTCGAGGACATGCAAACTCGTCACCGAAAAGGTTGATAATCGCTTTTTAAAATATTCAATGCTAATGGCACTTGCATTTTCTTCACCGAACCCCTAAACAGGTACGATAGGTACATGCAAACTTGTCACTGACCACTAGGCATGTATTATAATGATTATAATAATAATCCCAAATGTATAATAGTATATTGTAAAAATACCAAATGATATTAAAATTATTTAATTAGAAATTGAACCCATAAATATAGAGATATTAAAGTTATGGAAGCGAAAGTGATCAGGAGCATTCGTGGACAGCCAATGGTAGTAAGTTTAATTTCAACAAAGACATTATGTTTACTGGGGAGAAATTCTGGAAATGTACAAATCGACAGTGCAAAGCGACGGTTCACACAGTTGGGACGTTGGACAATAATAATACAATATTCAGAAACACCGGCGAACACCTATATAAACCAAATCTGGCCAAAGTAAATCGGCAAATTTTAAGTACTTCTTGCAAGAGGAAAGCCGCGGAAGATTTGACTAAAAAGCCTATGAAGCTCATAAGACAGGAATTACAAAAGAATATTCCCGCAAGTTTGACATCAACCGATGTGGAGTACCTACGACATAGTATGTATAATGCCCGCCCTAGATTTCCATTCCATTGCCAAAAAACATTAAGGAAGTGCATTCAGTTTTGGAAAATTTGGATGTACTCACCAACTCTCAATCTATTTATCAACAGGGAAATGGACAATATTGTGATATTTTCATGTGAGTCAAATCTCCATATACTTAGTATGGTTTCACAGATTTACGTTGATGGCACTTCTAATTATAGCACTAAATATTTTTGCCATTTCTTTACGATTCACGGGTTTAAAAATAGACATTATGTTCCGCTATTGGTTTGTTTGTTACCAAATAAGCATAGCAGTACATACAAAAATTATTTAGACTAGTAATAAATGGTTACTTAAAGCAACAAATCAATGTAAATATTACCGAAGTGGTTGCCGATTTTGAAAAGGCAATACACATCGCTATAAGCGGATGCTTGGCCAAATGCCGAAATAATTGGCTGCCGCTTTCACTCGTGTCAATCTTGGTATCAAGAAATTCAGCATTTAGGATTAATCAATGACTATAAAGATGACACAAGTGAAATTGGACGCTGGATAAAATTAACTTTTATGCTCATGTATTTAGAACCAGGAGAAGTAGGTGAATATGCCGAAAGATGTGAGAGCAGTAAAATATTCGGATTACTTGGTAGACACATATATTTCTGAGGATTCAACTTTCCCACCTTACATATGAACAAAACAATCAGCTACTTGAACTCGTACAACCAACGCTTGTAAGGCATTTCATAGACAGTTTAACGAATTCCATGTACAATAAACATCCAATTTACTTGTTTTTATTGCGAAATTAAAAGAATTTCAAATTGATACATGTATCAACATTCAAAGTTTGCATAATCCTCACAAAGTTCACGATATGAGAGTTAAAAAAAGGCAGGAATACATTAATTCCTAGATTACAAAATATAAAAATGACGAGATAAGTAGGTTACATTTTTTGTTAAATGTGTTAATTATCATTGTTCTGTTTAAAAATAAAGAGTTGTAAATATCTAAACTGTTAATTAATTTTTTTCACCTTACTACTTTTAGTGACGAGCTTGCAAGTGTAATAAACACCGACCCAAAGGGTCGGTGACGAAAATGCAAACTCTCATCGTCCCCGACTTAAATATAAATTGGGGAAGAGTATCGATTGACGACATAAAATTTGACACCACATTGATAGGTCAAAACTTAACCCTAAAATCAAAGAGTCAAAAATCGTTCCGCTTTCCAGGATGTGCCTATATCCAATATACCGCAGTTTTTGGTACCCGAAAACTGGTCTATTACAGCGCCACTGGAATATTCTCGGTGTACGTAAATATAGCGTGGTGGAGTATCTTTATTATTTCAAAGAAAGAAACAATAAATTTTCTGTGCCGCTTAGGAATTTCGTGCTTGGGTAGACTATTGGGAATAAAAAGTTCGATTGTGCCTGTAAATGCTCCTTTGTCTCTGTCGAAACAATAAATTTTCTAATCATCATAAAAGTTCCCCAGAGTTCAGCTAAAGGATAATAAAACTCTAAGAGGATTACAATTATTTAAGTTGCTATATTTAAAATACAATTAACAGTAAAATGCAAGACAGTGTTTATTTATGGTGGTTAATAAAATATCCAGAAAACATTTTTTAAAAGCAGCATCTTTTAAGCTTTATATTTTTGCCAGTGGAATCATAAAAGAGTTTTAAATTTTTATGAGAAGTTAACAAACTAGTTTTACATTTTTACTAGCATATTCGCGAAAAATTATTAACTTTATAACCGGATCAATTTGATTGTTATGATTTTGTACCTGCCTTGTTGGTTACTACCTGATAGGTATATTTTCATTCAATCTAGCAGTTTAGCGGAGTTGCTAAGGAACATAAGTTAGTTTGAAAAATAAAGAATTTGTAAAAAAGTCACGAAATAAAAGTCATACGTACATCTCGAATTCTAGCATTATTATTGATACTACATATACAACAAATTGGCGACGAGGATAGCGAATTTATACGCAAAATAAGAAGGCAGTAACTCGAATATTATAATACGAAAATGACACAGGAAAGTACAAGAGCAATACATGCTATTCAAACTATATTTTCAATAGAATCATATGATCCGACAAAGAAGTTCAGTAGATGGTTAATGCGTTTGGAAAGCGCATTCAATGTTTTTGCTGTTCCTGGGGACAAAAAAAATGCTTATCTACTACATTATATGGGACCGGATGCTTACGATGTTTTATGTGACAAGATTTCACCAGATCTGCCTTCATCTAAAACATATGAAGAATTGGTAAATACAATGAAACTTCATTATAATCCTGAACCATTAGAAATAGCAGAAATTTTTCGTTTCGTACAAAGGAAACAACATGAGGGAGAGACAGCCCAGGAATACCTAACGTCTTTACAAAGATTAGCGACTACATGCAATTTTGGTGAATATTTGAAGAAAGCATTAAGGAATCAATTTGTTTTCGGACTTAGAACCCAAAATATCCAAGGTAGACTTTTAGAGCAAAAAAATCTGACAATAGAAAAAGCTGTCGACATCGCTGTTGGCATGGAAACTTCAGTCCGAGATGCAGCCCAATTACATGGTGCAGGAGGTGGAGGTGTCTACAAAGTGCAGCAGCAAGGAAAACATTTTCAAAAAAATGCAAAACCAGTTGACTTACGTCAAAACAAATTTCAAAATAATAATTCTTTAAAATGTTTTAGGTGTAGTTCCAACAAACATTTTGCAAGTTCGTGCACTGCCAAGAACTTGAAATGTACAAAATGCAACCGGAATGGTCACGTGGCCCAGGTATGCATGAAATCACAACCTGGTAAGAGTCCTGTTAATAAAATTGATGAAATTTTATCGCTTGGTAATACACAGCATGTCAGTCTTAGGAGGAAATATACTCTAGCTTTGCGGATTAACAATGCATATATTAATTTTGAGATTGATTCAGGCGCGGCAGTTACATTAATTAATTTTACAGATTTTAAAACCTATTTTCCTAATTTACAATTAAAAAGCACAAATATTCATTTATTAAGTTACAGTAAACAAGCACTAAACGTTGCTGGTTATGCAGACGTACAAGTAAAATACAATGGTTCTGTAAAAACATTAAATTTGTACGTTGTTCATAGTGATAAACAGCCGTTATTAGGCCGTGAATGGCTACGTCAGTTAGGTATTGGTTTTACTGGAATGCCAGATGATATACAAATCAACACCACTGATACAAGAATAAATGAACTATTTTCAAAATATGCCAAAATTTTTAATAAAGAGATAGGTAAAATTACAGGTATGCAGGCAACTTTACATATTAAAAATGATGCACAGATTTTCTTTATAAAAGCAAGAAAAATACCATATGCACTGTTGCCAAAAGTGGAACAAGAACCTAACTTCTTGGAAAAAGAAGGAGTACTTGAAAAAGTTGAAAGTTCTGAATATGCCACGCCGATTGTGCCTGTTTTGAAAGCCAATGGTAGCGTCAGAATATGTGGAGCTTTTAATTGTACACTAAACCCAAATTTAGTGATTGATAACCTCCATGGCTGGTGGTGATAAATTCACTAAACTTGATTTAAAGCAAGCTTATTTACAAATGGAAGTACGGCAGGAAGATAGGAAGTATCTTACCCTAAGTACTCCGAAAGGATTGTACAGAAGTACGCGATTAATGTACGGAATTGCAAGTGCTCCTGCAATCTGGCAACGTTCAATTGAGAATATACTTCAGGATATACCGGGAGTATCAGTTTTTCTAGACGACATTAAAATTACAGGTCCTGACGATAATTCACATATTGAACGATTGGATGCAGTCTTGAATAGATTAAACAAAAAAAATATACGGGTAAATTACGAAAAATGCACGTTTTTTGCCGATCAAATTGAGTATTGTGGATACATTATTGATAAATTTGGCATACATAAAACTAAACAAAAGATGGATGCAATAATTTATAATTTACTGAAAGACGGCGTACCATTCATCTGGAATAATCAATGCCAAAGAGCATTTTTAGCAGTTAAAAAGGAAATAATGTCAGATAGGGTGTTAGCTCACTTTGATCCGACATTACCACTTATTTTAGCTACAGATTCGAGTCCTTATGCAGTAGGGGCGGTGTTGTCACATGTTTATCCAGATGGAACGGAATGGCCGATACAGTTTGCATCACAAACTTTAACAGCTGTACAACAGAAATACGCACAAATAGATGAAGAAGCTTACGCAATAATATTTGGTATAAAGAAATATTATTATTACCTATTTGGACGACCATTTACATTATACGTCGATAATCAACCATTGGTACAAATTTTCTCACCTGCAAAAAGTCTTTCTACACTTACAACTACACGAATGCAACATTACGCATTATTTTTACAAGGATTTACATACAGTATTAAATACAAGAATACAAAACTACATTCTAATGCAGATGCCATGTCTAGATTGCCAGTTAAAAATACGAGCGAGTTTTCATTTGATACGATGGATCAATTTGAGATTGGTCAAATTGAAACCTTACCGACGACATTAAAACAGTTAGAACTAGCAACTGCAAAAGACAATTCATTATACCACCTACTACAAGGACTTAAAACAGGTAAAGAAATTAAAGCTGAACATAGATTTAATATACCACAAATTGAATTTACACTACAAAATAACTGTATTTTTCGACAACAAATGGCAGTTATTCCTAAAATTCTTAGAAAAGATATTCTTGACGAATTACATTCTGCACATTTTAGTATATTTAAAATAAAACAATTGGCTCGTGGATACTGTTGGTGGCCAGGAATTTATTATGATATTGAAAAAATTTGCAAAAATTGTATGGATTGTAATAAAAATAAAAATAATCCCCCAAAGGTAACTTTACATCCTTGGGAAACGCCAACAGAACCCATGCAACGAGTACACATTGATTTTGCTGGTCCATTTATGAATTCTTATTTCTTTATACTGGTGGACGCATATACACGGTGGCCCGAAATACACATAGTTAAAGATATGACTACTAGAAATACAATTACATTATTACGAAAAATTTTTGCTTCATTCGGATTACCACGCATTTTAGTTTCAGATAATGCGCAAACTTTTGTTTGTTACGAATTTAAAAGTTTTTTGCAAGAGAACGGCATAATTCATAAATTAAGCGCACCTTATCATCCTGCTACAAATGGTTTAGCAGAACGATATGTTCAGACTTTCAAGCAGTCATTAAGAGCCTTAAAGAGTAATGTGTCTGATCGGGAAAAACAACTTGCAAAATTTTTATTAAATTATCGACGAACACCACATACAGTTACAGGGATAAGTCCATCATATTTGATGTTTAATAGAGAAATACGAACACGTCTAGATTTACTTAAACCCTTTGAACATGTTATTCAAAAAAATGTTATAGAAAATACAAGGGAATTTCAGGTGGGGGAGAGAGTACAATGTCGTGATTATATACATTTATATAAATGGGAATTTGGTCGAATTCACAAAAGGTTAGGGAAATTACACTACTTAATTAAACTAGACAATTCGCAGATCTGGAAAAGACACACTGATCAAATTAGAACAATGGGGGAAAATACACCTCTATTACCTAACAATTCTTATCAGCCTCAAAATAATAATCTACCTACGAATACGAGCGACTTCAATTTTGCACAAAACATACCTAAGGTTGTTATAGAAACTCCAAATGTGTCTGTTACACCTGAATTTCCTGAATTCCAAGCGAATCCAGATTCTTTTACAACTGATAATAATGCTGAGGTATTGCCAAACGTAAGCTCTCAAATTACAGGGTCTTGCATGACTGAGGCCAACCAACCTTCCTCTGGTTTAAGGAGATCTAAGCGTAAGAGTAAGGCACCTAATAGATTAGATCTCTAATGGTGTTTTGTACATATAAGGGGGAGAAAAAGTGTTATGATTTTGTACCTGCTTTGTTGGTTACTACCTGATAGGTATATTTTCATTCAATCTAGCAGTTTAGCGGAGTTGCTAAGGAACATAAGTTAGTTTGAAAAATAAAGAATTTGTAAAAAAGTCACGAAATAAAAGTCATACGTACATCTCGAATTCTAGCATTATTATTGATACTACATATACAACATTGATTATTACAGGTTTATTAAGTGCAGGTGAAAGGAGGGTAAGAAGTTTCATTTACTACGTATACATTTCTCGTTTTCCGTTTCTGAAACTAAGCTAGAATGACAAACTCTTAAAAAATTAGTTCATTATTTATCCTGTGTGGACGGATTATGCCTCTAGTTCTTGAATTAAGGTGAACTTCATTGGGTGACCAAATAAAGAGGTTCTGGCAGAAAGGCAATTTAATTCTCTACTACTGCCAAAGTAGATACAACGGATAAATTAATATCATGCACCGCGAGCCTCTAAAGGGGCCTACAGACACGCGTATGAGTATTAATATATGTACGCGCGTACATGTCTGTAGATCACTTTACTCTACACACATAGATACGTTTGCACGAACTTGCTTGTCAGTCTTCTACCCGTTGCGGTTGTATTTTGTCAACATATCAAGTGAAGATGAGTTAGATTTATTAGCAGTGGCGTGGGTTTGTGCTATAAAAAAAAGACAACATCAATTAAATAAAAAGCTTCGGCTACGAAGGAAATGGGTAAAGGAATGACTTTTAAAGCGGAATGACTATCGTCAAATTAATCTACTTGAGGCTAAGATTAGAATCTTTTTTTTTATGATGAGGCAGCACTGCAGGATTAATCCTGTATGGCGCTCTGCGAACGTTGGTCTTGAATCTTTGGAGATTATACTCGTTGGGAAACACGATCTCAGGGAGGTCGTTCCAGAGTGATAACGTTCTCCAGATGAAAGCATTTTTAAACAGTGTCGTTCGAGGGACACCAAGCTGAACCACGTACGGATGGGCTCCAGCGGCTCGTCGTGTATTTCTACTATGCACCGCTTTGGGTGAAATCAAGCGGGCAACCTCAGTTGAGCAGTTGCCATGAAAATATTTTTTATGGAAGAAGTTCATCTCTCAGTGAAGTGATATTTTAACGTAAAGTAAAACACACAATCTGCTCCACTAGTTTAATATGACAATCGTAAAACTGTTAAACCATACATGTTTCGGAGGCATAAACCTCCATCATCAGTGGGATTCAATTAAGTCAAATTAAAGAGAAAAAAATACCAGAAACATTGTGAGAACTGCAAAATAAAGAAAGAAAAAAAAACATTAGTGAAACGAAAAACTTAAACGACCAGAGGCTCATCAGAGAGCGTGGAATGATGATAGATGAAAAGGAGAATCCTTAAGTGAGAAAGTGATATGTACCATGGTAAAACAAAATAGTGTCGACTTACCCTGTGAATCATGAAAATATTTGTAAAATAAACTGAAGTCGCCAACCTGCCTTCGGTGTTCAAGGCTTTCCAGGTTGTTTGTCAGATCATGGTCAGCGATCTTCTTTGAATGGAACCTAGCAATCTCAGGCTATGTTTAGGAGCAGAGCCCCAAATATGCGAACAGTACCCCAGCGATGGTCGAGTTTGGGCTTTATAGAGCATCAAAAGTTGTTGGGGTGTGTGACGATTGGCGAAATTATCTTCGGATGGATTTCTTTTTAAAACTTTGTCAATGTTTTTGCTTTTTTTCGTACCCAGATAGTATAACCAAATTTTTTAAAACAAAAAAGGTTCTCGCTTGCTGAACAAAGTGCTGCAACTAAAATACATGTTAGAGATTCACCCAGTTTTACAAAGAAACTATAGTTTTCAAAAACACGAAATTAACTCAAAAACCTTCTTCTGTCATGGTCCCACGTAGTTATACCTAAACAAAATATTTTCTAGAAGGAAGCGACTTTTTCCTAGTTTTTGAGTCGACTACACGTGCATTTATTGGTTCGTGCTTTGTTGTTCGGTATCGTTATAACTTGAAACCAAATATAAAAAAAAAATTCGACACATCACGACTCCGACATATTAAGGCGGCAGTCAACCTGTTAATACTAGTTATGCACGATACTGACAAAGTCATAGAACAAGCAAATGTTCATACATATAGGCGCATTTATGTACGTGTATACATAAATTCAAGCAGGATTAGTAGACATGTCCGCCAGTCTTTTAACGAAAAATTTGTCTAGACACTAGCGAACATGTACGCGCGTACATCACCGTGCGTACATGTATTAATACTTGAACGCATGTCTGTAAGCCCCTTTACAAGTAGACCATAGAGGGTTGCACTTGCATAATAATCATAGTTCGCATGGTATGTTATAGCCAATATCAATGTCAGGAAATCTAATTAAATTACAAATGTTTATGGCTGACATATGCAACTGAAATCTACTTTTATGCGTCATTTAGGTTTTAGTCCCCATTAAAAAGACATTTGAACAATACTGAGATGATTACTACACAAACCAGGTTAAGTGCATTGCATGAATATAAATGGACAACACACAGACGAAACACATAAAAATTCTCAATATTACAAAAATTGAAATAATCAGAATGGGTAATATTAATCAATCTGGACTGAGATTTAATTTAATTTTATGTTATGATGTTAGAATTTTTAAATATCTACAAATATATTTTAAACTATCATTGACCCATAACTTATAGTATTAATTTTCGCTGTAGTAAGATATCTGTCGAATGTTATATGTTCTATTAAGAAAGGATTATGTAGTTGAACTGAATGTTAAGTTGTCTACGATTATTTAGGGTTATGCAAATGTTCCGGAACGGCCTAACTATTGAAGAACGAAAATTGATATTGACTGTCAAGTAGTGATATTGTTTTTTTTTTAATGGAACACTGTGTATATTATTAGATATTCTAAATTATTATTAGATTTAACACAATTTCTCTATAGCATCCCATCAGCCCTCTGATCAAACACACAAGTTAACTCTAGACGCTAACCACAGTGAAAAATTAACAAGTTCGCTTTTTTCTGTTGTTGTCATGGAAACGGCACGTTAAAATCTAGTACATTTTATTTAAAATAAAATAATAACGATTTTTAAATAAACCATAATATAAAATAAAAGCTTTTTAATTAAACGTACAGAATGTCGTCCTTCAGCCACCTGATAGTGTCCAAGCCGCTTTGAAAATTGCAGAAGCACGTTTTGCATATGTTCACTGTTCACGAGAAATTGCATGCATAGCATCTAAACTACTGTTTTCAAGGTCCTCCAAAGAGTTAGGTTTTGTGCGATAACTGCGATATATGACAGTCTTTAAATGACTCAAGAGATAAAAATCTGAAGGTGTTAGATCTGGACATCTAAAGGGCCATTCAATAGGCCCTTTTCTACCTATCCATATTCCAGGAAACGTTTGATTTAAATAGTTTCTAACATGTATGCCAAAATGCGGTGACTTGATTGATATCTGGATCATAATACAAAGTAATTAAATTTAGTATCAAATTCTATTCCGAAGCAGATCTGAATAGAAATTAGCTGCCAAGAAGAAAGAAATGCCATATAACATGGTTTCCAATTATACCTACCCACACATTTAAATTTTGGAGGTGTTGCGTACGGTGCTCCATCATCCAATGGGGATTGTGGTCTGACCAATACCGACAGTAGTAGTTGTGCCCATTGACCAAGTGGCAATAACAGATATAAAAGATATATCGTAAGATAAAAAAAAAAGTCCTCGAGTTATGCCGTGCAATCAATCACGTATTGCTAGACCCATTTATCTGTAGCTGCCGAAAGAATGCGGATAAAAAACGTTTAGTAGTTTACGATGTTGCCACATACTGTTACCTAATTATACTTTAATCTTTATTAGCAACTAATCCCTGGAATTAAATGTATGCATTGAAAATAAATAATAACACAGTTAAGAAGCTAAGAGTATTTGGATATAATTTCAACATTATCCAAAATTTCCCTTTTATCCTATTAATTCTTATATTGAAATAACCTGGAAATAGGGCAACATAGTGCACTATTCAAGGGAATATGTGGCTATTGTTTGGTTAACACGGGACGCATGCCGCTCACAAAAAGCAAGGGGCGGATATTTGTGTATGTCAATGCAGTAGTGGTACAATGGGCGAAAGTTATACAGTTTTTATAAACACGTCGCCGCCGTATGGTAAAACTCTAATTCATAAGTATTTGACACTAATACGACCGAAACTAACAAAGCATTATTACAGAATCAACCAAGAAGCTGTTTTCTTTTCGTACCATCAATGGCGACTATATTGAATTTTACTGTATAATATTTTCTGCATTAGAAAATGAAAGTGTTTTAATACTTACCAAGTCGAACATTTCACTCTTAACTGCAGAATTGTTCTCACCTGAAAAAAATATATATATTAATTAAAATCAATTTTTAATTACTCTACGACATCGTTGATATAAAATACTTTTGACGAATCACAATACCTAGACCAAAAGTTTTAAAATTAAAGGCGTTTTTCGTGCGTGTTTATCGCGATTTATTTAAATTCTCGTGTTAGAAGAAACAAATAATATTGCAGACAAGAGTTAAATTAAAACAAAAATGTGTATTTTATTAACATTCGTTTACACTGGCATGTTAGTTTTAGGATACTACGATATACCGACAAACATGCCGCAAAATAATTTTATTTATTTTATTGCAATATTTATAGCCAATTTTGATTTTTTAAAGTATGTATAACTCCTCTTTTTTATGTCATATACCGGGCGTTCATGTGAAAGTTACCTCTCCTTTCACCTAAGTTTACAGGAAATTTGAACTAACAATAAAATTATTTTTGAGGTCTATAGGACACCTCCATCAACATATTATTATAATATAATTCAATTTGATTCAAATTCTTCTTTTCTCATAAGTTTCTCACTTTTAATTCTTTTTCCTACAGATTATTTTAGCTAGCTTTGTCCAGAGATGCGTAAACTACAGAACATAATATAATAAATCAAATAAGTAGCTACAAATACTGAATACCCTTTAAAACTCATTAATAAGCTTTTTATTTGTAAACAAATATAAACTAACCTATAATATCATACATGCTAATAAAACTTGCTGAACTTTTTAAACCTCTCAATATTTCAGTTGCTTTCAGAATCATTTATCCTCTTATGCCGTACTTAATCAACAACCAAGACAAAGTGGACTCGAGGGATAAACTGCTGAAGCAATGCGGTGTACATGCGTCAAAAAATGTGAAGCAATAATAAAAATTATTAGTAATGCATTAAGAATATCGAAAATGTTCCAGCAATGTGAGAAAATGAGAAGCAATGTAAGCAAATGCAAAGCAATGTAAGAAAATGTGTGAAGCAATGCAAAAGCAATGCAGAAAATGTTGAGCAATGTATAGAGTTCGCATACTTTTAGCAAATCGCTGTATTTGACATGGCAACGTGTTAACAAAATCGTCAATATTGGTTAATCTAAATATTTTGTTTCCTTATAATTTTTCATGGTTTTCTGCGTATTTTTTGTCACAGTTTGCGTTTATTTTAGCAAAGAGGGATATTTTATAAATTGTACAAGTGACATTTCACTGGCAATGGCCAAATTTTAGGGAATATTGATTTGAAAGATTTTGTAGTTCAAGGTTTAATGCTTGGAAAAAAGAGCCTAAGCTTAATCTTAGAGGCAGTTTGATCAGAAAGACCGTGGGGGATGGGTATATTACGAAACATATTAGTTTAGTAGCCCATACTCGAAATCGAACTAAAAAAACACGAGGAAAGGAGAGCAGGATGCAATTATTGGTACAATGTTCCTGAAAACATTATACATATACGTGCATACAAATATATTTGAGAATTATGGCACTTGTTTACCTGAACTACAGGAAAACGCAAGCAACATAGTTATAAAGCAATGCAAGCAATGTATACAGATATAAGCAGTGACCTGCAATGCAAAAAAATGCGACCAATGTGGCGCAATGCCATGTAACACGAAGCAATACCCAATGCAAAAATTTAGCAATGTTCAATGTTTCTAAAGGAATGTGCAATTTTTTGATGCAGTATTAAGCAATGTAGCAGTGGGTGTACAAAGTTGACTTCGGCCCTCGTTGGACAGTCAGGCAGGAAAATCGCTAATGGAGTTCACGAACAATTTAGCTTCGTTAATAAATATCAGAATACCAAATTCTGCATTTGTAAACCACTTACTTGAATTAAAACACCAATTCTCAACATTAAACTAAAATATAACAAAAGCTACAAAATAGGGCACATCCTTACCTGTGTAAATGAAATCTTTAATTTCGAGCCTTATTTGGTTTTTAATAATTTAAAAAACCAATAACTAATATCTAACGTCAAAATTTTTTCTCGTCTTGCCAAAAATTGTTTATTGATTGATACTATGGATGTTAGTACCCTATTTAGTACTCACTCGCCTTTTATATTGATAGCACTTATATTTTGGGTTAACAGAACCTCACCTACTGCATACTTAACCCAGTGGTATCCGATGAAGGTAATTAATTAAGTTGATATTTATAATTTAAAAAATTAATTTCCCCATATGGTAAGGAGACAAAAAACTAATAATATTGTCATAATACAACAAACTGCTGTCCGGAACTTAACTATCGCAACTGCACGTACTCAAACCATGTTTTAAAAAAAATTTCGAATTGCCATGCTTTAGTAACAATTGTCTTTAGTTCTAAACTAGTTAATTTAAAATATGATTTTAAAACTGTTTCGGCACAGTCAAGCACAATGATAACCTGTGGGCAAATTTAAAATTAAACGGAAATTGAGAACCCAAGCAAAATAGAGTCTAGATTTTAATTAAATTTTAAATGTAATTACGAGAAAATATTACCCTCAGCACTTTGTCATATCTTGCAAATAATTCTCCTTTGTATTAGACCATTCCTTTGGGGTTATTACCAAATAGTTTAGTCACGAAAATCATGGGCGATGAAATTTAATTTACTACTATTTAACTAAAGACAAAGGGGATTATTACCAAGAGACGCGAGATACTATTTAGGTATACTCGTATTTAGTTATAAAGGGAAATATACTGACTACATCCAAAAATGTTTAGGTTTGCATTTTTCATTAAAATTACGTTCTTGGAGTCATTCTTTGTAAAGCACGTTATCTTTAAATGGTTATTCTTTGTTATGTTAAAGGCTGATGCATAAGCTAATATGAAGCAAAATGAACTAACAATAAATAAATAAAACTGAAACAAACGCAAACACTGCGGAGAAAATCAATCGAATAAAGAGTAATTGGTGCGGACTCTGGAGGGTGACCACCGATGTGTTGTGACAATTCAATTTCGTCACTAATAAGTCATTAGAACCGCCCTATTTATAGTAACTTATATCACATATCTGATTTGAATTTTGGCTTTTAAACCGGTGAGAAGTTCAATGTTTTGTTTTCCTATCATGCCATATACAACAGTATTTTATAGTGATGTTGCATTGATTATACGGCAAAATCTAGTCCTGCTTGGCCAAAGACACCAAAAGGAAGGTAATTAACATCAGGTAGATATCTACTTTCACACAGAAAATAAAACATTGAACTCTTCACCGGTTTAAAAGCTAAAATTCAAATCAGGTATGTGATATAAGTTACTATAATTAGGCCAGTTTTAATGACTTATTAGTGACGAAATTAAATTGTCACTATGTCTAATTTAGGATGGTTGAAAGAAATAACCTTAACCAAAAGAATTAATTATTATCCGACGTATCTCGGAGATGCATCTCTGGTGATGGTCCAGATGGAGCGCGGAGCCCTTTCAGTATACATACTTTTGGCAGCTGAACTACAAAAGAGGTATAATGATAATTTTGTGTGACTTTTACGCGCAAGCGTACGCGGACAATGGACTCGTCGTTGTGAACGGGAAATTTCTGGGCATGGTGTGCGATAGGATGCAGACAGCTTGCATGGTACTAGAGTAATGCTGTGAAGAGACGGTACTATCGGCCAACCCAAACAAGACCGAAATGATCCTGCTCACAAAAAGGAGGAGCATAGATGAGTTTAGGGCGCCTCCATTGTATGGGAAATCCCTTACATTAACGCCGAAAGTCAAATACTTAGGAGTCACTTTTGACCAATAACTAATGTTGGCAATGTGGTCAATAGGTCGATAGCGACCTGCTGCCTCGTGTGCTGGCTCCACACGGCGGTTATCAGATCGAGAGTCGCATATGGCTCTGTGGTTTGGTAGCCTGGGGTGGAAAAAGTCACCGTGCGCGCCAGATCGGCAAGAGACTTGCAGGCCTGGGCATAATCGGAGCCATGAAAACCACACCACGGTGGCTGCATTGGATGTCCCGCTGTGGCTGCCGACCCTTGAGCCTTCCTATCTTGATTCAGAAAGAGGCCATGGCGGCATACCTAAGAATGCGGGCCACTAGATGCTAGAAAGGAGTGGACAATTTAGGTCACACAAGGATAGCTCCGAGGGTGAAAGGGAAAATCCAGAACGACAACAGGTTTTCTTGGTCTGGGTTCCTTGACATTGCGGAATGCATGGCAATGAGACGACCGACGAGCTAGCCAGACTTAGAACCGGAGCTCCCTATCTAAGACACGAACCAGCAATAGGCATATTAAAACCACAGGCAGGGGCAGCCATGAAGGAATGGGCCGTCAATCTCTCCAAGGAAAAATGGCGGCAGATCCTAGGCTGCAGACAGGCCAAAAATTTGATAGCTTGGCTTGATAATAAACTAACTAATTTGGAATGGATTCTTAACAGGAGTAGACGTTCCTGGATCCTCTGGTAGGACTTCTAACAGGATCCGGCAAGTTAAGGAAGTATCTACATAATATGATGGGTATGAAGGAGGACCCGAAGAGACATCACTGCACTTCCCGTATGCTTGTGAGGCCCGGGGAAGACTCAGACGGCAAATCTTTGGGACAGTGGTGATTTAACTGGAGAAAGTTACGAACCCTTACCTGGAATGACGTCTTGACCTTAATGAAGTCGGACAGGCTTGGTGAGGGCCTGTGTGGTTAAGTAGATGGCGGAAGACTTAGGGCTGAGCAAAGAGGATCGCCTTTCGTTTACTTGCCAGGTCCGTCTACCTCCCCTCACCTACTGCTACTACTACTTGTATGAACAGAAACAAATTTATTTGATCGGCAACCATGATAACCTTGAAAGCCTAGAATTTCGGAGGTAGGTTGGCGACTTGAGCCTATTTTACAGATATTTGCATGCCGAATATTGACCTGGCGTTCACACAAAGCGGTATATGGTAGGAATACACGAAAAATCACTGCAGTTCACCCGTTTTTCAGTAAGCTACTCACTACTAAACTAACCTGAACATGAGGTGTGGTAAAGTAGGGTACATAGAACTGCTTTTGGAGCGTCTTTTTGAACGACGGAATACTTCATTGAAAAATAAGATATTAATCGACTTTCACGGTTGAACACGGTTTTTATTTTTTATTGTACACATCTTTTGACCCTAAATATTGTTTGAAATTTAAAATACGACCTCAAGGAGTGGAGTGATGACGTTCCCCAAATGAAAGAATTTTTTAACAGTGTCGTTCGAGGGACGCTAAGCTGAACCACGTACGGGTGACTTGCAGTGGTTCGTCGGTACCACTCTGGATAGAATCAAGTGGGCAACCTCAGTTGAATACTTACCAGGAAAATATTTGTAAAGGAGTCACCAATCTGCCATCGATGTTTGAGGATTTTAGGATTGTTTGTCAGATCATGGTGACTGATTAGGCAAATGCCTCCTCTTTGAATGGAATCCAGCAGTCTCAGGATATGTTTAGTAGAGCCCAAATGTGTGAGCAGTATGGTTGAATTTGGGCTGAATAGAGCGTATAGTGCACAAAAGGTTTTTAGTTCGAAAAAGTAGCCCAAGCTTCTGCGAGGCTGCCTCAGTTATGATCGCAACACTGGCTTCCAGCCTTCTTATCTCCTACTACTACTACTACTACCACTACTAGTTAATGGATCACCCAAGTTCCACGCCGATACAATTATACCTAACTTTCTATACATCTGTAGCCCCCTGTTCATAGAATCAAATTTAATCACTATTACATGACTTGTATAATATTTCCAGGCACTCACAAGCTCAAGCTCAGCTATGCGGCAGTTAATACATTTAATTCTTTACCTGATGATGTTGAAAGGACGTCCAGCGCTGGATCATTTTGTAGACGGGTCAAAAGTTTTTGTCTGAGTCGCAGTCCGCACCAAGACTCTTGCGCATAGCAATAGTTATCTGCTAGCTTCACTCTTAACACTCCTTGCTTTTCTTGCATATTTTTTTAATGTAGGTATTCACTTAGCTTCTTTCTTTTTGTAACTACTATTTTTATACCTTGTTTGTTTACCATTTTTATGTTAACTAATAACTCTGTTTTATTGCTAATATTTTTTCTATGCATACCTACCTTTACATTAGGGTGGTTGTATGAGCAGCAGCAGCAGTTGGATACCGGCACCCACTGTAGCTATTTTATGTATAACTTTTCTCTAACATACTAAATAAGAGCATTATTATTATTATTATTATAAATCAGAGTTTCCCAAAGTTTCAATTTCTAAATTTCTATAAGGTTTGTGGCCGGTACTTTAAAAGCAACTGAATAATTTAAATTTTGTCACTCGAATGAACAGAAGAAGAATTCTGTTTTTTCCGTCTTTTTGTTGTTTCTAATAAAATTGGTATACGATTTCCAAAGTCAGTTTGATGGCATAAAAAAGCTTCGACCGGGCTTCAAGGGGACCGGCATCATAATCGGGGTTGTCAGGATCTTTTTTTAAAAATTCTTTAAGTTTTTATTATTAAAAGTGTTCTTTTAAATCAGTATTTAATTGATAGTCAGTTCAGTAACTCTCTTTGAAAGCTAGTTTGCAAATGTACTTTTAACCAAAAAATGTTCAATAACAAGGAAAGAAGCAACAAGCCATTCATGAATATTATAATAATTTTAAGTGCTTCAGAAATATTATTTATATAAAAATAATTTAAATCAAACTAAAAAACAATTTCACTGTTGTTAAACAAAAAAAATAAAAAATTAACAAACCTTCATGTTCCTTCTATACTTACGAAAACTTTGTAGAACTGGCAACACCCTAGCGATAGACCCGTCGAGGCCCACTGGTAATTTAAAGTACAAACTATTTTTTCCGAGTGGGAAAATTAATAGAGCAGCATAAAAATACAAATTTACATGCTGTAGACAAGAACAGCAAATAGTTAAAGGTTCTGCCAATTGGGTGATCCCTTATCAGCTTTAAAATCAGTTGATGTTTGAGGTATGCGATATTGGGAATCGGACAGCGGCGTGACTGGTTGAAACCATTTACTGTAATTTACATATTTCATTTTCTACTATAACTGTGTGGTTTCAGATAAGTAAGTTTTTACTTGGTACCTATATTATATTATATCAGTATGCCTTTTTGGCGACAATTTAAAACAGAAGGTCAAGGTGAATTATCGCAGGAATATAATCAGTCGGTGCCAGAGTCGGCCATCGAGAGCGAAATAAGTCCGAAATTAAGAAACAAAGATTTACATGTTCAATATCAAAGCATTATTTTAAATATGTACGCGTATCTAAACAAGAAAATCTGGGAAAAACTGAAAATACGCTTTGTATAACAATGTACTTGTAATGAATTAATATAACTTAGGTTTCATAAGAATTTATAACGTACTTAATTTGGGGACTGTAACTGGTCATTCCATAGAGCGCAAACCAAGAAATCAAAAATTCAAAACGGCTGACAATACTACAAGTGATTTTTTTCTGCGAACTATTTACAACTTTTACGAAGATGCTAACTTTACAACTGGTTCGTGATAAATTGCGAGGTTACCCTGATTATAAGTAACAATCTTTAGAAACGTTGCGTGATGTTTTGTTAAAATGTGACTTTAAAACATAAATTAGATAATCTAATGGTTATAATGGAATCCCCGCGTATCATTGAACTACGACAGGACTACTTGCGCAAAATAAAGGAGTACCATAAATACGATAAAATTATAATTTATTTAGACGAAACTTGGTTTCATACTCATGACCCTGTTCGAGAGGAAAACGCGTTATCATGCCGGAAGTAAAGATGACTTTGTACCTAATGTGTTGCTCTTATCAGCAAAGAATATCACTCAATAATCAATCTTTAACTTTAAGCGCAGTTGTCCCTAATAATATTCGGCAGGTAATAACGAAATGAGTAGCGATGTATAGAAAAATTGCGTAGCACATATTATAGAAACAGAAAATGGATATTCTGTTTCACCACCTATAGCGCCAGTAGTAATCCAACCTGGAAGCGATTCTACTTCTGAAAGTTCTGACGATTCCAATCATTAAATTGTTTATGAATTTAAAATTAAAATTTAAATTAATTATGTTCCTTTAACAGGTATCTCAAAAACTTGTTATATTACAGAACGTTTACTGTGATTCTGTTAATGCGATCAATTTGTTGTTAAAATATACAGGGTGGTCCAACGAAAACTTAACACCTCGATTTTCCTGCTTTGAAATGAAAATGTGGAAAATCGCTCGGACCCGTCAATTTTTGATTAGAGGGGAAATAACTTTTCCGCTTCTTTCATCTCCGTAACTTCAACCCCCAACGGGGGTGAGCACAACCCCCTGATTTTGAATAGGGATAAGGGGTGTCGCGATACCTCATTTTGAAGATCTTATCGAGTACTATCTGGCCCTAAAATTTCGCTTCAAAATTTTCATCTTTAACGAAATGACAGCTAAAATAGTTGAAGACTACTTACTTTTGTGATTAGTTTATTAAATGCTGAAAATGGTCACCATTCACTTGCATGCAGTAAAGAACGCTGGTGTATGAGTAGAGAATGTGGAATTTACCTCGAGGATATTACTCTTATCAGACGCATTTGAATTATTTATTTATTTGTTAATTTTTTTGTCCAAAAAAGTAGATGGACCATGTTTTTGATTCGTGAATTTTTAAGAACGTTAAAACTGTGTCAAAGCGATTGTAACTTTGTAGTAGAATTAAAATGGTGTATTCCGTAGAAGAAAGGGTGGAAATGATAAAATTATTTTTTAGAAATAAGGACTCTGCGCGAGTAACAGCGGCTTTATTTAATAAACGACATCCTGAAAAAAATGTATACGCTCCTTACGTTGTGCAACTGGTTGCCAAATTTGACGCTACTGGTTCAGTCGGAAACAAAACGAGGGTGTATGAAAGAGACGAAGCGAGGGAAGTGGCTGTCTTAGGTTAAGTAGCAATGAATCCGACCCTTGGTACTAGGAAATTGTCCGATGTATCTGGTGTTTCACGCACAACAATCATGAGAATCCTTAAACAACATAAGTTCCATCCTTTTAAGATACGACTGGTTCAGGAACTGAATGAGGATGATTTCGATCGCCTACTCCAGTTCTGTGAAGTGGTCAGTGGAATTATTAACAATAATCCTAACTACATGTTCAATATCTGTTTCTCGGATGAGTTTTCATTTTACCTTAATGGCATTGTAAACAGGCATAACTGTCGGTATTGGTCAGATGAAAATCCAAGATTATTTCGTGAAGTGCATACTCAGCATCCCTAAAAGTTAAATGTTTGGGCGGGTATTTATGGAAATCACATAATCGGCCCTTTTTTTATACCCGGTAATCTCACTGGCCAAATTTATTTAGAACTATTAGAGAACGCTATTTATCCAGCCCTCGTTCAAGTATTGGAGAATAAAGAAGACCATGTAACGATCATTTTTCAACAAGATGGCGCACCACCTAATTTCGCCCAACCTGTGCGTCAGTTCTTAGATGAAAATTTTCCTCACGCCTGGATTGGAAGAAGGGGACATATTGAGTGGCCACCCAGATCACCTGATCTGGCTTCACTGGACTTTTTTCTATGGGGTCACCTGAAATCTAAGATTTACGCTACCCAGCCTGAGTCACTGGATGATTTGCGAATTCGAATCATTAATAAATGCCATCAAATTACACCAGAAATGTTGAGTAATGTACGTGAACGTTTTGAGCAAAATTTATTTTACTGCATGGAAGTGAATGGTGGCAATTTTCAGCATTTAATAAACTAATCACAAAAGTAAGTAGTCTTCCACTATTTTAGCTGTCATTTCGTTAAAGATGAAAATTTTGAAGCGAAAGTTTAGGGTCAGATAGTACTCTATAAGATCTTCAAAATGAGATATCGCAACACCCCTCATCCCTATTCAAAATCAGGGGATTGTGCTCACCCCCGCTAGGGAGTTGAAGTTACGGAGATGAAAAAGCGGAAAAGTTATTCCCCCTCGAATCAGAAATCGACGGGTCCGAGCGATTTTCCACATTTTCATTCTAAAGCAGGAAAAACGAGGTGTTAAGTTTTCTTTGGACCACCCTGTATATAGTGAATTCTAACTACTAACTGTAGATTCCAACTAACACAGTACCTGCCCCTATCCTTTCTTGGCAAGGATAACTCATACCTCCTAGCGGTCCTGGCTGGACAAAGACAATTTTTTTAAATTGTTTCCGGCAATTGAGCATTTTTTTTACCAAAAGACCATTTTAAAAATATTAAATGCATACAATATGATGAACAAGCTGTAATATATACTATTTAATCATATTAAAAATTTACAACAATCCGCATTTTAATTATTCGGTAGAAGCGACGCCTATGGTCAGGAGTTTAATGCCTTTTTATGTCATCAAATTTAGCTTGAAACAACTATAATACTTGATGCAACATTTTTCTATTAAGCACCACCATTATTAGGAGTCGTGCCATAAACCAAATGATGTATTTTTAATTTTATGTCAATTTTGTTTTTAAACAAAAGAATGAAAAAGCTATGTCTTTAATTCCATCCCTAATGTTACTTATTCCGCCATAAGAATGACGACGTATAGACCGAAAACAAACGGAAGAAGGGTTTCAAGTTTTACTACAGTTTCATGTAACGCATCCACTTAATAAAATGGAACACCGTATAGCCTGCTTTTAAGGGATTCCATTCCCTTTAATCGATTTACCCCAATGCTTCCATCTAATTAATTATCCGTTTCGCCGTCAGATAAAAACAAGTTTTTTGTCGATTTTTCATCGGGCCACTTGTTTTCAAGGTTTGTTCTTTTAACTTCACCTCATCCGTAGGAGCGGTTATGTGGGTAATACCTAAAAATAAAGTTATATTCCTTCATTTTAAGTTAAAGTGACTATAATAATTTTTGTATACCTAAACTGTGTGCGAAACGGACATTTAATAGTATATTATTAACCAAGGTTTAGACAGCCATCATTATTGCCCGAGCGGCAAGTTTAAATCACGAGGAGCGGAGCGGAGCGACGAGGGATTTAAGACGCGAGGGCTATAAGCTGTCTAAACCGTGGTTAATATAATATTTTTTCCACTACTACAAACTTTTATAAGACAATTATCTTTATAGTATTAATAATTATAAAAAATGATAGGTAGGTATAAGTATATTTTTTAATCAAGTTACCTGCGCTTTGCAATTGGCAAAATATTTTGTTGTTTTGTCAGGTGGCTTTGTTAATGTCAATTTTTGTTCATTTATGTCATCATATTTCACGAGTTTTCCGTTTTTTTAAAAATTGAGTGAAGAAAATGTTAGTGATATTATTATGTGTACACCTCCAGAGTTAAGGATGGAAGCAGAAAAAATGTTGATTGTATCGATATTTTACAATATCAAGTAATCTAATATGTATTGATAATTATCTGGTTGCCTAACCACATTCATGTTTATGAATTCATGTTGTAGAATCAAAAAATCAAGTTACCTGCCTTCAAATAGATTCTTGAAGATCGGTCAATAATGGATTTCAATGCCTTATTATTGACCATGGTCAATAATAACTTATAAGGTAGAGAAAAACGATTTATAACGTTAATAATCAGTCAATAATGGCGATGTTATAGGTTAGTAGTGGAAAAAAATCTATAATATTAATAGTATTCGGAAAATACTATTATGAAAAAGGTAAATAATAATTTGAGAATATTTTTTTTTAAGGAAAACTCTAAATAAGGACCATGAAAGTTTTAGTTTGAATTCACGTTTTCAAATTAAAATTTGAATTTATCCAAATTGACATAATATGCTAATTTTGAACTATTTAAAATTAACTTCAAATTTTCAGACTCACTCTCATTAATAGTATATTATAAACCAAGGGATTCGTTTAATCCCGCGAATGAAGTTTGGAGGATTAAGGCACTTTAGTCTCTTGGTGTATACACTATTTTTGTACTTTTGGAAACAGTACTACTAAAATTAGGTAATATGTAGGGGGGGATATGAACAAAATGAAATACGGTTCTGTGAAGTGACATTCATAATATTTTTAATGGAAAATTGGAATAATATTTGCTCCTTAAATTTCATATTTCTCCATTGAATGATAATAAAAAAAAGGTTCTGTATAACCATATAATTGCCACCCAGTATAGACTGGTCTTCAATTACCAGATTAAATCTGCAGAGCTATTTAACTTTAATTTAGTTTTTAACAAGATCCAAATTGAAACTGTATAAGGCGTCTTCTGTGACTTGCGCTGTACCCTGTATCTTAATATCAGAGATTATTTTCGGGCCAAAATACCAAAATGAGTTTTGCCATTTTCATTTAATTTCCTTCAGGGTACAAAGCATCAAATATTGATTTTACCAAAACCAACTACCATGTAATCAGAAATTGAATATCCGCTTATCGTATTTACGACGCACCTCTAGATCTTTACAGATGGTCAAATTGGAATTTGAGTTGCGGGTTTGATAAAATTTCCTTTTCCCTAATTACCTGTACTTGTAGACATCACGAACTTTTAAATCACCAATTATCGTGTAGAAAAATTAATAAACACCTTTTCGGCTTCATCTGAGAGAATTGTAAATATTTTATTTGTATCGAATTCTACTCTTTAGACAATTTAACTATTTTTTATTTAGATCTACACTAAGGCAAACTAGTGCATGTATATAAATTAAAATATAATACCACTAAGTATTCAAACGGGATAAACGTACCATGTAATAAGTGTGTAAAAGACGTATTTACCACACGCGATATATTTTTTACAATTCTGAATTTATAAAACTAAAATTAAAACTGTTCTATGACCTTGGCCCGCAGTGGACAGAATCGCGAAAAACCTGGCCAAATTCGTATTCGTATTTCACTTGTCACTGGAATGTGTGAATCACTAAATTCCCACCAATAACAAAACAAAGGTAATGGCCGGTCAATTTAAAAATGTCCCCGGTCTGCACCTTAAAACTTCCTTTCGCGAAAGCTTTACTCATGCGCAGTACGTCAGATTTATACTATTTTTTGATATTTATCTTCTTCAAAGTGGGTCGTCTCTTTATTCTTTATTTACACCGTGTTTGGTGTGTATATTGTAAGGATTATTTTTAGTTTTTTATTGCAATTTGTAGAACTTTTGTTAAAAACTGGTTACTCGATTGGGATTTTATAGTTTATCGTTATTTAAATTAGTGCGGTGCCCTTCAGTGTAAGTTCTTAATGACAAGAAAGTACATGGTGTTGCTTTGCTTGAAGTTGTTTCTTCAAGTAAATACCTAGTCACCTACATAAAATAATTCCCCGCATATCATTTACCTTGCTGCTCTACACACAAAAAAGAAAATACTTATCTTAAAAACATAATATTCAGCTTGAATAAATCTTAGCTTTGTATATACGCAAATAAATATAGATTTTAAACAAGTATTTTAAATTATTAATTGGTTTAAGAAGTAGTCCATATTCTGTGGCGAGATTGTAAATAGAAATAAAGGTCTGTCTTTACCACCAAATAACTTTATTTGCCCCTCTAGGGTAGAAAACAAGGGTTATAAAAATACATAAAATGACGATGAATTAAATTAAATTTCTTAATGCAAGTGTTGTACTAGTTTCGACTATAGAGAAAGTCATCCTCAGCAACTAACCATTTAAGAGATTTTTATATGAAAAGAAGTTAAAACAGTTGGGGGATGTGCTATAATTATAGTCCCTCCTGTATAAGTTTGTATTGTTCACCTTAATTGTATGGTACTTGTACTTTTGGTATATTGTCACTTACTGACATAGTATTTCTTTTATGTATTCAATTCTGTTAATTAAAGCCTAAAGTATAGACAAAGGTTATTTCATTACAATTTAATTAACAGAAATATAAATGGACAAGTTTTTGAGGCCTGAACGATTTGAAGCAGATCCACATGAAGACTCAGCGGCTAAAGAATGGAAACACTGGTTCAAGACTTTTAAAAATTTTTTAGAAGCAAGCGATAAAGAAAATAAACTTGATGATAGTGCAAAACTAAGGCTTCTTACTAATTTTGTGTCTCATACCGTCTACGAACATATTAGCGAATGTGAGAAGTTTGAACAAGCTACAAAGATTTTAGAAGATCTATATGTGAAACATGTTAATGAGGTATTTGCTAGACACCTATTATCTACAAGAAAGCAACAGCCCACAGAAAGTATTGATCAATATATTCAAGCTCTAAAACTACTAAGCAAAAATTGTGATTTTAAATTAGTAACTGCAGAACAAAATAAAAATGATTTTATTCGCGATGCTTTCATAGGTGGACTGTTAGTTAATGAAATCCGTCAGCGTTTATTAGAAAGTAATAAACTAAATTTAGAAGAAGCAATTATACAATCACGTTCATTAGAAGAAGCTCGGAAACAATCAAGCGTCTATTTTAGCCACAATTCAATAAATACAGTTCATTTAAAAGAAATCCCCAATGAATCACAAATACAATATACATCTGCAGCTGCCTCCTCTCAGCGTTGTTATTTTTGTGGAAATACTAGACATCCACGCAGTATATGCCCAGCCAGGAATGTTACCTGCAGTAACTGTCAAAAACTAGGACATTTTGCAAAGGTATGCATGAAACCTAAACTTTCTAGACAAAAGTCAACTTCAGCTTCTACATCCCTCATTGCTTCCGTATCAAGGCCGATACCATACTGTTTATCACAGGCAGTAGTCAAAGCTAAAGTTAACAATATACCTGCACATGCTCTAATAGACACTGGAAGCTCTGATAGTTTTTTGGACTATGATTTTGTAGCATCAAATATTTTAAAAATCTATCCAACTCAGGGCGTAGTTTCTATGGCAAATACTTCATGCGTTTCAAATGTAAAAGGTTACTGTATAATAAATTTACATTTACCAAACGAAAAGTATGAAAATTTTAAGATATCTGTCCTTCCTAAACTATGCACAGATATTATTATTGGTCACGACATAATGAAACAACATACAAGTGTTACTATGAATTTTGGTGGCACTAAACAACCGTTATCAATTTGCTGTCTTACCGAAGCTAAAATAGAGCCACCTGAATTATTTCCAAATTTATCCAATGAATGTAAACCTATAGCTACTAAGTCACGTCGGCATTCAGATGAAGATGAACAGTTTATTAAGCAAGAAGTAATCAAACTTTTACAAGAAAACATTATTGAAGAAAGTAACTCACCATGGCGAGCTCAAGTATTAGTTACTCATAGTGAAAACCATAAACGTCGCTTGGTTGTAGATTACTCCCAGACGGTCAATAAATTTACGAAATTAGATGCGTATCCTCTACCGAACATTGAAAGCATTGTCTCAAAAGTCGCAAAATATAAAGTATTTAGCACTATAGATTTAAAAAGTGCTTATCATCAAATACCAATTAGCGATAATGATAAACCATTTACGGCTTTTGAAGCAGGTGGGCGTCTCTATCAATTCCGAAGAATACCTTTTGGTGTAACAAATGGTGTGTCCTGTTTTCAAAGAACAATCGACTCGATCATATTAAAAGAAAATTTAAATGGAGTCTTCGCTTACCTTGATGACGTGACTGTTTGTGGAGAGAATCAAGAAATTCATAATAATAATCTAGAAAAATTCCTAAATGCTGTTAAGGAATTCAATTTAACACTAAATCAAAATAAATGCACTTTTAACAAGACGTCTATTAAATTATTGGGATATATAATTGAAAACGGAACCCTGAAACCAGATCCTGATAGACTACAACCTCTCTTAGATTTACCAGTACCACGCAATACTGGTGAACTTCGTAGAATAGTAGGTATGTTTTCTCACTATTCTAAATGGATTTACAAATTTTCCGACAAAATCAAAAGTTTGGTGAATTGTAAAATTTTTCCATTGACGCAAACTGAAATTAAAGACTTTGAAAACTTAAAAACAGATATTTCAAATTCTCTGCTGTGGACTATTGATTATAAAATACCTCTAATTGTAGAAACAGATGCCTCAGACTACTGTATAGCTGCTACGCTAAGTCAGTCTGGAAGACCGGTAGCCTTCTTTTCAAGGACATTGTCAGAAACAGAGCGACGACACTCTTCAGTCGAAAAAGAAGCATATGCATGTGTTGAGGCACTAAGGAAATGGAGACATTTTCTGATGGGACGCCACTTTAAATTAGTGACTGACCAAGAAGCTGTATCTTTTATGTTTGATACTAAACAATCCAGTAAAATTAAGAATGAAAAAATATTACGATGGCGTTTAGAGTTATCTTGCTACAACTACGATATTGTTTATAGACCTGGAAAAGAAAATATAGTTGCTGATGCTTTATCCAGAATTTGTGGAGCTAGTACAAATACTAAACTATATGAACTTCATCAGTCCCTCTGCCATCCTGGTATTACAAGAATGTACCATTTTGTTCGAACTCGCAACTTACCATTTTCTATGGAAGATGTCAAGAAAATGACTACAGCATGCCCGATATGTGCTGAGATGAAGCCAAAATTTTGTAAAAATTCAATGGGACATCTAATTAAAGCTACCTCCGCATTTGAGCGTCTTAATATTGATTTTAAAGGACCTTTAACTAGCTCTACTAATCATAAATATCTGTTAACGATAGTAGATGAATACTCTAGGTTTCCTTTTGCTTTTCCTTGTTCAGATATGACTAGTTCCACAGTCATAGGATGCCTAGATCTTTTATTTACTATTTTTGGTATGCCAGCATATATTCACTCCGATCGAGGAACTTCTTTTATGTCCCGAGAAATAATATCATATCTTCAATCACGTGGAATAGCTCATAGTCGTACTACACCATACAACCCAGAAGGCAATGGGCAAGTAGAAAGATACAATGGTATAATTTGGAAGGCTGTTAATTTAGCACTAAAATCTAGAAATCTAAAGGTGACTCAGTGGGAACTTGTTTTACATGACGCATTACATTCTACCCGTTCCTTACTGTGTACATCAACCAACTGCACGCCGCATGAAAGAATGTTTAATTATCAAAGACGATCAACCAGCGGCACCTCAATACCCTCTTGGCTAATTCCTTCAACAACAGTTTTTCTTAAAAAATATGTACGGCAAAGTAAAAATGACCCTCTCGTCGATGAAGTGGAATTGGTAGAGGCAAACCCTGAATATGCATTAATCCGACATAAGAATGGAAAAGAGTCAACGGTTTCTATAAAACATCTCGCCCCAAGAGGAGATTTAAGCTTAATAAACTCTAATCAAAATACTACAATTCCTGATACTGATTCTGAAGCTGAAACTAATCTATTATTCAATACAGAAACTACTTCTAGTTCAATGCCAAATAACTTAGATCCTGTTGGACCTAGTATTCAAGATGATGAAAATAATGAAGACAGTGCAACTAATTCCCATGATCAGACTATCCAGATCCAGGAAGAAAAGGCTAACAAAATTATTCGTCACTCGCTGAGAAAACGCAATCCTCCTGCATATTTTAAAGATTATGAATAAAATAAACCAGGGGAGAATGTGCTATAATTATAGTCCCTCCTGTATAAGTTTGTATTGTTCACCTTAATTGTATGGTACTTGTACTTTTGGTATATTGTCACTTACTGACATAGTATTTCTTTTATGTATTCAATTCTGTTAATTAAAGCCTAAAGTATAGACAAAGGTTATTTCATTACAGGGGAACAGAGAGGTGATTCAATAATACAATACAATATAATATAATGCAGATTATGCAACCTTTGGAATAGACAGGAGTTTAGTATAAGAACGATGTATCTCCATGTGAAGGTAGGGGTTGATTTATACGCAAGTAGAATTAAGGACCTTAATCATAGTCGAGTGATATAAGCAAAGTTGAAGTCAAAACGTGTTGAAAAAGAAGAATTGTAACATATCAATTCATTCTCTTTTCAGTGAAACTAAATTAGCGAGGGGACATGCTTAATGTTATGGTGGATTGACTATTTGTTAATGAAATTAAATGAACTTATTATTCTAAAAAAGAGGGGTTGTCAAAATGAGACTATGTCATTTCAAATAAAATGGGATGGTGAAATGACATAGTCAAAACGTTTTGACTTCAACTTTGCTTATATCACTCGACTATGATTAAGGTCCTTAATTCTACTTGCGTATAAATCAACCCCTACCTTCACATGGAGATACATCGTTCTTATACTAAACTCCTGTCTATTCCAAAGGTTGCATAATCTGCATTATATTATATTGTATTGTATTATTGAATCACCTCTCTGTTCCCCCAACTGTTTTAACTTCTTTTCATATATTCGAATGATAGTTAAAGGAAAGTCTTCTCCACAAGAAAAATGCAATTTCATTTATTGAAATGTATGATGCATTTCGGTAATGTATATTACCATCATCAGATACTATAAAATACAGAAAATTTGTTAAAAACATGATTATATAAACAATACTTGACAAACTTACCAAGAAATTAATAACATTTTTTAAAAAACGGCACAATACAAGTTAAAATGTCAATTTTGGTATTTTTAACAATATTTTTTGACTAACATGGAGACATCTAAGAGTTTATGAATAAACTAAATAATAAATCTTAAAAAACACTAATAGATTACTGCTAAACTTAATGGTGACACCTTGAGAAGGTAAAAAAGAATTCGCTAGGCCAACGACAATGGGCTGTGGTTTGAATCAGTGTAAAAAGTATACAAGCCAAAAAAACAAAAACAAAACAAAATACCCAGAATTCCTCAGGATTGAAGGAAAACAGTAAATTGAGAGCAGGAAGCTGGTTTATGAGGGCGTGTAGGGGTGTGTGTGTGTGTGTGTGTGTGTGTAGATGTTTTAAATCGAATATTATTTTCTTGGACTGACTGAGTTGAAGAATGTTAAGCTATCGAAATTTGTTTGTTCGTTTACGCACGTAACATCGGGTGATTTTATTGCTCTGTTGATTTCTAATACCTCAAGCAAGTCTAGTTGCAGACCCTTCTGACAAACATGAAGTATCTCGGTACTAGAGCCCGGATCAAAGTTGTGTTGGGATTCGAGAATGTGGTTGGCAAAGGGCGAAGAAGTGTTAACGATATGTGCATTTTTGTATTTCTCAATCAACTTTACATGCTCCTTCACCCTTTTCATATAAAAATCTCTTAAATGGTTAGTTGCTGAGGATGACTTTCTCTAAAGTCGAAACTAGTACAACACATGCATTAAGAAATTTAATTTAATTCATCGTCATTTTATGTATTTTTATAACCCTTGTTTTCTACCCTAGAGGGGCAAATAAAGTTATTTGGTGGTAAAGACAGACCTTTATTTCTATTTATTAATTGGTGATTTGAAATTCTCGTAGCAATGCATTTATTTCTCCAAAAGGTATAGTATTTGAGTGTTTAAATTATTTCAAATGAGTGAGAAAATAATCTTATTTCAAAAATTGTATAGTAATGAAGGAAGGAAATATATTTTTAGAATAAAAATATAGTTTATCTTTTTAAGAAAATATACTTTTACATTTATACTAAGCATTCTTTCTTAAAGCTTGTTTTTAATTAAAAGCAACAAAAATGCACCCTTTCCATTTTTTTATTTTCTAAAATTCTAATTAAGCCTGCTACAGGTTACTGGGGTTTTCAAAATTGCCTCCCTTGTAAATATAAGTATTTTACGAAACAACCAATTCTTGGCTTGGTCAACTTGGTAAATTTAACTAAATAAACCAACCATGTGTATTTTTATTATGGTCGAGCAATTTGTGGGCATCCAGTACTGTACGGGTTTTAAGTAAAAACTTATAAAGACAAGAATTTTGTGCATAATCAGTACGGTTTTTTTCTTAAAAGGAAAATAAGAAAATAAATATGCCGGCCTATTATCCTGTTTACCACTTTCCCTTGAGATCTAGAACTACAGAACTTGTAATAAGTAAATAAACCGATTTTTTTAAAATGTATTTTCAAAATTTTCGCCATACAAAAATAAACAATATATAATATATAATATCAGACTACTAAAAAATCATTTTAGCTACAAGATTTTCTAAATTAAATACGTACTATTGCTAACTTGCTTATCAGTAGACCTAAATCAACAATTGACCTTTCAGTACTTTGCAGTTCTGTTATTTTAGTTCAGGTTAGTTCAGGTTAGTGTGCACTTATACACACACAATAGTAGACGCTCGATTAAGTCCTTTATATAAACCGAGATATAAACTAATTCAGTCAACACTAGAAATTCATTTAATTGAATCCTGTTCTTTGCAGTGAATTTTAAAGTTAACGATAATGCTATCGAACCACGTTCGAAGTGATTCGAATCGTAATTGCAAACGCATGAAATGAAATTAAACCATTTCTTACTGCTTATGGCTTCTGCTAAGAATGGACCCGTTGCTAATCACATGTATATTTTTCTTACGGCTTAACGTTACGTCTTAACTTTTAAGTTACGGCATATATGAATCCAGCTTTAGGTTATACTGTTGGTATTAGAACCCATGTGGTTTCTTACATGCAAAAACGCATGAAAAACACCGGAAGGCAGAGAAACCCTGAACAAACCGGCTAAAACCCCTAAAAATAACAAACAAGAAAATTACTCACTGAATCCCTTAAAGCCGTATTACAGTCGGCAACGAATTGCAGCAATACTTTGACCTTGCAACTCTATTGCTGCAATTCAATTGCAGGACTGTAATACATCGTGCAAGTCGTGGTGCAAGTCCATGTTTTTAAAATTGCAATATGAGCATAGATAAAGGTTTATAGGGGGAATATGAGTACCAACACCAACCTCTAGAACTTTATGCGAAATGTTAATAAACTTTCTAACCTCTAACCAAGAAAGTCACTAGAAAACCACCAGAATTGCAAACGCACTTGCAACAAAAATCGATCCCGACCGATCTTTTGGCAATAGCAATAGAATTGCCAAATCCGATCAGCTGTTTTCAACTGCGCATGCTTATAAGCAAGAGAATTGCGACTTGCCGATAGACTTGCCGACTGTAATACGGCTTTTATAAATATCCGACAAATTGACAAAAAAATGAAAGAAGCTTACGTCTAAAAGAGAAGTGAAAAGACCTCGTGATCTGCTTTGAGAAAATTGTTTTTTTTTTCAATTGAAAGATCAGAATCAAAAGCCACGAGAATTTCAATATACCCCGTCTCCTTTAAACAACAACTGACTCAAGACTTGACGGTGACCCGAACGGAAACACGTGGCCAAACATACTTGCCGTGTCTTAAAGACTGCAGAGCAAATAGCCAACAGAGTAGCGAACGCAGTAACACTAACTTCACATTTTCTGTAAACCAAAAACAAATGTAAAAGCTTAATATTCCCCACAATGTCAATAGTGGCAATTTTAAAATTGCTACAGTTTGTATTTTCACTTCGTGAGGCCCATCCCCAGACCCGTTTTGCCGTATCATGCCTCATCAGTGAGGCTAGAATCCGTCGAGAGGAAAGACAAATATTAGGAAATGTGAATTATCCTAAAATGTTTGTTAATAATAACTTTCGGTTAAAACCGATAAATAGGCGCTCGACGCCTGCAATTATTGGGACCAATGTCTTTGCAGGTTCCCTCTCCGCCTTCTGAACTCTTACACAATCCTACTGGTTTGGGTGAGGTGCTGCGTTTAAGCACTGTGAGATGCCGGTTTATGCTACATTCTCATTTGGTCATCGTTTCTGTGCGATTAAAGCACTTTGTGGTCTTTCCCCTCTCGTAGGAGTCTAACCGTACTTACGAACCGTTATACGGCAAAACGCGTTTGGGGATGGATATGACGAAATTGAAAACACAAACCTTAGAAATATGAATTATTTACGTTGGACGTATCTCACTGATTAATAATAAATAAAATTAACAGCTTACTACTTACACTGATGCTGCTGGGTTTTAATTCAGGAAACATCACAACATAAAAGAAATCCATTAGTACGCTTAAGAAAAAGTAGGTTAACTGTAACAATGTAAAGGAAAAAAATGTTTCGCTTACAATCGTAAATAAAGGACTAGGCCTATGACTATGACCGGCCATAATTTCTTAAATTGTCCCTTGAACTTCAATTTCTTACCTTGCATTGCTGAAGATGACCTTCACTAACTAAGTTTGAAAGATGTCCTTAATTTAGGAGATCACACTCTAATATGTAGCTACTTTTGCAAGGAAATGACATGTTTTGTCGCAAACATTAAGCCGGGGACATATAGTTCTGACCTGTTGTATTGTGTTGTGTTGTGTTATGGTGTGTTATGATGCGTTATGTTGTGACGATTGGTAAACATATTATTCTGATGCATAATGACAATAATAGGCGGCTTTCAAAATGTATTATCTGTGTTCGTTAAGCCGGAATTACACCAAGAGCTATACAGTTATATAGCCGAGTTATATAGCTAAACTACAAGTATTTTAAAACGCCACCCGAAAACGGCTATATAGCTCTGCTATAATACCGAATTTCATCATACATATGTCTTCAGCTTGGTCTTCTTCATTCAAATCGTTTAATAAATCAGTATCGCTATACTTCCTTTTTGCCTCAAGAGATGGTCCCAACCAAAACCTCCATTTCTTCTTTGAGTAGCCAAAATAACCGTAGCAGCTGCGGCAGCGAAGATTTGTTCGTCGCTCGCCGTCTTACGGAGAACTGAGAAGTTGAATTGCTACATGTACGTGCTATATCTGAATTTTGATCTTGTTATAAATGTTGGCATATAGCTTACCGGTATAGCCAAGCTATATAGCTCGGTTATATAGCGGTATAACTCTTGGTGTAATTCCGGCTTTACACACCATGGCCTCAAGCTCGCCAGACGAATTTGAAGATGAAATTTAAGAATGTACCGCTGCTGGCATTTGTTCTACATTACTCAAGAAAAGAATTAATTATCTGGCTACGCGAAATAAACAAAAATACAGACTTATCTGGCGAATATCATACGTTAGTTAATCTACTTTTTAAATATTTACTTTAGAATGTCTAGGGAACAATTTCTGTTCCATCTCCTCCCAGGCCTCTTGCCTCATATTATGATATCTGATGTCGAGACTTTAAATTAAATAAACAATCATGATTCACGTTTTCAATTAGCACAATTTTATTCGTTTTTCTCTCAGCGAAATGTTGGTATTTGCAGTTAGAATCGATCCGATACTTACGTCGGAATCTGGTGGAAATCTGACCGGCCCGGATTTCATCACGACACAACACGTCAGAACGCGTAGGGCGGAGTAGCCTCAGATGAATGTGCACGCCGCTAAATATACAAGAAGTAAACCGTATAATCTGTGTGATCACATGACAACACAATACAACACATCACGTCAGAACAATCATTTTGAAAATGTGCTGTTTTTTTATTATAATATGTATTATGATAAAAAAAAAAACAGCATAACAGAACCCGAGCCTAACAGCAATTTGAGTTTTGGTAAGTTCGCTTTTATAAAAGTTGCTGCCTACTGGGTTAGTTCAGGTTAGTCCAGGGGATCTTTGAACGCAAAAGATCCGCTTTTCAATAAATAGGGAATTTCTTATCGTTGGGTGAGTCGTTCTACAAGCTTTTCCAAATTAAAGTTGATTTACAACGATTTAAGATCAACATTGAGTAGGTACCCTTAGAGACTAACAAACTCCTGAGCAGATACTATATATAGTAATGGTAGTTTCTTAAGTTGGAATCCTTTTCTTTTACTTCTTTTTAGTTGTAGGGATTTCTTTTCGATTACTTGGTTGGAAGTTTTTTGTTTGAACTCTTTTATTTGTTTGTGTTTATTTTATTGCTGTCTTCAAGATTTTTGATTTTTGTATTTTTATGAATTTTGAAAAGATCTTGTTTAAATAAATTCAGAAATTGAGTTGTGTTTAAATCTATTAAGGAGGGAGCCAATCTCTTGGGTATTTATGTTTTTCGTTTTCGTGCGAGTGTATGTGAGATTCTGCAATTAGTCTATTTGGTGAATTGTCTGTTCTGCTATAGTATTTTGTTATTATTTTGTCTGTAAATTGTTTCAGTATGTCAATTTTTAGGTCTAGATGCAATGCATTGTTCATCATGTACATTGGTGCCCCCACAATTACTTTTAGAATTTTATTTTGTACTCTTTGTACTTTTAACATTTTGGTCTTATTTACAGGAGACAATGCAGATGAGCGAGTGGCAACAGCCCAAAAACAGTTTCACGCTATATATTCCCTAATAAATAAAAATAGTAAATTAAATTTAAAAGTAAACGTAAGTAAACGGTATACCGACGCGACGTGGTGTACCGTAAGTAAGTACTGGGCGTACTAGTGTTTTGTACAACGTTGTTTTTACTTTTAAATTTAATTTACTATTTTTATTTATTAGGGAATATATAGCGTGAAACTGCTTTTGGGCTGTTGCCACTCGCTCATCTGCATTGTCTCCCCATGCCATCTTTTTATCAAAAGTCAATCCAAGATATTTTATCTTGTTTGACCATTCTATTAATTTATTGTTAACCCTTACCCTGGTTTCAGGTAAATTGATTCTTGCTTTCGAAAAAAAGATGGCCTGTGTTTTGTCTGCATTCAAACAAAGCTTCCAGTTGTCCAATCAGCTCTGAAGGAGCATGATATGACGTTGCAGGCGTGAAATTACTAACCAGGGCGCTCATGAAGTTGTAGTTATCGCAGTATCATCAGCGAAGAGATGAAGTTGTGTGTGTGGTAGTTTAGGGATGTCGCTTGTGTATATATTGTACAAAATAGCAGCCAATGGTGAACCCTGTGGGACACCACCCCTGATCTGAGTCTTTTCAGATAATGTGTTCTCTGATGACACCGCGAATGCTCTATCTTCAAGGTAAGAGATAATTACATTGACTAAAACGTTTGGCATACCTAACCTTACTAATTTTAGTATCAAGCCGTTGTGCCAGACTTTATCGAATGCCTTTGATATATCAAAAAAGACTGCTCCCGTGGACATGCGTCTATTAAAACCTCTCAGCACATTGGTTGCCAACCTTGTTGTTTGGCGCACTGTGCAATGAGCAGCTCTGAAACCGAACTGCTCTAGTGGAAAAACACTATTGTTAAGTACAAAATCGCTTACCCGATTCAGTATTAATTTTTCAATAATCTTGCCTAGGCACGATAAGAGGCTTATCGGCCGATAATTAACAGCCAATGTAAGATCCTTGCCGGTCTTAGGTATTAATACCACCTTGGCGTTCTTTCAAGTATCCGAAAAGCAGCCCTTTTCAAGAATTGCCTGGGCTATGTTTACAATTTCGGTTACTGTGTTTTCTGGCAAGTTCTTGACTGCCTTGTTCCGTATGCCGTCAAAGCCAGGCGCTTTTTTTGCATTGATATTCTGCATTATGGTCCGAACTTCCTCAGATGTAACCCTTTGCAGGTCCGCTGGCGGATGTTGCATTGCTTTGTAAATTTTAATGGTTCTGGCGACTCGCAGATCTCTCTCTGGGTCTCCTGTCTTATTTTCATTAAACTGTTCGCGGAGGCTTTCTGTGAACAGTTTAATTTTTTCGCTTGGATCAGAGGCGATTTTATTGTTGTTTTTGGTGTCTTTCAGATAGGAAACAGGTTTTCTTCCCCTTTTTAACAGTGCCCTTGTAAACTTGTACACGGAATTATCTTCCGTGTTCAAATTTTCAATTTTGTTTTGCCAAAGGCTCGATTCCTTTTCGCTTAGCAACCTTTTTACTTCGAGAGACTCTCGATTCGCTTGAGCCTTGATCTGCGGGTCGCCAGTTCTATATGCTAATCTTAAAATTTTGTTTTTACTCTTAATTTTCTGAGAAAGTTCGGGCCCCAAGTCGTCCTGCTTTGAAAATCTGGACACCTTTGTTTCCGAAGATCCAGTCATGGCAGAATTTATTTTTGTAGTTAAATTTTCAACTGCTACTGCAATGTCTTCCATTGTTTGAATTGGGGGCAATGCTTCGTCGTTTTCCAGCTTTCGCCTAAATAAACAGTTTGTCCGGGTCACTGAGACGAAGCCTTGCCCCTTCTCCTCAGGATTGCCGTATTCTACCATAACTGGTCTATGATCTGATGTTAGCTCTGACAAAACTACTGGCTGAGATATTCTGCCAGTGTTTTTAATTACAAAGATGTCCAGGATTTTCCAAAATGTGAATTTTTCAAAATTTTAATATTCTTTAACTTTTTGGACCGAATATGGGGAGAGGGGGGGGGGGTAAAGGACTTCACCCCGGGCGACAGCAACTTATGCTACGACACTGTCTAAGGAATACTCTTATAAAACCTTGTGTATATATTCTCCGTATGATATATCTTTGTAAAATATTAATTTTTTATTTCATCCAATATAACCTCAATTTTGCTCGATTCGTGTTCTAGTGCATTTTCAGTTAATATGCATATTGCAGCACCAAATATTAATTTAAAATAAATATTTCATGACAAATTTTAATTAAACGCCATTTTCAAACAAAACAGTATTTTAAAAGGAGGACCTAACTACAATTTCCACTATCATAAAATTTACATAAACTAATGATCTCGTTTTAAAAATGTAGTCTACAGGAAGAGTTTTTTACAGTGTTACAAGGTGATACATATATCAAAAACGGCTTGAAATATTTCCATCAAATTTTGGCGAGGTAATGACATGGATGGAATTAACCCGTATTTTTACAATCACCCTCTCGTTATATTTTCATGGGTGGGAAGTAACTTGGAATGTTAAATTGGATAATGTACAGGGTCATTCCATATATAATAACCCATATGCTAGCGGCATTATTAATAGAGATATTAAAAAACTAAGGTGAATAAAGTTGTAGAATTTTATCTGAACTAAAAAAAATTATCAGAAAAAACAAAAGACTGTTGGAAGTTTAAAATTTTTGCACGAGTTGTGTTATTTTAAATGGAACACCCTGTATATTAGTAGATATTTGGGAAGAGCATTTTTAACTGATTTCAAAAACATGTAGCTTGATATCTTTCTGACAAGCCATTTAAAAAATATTTTAAATTAAAATTTTCTTTAAAAATTAATATTAAAATCGGGGTAGCCATGGACGAATGAATTGTTTGCTTTTGACACGCAATATTGTTATTTGGTTTATTGTCATCATCCGAAAATGAAGTATACCGAGGAGGAAAAGTGTGAATTTTTACGTACATTCTATAAAAATAATTCAAATGCATACAGGCGGAGGCAAGAATATCGGCAACTATATCCTAATTCCATCCAAAAATACATTTAAAAATATCGAGAGAGGATTTCGACTGCGAAAATCTATAAAGAGAAAACTAAAAGTAGTTCAAAAAGATTTGGATAAAGAGTTAGATATTCTGTTGTTTTTTGAAGGTAGATATGGCTAGTAAGGTTTTTACTGTTTTCTTATACTATTTTTCTTTCTAAAGAAAATCCAACCTGCTCATAATCATTTAGGCATATCACGGAAAAACATACAGAAAACGCTTCGATCACATGCTTATCATCCTTACAAGATCTTACCTGTGCAAAAATTAGATGATGAGCATAGGCGTAAGCGTTTGTTATAACTGCCAAGAAATGCTTAGTAGGAAAAATGCGGCTCATAATTTTTTTTAAAAAAATGTTATGGAGCGATGAAGCGACATTTACCACAGCAGTAAGAGACACATGCACGTATGGGCTACAACTAATCCCCATAGTATTGCAGAAATAAAATTCCAAGGTAGAAAATGTTTACATGTTTGGTGCGGTATAGTTAAAAATAAAGTCATAGACCCTGTATTTTATGAAGGCTCCTAACCTTAATGGACAAAGATATCTGGAATATCTTGACAACGAAATGGAAGCTCGTTTAGAGGATTTTTCAACCAATGAGTACTGGCAGATGATCTGACATCAAAATGGAGCTCCGCCACATAACATAGTTCCTGTGGCAGAGTATTTAAACAACCGCTATGACGATTGGTTAGGAAGATACGGCACCATTCAATGGCCACCCAACATCCAAGATCTTACCCCATGGGGGTTATCTAAAAAACAAGGTATATGCCGATAGAAACACAAACTTGCAGCATTTGAGAAAAAAAATTAACCAAGAAATCGAAAGTTTAAACGACTACCCACAATACATTTCAAATACTATTAACAAATTAGAAGTTTTTTTTCCTTTAATTGGCATTTGGCTGAAAAGCCATACAGCGAGTCTCACAGTAAAAGTTTTTAATATTTCAAACAATATTAATATTGAGAAAAAGTAAACACATAAACAAGGACACACAAATTAGAATTTGATTATATAGATTGTATAGATAGAAATGGTGGTCACATCGAGCAACTGTAATTATTTTATCTTGTAAATGTTACTCCCAATATTTATATTAATAAATTGTTTAATTAATCCATGGCTACCCCGATTTTAATATTAATTTTTAAAGATAATTTTAATTTAAAATATTTTCTAAATGGCTTGTCAGAAGGGTATCAAACTATATATTTTTGAAATCAGTAAAAAATGCTCTTCCCAAATATCAATTAATATACAGGGTGTTCTATTTAAAATAACACAACTCGTGCAAAAATTTTAAAGTTCCAACAGTCTTTTGTTTTTTCTGATAATCTTTTTAAAAAGTTCAGATAAAATTCTACAACTTTATTCACCTTAGTTTTTTGATATCTCTATCAATAATGCCGCACCCTCATATGCCTGAAAATTATAGACCAATATCACTGCTCCCTGTGCTTTCCAAGGTAGTGGAGGGGTGTATGGCTATGCAGATACAGAATTATTTTGAACAGAGCCAACTTTTCACTGGGTTCCAGTTTGGTTTCAGAAGGAACAGAAGCACAGCCTTAGCTATTACTGACCTAGTTTCTTATATTCAGGACTCCTCTGAGAATAAAGAGTATACGGCTTCAGTCTTCTGTGACCTAAATAAGGCCTTCGACCGTGTCTCGCATGACATTCTCCTGAGAACGCTGCGGGCATACTCATTTGATCCCTCATTTGAAATGTTATTTGTCGGGAAGGACGCAGAAAGTCAAGGTTGGAAGGGTGGAACCTGCAAAGAGCGACATAACTATTCCACAAGGATCAGTTCTGGGATCAATTTTCTTGTTAATTTACATCAATGATCTCCCAATTAACGCTACGCACGAGAGGTTTACAGTTTTTGCTAATGACACCACAATATCCCTATGTACGCCAACACTGGAGGCTGCTCTGGAGGGGCCTGCGAGATTACAGGAGGAGGCCGAAGCATGGTTTGCCTCAAATATGTTACTGTTGAACAAAGAGAAGACCAATAGAATGATGCTTTCACTGAGGGATATGGGCGAGGTCGATGCAGGCATTGAGCAGGTTAAGTTCGGCTTGATCCTGTATTACTCTGGGAAGCACATATTGACTTTGTGGCAGTAAGGCTCAAAAGTGCGATAATCCTGTTGCGCGGTCTTCGGGGTTCTGTGTCGGAATGTACTCTGCTCTCAGCTTACTTTAGCATTTTTCACTCAGTTATGTCCTCCTACGCTATTCTGGCCTGGGGACATGCGCCGCAGTCATGCGTTGCAGAAGAGGGCTGTCCGGCTGGTAGGGCTAGGCTACAGGGATGACTGTAGGACTGCCTTTCAGAGACTCAGAATTTTCATCTTGCCTTCAGTATACATTCTGGAAGGCCTATTATACGTATATCAGAAAGAACGCCGAGCTTCATGCCACAAACAGAAACATCCATTCCTACAAAACTGGGGGAAGGGGCGATTTGACTGGGGGATATTGCCGTCTGAAGAAGTGTTAGGATGGTCTTAGATATTGGGCTATAAAATTTTTCAATAAGTTACTTAACAACATTAGAGAACTACTTAAAAAAAATTCAAAACCAAAAAAATACTAATTCAAATGCATTTTACAGTGTTGATGAATTTTTAAACTGAAATTTGTCTTGATTTAAATGTAAACTGTGATTTGTTTGTCTTATTGTGTCCTTTTAGTCAACATTGTTTTTACCCTAGAATAAATTTTAACTTATTACAAATTTTATTTTATATATATTTATAGACATTGCTATTTGAAATTTTTGTATAGCTAACCTGTGCAAACACTATTTATCGTATTGGCATGAAATAAATTCCATTATACTGTTAGTGCTTGCTGAGATAGCTCTGAAGAGCTTTTACTCCTTTTATCGTATCCTTCCACTATTTTGAATTTTCTTTAGGTGTTTTTTCGTTCGCTTTTGTTTTTCGTTTCGTTATTTGGGTTTGATTTTGAACTGTATGTTTTGTTTTCCTCATTTGATGTTTTTTCTCTCTATTTATGGTATTTTTTCTTTGATGTTTTTTTCTATGTTTTAATTTTTGTAATAAGTTGCTATCTGTTGTTTTTTATTGATTTCAGGGTGAACCTGAACTAACCAATCCTTGGGGTATTTGTGCTTGTTATGTCTCGTCGAGCGTATGTGGGAGTTTTGTATTGTTGGATTTTTTGAAATCTGAGTCCTTTCAAATTATTTGCATGGTTATTAGCTTTGTTGTGTGGTCCGAAAATGTGTCCATTTTTAAGTCCCTGTTATGAAATAAATGATTTTGATTTTGATTTTGATTTTAACTACTAGATGTAGAATACATTCAGCAGTGAAAGCACAATAGCGCCATCTCGAGCTTATGTCGCAATGCAAAAGAAAACCACACTGAGTGGATGCATCATGATAATATGGCAACACGAAATCTACTAAGCACGACATACCGTTCTTGCGAAAAGAACGGTTTTTACACTTCACGAGTTAGCAGTTATCAACCGAGATCATGCGTTGCGATTGACCAACCATTCGGCATGCCCAATGATGTAAGTTTTGCAGCGTAACCTATATTCCAATTTTGTGCTAAACATATCAAAAACTGCAGGAGCTATAAATAAAGAACTAAAAAAAATCTTGAAATTTCAACACCCTGTAGATCGGTAATGAAGCGTTTGCGAACCTATGTTTATATGAATTTTTAGTCATAAAATAAGCCAAAAAATTACCTCTTTTCATACGTGTATGATATTTAGGAGCACCCTGTATATAATACGAATTATGCTCGTAAACTTATGGATTTCTTGATATTTAAATTTTTGAAAAACACGATCAATCTATATATGGAAAACGAATTTGCATACATGGATACTGGTCGAAAGAGAAACCTACTAAAAACAGACCTAAAAGTAACCTTTATAAAATTTCGAAAGCGAAATAAATGAATAGTTATTTATAATATAAGTGTTAAAAGTACATTTTTTAGGGCACGCATGTGGAAATTTGCAGAACGAGCGAAGCGAGAGAAAGATTGCCTTAAAAATACTTTTAACACAAATATCATACAATATTTTTTCTACAAACGACAAACGGCAATAAAAAGCATACAATAATTGAAAATTAAATGTTTAGAATCTCTTACATCCAGGTAGTTTATAACAGCATCGTATATTTATATTAAATTAGTTCACATTTGTCAACAAAACCTAGCAGCCATAATTGTTGACTGATTTGTTTACAGAAAAATTGAAAATTTGAGAGGTCCTGTCGGTTTTATTAAAACGCTAGCGCTGGCTGTTGTCATTTGCCAAAAATGCAAGAAGTACAAGAAATCGATCCACTTAAAAACATAAAAGAAGCTGCTAACAGAGCTACTTTGGATTTACTGCCACGAAAATCAAGAATTCAATATGAGATTGCTCATAATAAATTAATAACATGGTGTGAAAACAAAGGCGTTTCTGGAAAGTATTCCGAAAACACATTCCTGTCCTATTTTAGGAAAAAGGCAAAGGTATGGAAGTCATCTTCTCTTTGGTCCCATTATTCAATGATCAAAGCTATGCTACGTGTAAATAACGACGTAGATATGAGCAAACTTTTTAAACTAATTGCCTACTCGAAGCGTCAAGGAGAGGGTTACCAGGCCAAAAAACAAAAATTTGTACTAGAGACCAAATTGAACAGGGTGATGAGTACCTTCTGCTGAAAGTAGCTATGATTGTAGGAGTATTTGGTGCCTGCCCCAGGGCGGAGCTTTGTCAGTTGACTCTTGACAACGTGAAAGATATGGAGACTTCATTAGTTATTAAAATATCAGATACCAAAACCAAGGTACCACGAAATTTAACTATCGTTGAAACATTTTATTGGATTTTTATCGAAAATATACTGATCTTCGTCCAGCAGATGTCGTACATCGGCGGCTCTTCTTTAAATATGAAAAAGGTTACTGTACCAGAAATCCGGTCGGAATTAACACGTTCGGAAAATTTCCTGCTGCTATAGCAAGATTTCTGCAACTTCCAAATTCAACACTCTATACGATTGCTTTCGCCGTTTCTTGGCGAGCTTACTTGCCGATGCTGGAGCAAATATGACGACAAATAAGCGGCATGGGGGATGGAAATCCTCAACCGTTGCGGAAGGGTACATCGTGGATTCCTTGGAAAATAAAAATTCTATTGCTCGAAAATTGCTTACAGTACAAACGACGTCAGCCGATGATCCTTCAACATCAACTAGACATGCTGCTGTTTCTGTTCAATCCTCCTCAACGGCAAAGAACAGCAGAATTGAGGAAGGAATTCATTTTTCAAATTTTTCAAATTGTACTATTAACGTAAGTGTAAATAAATAAAATGGAAATGTTTTTTGACGTTTTTTTGAAAAAATTGACATTTTACTTTTAACACTAGTGCCTTAAAGTAGGTATTTTAAGGCACTAGTACCTTAAAGTAACATTTTTAAGAATAGTAGATAGTGTTAAAAGTTCCATTTTTAACACGTTTGTAGAAAAACCTATTCAGATAAACTTTAAATTAATAATGTGCTAATTTTTTTCTAAAAAATTAAGTAAAACCCTGTAAATATAATATAAGAGCCATAATCTTATTATAATTATTGTGAAATTACAACTGATTTTGAACCGTTATCGCAAATCTGCAGTATCGATATTGCAATCTAATAAATCGGAAAATTAACTTTAATGGGGCCATTTTTCATTATAGGTCGACAAACTTAAAAAAAAACCTGGAATTAATTTATAAAATGTTTTTATATAAAAGTTCCATAATGCTTAAGGATATTTTTACTCTTTCGGTTGCCTCAATTTAATAAACTCCTTTTGGATGAAAGGAGATACGGAAACTCTTTCAATTAATTAAAACAGCTATAAACTTAATAACTATATTGGTTCCCGAAGAGGGTTAATAAAGAGTTAATAAGGGGTAAATATGTAGCGTCATTTGTGACTACAAAATAATAAATTATATCATTAGACAGTGGTGTTGCTAACAATAAATCTCAATTCGGTTACAGACTGTAAAAATAAATTATTATAGTATTTGTAGATTTATAATTTTTCTAGTCTTTATACTAGATTATGTACTGGGACGGTTTCTTGGTAATATAAAAAAAAATACTAACAACAGAAGTTCCTACCAAGCAACTACCCACCAGTCGCATTGCCTTTGGTAATGTCAAATTGGGAATGATATTAATTAAAACTGTTGCCCATGGTCGACACATAATTTGGTTAAGTAAACCAATTAATTATGAGGGCGCCACGTAACTTAAATTACGTTAAGCCTGTTTATTGTGATGTCAGAGTGAGGTAATCAATAAGTCACGAATTGTGCCTACTCACGACTATAACCGGCTCAATGAACTCTTAAATGAAAATTAAACAAAAAAAAAAAATAATAGTCTATTTCAGAAAGGTGTAGAATAATGAAAAAGGAAATTCCGTCCAGTTCGGCTCAATTTCGGTGTCGGCCATAGGCGCAGGTAAACTTTGTGCATTAAATTATTTATGATAACTAATCAAAAATTTTAGAGAATTAGGCTAACGGGTATTAACACGTTCGCTGCCACTGGCACCCATGGGTGTCATATAAACCTGGCCTTTGTGTTGCTTGCTTTCAACAATATCACAGTTCATTATAATAATATATATTTCGTATCTGATTTATAAATAAAAACAATTTTAAATTTATATGTTCACCAGGACCTCCCATGGGTGTCACCGGCACATGGCGCTTAATTTGAAAGCCTGTGCCACCGGCACCCATGGGATTTATTTTTTGTTTATTAATTTTCTGACCTTCTCGTCTTTTTATTGCAAAAAAAATATTAAATTCGTATTATACTAATCATACAACATCAAAATCTAAGAGAAGTGCAATTTGGCACCTGACACCGGAACCCTCCATCCAGGCTGGCAGCGAACGTGTTAAGATAAAATAATATTGTTTGTAATATTAAAATTTCAAGTAATTGCGTAAGAGGAATAGGAAAGGTATGTTTTCTTGCCTGAAGTATAAAAATCGAAATATTGTGTAGGGATTAGTTAGGTAGTAGATTATAAAGTTACGTTTTGCGTTTGGCTCTGGCCTCTTTGGCTGGATCATATAAATAGGTGGTAGTTTGGAATAAACTTCATATATCGTGTGTGTGTATGACCTTAATAAGTATATTTGTTTAGTTTAACGCATCAGTATTTGCTGCTAAGCCGTATATAGTGTTCACAGTATTATAAGATTAGTAATCAAATGGCGACATTCACACCAACAAAAAGATGTTTCAATAATTCTCCACTATCAGTGAGTGAAAAAGTTATTATTTTAAATGTACATGATTGCATAAAATACGATTATCCGAATTTTACTGTACAAGAAACTGTCGACCGATGTTTCCGAATGAGTTGGAAAGTCCATCGTTTCTAAATTATTGCGGGAGAGAAAGACAGCAGGTCAAGTGGAACCTCCCAAGAAAAGTCCAGGCAGATCAGTAAAAGTCCTTGATGAAGACACCAAAAGTGTAGTTCGAAGAAAAGTTCACTCTTTTTATTTTAAAAAAGAAATAGCCACCCTAGATAAGATTCAAATGGAGCTTGGCCAGGATGACAGTATTCCGTTTATAACTAGAAAACTTTTATGGACCACTTTAAAAAATATGGATATTGTCTGGGAAAAGCATAACCGTACATCACTTTTACTGGAAAGCGATGAAATTGTTTTCTGGCGACGAAAATACTTGAGAAGTATAAAGCAGTACAGAAGAGAGCAGAAGAAAATCTTTTATCTTAATGAGACGTGGATTAATGAAGGTTATATAGTACCAAAATTGTGGCAAGACAAAAATATAACCAGTGCTCGCCAACCTTTCATGAAAGCCCTGTCAACGGGTATTAAGGTGCCTTCAGGTAAAGGGAAGAAACTAATAATCGTCCATATTGGAAGCAAAGAGGGATTTTTAAAAGAAGGTTTGCTAACCTTTCAGTCGTCTAATACGGGAGATTACCACGAGGACATAAATTCGAATGTATTTGAGGACTATTTTGGTGAAATGATAAAATATCTTCCAGCTGATTCAGTAGTAGTTATGGATAACGCAAGCTATCATTTACGACGCACAGAGAAGACTCCAACTTCATCTTGGAGAAAACAAGAAATTATCGACTGGTTAACCACCAAAAGTATTGAATTTGAAGATAATTCGATAAAGAAGAAACTATTAGCTATAGCAAATTTACACAAACATCGTTTTATGAAATATGCCGTGGAAGATATAGCAGAAAAACATAGTGTAACTGTGCTGCGCATACCGCCATATCATTACGAACTTAATTCTTTGGAACTTATATGGGCGCAAGTGAAAGCATTTGTAGCAAGACACAACACGACATTCAAAATGAAAGACGTTAAGCTACTGTTTGATCAAGCCATTAAGGAAGTGACACCAGAGAAATGGCGAAAAGCAGTCCATCATGTCATTAAAGAAGAGGAGAAAATGTGGGATCTTGACCACCTGATCGATCAGACCGTCGACCCGTTAACTATAACGTCAAGAGGAGATGACAGTTCCTCAGATGACAAAGAATATTATGATTTTTTATAATTTAATTTCTGTATAATGTATTTTTTGTAATTTGTATTTTTTTTATAATTTTTCATAAAAAATTAGTATACCTAATACTATGTACATAATGCCTATATTTTATTCTGTTAAAATGAAATTATTTCCTTTTTACGAATATCCTACCGGCACGCCTTTGTCACACCATTTTCAGTGTTTGTGAATGCTTGCTACTACCTGCACTTGATGAAAAGAAAGAATTTTGCAATGAAATCAATGCCAAATTATGAAAGTGGCTTAAATATTCGTTGGGTCACTCTGTATTCCCTTTGCGTACCTAATGAGCTTTTATTACTCTACACCTTTCTGAAATAGATTTTTTTTTTATAGATTAGGTAAAGGGTAGGCAAAGAGAACAAGTTTTATTTTCTGTGACTTGTTACATTTATGTAACTGCCTCTTTATTTAGATGTGGAAATGTAAATTAATTGTATTATAAGTACTTCTGTATTTTAAATTAAAGAAAATGTTAAATGAATTATTATTATTATTTGAAAACTCAAAGTGCCTCCAACTAGAGTGAGGACATATAAACTCAATTCAGTTTAGTTAGCAGAATTTAGAAGTTACTATTAATTATTAAAATAAATAGGAAATACCGACTATACCTTCAGAGTCAAAATGTGATCAATGCCTCAAATTAAGTAGAGTAAAAATCTGAACCTCAAATCTTGTTAAGTACACCAAGTAATATACCTGAGCTTAAAAATTCATAAATTCGTAGCTACATGAGAGAAAGAAGTATGATTAAGTTTGAGTTTAGGCAATGCCTGAAATTAAGCAGGGTAAAAATATGAATCAACTATCATGAACCATGAAGTCATAATCAAGAGTAGAGGAAAACTAAGAGAGCTGGACCAGGTGGTGCTGGTGGTGCTGGTGGTGCAACTAACCCGGGTGGTTCGGTGGTGCGTTTTATGACCTAACCCGGGTGGTTCGGTGGTGCGTTTTATGATCTAACCCAAGTGGTGCGGTGGTGCGATTTACGACCTAACCCGGGCGGTTCGGTGGTGCGTTTTATAACCTAACCCGGGTGGTTCGGTGGTGCTGTTTACAAAATAACCCGAAATTAAACCCGACTTTTTACGACCTAACCCAAGTGCTTTCGTGAGGCGGCTTCTTATCTAACCCTAATTTGAACCTTAATATTTATGAACTGACCCGAGATAAAACCCCGACTTTTTTACGACCTAACCCGGATGCTTTCGCGAGGCGGCTTCTTATCTAATCCTAATTTGAACCTTAATATTTATGAACTGACCCGAGATAAAACCCGACTTTTTACGACCTAACCCGGATGCTTTTGCGAGGCGGCTTCTCATCTAACCCTAATTTGAACCTGAATATTTATGAACTGACCCGAGATAAAACCCGACTTTTTATGATTTAACCTTAGTGAAACGCCGCTGTTAAAGCGATATAGTAAAAAAAACTCGATTAAAATTTTATCTTGTTCGCTAGACCAATTAATTTCCAAATATTATAATTAAAACATACAATCACTACACTGGCGCACCGTCAAAAATCATGCTTGCACTATCCCAACGTACAGAGCGTCCGCTTCAGAAAATACGGTGCCGTATTTTTTTGCGCCGAACGCTCTGGAGGAACACACTCCGATTTGCAAGTACATACACGCTTTTGTCGCGGCAAAGCTCGCCGTCAAATTACGGCCACTCTTTTGCGGTACCGCTTTGTAGGAAACCAAAGCTTTAGTGAAACGCCGCTGCCCCAGAACTCTGTCCATATTCCTCTACTGTGTTAATTTATGCGGGTAATAAAACCGACAAGGGTCGGATCGGCCTGCATACTTATAGAGGTAAAAAACCGCTTTAGAATGTTTTTGGTATATCTTTTTTAGATAATTTTGGGGGAAATAATTTGCCTGAGATGCCAATTAAAAAAGCCTACATTTAATTGTATTTTAGATTCTTGAATTTTGTACATGGATTAAAAATCTACTATTTCTTGAAATTGTATACATTATGTTAGATAATTATTAATATAATGTTATTAAGACTTTGTAAATATCTGTAAAAAATGACTAAAACAGTCGCAAATCGTCCTATTTTCTTAAAAGTGTATACTGAGTGTTTAGAATTTAGTAAAAATTAAAAAAAATGTTTTAAATTTGTTAAATCATGCGAAATCTTGTATAAAATGACTAGAACCGTTCTTAATCATGACATTTCTGAAAATTGTATACTGAGTGTTTAGAATTTAGTAAAAAATTAAAAAAAATGTTTTAACGTTATTAAGCCCTGTGAAACTTTGTAAAAAATGACTAAAACAGTCGCAAATCGTCCTATTTTCTTAAAAGTGTATACTGAGTGTTTAGAATTTAGTAAAAATTAAAAAAAATGTTTTAAATTTGTTAAATCATGCGAAATCTTGTATAAAATGACTAGAACCGTTCTTAATCATGGCATTTCTGAAAATTGTATACTGAGTGTTTAGAATTTAGTAAAAAATTAAAAAAAAAATGTTTTAACGTTATTAAGCCCTGTGAAACTTTGTAAAAAATGACTAAAACAGTCGCAAATCGTCCTATTTTCTTAAAAGTGTATACTGAGTGTTTAGAATTTAGTAAAAATTAAAAAAAATGTTTTAAATTTGTTAAATCATGTGAAATCTTGTATAAAATGACTAGAACCGTTCTTAATCATGACATTTCTGAAAATTGTATACTGAGTGTTTAGAATTTAGTAAAAAATTAAAAAAAATGTTTTAACGTTATTAAGCCCTGTGAAACTTTGTAAAAAATGACTAAAACAGTCGCAAATCGTCCTATTTTCTTAAAAGTGTATACTGAGTGTTTAGAATTTAGTAAAAATTAAAAAAAATGTTTTAAATTTGTTAAATCATGCGAAATCTTGTATAAAATGACTAGAACCGTTCTTAATCATGGCATTTCTGAAAATTGTATACTGAGTGTTTAGAATTTAGTAAAAAATTAAAAAAAATGTTTTAACGTTATTAAGCCCTGTGAAACTTTGTAAAAAATGACTAAAACAGTCGCAAATCGTCCTATTTTCTTAAAAGTGTATACTGAGTGTTTAGAATTTAGTAAAAATTAAAAAAAAATGTTTTAAATTTGTTAAATCATGTGAAATCTTGTATAAAATGACTAGAACCGTTCTTAATCATGACATTTCTGAAAATTGTATACTGAGTGTTTAGAATTTAGTAAAAAATTAAAAAAAATGTTTTAACGTTATTAAGCCCTGTGAAACTTTGTAAAAAATGACTAAAACAGTCGCAAATCGTCCTATTTTCTTAAAAGTGTATACTGAGTGTTTAGAATTTAGTAAAAATTAAAAAAAATGTTTTAAATTTGTTAAATCATGCGAAATCTTGTATAAAATGACTAGAACCGTTCTTAATCATGGCATTTCTGAAAATTGTATACTGAGTGTTTAGAATTTAGTAAAAAATTAAAAAAAATGTTTTAACGTTATTAAGCCCTGTGAAACTTTGTAAAAAATGACTAAAACAGTCGCAAATCGTCATATTTTCTTAAAAGTGTATACTGAGTGTTTAGAATTTAGTAAAAAATTAAAAAAAATGTTTTAAATTTGTTAAATCATGTGAAATCTTGTATAAAATGACTAGAACCGTTCTTAATCATGACATTTCTGAAAATTGTATACTGAGTGTTAAGTATTTTAGTTGAAAATAAGATCATAAATCATCTATACAAAACAAGCGCCCCTTATGGATTTGAACGAAAATCATAGATTCGACTATTTTCATGAAAAATAAATCTAAGTACGGAATAATGCAGGAAGATTATCTATTTTCTTGGTTTAGAAAGTGATGTAGTTAAGATTTATAACTTAGGAATAAATAAATTATTATTAATCTTTTCGACCTATTTCTCTTGCATATTTAATTTCTTTGATAGTAAGAACTAATCTTTTTATTTTACAAAGTAAAAAAAAGCTAAAGATCGGCGTTGTCAGTCAGGTATAAGAACTGATTTAACACGATGGTTTTTGTACAAACGTTCACATACAATTGTATGCTTTTTAACCGATTGTGTCGGAAAAAATGACGATTTATAGATTAGATATTTAGACGAAGAGCTAACCTTCTCAATAAACTATTGATTATTGCCCTGCTAGCTAGACAACACTTTTTATGATAGTCAAAAAAAAATTTTTTTTTTCGGACGCTATTACAGATTTCATCGTTAACTAACAAACATTAAGACCAAAAAATTAGCGTGCAAGATGAAATGTATAGGTTCACTTCATTTCTACATTATTTTACAACTCTCAATCGCATTAAAAACAAGATCGAATAAAAAATAACTTATGACATATGGACGAAAAATGTTTTTCGGGCTATTTAGGTTAGCGACCGCATTACGTCTGAAATACTACATTTTTCGAGCTTATAACATAATTTACTATTTTAACGTTAAAATAGGGGAAATGATGTATCGAAATGGATACTTTTTTTTTGTCGGTCACGAGATTATAGTTTCTTTTAAAATGAACTCTAATATTTACAACACAAATTATCCTTTAAGCCACTTTAGTTTAAAACTCGTCTGTCGCTTTCCCTCTATTGTGAGTTTGATTAAAGTATAGCGTAGTATATATTTAGATGAATTTCGCAAATGTTGAATACTTTCAAAACTGAAAAAGCCGCCCTTTGCAATAAATATCTCCGTAGAGTTAGGTACCCTGCAGATTAAGGGTATTTCAGCGGATAATCATATACAAATTCAAAGATTTTGTCTATTTTAATGGATTAACAAACAATATCTATAGGATGACTTTACTGATAAAAAAAAAATAACAAAAATCTATTAAGTCTAGGCTCACATGAAATTCCATAAAGAACAGCTGCATAGCCTTATCACATCAAACTATATTTTTATTTCGTTCTATTGTCAAAAGTCTGTGTTTAGGAGATTATCGTTCATTTTAAAATGAACTCTAATATGTACATCACCATAAACTACCTCTTAAGCCGCCGTAAAAATACACTTTTCGATTTACCGCTATATTGATTTTCTAATATTAAATATCTACAATAGTCGAAATTCGCTCGCTAATACCTATGTATGCAAGGTTTCTTCAAAAAATGACAATTTTGTTGTTTAATGGCTTGAAAAAATGGAAAAAGGAGGTTTTTGCATCCATTTATTTCCAGATGAGTGTTAAAAATACTTATAAAACTCGGTATACCGAAGATCAACCATTAATGAGAGGGTTGAGTCCTGTTTGCCAAATCCTGATTTATAATTTGACGTTGGCAACGGTACAATTTTTTAACATTTATCATAAGAGGCGTATATTTTTGGGGCTTAGATCTACCAGTTTATCCACGTCCCATTTATTGTTAGTGCTTTAGTAATTTTACTTTCCAATTATTTTTTACCAAAACGCGTAGTTGAAACAGTGTCTATATCAGACGATATAATAAATTTTAAGGATTAATTTGCTTACAAATACACTTCAATTTATTTAGGCTAAAGCAGCCAGACATATACTGGAACTACGAAAACCCTATTACAATTTGGTTGCCTAGAGAAAATTTTGTAAAAAACATAGCTTTCTACACAAATGCTTGCACATTATGTACCTATCATTTTAAGATACCTGGCGACATCAATGTAAGCATTGACATAATGACGCAAGATATAGGTAGGTACTAGAATATTCAAGATTTCTATTAACGATACACTTCAGCATACATGCGAGATGTCATTAATGTCTACGGAAGGCAACAGACATACCAGCTATTTTTACATGGGATTCCATAGACTTGAACGCTTCTTGTTTAGAAATATTTGATGTCATCTTGAGGAGTTCCGTATTGAAGCATCAAACCTACCTGCCAAATAATTGACGAAATATGGGATATCATAAAATATGTCCCCCATCGAACTAAATGATCCTATAAACCAGCTTCACAGACCGTAATTTGTGATGCTAACACGATTAATACGCAATAGAACAAGATTAAGAAACAAAATTTAAAGTAGCTCTTTATCACACGAAAATAATTAAATAATTTACGGTTACAGAACAATAATTATTTTAAAAAGCTGTATAACTAAATATATTATGTTATTAGGAATATTCTATCTAAAGTAACAGCTGATCTTAGTCGAAAATGAGATCGTATTATTGATTGTTGAATTCGTTAGGTATGAAATAAAATTAGAGATTTCGTCTATTTTTTTCACGATTAAAAAAGAATACCTCTATTTAGCTAAAAATGAAACGATTACAGTGGTAGATTAATTCACTTTACCAAGCATGTAAACTACTAATTTTGCAATAAATATCTTCTATATTTCTAGGTAGGTTTACTCGAAAATGTTGGGCTATTTTCATCAAAAATCCCGATACGAAATTGAAAAATTTGCCTATTTTTGTCGGTTTACAAAGTGATAGCGAAATATTGGTTTGATCAAAGAACAATAATTATTTTAAAAATGTTGTATAATTAACTAAATGTCGGTGTTATCAGGCAGACAAGAAGTTATTTATCTGAATCTTATTTGTACCATTAGCGTTTATATACAAATGTTAGTGGTTTTCAAAAATTGATATCTCGGAAATTATTAGGTTTAGACTTATAATACGCTTATTAAAAAATAATGACTACTTTATGCAAAATTCAAAAATATTATAAGATGTAGGATATCCCAGTAACTTAACCAAAGATTTTCGGTCTTCGTAAAGCTTTATACGTTTCTTCAGCGTACCAAACATTCACTTTTTTTAAATATTGACATCGGGTTAGGATTCTGAACATAGGATTAACATCTCTCCAATAGTGAACATGTTGCGTTGCCACAGTTCCATTCGTCGAAAAGTAAACAAAACCGTTTGAGCTACGTGGGGAATAAATAAAGTTGGCTTGTTGAAAAATTTTAATATTTATTAAGGTAAAAGACTATAAATATATCGATACAACACTTTGGCATTTCTAATACTACAAACATGAATATCTAAAATGTGATATTTAAAACCATCAACTCTCTCTCCCTTCTCTAATTTTGGTACACCAATGCTGTCTTCTAAGTTTATAATATATGGCGTCCTGCAGTTTAATTCCAAAAATGTTTTAACTAAAAATTCCTCTTTAACACGTCCTTTAACGTAAATAATGTCTGCGTCTATCAGATTGTTGGATATGATATTATGTAGTTCCTTGTAATCGGTATCACCATAATTATAAAGGATACCATGATGATTTCCAAATAGATATTTGACTTGTTTCTTGCAAGCCTTACTTAAGGTGTCGAATGGTTTAACTGGTTTAAAAAAGTAACTTTTCATACTATTTCCATCATAAATAGCCAATTCTTTCGCGTAAAATTCAGGTATGTTAAATCCTTGAATATCGACTACAACGAACTTCATTGTCTGAAGACTCAAATCAAGCAAGTATATTTTCATATTTTTATCGCTCTTAAGTTCGATTTCAAAAGCACACCCCCACTTTTCGATAATTTCACAGTCTTAGCACATAGATCTTATATTTTTATTTACGATCAATTCATCTTTATTCGCCAATCGTCTCAAACGAGTCTGCTTTTGAAAGTAATATAGCCTTAGTATTCAGAAAATATTAATAATATCGGAGCTTAAAACATCCTTGACACTAAAAAATCATTGTGTTTCCTAACAAAACCCATCATCTTGTCTATTTAGCTTGCTTTCCTATTGTTTAGCAGGTTAAATAAAATTATTATTTCGCTCTTTTTGTCGGTACTGAATCGTTAGGGGAATACGTTTCTAGTTCTATAAGAGAGACAGTTAAAATTTATGTAAGCAATCAAAAATCCTACACTATGAGCTACTTAGTTAAAATTTCATATTTCCTTCCTGGATCAGGCAAAATTTGTGATGTGTCGGACAAAATTTATAAAAATACGAAAAAAAAAATGCTGGATGCATTTTTAGCGTAACTTTCTATTTAATACCATCTTATTTCAAGCTATAATTCGGTTGTCAAAATGAGAATAAAATAATTTTCCCATGGTTTATGTCATCTTAAAAAAGTCAAAAGGTTATATTCTGTAGAGGGTCAGATACATTCAAATTTAAATATTTTCTCCAAGAAGAATTTTAAGATAGTATTATAGTAAATAAAAATTCTATACCTCCAATATTTCTTGGAAACATATCGTGTTCTAGCGACATAACCCAAAAGTACCTCTATTCAGAAACGCATCGTACTTTTCTTGTCAATAATTGTCTCATTGTCCCATCCATTACATTATTATAATCTTAAAGCACCTGTTACCAGCATTATCTGTTTTTATGGTTTTCATAAAACATAGCGATTACCGATGAAAATTAAACGAAAACTTAATAAATAACTTTTTTTTTTCAACTGAAATAGACTGATTTTCGATGGAAAAATGTTACTTATAACTAAAAATGAATATAAGACATATACGCAATGATATTTAGAATAAATCAATGTTTTCTAAAATTACTATGAAATATTCACAAAATCGTTTCGTTATAACCAAAGCAGCAAGGCTTGCAGATTTCGTATAGAGTTCAAACGCGATACTGAGATGATCTTTTTTTTTTTTATATTTTTGTAGAATAATGCACCACTACGTTGTAAGTACTTGAGAGAGGACTTTCTTGAAAAATCCTCAAATTTCTCTGCAATTTTGTTCCTTCTAGAGTTAAATTCACACAGAAAACCCCGTATTCTTATCTTTCAGGTTGGTATATTAAAAAGGGCTTATTAGTATGGTTTAGAAAACAAGCAATATTAATTAACGGATGTTTTTTCGTCGTATGAAGAGTTGAAAAATTTTTTTTTCCACTCCAATGGTTGCGATGCAGAGAGTCGGGTTTCATCATAATCTTTCAGGGTAGCTCAGGTTTGATTGCATGTAGAGAGTCGGGTTTCATCATAATCTTTCAGGGTAGCTCAGGTTTGATTACATGTACTAAGGTTAGTGCTCCTTGCAATCGGTTTCAGGTTTGACGCGCCCCCCTCAGGTTTGTTCAGGTTTCTCAAACGTTTGAGAAACCTGAACAAACCTGAGGGGGGCGCGTCAAACCTGAAACCGATTGCAAGGAGCACTAACCTTAGTACATGTAATCAAACCTGAGCTACCCTGAAAGATTATGATGAAACCCGACTCTCTACATGCAATCAAACCTGAGCTACCCTGAAAGATTATGATGAAACCCGACTCTCTACATGCAATCAAACCTGAGCTACCCTGAAAGATTATGATGAAACCCGACTCTCTGCATCGCAACCATTGGAGTGGAAAAAAAAATTTTTCAACTCTTCATACGACGAAAAAACATCCGTTAATTAATATTGCTTGTTTTCTAAACCATACTAATAAGCCCTTTTTAATATACCAACCTGAAAGATAAGAATACGGGGTTTTCTGTGTGAATTTAACTCTAGAAGGAACAAAATTGCAGAGAAATTTGAGGATTTTTCAAGAAAGTCCTCTCTCAAGTACTTACAACGTAGTGGTGCATTATTCTACAAAAATATAAAAAAAAAAAGATCATCTCAGTATCGCGTTTGAACTCTATACGAAATCTGCAAGCCTTGCTGCTTTGGTTATAACGAAACGATTTTGTGAATATTTCATAGTAATTTTAGAAAACATTGATTTATTCTAAATATCATTGCGTATATGTCTTATATTCATTTTTAGTTATAAGTAACATTTTTCCATCGAAAATCAGTCTATTTCAGTTGAAAAAAAAAAGTTATTTATTAAGTTTTCGTTTAATTTTCATCGGTAATCGCTATGTTTTATGAAAACCATAAAAACAGATAATGCTGGTAACAGGTGCTTTAAGATTATAATAATGTAATGGATGGGACAATGAGACAATTATTGACAAGAAAAGTACGATGCGTTTCTGAATAGAGGTACTTTTGGGTTATGTCGCTAGAACACGATATGTTTCCAAGAAATATTGGAGGTATAGAATTTTTATTTACTATAATACTATCTTAAAATTCTTCTTGGAGAAAATATTTAAATTTGAATGTATCTGACCCTCTACAGAATATAACCTTTTGACTTTTTTAAGATGACATAAACCATGGGAAAATTATTTTATTCTCATTTTGACAACCGAATTATAGCTTGAAATAAGATGGTATTAAATAGAAAGTTACGCTAAAAATGCATCCAGCATTTTTTTTTCGTATTTTTATAAATTTTGTCCGACACATCACAAATTTTGCCTGATCCAGGAAGGAAATATGAAATTTTAACTAAGTAGCTCATAGTGTAGGATTTTTGATTGCTTACATAAATTTTAACTGTCTCTCTTATAGAACTAGAAACGTATTCCCCTAACGATTCAGTACCGACAAAAAGAGCGAAATAATAATTTTATTTAACCTGCTAAACAATAGGAAAGCAAGCTAAATAGACAAGATGATGGGTTTTGTTAGGAAACACAATGATTTTTTAGTGTCAAGGATGTTTTAAGCTCCGATATTATTAATATTTTCTGAATACTAAGGCTATATTACTTTCAAAAGCAGACTCGTTTGAGACGATTGGCGAATAAAGATGAATTGATCGTAAATAAAAATATAAGATCTATGTGCTAAGACTGTGAAATTATCGAAAAGTGGGGGTGTGCTTTTGAAATCGAACTTAAGAGCGATAAAAATATGAAAATATACTTGCTTGATTTGAGTCTTCAGACAATGAAGTTCGTTGTAGTCGATATTCAAGGATTTAACATACCTGAATTTTACGCGAAAGAATTGGCTATTTATGATGGAAATAGTATGAAAAGTTACTTTTTTAAACCAGTTAAACCATTCGACACCTTAAGTAAGGCTTGCAAGAAACAAGTCAAATATCTATTTGGAAATCATCATGGTATCCTTTATAATTATGGTGATACCGATTACAAGGAACTACATAATATCATATCCAACAATCTGATAGACGCAGACATTATTTACGTTAAAGGACGTGTTAAAGAGGAATTTTTAGTTAAAACATTTTTGGAATTAAACTGCAGGACGCCATATATTATAAACTTAGAAGACAGCATTGGTGTACCAAAATTAGAGAAGGGAGAGAGAGTTGATGGTTTTAAATATCACATTTTAGATATTCATGTTTGTAGTATTAGAAATGCCAAAGTGTTGTATCGATATATTTATAGTCTTTTACCTTAATAAATATTAAAATTTTTCAACAAGCCAACTTTATTTATTCCCCACGTAGCTCAAACGGTTTTGTTTACTTTTCGACGAATGGAACTGTGGCAACGCAACATGTTCACTATTGGAGAGATGTTAATCCTATGTTCAGAATCCTAACCCGATGTCAATATTTAAAAAAAGTGAATGTTTGGTACGCTGAAGAAACGTATAAAGCTTTACGAAGACCGAAAATCTTTGGTTAAGTTACTGGGATATCCTACATCTTATAATATTTTTGAATTTTGCATAAAGTAGTCATTATTTTTTAATAAGCGTATTATAAGTCTAAACCTAATAATTTCCGAGATATCAATTTTTGAAAACCACTAACATTTGTATATAAACGCTAATGGTACAAATAAGATTCAGATAAATAACTTCTTGTCTGCCTGATAACACCGACATTTAGTTAATTATACAACATTTTTAAAATAATTATTGTTCTTTGATCAAACCAATATTTCGCTATCACTTTGTAAACCGACAAAAATAGGCAAATTTTTCAATTTCGTATCGGGATTTTTGATGAAAATAGCCCAACATTTTCGAGTAAACCTACCTAGAAATATAGAAGATATTTATTGCAAAATTAGTAGTTTACATGCTTGGTAAAGTGAATTAATCTACCACTGTAATCGTTTCATTTTTAGCTAAATAGAGGTATTCTTTTTTAATCGTGAAAAAAATAGACGAAATCTCTAATTTTATTTCATACCTAACGAATTCAACAATCAATAATACGATCTCATTTTCGACTAAGATCAGCTGTTACTTTAGATAGAATATTCCTAATAACATAATATATTTAGTTATACAGCTTTTTAAAATAATTATTGTTCTGTAACCGTAAATTATTTAATTATTTTCGTGTGATAAAGAGCTACTTTAAATTTTGTTTCTTAATCTTGTTCTATTGCGTATTAATCGTGTTAGCATCACAAATTACGGTCTGTGAAGCTGGTTTATAGGATCATTTAGTTCGATGGGGGACATATTTTATGATATCCCATATTTCGTCAATTATTTGGCAGGTAGGTTTGATGCTTCAATACGGAGCTCCTCAAGATGACATCAAATATTTCTAAACAAGAAGCGTTCAAGTCTATGGAATCCCATGTAAAAATAGCTGGTATGTCTGTTGCCTTCCGTAGACATTAATGACATCTCGCATGTATGCTGAAGTGTATCGTTAATAGAAATCTTGAATATTCTAGTACCTACCTATATCTTGCGTCATTATGTCAATGCTTACATTGATGTCGCCAGGTATCTTAAAATGATAGGTACATAATGTGCAAGCATTTGTGTAGAAAGCTATGTTTTTTACAAAATTTTCTCTAGGCAACCAAATTGTAATAGGGTTTTCGTAGTTCCAGTATATGTCTGGCTGCTTTAGCCTAAATAAATTGAAGTGTATTTGTAAGCAAATTAATCCTTAAAATTTATTATATCGTCTGATATAGACACTGTTTCAACTACGCGTTTTGGTAAAAAATAATTGGAAAGTAAAATTACTAAAGCACTAACAATAAATGGGACGTGGATAAACTGGTAGATCTAAGCCCCAAAAATATACGCCTCTTATGATAAATGTTAAAAAATTGTACCGTTGCCAACGTCAAATTATAAATCAGGATTTGGCAAACAGGACTCAACCCTCTCATTAATGGTTGATCTTCGGTATACCGAGTTTTATAAGTATTTTTAACACTCATCTGGAAATAAATGGATGCAAAAACCTCCTTTTTCCATTTTTTCAAGCCATTAAACAACAAAATTGTCATTTTTTGAAGAAACCTTGCATACATAGGTATTAGCGAGCGAATTTCGACTATTGTAGATATTTAATATTAGAAAATCAATATAGCGGTAAATCGAAAAGTGTATTTTTACGGCGGCTTAAGAGGTAGTTTATGGTGATGTACATATTAGAGTTCATTTTAAAATGAACGATAATCTCCTAAACACAGACTTTTGACAATAGAACGAAATAAAAATATAGTTTGATGTGATAAGGCTATGCAGCTGTTCTTTATGGAATTTCATGTGAGCCTAGACTTAATAGATTTTTGTTATTTTTTTTTTATCAGTAAAGTCATCCTATAGATATTGTTTGTTAATCCATTAAAATAGACAAAATCTTTGAATTTGTATATGATTATCCGCTGAAATACCCTTAATCTGCAGGGTACCTAACTCTACGGAGATATTTATTGCAAAGGGCGGCTTTTTCAGTTTTGAAAGTATTCAACATTTGCGAAATTCATCTAAATATATACTACGCTATACTTTAATCAAACTCACAATAGAGGGAAAGCGACAGACGAGTTTTAAACTAAAGTGGCTTAAAGGATAATTTGTGTTGTAAATATTAGAGTTCATTTTAAAAGAAACTATAATCTCGTGACCGACAAAAAAAAAGTATCCATTTCGATACATCATTTCCCCTATTTTAACGTTAAAATAGTAAATTATGTTATAAGCTCGAAAAATGTAGTATTTCAGACGTAATGCGGTCGCTAACCTAAATAGCCCGAAAAACATTTTTCGTCCATATGTCATAAGTTATTTTTTATTCGATCTTGTTTTTAATGCGATTGAGAGTTGTAAAATAATGTAGAAATGAAGTGAACCTATACATTTCATCTTGCACGCTAATTTTTTGGTCTTAATGTTTGTTAGTTAACGATGAAATCTGTAATAGCGTCCGAAAAAAAAAATTTTTTTTTGACTATCATAAAAAGTGTTGTCTAGCTAGCAGGGCAATAATCAATAGTTTATTGAGAAGGTTAGCTCTTCGTCTAAATATCTAATCTATAAATCGTCATTTTTTCCGACACAATCGGTTAAAAAGCATACAATTGTATGTGAACGTTTGTACAAAAACCATCGTGTTAAATCAGTTCTTATACCTGACTGACAACGCCGATCTTTAGCTTTTTTTTACTTTGTAAAATAAAAAGATTAGTTCTTACTATCAAAGAAATTAAATATGCAAGAGAAATAGGTCGAAAAGATTAATAATAATTTATTTATTCCTAAGTTATAAATCTTAACTACATCACTTTCTAAACCAAGAAAATAGATAATCTTCCTGCATTATTCCGTACTTAGATTTATTTTTCATGAAAATAGTCGAATCTATGATTTTCGTTCAAATCCATAAGGGGCGCTTGTTTTGTATAGATGATTTATGATCTTATTTTCAACTAAAATACTTAACACTCAGTATACAATTTTCAGAAATGTCATGATTAAGAACGGTTCTAGTCATTTTATACAAGATTTCACATGATTTAACAAATTTAAAACATTTTTTTTAATTTTTTACTAAATTCTAAACACTCAGTATACACTTTTAAGAAAATATGACGATTTGCGACTGTTTTAGTCATTTTTTACAAAGTTTCACAGGGCTTAATAACGTTAAAACATTTTTTTTAATTTTTTACTAAATTCTAAACACTCAGTATACAATTTTCAGAAATGCCATGATTAAGAACGGTTCTAGTCATTTTATACAAGATTTCGCATGATTTAACAAATTTAAAACATTTTTTTTAATTTTTACTAAATTCTAAACACTCAGTATACACTTTTAAGAAAATAGGACGATTTGCGACTGTTTTAGTCATTTTTTACAAAGTTTCACAGGGCTTAATAACGTTAAAACATTTTTTTTAATTTTTTACTAAATTCTAAACACTCAGTATACAATTTTCAGAAATGTCATGATTAAGAACGGTTCTAGTCATTTTATACAAGATTTCACATGATTTAACAAATTTAAAACATTTTTTTTTAATTTTTACTAAATTCTAAACACTCAGTATACACTTTTAAGAAAATAGGACGATTTGCGACTGTTTTAGTCATTTTTTACAAAGTTTCACAGGGCTTAATAACGTTAAAACATTTTTTTTAATTTTTTACTAAATTCTAAACACTCAGTATACAATTTTCAGAAATGCCATGATTAAGAACGGTTCTAGTCATTTTATACAAGATTTCGCATGATTTAACAAATTTAAAACATTTTTTTTAATTTTTACTAAATTCTAAACACTCAGTATACACTTTTAAGAAAATAGGACGATTTGCGACTGTTTTAGTCATTTTTTACAAAGTTTCACAGGGCTTAATAACGTTAAAACATTTTTTTTAATTTTTTACTAAATTCTAAACACTCAGTATACAATTTTCAGAAATGTCATGATTAAGAACGGTTCTAGTCATTTTATACAAGATTTCACATGATTTAACAAATTTAAAACATTTTTTTTAATTTTTACTAAATTCTAAACACTCAGTATACACTTTTAAGAAAATAGGACGATTTGCGACTGTTTTAGTCATTTTTTACAAAGTTTCACAGGGCTTAATAACGTTAAAACATTTTTTTTTTAATTTTTTACTAAATTCTAAACACTCAGTATACAATTTTCAGAAATGCCATGATTAAGAACGGTTCTAGTCATTTTATACAAGATTTCGCATGATTTAACAAATTTAAAACATTTTTTTTAATTTTTACTAAATTCTAAACACTCAGTATACACTTTTAAGAAAATAGGACGATTTGCGACTGTTTTAGTCATTTTTTACAAAGTTTCACAGGGCTTAATAACGTTAAAACATTTTTTTTAATTTTTTACTAAATTCTAAACACTCAGTATACAATTTTCAGAAATGTCATGATTAAGAACGGTTCTAGTCATTTTATACAAGATTTCGCATGATTTAACAAATTTAAAACATTTTTTTTAATTTTTACTAAATTCTAAACACTCAGTATACACTTTTAAGAAAATAGGACGATTTGCGACTGTTTTAGTCATTTTTTACAGATATTTACAAAGTCTTAATAACATTATATTAATAATTATCTAACATAATGTATACAATTTCAAGAAATAGTAGATTTTTAATCCATGTACAAAATTCAAGAATCTAAAATACAATTAAATGTAGGCTTTTTTAATTGGCATCTCAGGCAAATTATTTCCCCCAAAATTATCTAAAAAAGATATACCAAAAACATTCTAAAGCGGTTTTTTACCTCTATAAGTATGCAGGCCGATCCGACCCTTGTCGGTTTTATTACCCGCATAAATTAACACAGTAGAGGAATATGGACAGAGTTCTGGGGCAGCGGCGTTTCACTAAAGCTTTGGTTTCCTACAAAGCGGTACCGCAAAAGAGTGGCCGTAATTTGACGGCGAGCTTTGCCGCGACAAAAGCGTGTATGTACTTGCAAATCGGAGTGTGTTCCTCCAGAGCGTTCGGCGCAAAAAAATACGGCACCGTATTTTCTGAAGCGGACGCTCTGTACGTTGGGATAGTGCAAGCATGATTTTTGACGGTGCGCCAGTGTAGTGATTGTATGTTTTAATTATAATATTTGGAAATTAATTGGTCTAGCGAACAAGATAAAATTTTAATCGAGTTTTTTTTACTATATCGCTTTAACAGCGGCGTTTCACTAAGGTTAAATCATAAAAAGTCGGGTTTTATCTCGGGTCAGTTCATAAATATTCAGGTTCAAATTAGGGTTAGATGAGAAGCCGCCTCGCAAAAGCATCCGGGTTAGGTCGTAAAAAGTCGGGTTTTATCTCGGGTCAGTTCATAAATATTAAGGTTCAAATTAGGATTAGATAAGAAGCCGCCTCGCGAAAGCATCCGGGTTAGGTCGTAAAAAAGTCGGGGTTTTATCTCGGGTCAGTTCATAAATATTAAGGTTCAAATTAGGGTTAGATAAGAAGCCGCCTCACGAAAGCACTTGGGTTAGGTCGTAAAAAGTCGGGTTTAATTTCGGGTTATTTTGTAAACAGCACCACCGAACCACCCGGGTTAGGTTATAAAACGCACCACCGAACCGCCCGGGTTAGGTCGTAAATCGCACCACCGCACCACTTGGGTTAGATCATAAAACGCACCACCGAACCACCCGGGTTAGGTCATAAAACGCACCACCGAACCACCCGGGTTAGTTGCACCACCAGCACCACCAGCACCACCTGGTCCAGCTCTCTTAGTTTTCCTCTACTATCAAGATAATCAAGTTAATTAAACCAAGTACTATACTACAGATTCAAAATTCATAGTTAAATGAGAGAAAGAAAGTCTATGCTGAAGATTCGGTAGAACCTTTAAGAATAAGTAGTTAAACTAAACCTTTAAAACCATAACATAAATTAAGACAGACCATCTGTGTCTGTATCATTAATAGTAATTAATTACACTACTAATGGCAACAATAATATAAAAAATTAAAACGATATGTGCAAAAACTTGCCCTATCCCTGAATGTTGTGTCGAGGCTAGTCCTTAGGCCCCTCAAGGCACGGACTTAGAGAGCTGCAACAGGTGTAATCGGCTGCAACAATGATAACAGTCTCCCATGACCGAATGATCTGCTCATGAACTACAGCATGTAACTAATTTGTCAGAAAACAAGCTTTGTAAATACACTTAATACTTTGTCCTAATGTGAGAATGTCACGTCACATATGAGGACCGTTTTTTTAAAACACGATAACTGCATTTTTACCGAAATTCAGTTATACATCGATTTCGGATGGAAATTCAATGCCCGACCCACTGGTAGCATCAGATACATGAAAACTCGATAAGTAATGAGCCTAAACATTTTTGATGATTTCCTATATTTTATACTTTCTGTAGTTTTCCGTTATTATTTGGGATAGAATACAGATCAGTGCTCGTCGCCACGTGTTTGTTTTTATTGTTTTTTTTTTTAATTAAAATATGGATGACATTGATGAAGAATATAGTAAAAATGTGCGCCCCACGAAAAAGGGAAGAAAATATCGTATTTTCGAAGACAATCGTGATCAAAAATTACGCGTTATAGAAAAGAGCGGTTAGAGGAAGCCGACATTGCTTGTAATCATTTCCAGAACAAGGCAAAAGGCGTTGTTTGTAAGGCGGTAGAATTGACAAGGAATGGAATACTTGGTAAGTACATATCTAAAAATTCGCTGCTGAACAGAGATTTTTAAAAACAGTGTCTACAAATAATTATGTATTATTATCCTCTGTTTAGGTTTCAGAGAAATGATATATGGAAATGATGCGAAAAAAATAGAGCAAGATAAAATATTGCTAAAGTTTATGCAAGTTGTTGTGCCTGAGCGAAAATCTAAAGATGTTACTAATGCGCGGCGGAATAGAAAAGTTTCAGTCAAATACTCCATTAGAACTCCAGGAGGCGATATTCCTGTTTGTGCTGCTACATTTCAGAAAATAACTGGTAAGTGAAAAGATACTCTTTATTTATTTTTTGCTATTGTGAAACTTGACTTATGTTTTAGGTGCAAGTAAAGATAGGCTGTCTGGTATTTCAAAAAAATTTCTTGCGGGAGAATTATTGGTTGAGAAGCGGGGAGGTCGTGTACAAAAGCAAACTGATAAAGATATTACTGAAGCAATAAAGATACACATAGGCAGCTACAAATGCAGAGAGAGCCACTACTCGCGTGCAAAATGCAGGAGAAGCTACCTACCTCCTGAGTTAAATATACAGAAGATGTATAATGCATTTTGTACCAGAACCAATTTTAAATGTTCTTTGGCCAAGTACAAGAAAATTTTCTATCAAAATTTTAACCTTGGCTTCGGAAATCCACACTCAGACACATGTTTTATATGTAAGGAGTTTCTGGTAAAAATAAGAAAAACCAAGGTTTTAGAGAAACGAAGTGAACTCCGCACCAGCTATAGGCTTCATAAGATGAGAGCAAAAGCATTTTTTAAATACTTATATACTTTCAAAGAAAATACTATTAAAGTTTGTTTTGATTGCCAACAAAATCAGCCGTTGTGTGAAGTTTTTTATTCAAGGCAAGTTTGGCTCTATAACTTGGGCATTGTGCATCATCAAGATAAAAAGCAAGCAAAAGAAAATTCCAGCTTCTACGTTTGGTTAGAAACGCAGGCAGGTCGGGGATGCAATGAGATAGCTTCTGGCCTGTTACATTTTATTAGCAAGCTTGAAAACACACTGTCTGATAAAGGCAAGGATCAGATGATCTTGGAGTCATTTCCAGACTCCTGTAGTTCCCAGAACAAGAACAGCATCATGATGGCAGTTCTTATCAGCTTTTTGGAAAAGTCTAAAGTGTTTAAGGAAACACGACATTTTTTTCCCATAAGAAGTCACAGTTTCATGCCCGCAGATAGGGTTTTTGGAAGAGTGGAGAAACAATATCGAAGACGAGAAGAAATTTTAGTACCGAGGGAATATTACGAGATATTGAAAAACCATGGAACTGTGAATTTTTGGGGACAAGATTGGAAGACATTTAATTATAAGTCGGTATCATAAAGTATTTTAAAGAAAAAACTACCTTTTAAAATAACTGAAGCTCGGGTCCTTACGTACCAGAAAGTAAAAGAGTCAGTGGTTTGCAAATTTCGTAATACATATACAGGAAGTGATATAGAAGTCGCTATTTTCAAAAAAGGGGTGAAAGACGCAAAACAGATATCAGCAGCAAAACAGCTTCCAGTAATCAATCACGTTAGTGACCTTAAGAAAATTGACGTTAGAAAGCTCATGAATAGTATTGATATTACCGATGAAGTTTCTTCATTTTATGATGAAGTTCTACGAGGAACAACTGCCGTTGATTTAAACGACAATGCTGATGAGACAAGTCTGTTTGATGACTCTGAAATCGACTTCTGAAGTACCTATACTTATTTACTGCTCAAGAAGTATAATTTTCTTTCGGCATGCAGTAATTTTTTTTTTTTTTTATATTACTTAGTACCTACTGTTATGAAAAAACTCGATAAGTACTGTTACTTATCGAGTTTTCCAAAAACTGCGTATTTGTTTATTTTTTGTAAATTCATAATAAAGTATATATCATAAATTTTTTTTACGTATCTACTCCCATTTAGTATCATTTTCTTATTAAGTTTTTTTCATTGAACATTAAGCATCATAGTAGATTTCAAATTAAAAAAATGCTCTCCTGAAAATTCTTTATTTTGTAGTTATCGAGTTTTAAAAAAACGGTCCTCATATGCCAAATTATTAAGGTTTTCCGTTCACATAAGTTTATTCTTTGTATGTTTTTGATGACGTATAAGCTAAAATCATCTAGCAACATTGTATTTCTCCATTTCAAATAAAAGCTTGGGAAGTGAGCGATAAAGCGACAGCGACGGCATACTTTTTATGTCATTTTAAAAGCTTTTAGGTAGAAAGGGTTTTGGAAGAGAGGTTACAAAACTCAATAACAGAAATAATAGAGCATAAGGTATCATTGAATATACTAATTCTTTTCACTTTGATTTTAAAGGAGCTTTTAGCTTTAAATGTAAGAATATTGGAGTTTCCAGAGATCATAAAATATTTTTAGTTTCAACGGCACCCTCTCAGACAAATCTCATTATATAGCAAAAAATATTCGGATAGATGGATAAATATAAAGATAGATAGGTATAAACGTATATGCTTTATGTTCTGCGAGTGGGCAGCATTGCTATTAAACCGAGCACGCAAAATCAATTTACAGCATTACAAAATAAAGTATACAGGGTGTAGAGTAAGTATGTAGAGTAAGTAATTGACAACACTTTTAAAAATTGTCTGATTGATTGAGTCAGAAGACTTAAGTACTGGAGTGAGAGTAAATATGCTGACATGCATCTAATTTATAGACAAGCACTCGGCAATTGTGTGGAGATGAGACGAATTTATTCTGATACATTTCCAAATCCACGTTTACCACGCCGAAGAACTTTTAAAAGGATTGATCGCAGCTTAAGAGAAACAGGTAAAAAGTCAAGTGAAATAATAAAAAATGCTAAAAGTAGCTAATTTTTTACTACTCTGTTTTGGGAATTTCTTTGTCGCATCGTAGTGGAGAGGGCTTCCAAAAACCGCAAGGAACCCTCAGTTAGAGGAGGAAATTCTGGATAGGATTGTTAAAAAGCCCTCTAATTGTGTAAGAAGACTACTACATCCTTATATCACGGTACATGCCATGTCTCCCGCTGAGTATCCTGCAAGAGTCAAATACGCGGTTTCTGCGACGATTTAGACAAAATCATAAGTTTACTAGTATTGTTTTGTTCACGGACGAAGCCGATTTCACCCGAACCGTGTAATGAATTGCCATAATTCGCATATCTGGCACGAAGATAATCGTCATGCAGTAGGAGAGACAAAGCACCAACAAAGGTTCGTGGTGTAAGGTAACCTGTGGGCGGAGATTATTGGGCATCATCTCATTGGACCATTCTTTATTGAAGGCAGATTAAATTGTGCCATGTTTTTGCAATTCTTACAATAAAACTTAAACGGTTTACTTAAAAATGTGCCCTTAGAAATTAGAAATTTGGTGATATTTAAAGAGGCTTGTATATTCGACGCCAGTTCACACCAGGGAAGCTTTGATAGAAAGAATAATACACCATTACCAGGACTCACGTTTGTAACAATGAGCTACACAAAACTTTAACCTGTATCTCCACAAGTCGATTGGTTCAAATTTGTTGAAAAATTGGAAAATAAAATCCTTTTTGAATTTTACTGCATTACTCCTTTATTAAACGATTAATAACACTCCTCCTCTGTTCACCCTAGCATGGGCTACAACATATAACAACTTTCAATGTGATGGCTTTGTCCACTCACTTAGCGGTGACTTAACTTTCTATACTTTCCACCTGACACTTTGTAAACAATAACAAACTTTTACATGAGGGCTTTTTCCCTTCACGGAGTGGCGACTTATATCGTTCGATCTCTGCCAGACACACTGACTTGTTTACAAACAATATAATATAATATAACCATACTCAAACACTCCGACCAATCAGATCCTAACACGTCGAAACCATGATGGCAATGTCTTACATCAGGCCACTGTCGATCGGCCAATCAGAATAGCGTCTCCTTGTTACCACGCACGTGGCGTATGTCGTACTTAGAATTGCGTTTTAGAGAATATTATAAAAAAGCAGACAGTTTTTTACATTAGGATTTAACTTGAACATATATTTTTATGGATTTGTACAACGTTGCCACCACTTTAATATGCGGTGTTGCCATTTATATTGCATATGAATTTAATGTATTTCTCTCTATTTTTTAGCATTTAGTTGTTGAAGAAAAACATAGTAATTTAGCACGAATGCAACGTTGCCGCTTGGTTTAGTATTACATTACATTAAATCCCCTAAGATTGATTTCAACGTTTTTACTTTGTTTTCCTACTGGGTCACGACAGAAATATGAAGTGTATCCCAAACATTCTCCATTTTTAATAATTGGTTAAATCCCCAACCAGCAATTTAATATTTTATTATGGTCGCGAAAACGTTTTCGACAAGAAAATTATAAAACAACTGTACTCACAGGAATGTTTGTAATGCGTTTCTACAACACATTTATAGGTATTCGCAAAATTGGCACCATTTTATAAAATACTTTATTTATTATTTTTTTTATTATTTTATAATCATTATTCTTTTGTAAAGCCTTTTGCAAACACTACAACACAATTTTATAAACATATCTGCAACTCTTAAAAATTTTTAACACCAGCATCACAAAACAGTTTTATTAAAGCTTTTCATATTGCACTATAATATAATTGTATTGTATTTTTGAAAAAATTAAATAACAGTTTTTCAAAAGGTTTTTAGTAGTTTCAGGTAAACGTTATAAAATGAAAATGCAACATTAACTAACAACAATAAAATAAAAAAGCTTTTAAAATTTTTTTTAAATGCTGCAAGAAGCAATTTTGTATTAGACAAAAGAAAAATATAAATAACGTCGCCAACTATTTACAAGATGGAAGAGGCCATTTTATTTATTTTAATTCCATTCTTGATATTATTTAGAGACGTTCGTTGATTCTGATGCAGAGACCAAGTTTTTATTGCGAATTAAATTTTATTGAGAAATATTTCTAACAAAATATTAGCAGGCCCCGTATGTATTAATGTTTAAAGGAAATTTTTAAAACGTAAGAAAAATAGCTTAGTTGATTTGATTATTTTCTTCAGACAAACTTAAGCCAATTTGTTCTACGCATCATTATTTCATAATTTTTTGTATATTTACCGGCTGTAAATATTAGCATAAATGATAATATATTTGGTATTTTCAAGTCTGTCCATTTTTATGTTCCCGAACGCTCCCGATTCAATAATGACGTCTTCCTATAAAACAGTTTTGTATCAATAGCAAGCACTTTAAGATAATTAAGCTACTACGCAATCTCTATAAAACATTTAAAATATATGTATGCTTTGAAAGTAAGGGTACTGCGGAAGGAGCGAACTGCTTTGAAAGTAAATATAAACTAAGAAAGTGTGGTCTATTTTAATCATTTAAAGATACAACGAAATATGATTTCATTGATTAGTAAACACAAAAATGAATAGAAATAGAAGAGGATTAGTGATTGTTTCGGTGTTGAGATGACCTCGTGAACCGTGGAGATCCCAGCGTATAATGCGTCGCCGCCGCTTCTGCTTACAATTCTGTCTCCACCATATTAATATCAATGGTATCATCATCGAGTGGCATGTTAAAGGCTTCCACACACCGACGCGGCAACGGCCACGGTAGCGGTGGCGGCCAATCTAAACACACGGAAATAAATGAATGAAATCATACCAGCGCGGGCAGGTCTAGATCAAGCGGCCTAGGGCAGCGTTCTGATATGCGGTGACGGTCAAATACAACGTGTCCAGTTTGACTGCAGAAAGTGACAGTCGTAATGGCAAATAATATAATAGAATTATTATTAGCAAATCTTAAATTATATCCCATGTTATAAACAAAAAAATAATAAATATTTAAAATAAAATTATTAAATGGGCGCCAGTGTTATGCAAAATAAAATAAAATAATTAATTAAACCCACAACAAACAATTTAAGTGTGTTATAAAGAACCCAAATTACGCCCTGGAGGATGTTCTTCAGACACTCCTTAGCTAGCTCAACTCAGGGTAGGTTCGCTATTTTGTTTCTAGTTCGAGAGGTTTAGCACTCTTATAAGTAAGTTATAGTCAAATCCTAAAGGCGCCACCTTAGTTTTATTTTACTTAAAAGCCTTTAAATGTTCTAGTGTTTGGCCTCAGATAAAAACAAACTAGAAAAAAAAACACTTATGTCACAATCGGTATACCCTAGCTTATTATAAGCTCTCATTCACTCAAGTCCTCAATGTCACTCTATTTAAAATAAAAGCCAAATTTTCGCAGAGGATAATACAAATATTTATTCTTAAGGTGGTGTTAAGCCCTTGGTTACTTGATTTTATAAATGCAAGCTCCTCTTACTTTGGTGGACAATAGATACTTAAAGTTAAAAGATAAATAAGTGGAATGAAATATTAAAGTGACAATAAAATTTCTAAAGGTTTAAATTTACAAAGTTATTGATAAAAGAAAGCAAAATGTCAAACATTGTTTGACAGAGTCTTGCACAAGACGGCAACTGTCAGACCTACACTGTAAAAAAATGACTGTTCAGTCTGATCTAGCAGCCACATAGACCTACATCCAGGACATTGCCTGAGACATGGAATTTCCGCAAGGTCTGTGCAAGAACCTCTCACAACTAACTAAATTTACCATAAAATCTCTGTTATAGTATGATACAATATCTTACGAGTACCTGCGGTTACTCAATAAGCATGCTAGCCACTCGGCCATAGATAAATTAAAATGTCGAAGTTACAAGTACTAAATTTGGAATAAACAAATGGCCTTTAGCCGGGAAACAAAAATATTTACTTTATAATCATAAATTGTACTGTATTTATAACAAAAGTAGCTGTAACAGACTACCTAACGCTTTGAACTACTAGAGACTCTTGTGACGTCTAAACGCTATGTCGACATACGCTATACGTTTACATTGCACAAGCTCTGTACATAACATAAGTGCAAAACTTGACCAAAACACTGTATGGTGAACAATACGCAAATGCAAAATATTGATATTTTAAGTTGTTACTATGTTACAACATACTCAGGAAAAATGGTACTTAGCTAAAACCTTACGTGCTACCCATGGTTCATGAAGACTCAAACTTCACACACACTCACACATGGTCTCTGAAACAGCTAGCGTGGAAACTGCTACACAGCTAGTCTCCAAGAAATCCCATAGTACACGGCAACTGGCACGTCCCGCGTCCAGACAATTCCAAAAAAAAATAAACTAGTACATCACTTTGTACTCGGACTTTTAGCCCCTACCAAAAAAAAACCCTCAAATAACTAACGAGGGTTCCCAATTTACTAGATGGCGTCTATGACCGCTGTTGAAGTTCATTAAAGCATTTTAAATCGGCATTCCGCCCAAAGGAATAAGCAACTACAAGGCCATACCCTTTTAAAACATTTGTGGATGCTTTATCGACACTGCATTAGTCTGCCCGGCCCAAAAAAAACTAAATTTGGGAAGCTACTTCCACAAACGTGCTTTAACTTCCAGTGTCCATGGTCGAAAGGGACGCTTCTTATTTTTCTCCAACCAAAACTTAGTCACCCTATCTACGTAAACTAAGCTCTTTCAACAACACAGAAAACTAATGGCGACCAAAGTCTACCCACGCGACCAAGCAAAGATTAACCAGAAGTCGCTGTGAAAAAGCACAGAAACTGTCAGTCTGACACTGACCTATTATCGATTTTCTTAAAACACAGCTGATTTACGACATTCGAGATGATTAACCTACAACTTCTATACTAGGTTAAATAGTTATAAATTACCAATTACCAATTAACTAAAAGAAAGATTTGAAATCAAACCTATCTGCAACTAGTATTAAACGATGAACAGAAGAAATCAATCCATTTAGCTATGTCGTACAAGATACAAAACATTCCTGAAATATAACCAACAACAAAGGTTTGAAACTAAACATAATGAAAATTTTGGGCTATTACAGGTAACTTAATTAACAATTACTGTTTAAGGTGAGAGTCTACATATGCATTTTAACAATTTAAAACCGAAAACAGAGATAATCAAACTTATAAAATGCAATTTTCAAACTGTAACTTATTTTGATATAAGCCATCCCAGACTAAAAACAAAGTGTGGAACAAACAGATAATAGTAACAAAGTCTCTTCTTCCACATCGTATATCATAATAACAAATAATAGAAATAAAAATGAAACCTGGACGTTCAAAAATATATTTTGGTATATATAAAATCTGTAAACGGCAACTATCTTACAGCTCCACTCACCGCTTTGGTGTGAATACGCCCGACCGCTAATATGATCGCCACCGCGGCCGCCACCGCTACCGTGGCCGTGGCCGCGTCGGTGTGTGTAAGCCTTCATAAGTAGTAAATAATTTTGGACTCCTCGTCTTCTTTAATAAAAGAATTGGGCACTATTGTACACTACACCGATAATTTTATTTAATTTTAGCTTATTGCACACTAATCTTTTACTAGTATTAATACATAAAACATATCAACAAATACGCAGATACGCTGCAAATTGCATACATGAAGTACAAGTGGTATTTGACGATTGCTTCAAAGCACTGAGGCAGTTAATGGATTTCATTGTTTCATTTAACTCTACCGTATTATTACCATCAAAACTAAATGTTCTCACTACACATCATATTTTCATAATACATCTTTAATCTTCTTCGAAAAGCACCACTTTTCTTAATTTTCTTGCATTGTTTCATATTTCACATTTTTAATGTTTATGTTTAGTTTAGGAACCAAATCTGACAAAAAATCTTGACCCTAGCCTAACCTAACATCAGATGATTCAGGTATGGTATAAAAGTAGTTGTCTTAAATATATCTTATTATGTAGTTGGCGACAGCAAATGTATAGTCATGAGAACAATTTAATTTTATAAACAATTTGTTTTTGTTTCTATTGTCACAGAAAGCAACTATAAAACAACTTTAAAATATATTTATAAGGATATTAAAAATGCCGCCGAAATGTACTATAAAGCCACTTTAAAATAATTATATTTTATAGGCTAAAATGTTTTTAAAGTTGTTCATAGCAACGTTTCAGCAATAATTTTATGACTGTTGTATAAGATATTTTATAATTCTGTTGTATAAAAGTTATGATGATAAATTTATAAAACATATTAGCTGCCTACAACAGAATAGTGTTTATTGCAGCTCTTATGTGATCGATTAGCATTTTGGAAGTATTAATAAAATACCAATGAAATAAAATATTTGTTTAACCATTGAATTATAAAATATCTTTGTTGGTTGGGCAGTGGCGCAATAAGGAAGCTGGCCTTCGAGCCTGCAAATATCTTCATCACAACCAAACCTAAATAATTTGTTCACATTTTTATATAAAAAACAAATGAAAACTATAATGATATTGGAATAAAAAGAAAAGCCAATTTATCGTAATGTAAAATAAAACATAAATAAATAGCATAACCCAGCTCTATTTCTGCCAATTTCGGTTAATCAAATCCTGGTTAATGACACTCATATCATAATTATTTATAACTGCTTTCAAAAATTTCGCTTCATGGCCTAAATTTGTACCATGAAACTTATTCAATAAACCGCGAACAAAGAGGGTAATTCATTGCATTCAATTTTACCCAACCAAACAAGTCAATTCATTAATCCGACCCTAAATACTCCTAGTTATACATCAAAATACAAAATTTAACATACCTATACCTTTATTTGAAATAATCCTTAACATTACCACCAAATACAAAGACCAGCATGAATTATTATCGTGGAAAAAAGGGTTTGCAAAGCATGAGCTTTAAATAGCAGGCAAAACTGATAAAAGCTGCCACTCGGAAGCTTTATTTCATTAAAATTTTCGACGTTTCCCGGTCCGCGTTTGGTAATTAATTAAACCTTTAAAATAGTCCCTTTTTAACACCAACTTTTCAATATTATTTACGTAGTTTTAATAAATGCGATTATACTGAAATGAGAAATTATTTAATCCGAATAAAAACAGATTTACCGATGTTAATTTGGATTTAGAAAAGAAGATTATTTATACTATTATGAGTATTATTTATGGTACACTGCTTAGGTTTAATATAATAAATGTAGTAAACTTGTCTTGTTTAATTTAATTGAAATCTTGCTAAAGAATATTCTAATATTTTTTAATCAATATTAGGTAATTATTTATTGGTGACGAATTTTTTGGTATTTTGAATACACCCTATTTTGCGTTCCGAACACGAATTTAAAGGTTATTTCGGCGGTCATTTATAGCTTTTGAGAACAAAAGATATTTAAGTTTTTCCCCTAGCAGGTTAGGACATGGTGGTCGAACTAGGCTCTGGCGGAAAACAATACGACATACAAAGAACTTCACCAAAATGTTTATACAAGTCTGCATTCGCAGACAGATGGAAACGGACACAACAATTATAGACGATATTTTAAGTTACTAAGTGGTGTAGACTGCTAATGCAGAATTTAAATAAAATTTGACAGAGCTGAAATAGTATATTAAAGTATAAGTTTCATAAAGCTCATTTTAGCGCACGCGTCCATGTTAGAAAACGAGCCGCTTGCGTCGAGCTTTATAACGGGCAAGTACCCTAATAGCTTGATAAAACGTGTGCTTTATACTATTTTTTCTATTTTGGCATTTTTTTCAATAAATAAATCCATATTTCAAAAGAAAATAAAACATACAAACTTTCAAAACTTTAGGTCTAAATTTTATGTTATAATAATAATAATAATAATAATAATAATAATAATAATAACAATAATAATAATAATAATAATAATAATAATAATAATAAACGTCTTTTATTAATCATAAAGAAAAAATTACAGAGGAATATACAAATTTGAGTGGCGGTATTCAGCAGAGCTGCTCATACAACCACCCCAACAAACATTTTAAGTTAAATTTACCTTTATTCGACCTATAAACGGGTCAAATATTTTGCATGACCAATAATCTATAGGGATAACTTACCTACATTTGTTGTCCTATTGCCCAATGTGGGGAAAGAAACTAAAGTAATTTGAAGGTCGAAAATAGGCTGATAGGATTTTTCTGTCCAATAAGTTAAAACGAAGTGAAATAAATATAGACCTATTTTACGTCTAAATGTGGAAAGTGAGACCAACCTTCTGACCTAAATATAACCTAAATAGGAGCAATAAGACACTAGACAAAAATACAGAGAAAACATATTATATCTGGCGTTAGAAAGAAAAGACAACAACTTATGCCAACACTTCCAACAGGACAAAATAAATTATAAAATGGAGTTCGACTTAAGTAGATATTTGGAATGGCCGCTTATTATAACTTCAATAATAAAGTGATATAAGTAATTAAGTTTTATCATTTTTCTGAACCGAAATTTGGATGCAAAAGAAATGTGTTTGTGAATTATGGTGATGATACTTCGAAAAACAAAACGCGCCCTTAAAATATGCGTTTTTTTATGTATAATTACGATAATTTTAAATATTTTTACCATTAACCTAAAAACAGAGCGTCTTCATTATAAACATTATATGTACCTAAAGTTTTAAAAAAACTTTCGTTGACGAAAGATATCGTAGTCTAATGGATTTTCCACTCACCTTATGTAATTCTTAAAATTTTAATTACTGTTTTTTTATAGTTAGTTGTCGATAAACAGGAAAACTAATAATTATTAAATATGGCGGTTTTTATATTTTTAACCTTAAAGTTATTTTCCCCTTTATTATTAACTTTGAGAACATGTTTTTCTGGTCCGTGGTTAAATTGGCAATCATTTATCGAATTTAAAGTTAAATCGTCCCTAAATAAGACATTTGTAGTTATCAGTCAAAGTTAAATTTAGGGCAATTTGTAGGATCCGCGCTACCCAATACCGGAACCGATCTATTCGTTTTAAATTTCGAGTAGTGTAGTATCGTCCGGGGTAGTCTGGACCATTGCAGCCTTTGTCTCATAATATCCTGATTCGCGTTAATATGATTTTTCTTAATGATAGTGTAATATTGTGTGTGTCTACATGCTTTTATTTTCTTTATATTCGAATTTTGTTTTGGCATTGCAAATGTTACCCCGCTACGCCCTTTAAGGTTAGAAAAAAAATACAGACACAGCTGAAAACATAAACAAATGTCGTAAAAGATATATAAAGGGAACATGTAACTTGAAGGCAATTTGTAATATGTAATCTACGACCTCAATCAGGACAACTTTTCTAACAGGTCAATTGTACAAGCAATGTTAGCCTTTGAGGTTAATCGGAAAGTTATGAAGTAGTTCAATTTTTAACCACAAAAGGTCTATAACTTTGGGAACAATTTATATGGCAAAAATATCCAAAATATTACTTGTTTCTAAAATTACATGGTCAGTAAATTATTTGGACTTTTCTTAGGCAATAAATAGGTAATGTTTACCTAGCGTAATAGCAAAAAAATTCCTTAATTACGAATACATAATTATATTAAGTAACAATTAAGTAAGTTATGACTTAATCATACTCCTACTAGGTAAATTAAACTAAAAGTAGATTTCCCTATAACAAATTATTTAAGTTGTAGATATCCAAATTTTGACTTAGATTTTAGAGTTCGAATCTTTTGTGACTTTTAAGAAAACAAAAATAAGCAAATATTTGCCAATTTAGGATTATTTTCCTTTCGTTCTGGTCTACATTACTTAATATGTTTGTTGGGACCCACTGGAAAAAATTATTAGATATATCATTTGATTTATGTAATAATACAAAGTAAAATACGAAATCATGAGAAAAAAAAAATTGAATAAAATTATACAACCTAATTATACCCAAAAATAATACAATCTAAAAATTTATTTTTTTTAAACCCTTCTTTCAAGAATATATTGTTTTAATTTCTTTCCAAATGTGTGAGAGTGGGGGCTTCCCTGACATTCGTAGACAGGGAGTTATAAAATTTGGTGGCATTATAGGTAAAAGAACGCTGGAAAAAGGCGGTGCTGTGCCTCGGAACACAAAACATATCCCTGTGACGTGTTTGTCGGTCATGTATACTTGAACCTGTGACTAGTTTTTCGAATAAATAAACTGGTTGGACTTTATAAATAAATCGTGCAAATTAAATTTCAAATCTTTCATTAATATTAAACCATCCTGATTGTAAGAAGTACTGAGATATATGGTCATATTTACGCAAATTGTAAATAAATCTAAGACAATAATTTTGAAGTTTTTGCAGACTCTCCTTGTCTTTCTGCAACAAAGCGGGCCAGAAAACAATATTACAGTAAGCTAAATGAGAGAGTACCAACGAGTTGGACAGAGTAAGCTTAATATTAGGATCAAGAATATCTTTACTTAAATATAAAAGTTTTAATTTAAAAATGCATTATCACAAACATGACCACTGAACCTCAAATGACAATCCATCAAAATACCAAGATTTTTACAAGCCTTTTTATTTCTAATAGAACATTATTTAATTTTATATTCAAATTATAAACACGGTTATTCCTGGTAAAAAGCATCATTTGTGTTTTATTTTCATTTAAAATAAGACCGCGGGCCCTTAATATTTCTGAGACAATTTTAAGGTCACTAGACAATTTTAAGGTCACTGTCAATGTTGGTAATACAATCAAATTATTTATCATAGTAGCCATGAAATCGACAAATAATTTTATTTACGATACTGAAAACGATATCGAAACAGCTTTTTATGAAACCAAATTAGAAAAAATGTTTAACATTGCACAGTGCACAGGATGGCCTAAAAAGTTTTAAATGGGACAACATGTTATTAAAGTCCTGATAATCCTGATAGATTTGATATATAGGGATATAAATAACAGTTAAAAGTTGGTACTTTCTGAAAAAAAATTGTCTTATTTGTGAAAAATCGTTCACGACATTTCTGGAAGAGCCAGAAATAAATAAATAAAACACAGGCATTTCAAGATTGTTTTGGATATTCAGTTGTTCTGGTTGAACTTGCTTAATCATTTATTGTACTAAACAAGAATTGTAAAAATCCTATTGGAACTTGGACAGTAAAAATGTCCATATTGTACTAGAACAAGCTATTTCATTGTATTCGATCAGTTTAAATATCTCAATTCGAACATCTCCTGTTTAAATATTAATATCAACAATTAATACATATATTTTTGGCGAATAGCACAATTTAGTAACACTTATTTTGAGGGCGTAGGCAAGGTCTGCTTATAATTTTTTAAACAAAGTTTGAATTAAAATAATTTATTCATGTTACTACACATAGGTTTACACACGCCCCAAAAAGAAAAAAAATAAATATGAAAGTAATTTGTAGAATTGGATGTATGTAGTTATTACCTATGGATAAGTATAAAAAAAACTACTGAGCACAGGGGACAAGAATTGATTGTATTAGTTTTGCCACTCTGTGATATGTTTCAATATTAGTAAACATTCGAAAAAACATTACTGTTTAATAGACTGATCTATTTTAAAACAAGCTTAGCATTTGTATTTTGCTAAAAGTGCTTTACAGGATAAATATGCTACTGAGAATGACCAGAGAATCATAGGATAACTCATCCAAATTTCAGGTAATAAGCTTATTGCTATTTGTTAAATGAAATATTTGCTGTCCAACTACTTTTTTTTATCGCGAACGTGGTTGACTTTAAAAATACTAAAATATTACTCTACCCTAGGCAAAATTTAACCGGACAAAGAATTTTTTTATAAAATTAAATTATCAATCAATTACTAACTCAACAAGTGGTTTTAATTAAAAATTTGATAAATTATAACTTCACAATAATCTTTCTGCTCATTCCTCAATTTTCGAGGTTAAATAAATGAACAGAAATTTGTTGTTATATAGGTGACAACAATGCAGCGTTTTTGTAACATCTTAAACCTCTGTGGAACTATTGAGACCTCAAAAAAAGTTATGTCCAATTTCGCGTTAAAGTCCCAACCTTTTTTAGCATTTTGTTTTTTTAGGGTTGTAGTGATGTAGTTACCAATTATTGAGATATAACAGAGTTGACAAATTGAGGATATGCCCTGAAGAAGCAGCTCAAGCTCTTGCTCTACGTAATATTAGTGGTAACATTCGGTATATCGAAAACTTCTTTTGAATTCCTGGAAGAACTCTATCCAATACGATAAAAAGATTTAGAGAAACTGCCTCTTGCTTAAGAATTGGACAAGGAATATGAAGAGCAACAAAATAAATGCAGTTAAAGATCGTTTTCTTCGCTACAAACTTCTGCGTATACGAACAGTTTCCGCCCTCGTGTTAACTAGAAGTTTGACAAATGGTCATGGTAGCATTGTCTCATCTGATATTGTACGAAAAAGATTGGGAGAATAAAATCTTACATGTACCTGCCCACTGTTGGACACAGATCACCGAAGGCAGCGGTTGCAATTTGCTTGAGGTCATGAAGGTTGGCAATGGCGAACGCTAAACAGCATATAGATGACCCGGAGTACCATATGCCAAGTGTTGCTCTCCTCTGAGGGTACAATTTGGCGGTGGAGGTGCGATAGTATAGGAAAGGATACCTTTGGAAGTCAGAACAAAACTTGATACGTTTTGAAGAGGTAGCACCAATGTTAAAATGTACATCAGAGAGTGTTTAAAAGACAGGTTGACATCTGCGAAGTTTATAGGAGAAAAACTCATCCTTTAATACATGACAGCACATAGCTCGCATAATTCGCCAACACCTTAACAATGGTGGTATTTAGTTAATAAAATGGCCAGATAGAATTGCGACCCTAAATCCCATAGAGAATCATATGTGGGATAAGCTAGGAAGAAGAATTAGACATTAGGGTGTTAGGAGTGTTAAGATGTAGTTCAGCTGGAACAGACGCTCTAAAATAAGTGGGAGTAAATGCCGCAAAATAAAATAGTTCTAAATCAAAGAATGCCAGCAAGGATGGAGTGTTTTAAATGGCGTGTACACTCCTTTTCCGCATATTGTTCATTAATAAAATCTTTAAAATTTTGCATGTCTTTTTTTTATGGGCTGTATGTCTTCTTAGGACAAATATTTCTAATTGAATAAAAACCACAACATGTTGGGAAAATACTTTAATGTGAGATTAAATATAACTTTCTTTCACGCCTCAATAGTTCTACACAGTGCTTCAAAAATATGGTAAAAATATGTAATTTATGTAAATATGTTTTCCCCTGTATAACTGCAAATTTATGTATATTCTATTAACGCCTTAAATTGGAGAATAAACAGAATATATTCAGCTATGTAATATTTTATCGGTATATTAACAAATAAGGTATTTTCAAACATTTTCTTTGTCCGGTTAAATTTGATGGTAAATGTATTTTAAAACAAAACATAAAAAAAAACTGGCAATTTTAACTTAAGGGGAAACAAACTTATTTTTCTTTTGTTTCTCTTTTTGCGTCCTGTGGGGAGAAGCTAATACAACAAAACCGAAAAAGGAACTGATCGTTTTTTTGTTTTGAGTTGAATACTAAGCAAACTTTTTAAAATGTATTATTATGAGAGTTTAGTGTATTGTGTTATCCAGAAGGTTAAACATTTATTTAAAGTTCCAGACAAAGGGTACTGTTCGGCAGCTATTGTGATTGTTTTGTGTTAACTGTGGATTTTAATTATTTTTTTTTCAGTATTTTATTATTCTGCCTGAACTTTTTTGTAACTTTATTAGTATTTTATGTTAAAAGCCAATTGGATCTAACCAAAAGAAATGGACAAAAAAGCACGATGCCTTAAAGCTTCAGTGCAGGTTAACCTGAACCGACTCTAGCCACTTTATAATCCGGAAACAGTGTTTCACTTTGTTGTAAACTAAATAAAAATGATGCCAACATATTATAAATATATATGCCAATATATTATAAATCGTGTAGCAAATACATGGCAATGGCATCCATTGTGGCAAGGTTTTCTTTTTTGAAAAATTGAAATTTGTGTTGCCTATGGTCGCAATGATATCATTGATAGGAGGTATGAACTTAAACTGAACCATCGATACCTGATTTATAAGGGGGGAAAATAAAATACATTGTTCTGCTATACCGCCTCTCCCGATTGAAGTAGTGGTAAACTTCTCCCAGAAAACATGAGTACCCATAGAGCTTTGAAATCCAAATTGCTGTGTCGTTATTATTTTCTGTGTTTCGAGGTATTTCCAGATTTTTGTTTTCACAATTTTTTCGATTAATTTAAAGAGAGTGGGTAACAATGGAAGAGAACATTTAAGTAGAGCAGGCCTCAAGCATACGCACACCGATGATGTTCCTTGGCAACAAGACATAATGGCCGCTTTTTTCGACATACATGCATTGATTCAATAGCATAGCTGATTATTTATATTTAACCTTTTTCTTCGTTGGTGCGAATACTATCCAGCGTGTATCGGTTAAGGTTGGTTTCAAAGAGAACTCGGAACTGACGTGGAAGGTATTTTGTTTCGTTTGCGTTGACCTATGAATTGTCTGGTGTTTTTTCCTGTTACCTAATTTGTGAGAAACAAATAAAAACCTTTATGAGATTTTACACTCATATTTAATTATTTTTTTTGGTTCTATATTTTAGAAATAAATATTTAGATGATATTTTGTGTGTAAAAACAAATGTATACAGTGTGGTCATTTAAGTGTGCAACATATAGGAATTTTTTTTATTACCGATTTCTCAGAAAATTTTACTCTTGATAAAAGTTGATGCATGTCCGATATTCATATTGCACTTGGAATGGTTGCAAGTCAAACGGCATACAAGGCAGGTCAAAAAATATAAAACTTGTACAAGAATAAAGTACCCCCCCCCTATTTCAGAAAGTTCAGCAAAATGTTATTAAGAAAAGTTGTTAGGAATTAAAAGTTATGCATAGATTCGGAAACGGGACTTCCTAAAATAAAAAAAATATTTTTTTTTTAAGACATTAATAATTTCCCAAAATTTTCTTTTTCAATTTTTACCCTAAAGACCTTCATAAATTAATCAAAATCAAATCAATTTTACATATCTTTGTTTAAATCCAAGCATGTTTGTAAAATTACCTTATATTTTTAATTTATTTAGGAATCACAAACTTCATGGTTGTTGCAACGACATTAAACACGACTGTAAAATATCCTAAAAATTCTTTTTAACAAGATAAAACATTAGTTATGATAATATGCTCTCATTTAAAGTGCAAAATTTTTATTTTAAATGTTTATTAAAAAACTGTACAAATTAATCGACAGACATGAAATCCTACTAAAATAATCGCAGATACCTATGGAAAAAAACAAATAAGGGTTAAAAGTAAACACTATGACAGTTTGGTAGCATTATTCATTCTTAAATAATTATTGTTATTATTTGATTTCAAATGCCTCTTCCAATACAGTTAACGTTAGCCGAGAAGGCAGAATTAGTATTAATATGTGGAGAAAACTAAAAAACAGTGCGTAAAGCAGGAGATATTATATTCAATAAACGACATCCAGATAAACAAGTTCACTATTTAACTGTAAGCAAAATTTTAAATAATTTTAAACAGACAGGGTCTTTAGACTGTAAATACAAAAATGAACGTACCAAAACTGTAGGTGCCCCACTCATTCTGCTAAAATTGTTTCTGAATGGTTAAATGGGGAATTTGGTGATAAATGGTTAGGACGAAATACCGATCCACGGTGGCCTCCTTGTTCGCCAGATCTTACCTCATTAGATTTTTTTTATGAGGATATTTAAAGCAAAAAGTTTACAAGGATCGACCGTTTAATAATCTTGGGTAGCTTAAGAATTCAATACGATTTCATTGCAGAAATATTCCAGCAAGTGTATTGCGATCCACTCTTAGTGAATTTTATGATCGGACAATTAAATGCATTGAACGAGAAGGTGGACATACAGAGACGCGTCGATAATTTTTTTACACATACATAATTTTATTTTTTTTCTGCATTTCAAATAATTTCAGTTTTATTTTTTTTTTTTTTATTTTTTAAATAGGGGTACATGACTCTTGTACAAGTTTTATATTTTTTGACCTACCCTGTACGCCTCTTGACTTGCAACCATTCCAAGAATAAAATTTTCTGAGAAACCGATAATAGAAAAAAATCCCATTGTTACACACTTAAATGGCCACACGGTATAGTAAATATTTTTCTTGTTTCATATTTTATGCTGAAGAATGTGAATATTGAAATTTAGCTATGAAAAATGTGAATTTTGAAAATGAAAATCTTGCTGAATAAGTAGTAGTAAGAGTGAGTGTATCTTATGTAATTCCTTGTGTGTGGGTTTGTTAATTTGGGGGTCATGTGTGGTAGGCTACAAGAGCTACAGTGATCTTTTTGAAAAAGTTTTAACAAAATTATAAAAAAAATAGAAGACAAAGAATTTGCACAGATTTAAACTTTGGGCTCTACTTCTTAGGTGCAAACAACTAATGATAAATAAAATTAAACATTAAACATCACGTCCCAAAGCAATCACGTGGAATTATGGAAAACGTCAGTTTGATTCACAGTGCAGGTATATCTGGAATTCTCTTTAAATTGGAAAATGCCACTTTTGTTGCGATGCCGCCGCCCCACCGAAAACTGTTCTTATGGCTGGATAATGTGATCCTTGCAACTAAATGCAATACTGTCATGTCAATATATATGTGAATTTGAAAGTTTTATCACGGTTTTATGGTCTGAATAAATCGATGCATACCTTTGATGGCGTCGCCAACTCATTTATTAAAAACCAGAATATGTGAGTTTTGCATCTAGAACCCTCAACAGTGGCGTGCATACAATGAAAGCACAAATGCATTGCCTACCCAGACGTTTTCATATTTTTTTTATGTTCCCATTGAATTTTAATTTCGGTAATAGAAATTATAATTTGATTAAAAAGCATAATGAAAATTTTAAAAGTTTGTTTTAAGCGCCAATTAGTTAATATATATATATATATTAAACGACATAATATTCACCGCCCTGGCCCCCTGCGATCGCAATCCGCTTACATCAAAAAGCATCCCATAACAAATCAAAGGCATGCATTTAGACCGTCAATACAGGATTTATATGCAAGCGAAAAGTAGTGCTTTAAAAAAGACAGCTAAATGAAACGATACATAAAAAGAAAAGAGACGAACCAGAAAGCCATGCAACACGACTCCCACCGACGCCGAAAGAACGATGAGCGAATTTCACTGGATTCACCGTTGCCAAAATGTGCTTTGATTAATTAATAATCTGATAGACATCGTTTTTACCCTTTAATTGTTAAAATTTGTGAAGTGTCCAGAAATATTCGAAATATAGGTGATATGAAAATGCATTATAAAAGAGTATTCAGAGAGATAGTTGACAACGTCAAAAACGAAATAACTGACAGGTATAAAGAGGTGCGTGAGTTGAATTTTTAAAGCTTTAAGCTGGATTTATAAACTCGAAAAGTTGGTGAGGTTGAAGTTATGATCAAGTTTGTGAGGTTAGATATTCCGAACTCCGAGCATAAAAATTAATTATCTCGAACTACCCGGGAAGTTTTCGAACCTTACATGAGCTTTACATGAACAACATGAACGAGTGTATAAATGGAACTGAGTGTTTCCTTTAGTTTAAATTGAACTCCTATTTCCAACACCAACTGAACCTCAACCTCGCCAACTTTTCGAGTTTATAAATCCAGCTTAAATATCCTGAATCATTTCATAGTTTCCATTCAAAATTTCCTGATGATATGTTTTTACATTTAAAATCTAAATATGAAAAACTGTTCGATTTCGATCGCTTAAAAAATGAATTTAAAAAAAATTAATGCCTCTATTTTTCGACCGAATTTTTTAAACTGTATACTTACGAAATTGTGAGTTATATCCAGGAAAAAAAATTATGTGATGTTTTTCCGCCATTATTAACATTAGGAAAATTGATTTTAATGATTTCTGCTAGTAGCGCTTGGGCAGAAAGGTCATTTTCTGGTTTAAAAAGAATCCACACATATTTACGGAATACTCAGAGGCAAGACAGATTGACTAATTTGGCCGGTATGTCTTTGGAAAGTGAACTTTTACAAGATATAAAAAGAAAAAAGACAAAGTTTCATAATGACGCAATTAGTGACTCTTTAAGAAAAGATCGAAGAATTGGCCTAATCTATAAATAATAATGCTTGTTTTATGATATCTACTTAAATAAGAATGACTAAAATGTAGCAAAAATTTATCGTTTAATAGACTTTTAACTTTATGACAATATTCGCAACTATCTTATATTCTTTTTTAAAAGTGACTATTCAGTTTTTGTTTAACTTTATTGTGGAGTAGTTGTTTGCAGCTATTTATGCCCTAATTTACGTTTCCGTAAGACATTCGTGAAAGTACCTACCATATTGGTAAGTACAATTAGTTTTATTTTTTTGCCTAACGCCTAAATTTTTTGGAGGCTTAAGAAGAACGTTTTGGGCGTGGCACCTAAATAAAAATTTCAGACTTTCTTCTTCTTTGACATTTTCAATTCTGTTGCCTACCTTATTTTAAATGGCACTGCACGCCACTGACCCTCATGTACAGGTTTTTGTTTATTTTAGGGTTAGGTTTTAAACAAGAGTACAAGAGTTAAGCAATATGAAAATCCGAATTTATTGTCAACAAGATGGCATCTCATATAAACTCAACCTACGATTTTCATACTTCTTAGCCTATGCGATGATAGCAAAACACAAGGACGCGCTCACGGTCAAGTGAACTCAAACAATCCATCAGCATTTTTCGTGTATAAAAACCTTCGTCTAGGGTACTAGCCTACCTGAGATCCTCCCCAGTTCAGTGTGCCGAAACTACCTTGGCCGTCCCAGCATCTAGTTTATCGGCCGCTAACCCTAATAGTATGCCCTCAGCCTCGCCCGCGTACCATCCAAACTTGGAACACATGCTTCCTTTGTACTAAATGGTAAAGGTGCAACGGTGCCCATTAACGTTATTTTAATATATGGTATTTTTTACAGCTCGGAGTTTTATTCACCACCAAAGGTAACCCCCATAGGATAAGACTACACGACCCTAAGTCATGACAATAATATCTTAAATAAAACGTTAAAAGCCTTCGTGGTTCATTTGACTATAATATGTAAACTTTTTCCAGACAACTTTTACCGCGATGTGTACATTTCGTTAAGTCTAAAAACCCAAGGCAAACTGCATTGTTCTAAACCAATTATAAAGTTTATTAATTAAGAAATTTCAGGAAATACCGATAAAAGCCAGCTGTGGGCATTACGAAACTTTTAAGTCTAATAAGGTAAAATGCATCCATCGCACCTGGTTTTTAGAATAATTTTGATAAACGCGCATATTATAATTTATTTAGCGAGCAACTTCTTATTCAATTATTTGCCGTTGGGTAATTTCTTATAGTTTTATTATTTTTTATGCAAAGCACTATAGAAAAAGTATCTGCGAGAGGCGAGTGTACGACAGAAGCTTTAGGACCAAACCCTCAGAAAGGTTGTTTAAGAAGTTCGGGACCAGAACCTCAGGAAAGTAGTTCCAAAGAGATGGCGTTTTTCAAACGAAATCATTCTAATACAATGACATTTTTCATAAAAATATCTATTAAAAAAACTTAAATGTATTATTCAATTGTTTTAAGTTTTAAGGTTGTGTTAGTTTCTTGTCGACGATAAACTGAATGATTATAACGGGAATGTAATCCAAGCAAGAGCATGTTTGGGAGAGCCCCCTATCAGATAAGCAAGCAATATTCCAAGTTTAGTTAAATTTGAGCTTTATAAGCCATCAAAAGTTGTTAAGGTGTATAAAGGGTTTTGGTTTGAAAAAGTACGACACGTTTTTGCAAGGCTGTCTTGGCGATGGCCGAATAAACGTAATTATGCCAAGACATTTTATACCATTTAAATTGAACCCAGTATTATGTTATTTGATGAAACCAATGGTGGTTCTTAAATAAACCGTTTCATAAAAAAATTGCCACCAGAATAGAAACTGTTTTCACTGCATATGTACGAAAAAATATGTTTCACAATATAACTTGGTTACGGGTGAATTTATGACAATAATGTTCAAAATGTATACTTTTCTTGTAAGTCTAACAAGGACTAAGATACAGTCGAGGTAAGATTCACATCCCCCAGAGGGATTTAAATGCACGTATTGAATAGTAAAATTAAATGATGAAACAGTTCGTGGTCATCGTTACCAGTTTTTTCCTTTGGAACAGTGAGGATATCATGAAAAGGTTAGGCAGGCTTAACGAAGGCCTGGGTGGTTGAGTAGATGAGGGAAAACTCAGGGGTAGGCAAGGCAAAAAAGGTTGCCTTGGGTCTACCTGCCAGGACCGTTTGCAATCCCTCACCTACTACTACTTGAGTATCAGCTTCTAATGTTTTCTTCATGAGCTGGTTTGTACGAACCTCTTTTTGTAGCAAAATAGTTGCCCCTCCCACAGAATCCTTCAGACGCACCCTAGAAATGAAATTAATAATCTCATTACTCTTGTCCGCCATAAATAAATTATGAATTAGGTCAAGCTAAGTTAAGTTGAGTGAATTCTTGACGATATGTGGGCGCAGTTCTTGGTCACCAAGGTCGAAAACTGGTATTTTTCATCTGGGTCACTACTTAAAGAATATTATTATTATTATTTCGAAACCCTACTTTATTCCACCCTTTATAAAGCACCACCCACTGACTGGACTATAAGGCCGTCATTCAGAATTTTTCCAAGTCAACCATTCCAGCTCAAAAAGGTTACGATGACTATTGAAGCCCGCGGGTACAGCCATGGGACAAGAAAGTTTACTGGCAGAACTATTCTCCTCGCATTTAGTGATTAATTTACAGGGAAAAACTTCACCCAACATTCCCGCGCCTCAGTCGAGAATTCCTCTGAGGCTAATAAACAAAGGGTCTTGACACAATGAAGCCTTCTGGTCCTGACGATATTCCAATTTTTGCCCATTGAAATGCGCCCATAAAGTAACAGCAAAAGACATCTTCTAAGCGTCTTACTTACTTACACAAGGAAGAAGCAGTTTCTTCTAATGCTGCTCGCCTCTACCCAAAAAAGTGAAAAATATCATACCAACCAGTCGCATTAATTTCAGCTTTATTAAAAGTTATGGAAAAGGGGATTAGCCAAAAACTGATAAAGCCCCTAGAAGGCTTCAACATAAGTATACTGAATTCCGTAAGTCAGGTTACGACAACAACAGAAGACCTTCTCGCTTATGATACCCCTATCATTGGATTGACAATCATGGGAGTTCCCGGGCGATAGCATTGGAAGTTCTTTAATCTAATCGTGGCTGACATAAGGATTATGGCTTTATTACACATCTGATGCTTGTCAAGCTTTCTTAAAGATGGTTTCACCCAGATAGTACACATAATGGTATGCGCACGTTATTCAGCTTAGTGATTCACTAACGACACCATTCACAAATGTCGTCACCTAGAGAACGTCATAACTCAGAAACAACCTTGCCGAGGTCGTGGTGAAATATATTCTCCAAAGATTTAAGACGTATTACTTTATCTGCGTAAACACCACTCACAGAGCACCATAAAAGATATTTGCTGTGATGATTGTTCTTGATTCTAATTATCATCCGATCTGTACATTACTGTCAGAGATGTTGCTCAAAAGTTACCGACGATGTTTCCTGGTCTATTAACCGGTTTGGTATCTGGTGGGTTTTAAGACGAAAAATTTTAAAATTTTGATGTCAAGCGTAGAAGACAATGCCTAAAAGGTCACAACTTTTTAGCGCCTTAGTGTATTCATGTTTTAAATTAAAATATTTTTTTTTATTTTTATTATATAATAAATTCTATACTGTCTGGTTTCGCTGCACTGCGAATATAATTTTCAGTAATACTTTGGGTAGACTACCAAACACACTTTTACGGGCTTTATTATCGACCTTGTTATTTTACTACTTGTATATAGAAGGAGCAAAAACGTTATGTCCCTATAAAAGATATAGGCTGGGATCATTTTATATTAGGTGTCATTAACCTTTATGTCAATATCTTAACACTTAACAAACTCGCGTTGTACACACAGGGTGATAAAATAAATGGTCATATCAAAAATTGGTCAGAAGAATGGCACATAAGAATACGGGATGCCCAGGAAAAGGAGGTCAATCCGTCAACCATATTACATTCTTTGAGCCAAAATAATAAATGGCTTTTATAATGCAATTTTTTATGTTAGACCCCCATGTTCGATATACAGGGCGTCAAAGTATATTTGGAATTAAGGGTTCGTTTAAGATGTGAAATCCAGATCAGATATGAATTCTAATGTAACATCTAAAAATAAATTGAGGTTATCAAAAAAACAATAAGTTAAAGAGACAAAAAAAAAACAAAATGTTACCATAATAGAAATGAGGACGCGCTACTACCACATCAAGTGTCAACAAAAGTTCGGCGGTGGACCACTTCATATTAAAGGGTGTCTCTTAAATTCCATCGACTTTCACATTCATGGGTAACGTCAAGTGAAGTGACAACTCATTTTCGCCCATAGAAGGTCAAGATCAAAGACAGCTATGCCTATAAACTGACTAAGTTACATTTTTATTTGTTATTATTCAGCCAAATTTCCTCCCCCGTTACCTACGCTAAGGTTACCGAATTTGTAACTGAGATCGTTCGTTTTGACTGATATATGTGTTAACCGTCAATTTGGCATAACCTTGCAAAATGGTCGTTTTATTTGCAATCCAGTCAAGACATTTCTTCAAGTTAGCTTAGCTTAGACAAGTAGCCAAACAATTATCGACTAATGATTTTGATTTGATAAAAATGACAAAACCAAACAAACATGACATTGTGACAATCCGATTTTGTCACTAATGAGAATCTAATGCCTAGTATCACATGTCTGACGTGTATTGTCTCTTTTAACAAATGACCCTGTATAAAGTAAATACATACCTTGCCTTTTTAAAACGATGTTGGTTGCCTATATACTCTTTATAAATAAGTTTCTCAACAGTATTAATAGTTTGGTCTGACATAGCTGCTACAAATACCTCCTAAGTAAGTACATGCCCAAGGTCAACGGCCTCTGTTTTCGTTGTCTTTGACGAAGCAGGCTACATTATCCTCATATTTTAAATCACATATCTCCCTGGAATACACTATCCGAGAGTTATACTAGTATTTTATTATGTATTCCCAAAATTGTTCCTTGTTTATAATTTTCATATTCACCTGTCAAATTGGCTTATGAATTTTCTAGGTTAATATTCTTCTTCTGAAACATGTGTGGGCCATAACTTTAATGGCCGTTTGCTCCGAGAATGGCAGGGATATCTTAGGACTTGGGTTTTCTTTAAATAATTTTTAATGAATTGGTGGATTTACAAGAATTATAATCAAATAAGGCTCCATTATACAAGATTAAAAAAAATGATTAACATTAAAATATCTGCAACTAAATCATCTCAAATTTGATGAAATAATTTATTTTAATTTTGTAGATGTTAAAATGATTTCAATTGTGGCAATCAATTATATTTGGTTTGATTTTAAAGCACTTAAAATATTTATATTTAGGGCACACCCTGTATGGCAAGAATTAAGATACCATGCAATACTGGCTTTCAAGCAAACTAATGCTATATAAAACAAAGAAAACGTTCCAAAATAAAGCAGTAAGTTGGACCCCTTTATATAGAAAAAATTAACGAGTCTAAATAAAATTAATTAAATTTCAAGGTCAAGATTAATGGAATTTAAACCAAATTAACAGTAAACAGGTAACAAAAAAAACAAATCTTGTAGCATAGGTAAGATGGGGTCCACTTAATCGTAAAACAATAAAGAATATTAATTACTCAGCTAACGAAGCCAATTATACTCGGTCATAAGTACGAAAGCACATTTATCTGAACAAAGTATGTGGTGTATTAAATTATATCGATTTGACAGTAATATACAGTGAAAAAAAAATGAAAGAAAAATGAATTACGCTTACCTAATGGAGCTGTAGGGTCTTTAAAATTGAAATAGGGGGTTCCAACGTTGGTGAGTGCTCCAGATGGTTGGGTTTTGTGGTCTTAGTGGCCCGACTTAACTAAAAGAGAGCCCCGAATGGTGTTTTAGGAGAAAAGTTGAAAAATTGACAAAGAAACGGCATGGTATATAAAAAAAACTCACCTTCAGCGAACAACTGGTGACAAAAAATCCCACGATGTGGCTTTTTGTTGCCCCGCAAACCAAAAATGAACACAACAAAATAAAGGGGCACAGAAAGTATCGCTTCAAGATCCAAAATCCTGCAGAACAGATGGCTTGAATAGCCCTGGAAAACTTTTGCAGTTTCTCTTGCGATAGCTTGCTACATGGTAAAAATGACCATTGCTGATATTAAGGATAAGAGGCCTGTTATGCTTGTCAAGGTACTAGAAACTAAAACTGCTACGCCAAAAAGTTTTACTATAATCGAAGGATACCAAACAGATGCCTTAAAATTGGTTAGACCGTACCTTGCATTAAGGCCAAAAAGAATTAAGGAACGCAGACTTTTCCTAACATACCGAAATGGTAAATGCATAGCTATGCCTGTGGGTAAAAAACACTAGGACATGTTCCTTCAATCATAGCAAAATTTTTTTAATTTAGAAAACGCCAAGGAATATTCAGGACATTGCCTACGTCAAACCTCGTCCACACTTCTTATCGAGGGTGGTGCTTCCCTTGCAACCTTTAAGCTATACGGAAAGTGGAAGAGTACTAGCGTAGCGGAGGGTTATATAGAGGAAAGCATCACGTCAAAAAACTGAATAGCAAAAATGATAGCTAGCTCTGTTACCAAAAAAGAAAGTATGTTAATTAATGTTGAAATGGAGCAGGAATCCGCATGCACATCGAGAAACTCAGCAATCGAGTCGCAAAAATTCATAGTTGGTCCAGCTTCTTTCTCAGGAAAATATAAAAATTGTACATTTAACATAGGAAAAACAAAATAATATTATTTAAAAAAATTGTTAAAAATAAATACAAATTTTGTTCAATATCTTCTTTAATAATAATTACCGGGCATTATGAAGTTTATCGGCCGTTAATATTTCCTATGATATTATTATGAAGTTTATAGCAACCGTTTCTAAGGTATTATAAGTATATAATTGATAGATGAAAAATAAATTTATATTAAATCATGTTCTTAACCATAATGTATTAACATTAACAGTGCGATAAAGCTTCAGATTTTTATTTCTAATCGTCATTAAAAGAGACATCAGTTAACCCTTTCGAAACTCCTCATTTGTTTTTCTGGTTAACAGATTTAAAATGTTCACTTATAAAATATTCAAATATGCAAGTTTCATACAATTCAAGTTGGTCTTACTCTTGTATAACACGCTATATTGCAGCTAGGCAATTTTAATCAAATTCTATTTTTGACAACAGTGACAGAGCTGCTAGCTATCCTGAATTAACCTTATGGTTGGTAACGGAATTACTAAAAAAGTTACCGGGCATGCATGAAGAATTGTACAGAAACACCGCAGGTTCTAATTTTCCGTCTTAAATGGGAATGGCACCAAACTTGTAGCCGCACATACATATCACCTGCAAGTGTCATGCCAGCTTTAGTTGAGTCATCAATCTTTAAAAATGTCGCGTTATGGAGTATAATAATATAATAAATTTACCAATCTATACTTAACAGAATTAAACTATTTTCTAAAGTATCAAAAACTTTTATACATCTTATACTAAGCTATAATATAACTAAAAATATAAGCTAATAAAGCTAAAAAATATTCATATATTAAATTATTTCACTCTTTCCAAAGCTCTATTACGGTTTGTTTACCACCAAAATTTTTTTCTCTCTTGCTAATACCAACAACTTAATTTTTGTTTTGTGTCTCCTGATGATCAACGTTTCTGCGTTCGAAATATGTAGACAGTTGGGCTGGGCGATTATAAATTTTCGCAATCGATTGTCGATTGTTAAAAATAATCGATTATTTTGATTAAATCGATTAATCGATTAATCGAAACAATCACAATTGCACACTCTATACCATTATGATTTAATTTTTTGTTGAAATTTTTATATTTGCCTCACTTGGTTAGCCTGGTTCTTTTGTTACTTTGTTTTCTTTCAAAAATTCCAGCAAACTGTAAACATAATACGGGGCACATATTTTATTTTAACGTTAGATTACTGTTTTTTCTTTAAGAAAAAAAAACATAATATTATATTATTTTTTATACAGGGTGGTTGGTATGTATGGAAACGGTCAATTATTTCTTAAAGTAAAACAGTTAGCAAAAAATATTTAAGACAAGAGTTTTAGGGTTTCTTGGTCTATTAGAATTAAAATAAAAGTAAGTATACAGGATGAGTCAGAAAACCGTAGAGAAACAACCGTAGAACAGTTTTGGATTTTACATAAAATAGCAATAATTTTTTAATAAACGTTATAAGTCTAAACCCAACAGTTTCCGAGATATTGACTTTTGAAAAATGACATTTTTGAAATTTGACAGTTTCTAGCTTTCTAATTGTACGTCTTAGAGTAAAACGGCTTACATGTTCCTATCTTAGTTTCTGATTATCTTCCTAAAAGTGTCAACTTCCGGTTAAACCAGATGTAATTCAAAGGTCGGAAATACAGTACTTCTGGTTTAACCGGAAGTTGATGTTTCTGGGAAGATAATAAAAAAAGTAAGATAGGGACATCTAAACCGTTTTACTCAAAGACGTACCGTTAGAAGCCTAGAAGCTGTCAAATTTCAAAAAATGTAATTTTTCAAAAGTCGATATCTCGGAAATTATTAGGTTTAAACTTATAATGCCCTTATTGGAAAATAATTGCTATTTCATGTAAAATTTAAAAATATTCTAAGATATAGATGGTTCCATTTAAAAAAAAAGTAACTTTGCTTCTCTACGGTTTTCTGACTCATCCTGTATACTTATTTTTTTAAAGTTCTAATAGACCTTTAAAAACCCTAAAACCTGTATCTAAAATATTTTTTGCTAACTGTTATAGTTTAAGAAATAATCGACCGTTTCCATACATACCAAAGACCCTGTATATTATTTTTCCTAACCGTTGCGTTAGTTCAACAATTTGATTTTAATTTCTTGGGTTTTCGGTTAATTTCGGAATAGAAAAACAATATTTCTTTTCTGTGACGTTTCGGTTTATTTTAATTTAAACCATCATCAGACTACAACAGAGATATTTTCATTATTACTATAATAACACCAATAAAGTAATTTTAGAAGCAAACGGTATTAAAAAATTATTTAAATTTTTCCAGGATGTCATGTTATTTTCCAATCAGTGTAATTTTTCTCGATATAAAATAAAAATACGTCTTTGGTGTTGGGATTTAAATTGACAACGTAATTTATTTGATGCCTTGTTATTTTTGCTGGGAAATAAAGAGGAAAAAGTAACGTGCCGATAAAGATATATCAGATCGAATCGGCTTTTATGTCGAGAATTTAGCGCTAAATAAACTGCGGGCGTAAATGACACTAAACAAAAGGTAATAAAAGTTTGCGCGGCGCCTTATAGTCAGAAAGTTTCCATAATAAAATTAGTACAAGGGATACGTAATGTGTTTGGAATGATATTGATTGCTGAAAATGGGACATTCAGTTCTATGCCCTTTTCGAAATGAGTATATATTATTATTGGGGGTATAGTCAATTTAGCAAAACGGTGTCATCGATTAAATTCCAGAGTCAAAACCGAACGTATTAGTTGGTAGAACTCTGGGGGTTAAAAAGTGGTTTAGAATACTCTCATGAATTTTACGTTTCGTTTAATAATTTATTTTTAATGGCCACTTTCTTCCCTACATAGGTACTTTATAAATTAAACTCATCTCAAAAACCGCTCGAAATCGTGAAAACCGAATTTTAAATTTAGGTTTAATCGCACTATTTAATAAAATAGATATTTTTATCTTCCACCAGACACTGCAATAAATTAGTCAATAGTTATATCCCAAGAGTTGATTCTTTTTTGAATATACTTAGACTTTTTTGTGCAGAATTTTGATTTAATAATTGTTTTTTCTTCAAAAGTCAATAAACTTGACATTTCTCTATTAATTTTTTGACGTCAAAGTTTTGCTTTTTTTACAGTAGACGTTTGCTTTAGGCAGCGGAAGTAAAAGTACTTTTCTTCCGCTCTCAGCTGTGTGTGTCATAAATATACAATGTTGAAAAATACAAGAATTATTGGATATTTGTATACTTATTTATTTTTAAAAAATACAACAATGAACTATTTATTAAACATCAGAGTAAAAGTACAGTTATTTATTGTGGCCCCAGAAAAATTAACACAAGGTGTTGCGATGTTGCGATCCTGACTTGTTTTTGTATTTTCTAGCGTTAAACCCTCCGTGGAACCACTTGCTGTTGAATTTATGTCAATGTTAATAGGGATTGGTTCAGTAAAATGAGGTTGTAAAATTTTTCTTGCAATATCTTTCTTGTTGGTCATCGATTCCTCAATGTACCCTTTAGCTACACTAGTGGATTTCCATCCCCCGTAGCGCTTTAAACACGTAATGTCTGCACCTGTATCTACAAGCAGTGTAGCTGAAGTTCTCCTCAAACAGTGACCGGTATATTCTGTGGCATCAGGTAATTTTAAGAAAACTGCAGCTTCCTTAGGAACAGTAATTATCTTATGAATTCCCATTATCATGCGACAACAACGACATTATTTACAAATTTTAAAAAGAATATTTTTCATTCATGCCTTCTGGGCGTTATGATGCATATTTTTTATATATGCTTAAATATTATTCCCCAACAATAGTATACGATCGCGGTTTTCCAGTTTTACTATCAGGAATTCTTATGTGAATGGCAGATCTTAAGTCTTGTATGTCATCAACGGTCATATTTACAATTTCTTCACATCGGCATGCACTAGAAATACCAATAACAAGTACAATCTAAAAATACCATAATATATTTCATAAAAAAGCTTGTATTCTTTGACGTAATATCTAAATTTACCTTACTTATTCCCAAATACTTCTGATTAGGAGCTTCAGATAGAAAATTTTCAAATTGTTCCCTGGTAAATATTTGGCTTTTCTGGGAGTTTAGCCTCCATTTTGCTTCTTTAAATATAAGCATGTAGCTTCAAAAACTTGCTTATGTCTATCCCTTGCCTGATATTTGCCATTGACCTTATCATAGAATAATGTGACCACATTGTTGAACTTTTCATTTTTTATTTGTTCGCCAGTTCAGAGAAATACGCCAAGAGTACATTTTTAGAATTATTATTTTTAACGTCTTTCTCGTTACACCATCTCTGGAATCTTTTGAACGCAGCTTTGTAAATACTACTGGATTTGGTTCGCAACAAATTGTCCACGACATCTGGGGCGTACAGGTAAATTCTGATTCTGACATTTTTATTTAAAGTAAAGTGTTCGATTAAAAAAAATTGTATTTTTAAAACAGGAAATTAAAGCTTGGAAATTGCTTGTAATAAGGCTTACACACACCGACGCGGCCACGGCCACGGTAGCGGTGGCGGCCGCGGTGGCGATTACATTAGCGGTCGGGCGTATTTACACCAAAGCGGTGAGTGGAGCTCTAAGGTAGTTGCCGTTTACAGATTTTATGTATACAAAAACATAATTTTAGACGTCCGGGATTCATTTTTATTTCTATTATTTGTTATCATGATAGACGATGTGGAAAAAGATAGGTACTTTGTTACTATTACCTCTTTGTCCCACACTTTGTTTTTAGTCCTTATATTTTTATAATTTGGATGGCTTAAATCAAAAAGTATGGGATATAATTAAACATTTTCCATTAATAATTCTATTATATTATTTGATTTGCCACTACTGTCACTTCCCGCAGTCAAAGTTGACACGTTGTATTTGACCGTCACCGCATGTCAGAGCGCTGCCCTAGGCCGCTTGATCTAGACCTGCCCGCGCTGGTATGATTTCATTCATTTATTTCTATGTGTTTAGATTGGCCGCCACCGCTACCGTGGCCGCGTTGATGTGTGTTAGGCCTCTTTCACACATACGGTTTTTTAACGGTAACCGTGCCGTAGCCGTGCCGTAGTTTAATTTGCTTTGTGTTCACACGTCACACGGTTTTTAGTAGACGGCACGGCGCAGAATTTTTTAAATAATAATAATTAAACGCAGTTGTCAGTTGCCCTACGATAGATGAACGAAAAAGACGCATATTGTTAATAATGCTATGGCATCGTCGTAGACAGTCGCGAAAAACAAGAAAATTTTGGATTCATCCACTTCTTGAAAGCAGACAATTGATGGGCGAATTTGTAACATTGTTCACGAGATACGAAAGGATAGTTCAAAATTTTTTAATTACTTTCGAATATTTTTTGGCAGTTTCGATGAATTGTGTGCAAAATTGCAGAACGCTCTACAAAAAGAGTACACACATATGCGAAGTTGTATAACTTCAGTGGAGATGGTTGCAGTTACTCTCAGGTAAGTAAAGAGAATCATAGACTTTATCACATTTTATATATTTATTTTGTTGCAATACAAAAGTACTCAAAATCATTATTATTACACCGAAGTAACATCACTCAAACAAATGCATACTTTGTGATTCTTCGGAACACGCAGAATATGAGGGGGATAATATATTATTTGAAAATTCTGCTGATTTGGTGGAACTTGGTCCTGATGTGCGTGTACTTGGAGGACTCACAATAGTAGAAAGTGCATCAAAATTTGGTGCTGTGTAATTTTGTGAAGCTTCCCAGTTTCCACACTGTATAGGAGCAGTCGACGGAAAACACATACGCATAATAAAACCAGCACACACTGGTTCCATGTACTTTAATTATAAACATTATTTTTCCATTGTTTTATTAGCAGTAGTGGATACTGTCCACAAATTTTCTTATATAGATATTGGAGCGTACGGAAAAGACTGTGGTTCGACCGTATTTAAAAGCACTACATTCTGGACGTTATTAAAAGAAAATGCATTAGCTATTTCTCCTCCAGAGCCTTTAGAAGCATTCGGATCTGATCTACCCTATGTACTCGTTGGGGATGAAGCTTTTGCGTTGGATGATAATTTACTACGCCCTTTTGGTGGCAACAACTTATCCTTAACAAAAAAGGTTTTTAACTACCGTTTAACCAGAGCAAGAAGGTATGTCGAATGTGCATTCGGCATCCTTTCAAATAAATGGAGAATTTTTTATCGCCCGTTAAACGTATCAACAGAACTTGCTGTGGATATAGTTAAAGCTTGCTGTGTCCTTCACAATTACGTACGTGATAGAGATGGATATAATCCACAGGATACCTTGACGATAGGTGCAAATGTAGGGGATGTACCTAATAGTTATTCAGTGCGTGGAGGATTGTCTGCAAATGAAAACAAAAACCTGTTTGCCGATTACTTTGTAAGTGACAAAGGAATGATTCCGTGGCAACTTTTAAAAATATAAAAAGTAATGTTGGGCAGATGTTAATATAATAAATAAAAAAATTACCTATATCGTTTTGTTCTTTCTCTGACAGTTCGTCAAAGTTCTCCTTCAGAATTCTACAAATTTCCTTCCAACCCTCCAATGTCTTGTTTCTATTTTTATACTCTTCAGTTGTTTTATCCCATAACACTGGCCGCTCTTCAACAAGTGTAATTAGTAGTTCATGATCTATTTCAATAACCATAATTTCCGTTATTTCAAAAATGTGTGTTGACCTGTACGATAGAAAGAGCAAAACCATACTGAATTATAAAATACGCGTGTCAACAGTTATCAACACACGGCACGTGTGCATGCTTGTATATACTTGTCTGTTTTTCTGTAGCCGTACACGGCTCCGGCGCCGTGTCGTTGCAGTCAACCAACCGTGCTGCGACGGCAGCCGTGTAAGGCTCCGGCAACAAACCGTCTTGTGTGAAGGCTTGCATTGATTACAATGTGTTTCAGTTAAGCACGGCTCCGTAGCCGTACACGATTACGTTAAAAAACCGTAAGTGTGAAAGCCCACTAAGCCTATAAGATTCACTAACACTTGTCAAATCGAATAAAAGCTTCCACACACAGACGCGGCGTAGAAATGCGAAATGAGTCAATTATTATCATAATTTTTGATTAGTTTTATCTATGGTTCTATTTTTCGTTCATTTCTGCGTGTATTTATCGATTTTTGAGCGCTACTAACTACTGTTGTCCTTGTTAAAACGGTGTCTCCAAAACCTGAATTTCTTGTTTTGAAAGAACATACTGTTTCTTAGTACGTTTTTGACAACGAAGGTCAAGTTTCTTGACTTATTAAGTAATTATTAATACTGTAACTAGACTCACGTTTGACTCGAACCTGTCAAGATAATCAAGTTTTTAGGTTTGGCAGTACTAAAGTGTTTAAGCAAATTTTGTCAAAAAATCCACTAATTAATGTAAGCTATAAAATACATGAAGCAGTACACGGAAAATATACACAAATATAAAACAAACATTACTCTGACAAATATTTGACGACCGCAAATAAATATCTTCATAGCAACAAAATCGACCAAAGGTTTACTATTCGAAACATCACATGTATAAATAATGCATATTTTGACACAAAAATAAACACGGGTGGTGGCACGGAAAATAATTTTATGTATCGAAAACCTAGGAAAAAATACTCGATGATATTTTATCTGATTGGTTAATCTGATTGGTTGAAAGAAGATAGAGGTATATAGTGACTGACATAAAAAATTATTGCGCTAAACAACTAAATAATCCCATGATAGGACGTTTGATTTCCTTGGCTTTACAGGTAATTGGGCGTCAAATTTTATAACAATATATAGTTTTTATGATCAGGCACATTGCTGCAGGAGAAATCCTTTATATAGCGCTCTGTGAACACAGGAAGTAACTCACGTTGCTCTTGAATCGTTGGACCTTAGGAAGGTCGTTCCAGAGTCATGACGTTCTCCAGATGAAGGCATTTTTAACAGATTCGTTCGCTAAACCATGCATGGGTTGGCGGCACTGGTTTGTCATGTATTTCTACCGCGGACCGCTTTGGGTGGAATCAAGCGGGAAAAAAGTTAAATCGTTGCTATTCTAAGGTATCAAAGTTGTTTGACAGATTATGGTCGACGGTGTTTCTTTGGATGGGATCCAGCAGTCTCAGAATATTTAGGATCAGAGCCCCAAATGTGTGAGCAGTATTCCAGCGATGATCGAATTTTGACAGATTCAAGAAATTATTTATCAGCCAATGTAAAAGCTGAAAGAAGTTTGAAATTTTTGGTTATAAAACACCTTAAGGTAATTTAGAGATAGGGCTGGACATTGACAAGATATCTAGGGCCGGTGGAAGCCTATATGGGACTGCAGGGTACCCACCACCCGAAAATATCGCTGGTGATGGATGCACCACCTGAAATATGTATGCCTAAATTTCCTTATTTCCTGAATGCGAATTGATGGACGAATTTATTTGTAAAAACTCAAAGCGTGCTGTAGTTTTCGCATTGTCTAATAGGAAATAAGAATTTTTTGCTTTTTTCTGACATTGAAATAAACCACTTGAATATTTTCTTTATTATTATCACTTGTTTTCCTGTTCTTGCTATTTCGAAATGGATTTATGACCCGAAAAGTCATGAACCATCTTTTATAACAAAAAATGAGCTAATAAGATGACAATTGTCGGTCTCCTGTTGGTCTAGACTTTCAAAATCCATTCTGGCGGTCACTGAAAATGTTGAAACCTTGCAGGTGCTTCGATATATTTTCCTTGATAGCTTATAACCGAAAGCATGCGACTGTACGATAGTTGCTTGGCAAAATGCTCTTGCCTTTTTTAGGTATGGGCTGGACTTGCGCAGTTTTCCAGTAAGAACAGGTGTCAGTTCAACCTCGAATCTCTTCATTTCGATGGCTCGAACTTCGTTAGGCCCAGAAGCTCTTTTAGTATCAATATTCCTTAAGATTTGTGTAATGAGGCGCTGCCGGAAAACAATCTCGCACATTCTCGATTCTACAGCGATAATGTTCGATGAAGTTTTTCTTGAAAATTAACCGTTAAACGTGAAGTAAATAATTCCGCCAGTATGTTAACGTTTCCCCGTGTGTTGGCGGCAATGGTACCATTAAAACATGTTGGAGGTGGAATGGTTGACATGGTAAAATTCCGACTGTAGGCCTTAGCTACCGATCAAAATAATCTTGATCCGTTAGGACAATGACAATCAAGAAGTTTGTCTTTGATCCTCTAGTTGTGTACTTCTTTGCTTTGGTTTATCATTAGCTTGCATTGGTTTCGAGCATTAACAAAGATGGTACGGTTTTCAGCGGTAGGGGTTTTACGCCATTGTCAGTAGAAAGAATTTTTTGATTTAACAGCTCGCCCGTAAACTTTGTTAAATCTAGGCTTATCGTTGGAAGGACACTTTTCTGAGAACGGGATGAAGACTTTATAAAATGATACGTATACAAATGCTGACATATTAAATTTACTTTTTATTCATGGCAAGTGCAACAGCATTATTAGTCAAACGTACAAAGTTTTCAATGAAAGGTATCCGAATGTAACACCATAAAACAAAATTGTGGCGATAAACAAAAAGTAATGATATAATGCGTAATAATAAAACTAGTCACAAAATGTAATTTTATTCTTAATATTCAATAATATGACCCCCCATTGACTCTTAAACACTTTTGAATGTTAGACATAAGAGCTTCTGTAGTAGCGCTGCATTTCATCTGGATCAACTTGGTCGAAGGTTATTCCTATTTGGGCTACTAGTTCTTCCACTGAATCGACAAAAGGAGAGTAAATTATTTGCTGTATTGTTCAACACAGATAAAAATCTAATGGTGTCAGGTCTGGACTCCTTGATATCCAAATCCACGGTTCTATGCGACAATGCGCCTAATCTATCTATCTTCAAACATGTCATAGAACTTCTGGTTAATAATGTTGTCTATTAAAGATACCTTTAATTCGTCAGTCCACATCATTATTTTTATGTGTAAATGCTTCTTGTGTTCGTACTAAAATCATTTCACACAACTCTTCACGTTGTGGTGCGTCCCCGGGAAGAAGAAAATAACGAAGGCTTAATTTCTTTCATTCTGCTCAAATTATTTGAACATATGATCGTGAAACTCCTAAATAGTAATCAGCTGCACGAGTAGAGGCTTCGGGATAAACATGAAAATAGGTCAATACGTTAATAATGTTGCCTTCGTTTGACGTTACTCGCCTGGGTAAAATTTTTTCTGCATTAATTGTTCCACAATTAAGATGATTTTTTAACATGGCAGCAGTATCCACAATACTGTATACAAACTCATGATTTACTATTAAAAATTATTTTTTTTCATACATCTATACAGGGTGTTACAAATTCGACATACGAGCATTGGAATCTCGGAAACCATAGGAGTTAGAGAAACGGCTAAATGGGGGCAAAGTTGTGCAATTCGGTGCTGATTAAAATGCCGCTTTAAAAGTTTTAAAATTCTGGATACTTGCCAGGAGCGGACTGACAAATGTAAAATATTAATTTATAAAAAATAAGCAAAGGCAATTCATTATTATGAGAAAGTAATACTGCCATTACATTTTGAGAGTAGGAGGGTTTAAAAATCGGTAAAAAAATACAGGTCCGTATTTGAAAAAATAAAATTGATCTTGGCCGCTCGGAGACAAAACGTCGGATCTTTAGTTAAATAACGTCATATTGTAGAGAAGAAAAAGTTGCAATGACAAAGTGCCATTTATTTTAAAATAGCTATTCAAATGAGCTCAGGAAAAAATAAAAACGATTTTGCAAAATTTCGGTATTTTTCGAATAATATCGGAAGTTTTCGGAATTTTAAAACTTTTAAAGCGACATGTTAATCAGCACCGAATTGCACAACTTTGCCCCTATTTAACCGTTTCTCTACCTCCTATGGTTTCCGAGATTTTAATGCTCGTATGTCCAGTTTGTAACACCCTGTATACAACATCGAATGAGGTTAACGACGTTAACGTAAATCGAAACCGCTACTGAATGATGGGTCATTGATTGCTGCGTTAAATAGAGAGTGGCGGGAAGAGTGCTCTGAAAGTGAAGGGGAATGGCGGTGTGACAAAACTGGTTGGGGGGGATTAAAAACTGGTCCCTACTGCGCATGTGGATTGGTAGCTGGGTGGTGGTAGGTGTCGAGGGTTGATTTAGTGGTAGGTATGGTGGGTAGATTTAGTGGTAGAGGGATAGTGATCAATGATCCATGGTCTGGTAGCTGTGAAAACTAACTTCTGTCTCTAGATTTTGTTCTGCTTATTGGTGTTAAACTCAGATACCTTTCATTGAAAATACTACATGTTCGACTTATAATTCTGTTGCACTCGCCATGAATAAAAAGTACATTTTTAATATGTCAGCATTTGTATACGTATTATTTAACATTTTTTGAGAATATTTCTCTGGAATAAAATTGGTATCAGAATGTCGATAAATAATTAATTATAACTGATAATAACACGCGTCTGTAGATACATATAATTACTTTGTGTATCATGGCGTTCTTGCCAAAAATTAATTAGACTGCTTGATATTTGGAAGATTTTGCAAAAAACCGTTAATAAATTTAAAACTATTCTAGTTAGGTATAGGGGGGACACCCTATGTAAGCAGATGGGAATCGTTCTCGCCTATCCATTGAATGAACCAGCAACATAGCATCGTATAAAATAAAATAAAATTTTTAAAATTTTTTTATAAAGATAAAAAAATAGTGACTTTGTCACTTGTATCTAAAATTTCATTTTTCAAAATTCATTATCGAGCACAATAATGTCTAATTCTACAACCGGTATTTTTGAAAGAAAATATATTCAATTTTAGACGACACCTTCTAAAAGGCAAAATTTGTAAAAAACAATTTTTTCTTAGAAACGGGTAGAATAGGATACAAAAACTTTTAATAAAATATATTGGAAATGAAGAAAGGAACCCACAAAAATGCATTACATAGGGTACTCTATTTAAAATAATAAAGTTTGGGAAAACAGTTTAACTGGATATATATGGATTCCGTAAGTCTAGATACAGGAGACCTTCCCGCTTATGTTACATACATTTGTAACAACGCAATTGAACATCATGGTGAGTCCCAGGCGGTAGCAATGGACATTTCTAAGGCCTTTGACCGAGTACGGCATGACGAGCTCCTAACTAAAGTGAGAGCAAACGGAATGCCGGTTCAATTTTGTTCATGACTGTGTCAAGCTTTCTTAAAGATCGTTCTCTGCGGGTGACGATGGACGGATTTCTTTCAGACACATTAAACATCAACGCCGGAGTCCCTCAAGGTTCTATATTGTCGCCCACCCTCCTTTTACTATACAATAACGATCTTTTGGAAAAAACTAAAAATCCTATATATAGCTTCGCTGATGACAGCACACTTCTTTCATCTTTTACTTTGGATGCTCGGACATCAATGCACATCTCTATAGGCAGCAAGAGGTCTCACATCTCAAAAAAGATCTGGAAGAAATTCTGTCTAGGGGTGACAGTAACTAAGTAGAATTTAACGCTAAAAAACCCCAGGCGGCAGTTCTTTCTAAAAAAGCGTTAAAGAACCGGATATAGTCATGGCGGGATACTCGATTCCCTTGGCTTTATCAATTCATTTATTGGGCGTCAATTTGGATAGTCATATGTCTTGGCATAGTCACGTTGCGGCCATTGCTAAGGTAGCCTCGCAGAAGCTAGGAATACTTTTCCGAACTAAAAACCTCTAATACACCCCAACAACTTTTAATGCTCTATAAAGCCCAAATTCGGCCATCGCAGGAGTACTGTTTGCATATTTAAGGTTCTGCTCCTAAACATACCCTGAGATTGCTAGATTCCATTCAAAAAAGAGCCATTCGCTTGATCGGTGACCATGATCTGACAAACATCCTGGAAAGTCTTCAACATCGAAGGCAGGTTGACGACTTGAGTCTATTCTACAAATATTTTCATACCAAGTGCTCAACTGAGGTTGCCCGCTTGATTCCACCCAGAGCAGTGCATCGTAGAAATACACGACGAGCCACTGGATCCCACCCGTGCGTGGCTTAGCTTAGTGTGCCTCGAACGACACTGTTTAAAAATTCTTTCATCTGAAGAACGTCATCACTTTGAAACGACCTTTCTGAGGCCGTGTTCCCCAACGAGTATAATCTCCAAAGATTCAAGACCAACGTGAATCGTTTCCTGCGCACACGCACCGCTCGCAGAGCGCTATAAAGGATTAATCCTGCAGTGCTATACCTTATCATAAAAAAATAAAATCTGAAGAGAGCGTTTCCGAGAACCCCATTCTCCAACTTTGCATTACTTTCTGAAATATTCTAATGGAGGGTCACCGTGAGACACCCTGTATACAAAGAAAATGATGCATATACCCTATTATATCTTATAACGACTTTTTAATAGCTTTGTTAGAATATTCTTTCGTATTTTATTTTTACGGAATATTTAAATCAAAACATCAGCTTAAAGCAAAAGCTTTTAAAATTCTATCTGGCTTCCACTGGGGCGGAAAATAATCTTTTGTAAGGGCGATAATCCGCTTTAAAATTGTAAATCGGTCATGAAATATTCATCGCCGAATGTCCATAACTACGTTTGAATAATGGTAATTTATGGACGTCCAAATTTCTTCTCAAATGTCCTATTTAAAGTTTTTTTTATTTTTCGGTTTGATATATTGTGTCACCTTGTCACCTTTCAGAAATTAACGTCGTATATATTTAAAATTACTGGATTGGGTAATATTAATTGAAATTAAAAAAACAATCGGGGGAATAATATAATAGTATAAGATCCCTTCTACACTGTGGGCCAAATTTATTTGGAACCCAATTTCACTCTGAATAACTTTTGCTATATTTGTCGGATTTTGGTGGTATTTTCTGTAAATATTAAAGGGGCCTTCCTTAATTGTAGAACAAATATCCAATCACTATGTACAGGGGGAGCCAAGTAACAAGAAATATTTGTAATTATTGCCTTTGGGGCTGTTGCAAAATTAAATGGTTTACTCTAAAACTACAAAAATTATTTGAAATTATTAAGAGACTATCGGAAAAGAGGCTCTGAAAAAATTGTTTTTGGTTTTGTATTAAAAACGTATTTTTTTTCGAAACTTTATTAAATAATATTACCATACAGCTTTATTAAATATCAAGTTAACAGAGCAAAAATACGTAAATAATTGGATTTCGAGTTACCTATGAAACAAAAGAAAAAATGCCGTTGGATCCCTTAACAACAGTATGTAAATATTAGTAACTTGGCAGTGTGTTAAATTTATTTCAAAATGGTGTAGTCGTATTTGTCATTTGAAGATAAGATCTTAATTTCATCTCTAAGAGTCAAAGGTTATGGTGCAAAAAAGATTACTAAAAGTTGCCCAGAGCGTAATTGGAAATTAAGTACCGTTAATTATTTTCTACGGCATTTACTCGAGACCAATGGTTCATTCCAAATGAAGCCTGGAAGAGGAAGAAAGAAGACTGGTAGAAGTATCGAAAACGTTGAAAGAGTTAGGGCAATTCTTAATGCTGTCGAACCCGGTAATACGATAAGTTCAAGAAAAATAACAAAAACGACTACTATTAAAAGATCATCGGTAAGAAGAATTATTAAAATTGATTTGAAGTATCGACCCTTTAAAAAAATATACTGTCACAAATTTTCAAATGATGTTAAGAATAAAATAGTAGAAAGATGTCAAGCATTGTTAAGAAGATTTAGACGACGCGATGATATTGAAAGAATTTGGTTCTCAGATGAAAAAGTTTTTTCTTTGCGCCAGCCAAAAAATTCTCAGAACAACAGAGTATATTCTAATGTACAAAGAAAATCGGAGATACCACTGGAACATCTTCTGGTTCCCAGAGATCATTTTTCTAAATCAGTTATAGTTTCTCTGGCTGTATCGATGCTAGGAAAAACTGAAATTTATTTTATTGGCTCTGGAGTAAAAGTTAATTCCGAAGTTTATCAACGGGACATTTTAGAAGGTATGCTTCGAGAAATAGAAATAGTTAGCGACAACTACACATTCCAGCAAGATGGCACACCAAGCCATACGTCAAGAAGTACTGTAAGATACCTGCAGGAAAATTGTCCTGATTTTATTGAACCAAACATGTGGCCTCCAAATAGCCCGGAGTTAAACCCCGTCGACTATAACATTTGGGGGACATTAGAGGGAAAAGTTTATGAAAATACTCGGATTAATACAATTGATCAGCTTAAAGAGAGAATAGTCTACAGTTGGCAACAATATAATCAAGAAATTATTAATAACTCAATTGGACAATGGCGCCGAAGACTTCAAGCTGTTGTAGATAATCAGGGTGGTCATATTCACAATAATTTCTTGTAAACTTATTGAAAACTATTTTTTTTTATTACATTTTTGCTCTGTTAATTTGATATTTAATAAAGCTGTATGGTAATATAATTTAATAAAGTTTTCGAAAAAAAATACGTTTTAATACAAAACCTAAAGTTTCTAGAAAAATTTTTTTAGAGCCTCTTAATAATTTCAAATAATTTTTGTAGTTTTAGAGTAAACCATTTAATTTTGCAACAGCCCCAAAGGCAATGATTACAAATATTTCTTATTACTTGGCTCCCCCTGTACATAGTGATTGGATATTTGTTCTACAATTAAGGAAGGCCCATTTAATATTTACAGAAAATACCACCAAAATCCGACAAATATAGCAAAAGTTATTCAGGGTGAAATTGGGTTCCAAATAAATTTGGCCCACAGTGTATATGCCGTGCGAGCAAAAATTATCATCATCAAAGTGTACTTTGCATCTAATGATATACTGCTTAGCGGTAGAGCTTAATGCCTGCTGGGTGTCGGTAAATACCAGCATTATGCGGTGGAAGACCACCTGTAAGAACAGAAGAACTTGTTGCAAACGTTCGTGAAATAGTGCAAAATACAGCAACAAAATATGTAGGACGCCTGTCTCAAGAAGTGGGAAGGTCTTATGGAACATGAAGGACTCTTCTTAAAAAACAGTTAAATTGGTTTCCTTATAGAGTGTAAAGTATTCCAAGAAATATGAGCTGTGGATTTTGATACATGCAGGAATTAATGTATTGTGAGGGATCCTTGCCAGTTAAACAACAATGTGTACGTGTATGGTCCCCAAAGAATACTGCTGAGCAAGCAAATATATAAAATTGAGTTTTGAGCGCCACTCACAGCTGCTCTTAGCTCTAACCTGCCACAGCAACACCAAATTCCTAAAGTGAACAATGGGGTCCACACACAGTGTCAAAACAGACACAAAAATTAAATAAAAGTTAAATAATTAAGAAATGAGGTCGATGTAAAAAGTGATATTAAACGTACAATGCTCATAACATCAACATCTGGCAGGTAGGGGTGGTGGTGTGATGATTTACGTTAATAATTGTTCGTATATCAAAAATAATCAATGTAGGGATTCTTCTCAGGGGATTGAAATGATCTGGTTGAAGGCTTTAATTAATAACAGAAAGGTTGGCGTTGGATGCATTTATCGTCCCCCAGGAGTACATTATAAATCATTTCAGTCTCTAGAAAATGTACTGGCAGATTGTTTGGTGTCCACAGATATTCTTCTCTGTACGGGTGACTTTAATATAAATTTTTTAAACACTCTTCACAATCTTCTGTGGAATACAACTTTCTTAACTCACTCTTAAGTACTTTTTCACTAAGTCAGTTAATGAAGAAACCCACTAGAGTGACAACTGGAACTAGCACTTTGATTGATCTAATTCTAGTTAATGAACCTAACTTAGTAATCAAATCTGATATTATAAACGTATCTCATTTATCTGATCATTATCTAACTTACTGTTTCTTAGACTTATCTAATAAAACTTTAAATCAGGAAACTTTTTTCTTTAGGAGAAACATTAAAAATATTAATTTTATCGAGTTTAATCGAGCTGCATCGGAGACGGATTGGGGAAGTGTATTTTCCGTAAATGATATTGATCACAAACTTAGTTTGTTTCAAGAAAAAGTTTTAGATTTATTTGCCATGTATGCTCCTATTAAAAAAGTGCGCATTACCAAGCAGTTAGCCCCCTGGATTACTCCTACAATTAAAACCATGATGAGAATCCGAGATAATGCACTTTCTATATATCGTAAATCTCTTAAAAATGTTAATGTTACTTCACATAGTTTCGGTAAAACAAAGACACAAAATAATTAATATTTAAGAAACGGCAAGAGAAATGAAAAAATATCCTATACAAAAAAAACATAGATTGCTTCGTAGAATCTAAAAATAAAATAAACTACAGGGTACCCCATTTAAAATTCCAAAGTTGATGTCAGTTATCAATAGATCTGGCACCACTGCAACCGCGAAATTATTTTTAAAAGCTAGAGCGCAGCCTCCTATGGCCGTAGTAAAAATTTCAAAACATTTTTTTTTTTCGTTCTCCAGATACTTCTAACGTACCATCGAATATGGAATACCCTGTATAAGTCGAGGTTTGAAGTTAGGAAAAGATCTAACAATTTAGCAAACACTATCTCGGTCTGGAATCCAATTTGGTTCGCCTAAGAGTTGAGTAAGGCCAGAGCTGTTGACTTTATGAACGTTAAAATCGCCAAGGATGACAACTTTCGGAATTGGGATAGTGAGTTAGCAAAAAGTCGGAAGTATTACCAAGTGATGAGAACAAGTCTCTATAATGGGTATCGCCTGGCGGCCGGTAAAGGCATCACCGAATTTAGTAATTCTCTGCGTTGATATTTTAAACCACATTACATCAAAGTCTTTAGGCTCGAGTATCGCCTCTCGTTTACAAGAAATTTAACGTCGGACGAAGAAGCAAAGACCCAAGTTGCGCTTAAATCGGTGATGGAAGTCGTATTCAGGATATAAATAGCTGACCGTATTTATCGATGATTTAACCTTTATGTCGGTTAGTGCATGTTGATCAACTGCATTGATGTTCGAGTTCAGTCTTCTTATATTGCAGAGGCTAATTTGGAGCTTGCTAGCTTTGGATCTCTTAACAACTAAAGGTGCCACACCATTTTCATTTCGAGTGTTGTTTGCACTTCGCTTGATGAGGCGTCAGAACTAGCCACCACCAGAAAATCCGATCGAGAGGCGAGTTTAACTTCAGAGCATTTTGAATTTGAAATCATCATCATATCATTTTCTATATTTCCCAATCTTGTAGCTACTTATTTGAATTAATCAAAATTATAACGTTATTATTTGTTACGTTCACACTACTAGAAAAAAATATGTTCACATGTAACCGTAAAAAAAAATTAATACTAAATCTACTGCAATGCTTTTCCGATGCTGTATCGATAGTATTAGTATCGCGTGGTAAAACCTTATTGTCGAAAATTTGTCAGAAATCCAATAAGAAATTTCCCCACAATACGCACAAAAGAAGATAAAATTTATCAATACACTCAATCAAATGAGAATTAGATTGGAATAATAAAAGTGTTGAAAGGGTAATGCGAACGGCCTCTAAACATAATTAGGACTGGAAGAAAAGATGAAAGCGTGAAACCATTTTGAGGAAAGTCGCCAATTCTCGAGGCATTGACGTCACATGCAACGCCTGGATACAAAAACATTATTCTAGGACAAGGCCTACTATTATGCAAACAGTTTACGGACACAGAAGGATTTATTTGTACTAGGATACTTATAAAGCAAAGGTAACTTATGTATAAAGAGTGTTTCTTCGCGCACTGTTCTGAACTAAAATTAAAGAATTACGCATATTTCTTATGGGAAATGGGTTTCAGTCATATTTTCGAAATATTTAATATGTTGTCGCTCTTGACCTCCTGATTACAAATTCTCATTAACATAACAAAATCGTACCCCTAAAATCTGTATTATACATAAACGAACAGTGAAATTTACTTCATTTTGGAATGCATGTAACTAATTAAACTAAATATAAATTAATATCAAAAGAATACTATTTGGCAAGTGGTAATCCTAATATGACATATAAATATGTGAGAACTTTGTTCTCCAGCCACTTGCTGAGACCTTATACAATAAGGATTAACCAAATTTTGCTAAAACAGCTATTCTCTAGGCTACATGCCCCAACGAGCGCTGAATTATATAGCAAAATTCTGCGTATTTATTGGAAATAAAGATTCATTCCTTTCTTTTCCAGTAGTTTCTGCAATCCGAGTTTGTATTTTAGTACTAACAGTGTTAGTCAAAATACGCCAAATTTTGCTATACAGGGTGTTTCAGAATAAGATGCTGATCCTTAACAGTGTGAATCCTTAGGTGATTTTAAGAAGAAAATTTCAAATTAACATATATTCTTAACCTATCCACTTTCGAACTACAGGGCGTTAAAGTTTTAAGAAAAAAATCGTTTTTCTATCATAACTTTAACAACTTTCTAGCTATTTTTATGAATTTTTCACACATGCCCTCTAAGCATCAATAGCCATTTTTTGGTGTAGAAAAATTTTAAAATTTTTTAACCAGTGGCGTCCTGAAAGGGTTTGGACTAGACATTTTGGAAAAATATTATGTACGTCACTGCTTTTTCTCAAGATAAAAATTATTTTTAAAATACTCGCCAAATTTAATATCTTGCCTTTTTATCGTCCGACAAACAGTTTCCGACAAAAAAAATAAAAAGCATTAAATAAATAAATAAATAAATATATCCTTTATTTAGCACTTGGCTACTTAAATCAGATAACAAAAATAACATTCTTAATAGTACACACCTCAGTTCCTTAAGTATAACAAAAGGTTTCTGTTAAAGATTCTTAGGCTTGGTGCTCTCTTAATATTATCGGGCAGATCGTTAAAATAGCGAATCCCATCGTAAAAAAGAGTTTTTTGCAAAGAGGTTGTCTTTACCCTGGATATAGTATATTGTTCATTTGACCTAATGTTGTATTCATAATGATTTGATCTTTTTTCCAGGTACGATTGCAAATATTCGGGCTGTAATTTATGCTCAATCTTATAAATTAATATCAGATTCGCTCTTTTCACGCACTGCTCAATGTTCAACCATCTCAGTGACCGCAACATATCATTAATTGGGGTATATTTATCACATTTTAGTAGGATGCGCATTGCCTTATTTTGTAGTACCTGAAGTCTTTGAATTTCCTCCTTAGTGCAAGAAATTAATAAAGAACATGCATATGAAAAGTGTGGCAATATAATGGTATTATACACCAACTTCCTAGTCCACTGAGACAAACAGGTCGATACTCGATTAAAAAACCCTATTTTTTTACCAATTTTCCGACACATATAGTCCACATGATTAGTGAAGCACAATTGTGGATCCAATATAACCCCCAAATACTTAATTTCAGAAACAAAATCAATTACGACACCATTTATGTTTAAAAAAAGGCCTAAATTTTTAAATCTTTGACAGTCTACCCTAGATCCAACAACCATGCATTTTGTTTTCAAATTATTTAATTTTAACTTATTTTGACACAACCATTCGTATAATATTCCTAATTCATTATTTATTATTGTAGCTACCTGATTAAAATCTTTACCAGAGACAGAAATTAGGGTGTCATCCGCAAATAAATTAACAAATGAGTTCGTTAGTCCCTCCTGCAGATCGTTAACATAGACAATAAATAGAAGTGGCCCCAAAACGCTCCCCTGCGGTACACCCCAACTGCTGTCTCTCCTTGTAGATATTTTATTATTAACTTTGGTTTGATGATACCTATCTGATAAAAAGTCCTTAATCCAGTCCAACGCACAATCTTTTAACCCATACAAAGTCAACTTGTTTATTAAAATGTCTCTGTCAATAGTTTCAAAGGCGCGTTTCAAATCGACAAAAACACTTAAGGTAATCTTTGATTCATTTATATTTTGTCTCAATACCGCACACACATATTGCAGTGCAGACTCGCAGGAGTATTTTTTTCTAAACCCAGACTGTCCCTTGTATAATAGCCCATTTTTTTCAAGGTACTCTCGTAACTGGTCGCACACTACGATTTCAAGCACTTTGTCAATAACTGGTAGAAGATTTATCGGGCGAAAATCACTCATGTTATTTGGTTTTGACACCTTTGATATCGGAATTATTACACTTGTTTTTAATTTATTAGGGAACTTGCCGGTACTTAAGGATGTATTAATCAAGTATAGTAGAGGGTAACCCACAACACAGAAGAGATCTTTCAGAAGTTTAATGTTTAGTAAACTATCACTTGTGCTTTTGTTTTTCAAACCATGCACCACTTTTTTAAGCTCCGATATACTTAATGTTTTAAAATAGGCCAGGCTACAGTCTTTTTGCCTCACACCAACATTCCACTGTCTTTTAGTTATGCTGTCTGATATTTCAACTAAACTATCAGCATAAAAGTTGTTCATGTTTTCCTCTACACCCTGATCATATTGTCCAAAATCGATATTTGTGAAGTCTGCTGTTTGTTTCTGTTTACCAACAAGTTGTTTTAACGTCTTCCACATTTTTTTTCCATCTCCCTTGCAGTTATCAATATTTTTGTCATAGTATTTTTCCTTTTCGCTCCGAATTGTTGAGATCGCTTTATTTCTTTTAATCTTGTAGTCATTCCAGTCATGCTCGTTTTTTGTAAAGCTAAATTTTTTGTATGCAGCTTGTCTTTCACGCTGTGCCTGCTTAAATTTTAGTGTGATCCAAGGATGTTTATGGAGGTGAGTTTTTTCCAGTGGAGCTATCTCATCGACGGTCCTCTGCAGAATGTCTACAAAATCGGAATATACAACATTTACGTCGGTTGACGTATAATTCCAGTTTTGCCCAATTAAAGCCACTACAATATTTTCTATATTTTGTTGGTTGAGGTTCCTGGTACAAGTCTCATCATTTCTTGGTTCGGCCCAAGATAGCCCCAAATTTATACCGATAATGTCGTGATCACTAATCATAGGAAATACTCTAGGCACCTCCACTGCATTAAAGTCATTTGTTATTATATGATCAATTAGCGACTCTGATCTGTCAGTCACTCGTGTTGGCTCGGTAACTATTTGCTTAAATCCTGCTGAATCTACACATCTCTTTATGGCACGAGTATCCCAATCCTGGCGCAGGTAGTCTATATTTAGGTCTCCCATAAAAATTGTTCTCTGTTGATGCACCTTATCGTCTTCTAATGTTTTTTCTAAATAAGTCAAAAATTCCCGAGCCGAACCATTTGGTGATCTATAAATGGATCCTATCAGTATGGTTTCTTTTTTTACTTGAATTGTTGCTCCCACTGCCCAGTAATTATAGTCTATTGAGTCGTTATAGATCTCTTTAAATGACAGCCCCTTTTTTATATACATCACGCTGCCGCCAGTATGTCTACTATTAGAAAATGCCAGAATGACATTATACCCTTGAACGTCAAATTCAGACTCTTTAATATCATTTGTGACATGTGACTCACTAATGCATATCACGAGTGGATCATTATCGTGTGCTATTTGTCTGATTTCATCCATATGAGAGGTCAGGCCCTGTGCATTTATATGTATTACCAATGCCGTTTTTACTTCAGCACACCTCTGAGCTGATATCTGTGTTTGCTATATGTAGTGTGTCCGGGCCTTAACTTTCTCTTGAGCCTTTTTAAAGCATATGCAATTCTTGTCGAATACTGTGTGTTTAGCATCAATGTTTGGTATTTTCAGTACGTCACTAGCATATTTACAATTTGTACACTCCATGTCGCTGGCGCTACATTCATTACTTCTATGGTTTTTGTTACACAAGGGACAAACAGTTTTTTCCTGCCGACACTCTGCGGCCTTATGGCCATATTTCCAACATTTATAACACCGTAATACTCCAATATATTCATATACATGAAAACTTTCCCATTCTATAAATATTTTTCCATACTTCATTATGTCCTTAAAGAACTCAGGTTTAACCTCCAAAACTACATTATGTAAATGCTTGTTCTTTGGTATATACTTCCTAACTATTTTTACAATATTTTCTTTGGCATCGAGTAAATTACTTTGACGCGTTATTCTCGTAATAAAGTTTTCTTCAGAGTCCAAATATTTTTCATGTATGCCCACTACGACAATTTTTGGATTTGCTGTTTTGGGAATTTCGATATTATAGTCGCTTGATAGCTCGGCAACGGCCGTAGTTCGCAGTTTATTAAGTGAATCCCCATCATTACATTCAATGACCACTGAACCTTGACCGACTGGCTTTAGTTTTTTTACTGCTATTGATAAATTCGATGGATTAATTTTTTGCGTGACAGCCTGTTTTGTTACACTGCTCTCCTGGTTTGCATTTTTTGGCTTTATTAACAGTGCAGGAAAATGTTTTCTTTTAACAACTGTTGACCATTCCATACCCGTAGCCGGCACGGCACTTTTATTGTCCAAACTTTGGAGAATTTCTGTACAGTTCTTTACACATTGTCTGGTTTGTTGTTCCAATTCTTGAATGTTTTTTGCAATATTTAATTTTTCATTAATAGACCCGATGCAATCGTCACAGTACCAACACAAATTAGAACAGTCCTTAATTGCTTTTAACACATGATCTCTTACTTGAGCACATTGTAGATGATATCTATTTGTACAATATTTACAGGTAACCGATTTGGTACTAACTACAAAATTGTCTGAGCAGCCGGTGCATTCGACTGCACCCGCCGACATCTCGACTACTATGCGCATTCGCTATGTGCCTATGGTTTATTTTTTAGCATTAAATTAAAACAACTAACATTAAGTAACGTGTGAACAAAAACGAAAATAATTTAGATTAGCTGTTGAAAGTGGCAACCACCTGCAAGAATGCTTGCTTCAGCTCTTCTCCTCATTGAGTCTCGTACCCTTTGAAAAATTCCTGGAGTATTCCTGATAGTGCCGAAACAAACTATTATGCTGTTTCTCAACTCCTCTTCAGTATTTATTGGGATGCTGTAAACCAACGTTTTCAGATGTCCCCACAGGAAAAAATCTAGACTGTTTAGATGAGGGGATCTAGGTGGCCACGAGTGTGTTCCTCTGCGCCCTATCCATCGATTACTATAATGTTGATTTAAAAACTCTCGTACTAAGAGACTGAAATGGGCAGGTGCACCATCGTGCATAAACCACATACGATGTCGGGTTAAAATAGGGACGTCGTCTAGCAAATTTGGTAAAGTGTGTTCAAGAAATTGGCGATAATTGATTCCGTTCAATCTGGCTGGTAAAAAATAAGGCCCAATTAAATAATCACCAATAATTCCAGGCCAAACATTTACAGAAAATTGCTCTTGGTGGTGGGATTCCGTAATGGCATGTGGGTTTTCTTCTGCCCAGAAGTGATTGTTATGAAAATTTGTATGGCGTTCCTGGAAAAATTAGCTTCGTCCGTGAACAAAATTCTGGCATCAAATTGGGAATTTTCGGTAACCATCTGAATAAACCATTAGCAGAAATTGATGCGTAATGGAAAATCCCTAGGAAGTAGGGCCTGGACCCGTTGAATATGGTACGGATATAACAAATAACTTTAAAGAATTCTCCAGACTAGGACATTAGTAATATTTAAAATATTTCCAATTTTTCTGGTACTTATATTAGGGTTTTGTTCCACTAAATTTAAAACAGCTTCTTCGGTTTCCGGTGTTCGTGTAGTTTGGTGTGCCCCTTTTAAGTACTTTTTTGTTTCAAAAGATCCCGTTTCACATAACTTTCTGTGAGCTCCTGAAATCGTTCGTGCATCCGGAACTATTCTATATGGATAACGCTCTTGGTATAATCGTCTGGCTTCGAATGCATTGCCGTCAGCAAGCCCATACAGGTAATGCATATCCGCAAACTCGACATTTGTAAAATTTACCATGATACTTATACGTTTAAAAATTATTACGTTTTTAAAATTTAAGTTAAGTGGAAAGCCGTGTACATAAATAAATAGTTGTCAAAACTATTTGGCATTAAATATTTCGTTATTGTCATTGTTTCCTTAACAAAGTTCATAGCCTACTTGTCAGAAACCATAGGCACATAGCGAATGCGTATTTAATGCTTTTTATTTTTTTTGTCGGAAACTGTTTGTCGGACGATAAAAAGGCAAGATATTAAATTTGGCCTAAAATGAATGAGGATTTTAAAAATTATTTTTATTTTGAGAAAAAGCAGTGGCGTACATAATATTTTTCCAAAATGTCTAGTCCAAACCCTTTCAGGACGCCACTGGTTAAAAAATTTTAAAATTTTTCTACATCAAAAAATGGCTATTGGTGCTTAGAGGGCACGTGTGAAAAATTCATAAAAATAGCTAGAAAGTTGTTAAAGTTATGATAGAAAAACGATTTGTTTCTTAAAACTTTAACGCCCTGTAGTTCGAAAGTTGATAGGTTAAGGATATATGTTAATTTGAACTTTTCTTCTTAAAATCACCTAAGGATTCACACCGTTAAGGATCAGCATCTTATTCTGAAACACCCTGTATACCTTGGAGGTTGAAAAGATGTTATTGTGTTATCCAAGGGGTCAGTCAACACCTTCCTAAACATTTAGCATTCTACGCCTTCATAGTTTATGGACTTGCTAATGAAAATTCTTTAGCAGCACGGATTTACCAAGAAAGATTAAACATTTAGGGTGGGAATAATCTCTGATTTTTAATTGGTCCCTTTTTCTCCCAATGAGAGTTGATAGTGCTACATACAATTTCTTAAAGAATATTTATCCAATTTATTTGAATACACAATGTGGTTTATGCACGATGGTGCTCCGGTACATTCTGCTTAACTATTCGACCGAGGTGTTGACAAGTCAATCGTGGCCTGCAGGATCCCCTGATTTAAATCCAATGGATTTTTTTCTGTGGAGCCACTTAAAAACATTAATTTATACAAATCCTGTACAAAATCTGGACTATCTTAGAAACAGGATAATTTTAAGATGTGAGAGAAAACGAAATAATACAGGTATTTTTACACATGTGCGAGAAAATATGTAGAAGATGCGCTGTATCATGGCTGAAGGGGCTCATTTCCAGCAATTCACTTGATATGTAATGTTTTATATAAAACGATTGTAAATATTAATAAAAATCAAACTTGTAAACGATTATGTGCCACAAAAAATCACAATAGATAGTTTTCGTCGAGAACGACATGAGGATTTTATAAAAAAATAAATTCCGGAAATAATGGAGTGGCGTACCACTTTGTTGGGATAAACAAGTTAGCTGGTATACCATACGCACGGCACTGGTAAATCGAGAGATGCTTAATGTAGTTAATGGCCTTCAAGGTCTGCATTCTAAATTTAAATAATTTTTCTTTATGCGGTTCGTAGATTTTCGAAAAAAAAAAGATCTTTTGTAAACTTAGACAGTTGGAAACGAAGCATTTTCGACCACCATTATTCACATTAACTTTCTTTCATATAATTGGCTCATGAATATGCTCCTACATTTTTTGTACTTACTTAAAAAAAAATACCCTGTATATGGTTGTGCCTGCTAGTCCTCTTGCGTCATCAAAAAATTTAATTTCAACCTATAGTCGGGGAAGCATTTTATGAGACACTGTGTATATTACTTTTGTATTGTTATTGGAAGGTTGATTTGTGAACATTACTTTGCGCAAGTAAATATAATATTAAAAATCTTACTTTTAGTGTGAGGTAGTTATAAACATAAATGTTAGAGTGGAAGTGAAACGTTGTGAGATTCAGTCCTCTTTAAAGTCTAATTATTAGTAAAAGTTAGTCCAAAGAAAAGATCGTGACCGCACAAGCTGAAAATAGTAGAAGTGCTACAACGTTCGTCGTTCAAAGACAGCAATAAGGGCATCTCCAAACCAGAAGGGTTGCTGTTTTTTTTTGGTGCTTTAATACTGGCTAATGGAATGGTGTTGTATCGGTTCGTTGTTCGGTTTAGTGTTTTTTGAACGAAAATTTTTAAGAACTCCTTCTTCTGGAGAATTTTTTAATCGTCCCTAATCTGAAAATATATCTAATACATGTACAGGGTTATTTTTTATATTTGGATACCCACCTACAGGGGTTAATATAAGTGACAGAAAAAAACTTTTAATACAAAAGTTGCATAATTTTTCCCGTCATATCTTTAAGACTTATTAAAAAAATCATACGCGCATAACAAAAGTAAAAAACAAATGAAGTTTTATTTTTTTACATGGAACACTCTATATATTTTCCACCAGGGGGGAAAGATCTCTTTCTCCTGATTTCAAAAATATATAACATATCAACATTTAATTCAGTCGTTTGTGAAATATTTGAGTTTTGATAAATTGAATTGATTATAATCGAGTTGGCGTTCCGCATACTTCAACGTGACATATTTGTCTGTTTACTTTAAATTTAAACATTCGTTAAGAAACATGGGATATTCGGAAGAAGACAAACTTCAATTAGTACCTCTTTTCTATTCTAATAACAACCGAATAGCTGTAGTTCAACAGCAATATCGTCGAATTAATCCTGGACGGCGGGTACCATCGACTAACACAATCAAACGCATTATCCAGCGATTAATGAATCCAAAAATCTCGGTCAAAAAAAGAGAACCGTTGTTAGACATGACGAAGAAGACTTAAATATTTTACTATCCTTTGAAGGTAACAGTATTCTCTTGCATTCTAATAATTATACATAAGATAAATTAGAAATCATATTTTAGAAAATCCTGAAAGTTCGATCTCAACGGTTGCCGCACAATTTGGAAAGTCGTTCTACAAGATTCAGACCACTTTGAAACATTACAAATATCATCCGTACAAATTTATGCCAGTTCAAGACTTATCTGAAAGAAATATGATTCAACGGTTACATTATTGTCAAGAAATATTAAGGCATATAGCAGAAGATCCCGAGTTCTTAACAAAAATTATTTTCACCGATGAAGCTACGTTCACGACGGCGGAGATGTCTAATAGAAAGAACAAACACTATTGGACAAGTGAAAACACACATAAAATTCAACCAGTCAAAATACAGGGACGGAGGTCAGTTCATGTGTGGTGCGGCTTGCTTAAGAACCAAGTAATTGGACCTAATATTTTTTATGGGTATCTAACGGGCAATCGATATTTAGATTTCATTAAAAATATTATTGAAAACTATTTAGATGAACTTCCAGTTCGGCAATACAATAACCTTGTTTGGCAACAAGATGGGGCACCACCCTATAATATCGTTCAAGTTATTGAATACCTAAATGGCAGATATTACCTTTGGATAGGCAGGAATGGCACATTTCAATGGCCGGCTAATAGCCCGGACCTAAGCCCGTTAGATGTTTTTCTGTGGGGATTTCTAAAAGACCGTATTTATTACGATAGACGTCAAAATATACGTGTGTTGAGACAAAAAATTGAACAAGAAATATTCATGCTCAATAGAGATCACCCAGATTTTACTTCGAACGCGATCCATCACAAAATGAGAGAAAATATTCAAAAATGTGTCAGAAGTCGTGGCGGGTATATGGTATATAGAAAACATATAGTCATTTACTTTACTTTATATTATTGAAATTGAATTATAAAACATAAGTCATTTTTTCTTACTGATTGTTTCAATTTAAAGTAAACAGACAAATATGTCACGTTGAAGTATAGGGAACGCCAACTCGATTATAATCAATTCAGTTTATCAAAACTCAAATATTTCACAAACGACTGAATTAAATGTTGATATGTTAGAAATTTTTGAAATCAGGAGAAGAGATATTTTCCCCTGGTGGAAAATATATAGGGTGTTCCATTTAAAAAACTAAAACTTCATTTGTTTTTTAACTTTGTGATGCGCGTATGATTTTTTTAATAAGTCTAAAAGATATGACGGGAAAAATTATGCAACTTTTGTATTAAACGTTTTTTTCTGTCACTTATATTAACCCCTGTAGGTGGGTATCCAAATATAAAAAATAACCCTGTACATTTGCATTCTACAACAACTTTTGAATTATTTCTTTATATCTCAAATAGTCAGAATCGGATATTTTACTTTGCCATCCTGTATGAGAGGCATTTTTATTAGTGACTCCTTGGAGCATACTAAGCATAACTATAAAATGATAACTATAAAAGTTACTCCTTTTAGAGCCAGTCCAAAGAACATTAAATTTCTTAATAAAACATTTCATTTTTATCCCGAAGTACATAAACTTTCTCATAACTTAACTTTGGTATTTGCATATTTATTATTACAAAAGGGGGTCCTTAAAAATTTATATTTAAAATAAATAATTATGGTAGCAGTACGTAATTATCTTTCTAAAGTGCATGCAGAAATTATTAGGGTTGTCAAATTCCCAAGTAACTTTTTATGTTATTTCTTGATTAGTTATTTCAAAAAAAATAAATAAACAACAAAATTATCTTTTTAAATTTATCTTTCATCGTACTATTTACATTATGACAAAATATTGCTGCCCAGAAACCATTTTAACAAATAATGGAAAACTTTCTTATTTTCAACTTTACGAACAAAACTCACATTTAATAAAAAGCGCTGTTTGTTGAAAAAATATCACTCAAAGTAAAAAAAAATATTGACCCAGCAAGATACAAGGGGTAAAAAAAGTAAAAAAGATAAATATGTTTAAAGGGAAACTTCTTCAATTGTAGAGCAAAATATTGTAAAAAAATGTTGTTCCAAATTGAAAAAAGGTGATCGGATATGAAATTTGATAAACAATAACTTGTTAGTAATTATCGTATAAAACTGAAAAAGAAAACGCTAGCAATAATATTTCTTTTCATATATACAAACTATTGTACGCCGTAATACTGAAAGAGCCCAGACGAGTTAGATTTAATACTTTTGGTTGCCGAGCATTTTTTTTTACTTTTGTAACATAAATTTCCTTTTTTCTTGTACCTGATCCTGGTTACCTGTTTGCTAATTATGTAGTTATTATACCTTTATGGGTGCCTCTGTTCGAATAATACACCTATTTATATCTATATATACAGTGAGGACATAAAGTCTGGAAAACTACCTTTTGCAAGTAAACGAAGCACCTGAATAAAAAACGCTCAGACACGTCGATTTTATTTAATTGTCCTCTATCTTCTAAGATTTCTGAGATATATACAGGGTGCTTCAAGAAAGCTGGGCAGCTATTAACTTCTTTTTTTTTAATGGAACACCCTGTATATTATTGCATTTTTGGATTCTACGGACAATTCTAAGTATATTTCATATAGGATGTCCTATACCTAAATTCAATTGTTTTTAGAATATTGCCAGTTGAAATTATACATTTTTTCATTAGGAGAAAAACCATGATACAACGTAAAATCTAGGAGAAATGTAGTAACTTGATGTCACTTTGACTCGTTGTCACTATGACAACTGTGCCAATTTTTAACATACTGTAGGACAGTTCTGTTACTGTCAAGTTATTAAAAATGCTCTCAGAGCGAGAAAGAATGGAAATTCTGATGATGTTTGGCTGGGGAGATCGCCAAAGACATTTGGGCGAAGTTTGTGAACTTTTTAATAACACATATCCAGAGCGCGGACAAGAAATTACGATATCTACAGTCAGCAAAATTGTCAATAAATTCCTTGAACATGGTTGTGTAGAAGATCTTCCCAGGACAGGTAGGCCGAAACTAGATGATAATAAGAAATTAGATGTTTTACTCAGTTATAACGAAAATCCACATTTACCTACAAGTCAAGCAGCATCAGATTTGTCCATTGGTCAAACTTCGGTAAAAAATATTTTAAAAAAGGCAAAGTATCATCCATACAAAATAAGATTAATACATGAATTAAATGAAGACGACTATGACCGCCGAATTCAGTTTTGCGAAAATATGCAAGAGCGGTGCAATATAGATCAATTTTTTTGTAGAAATATTTTATTTTCCGATAAAGCTACCTTTTTCCTTAATGGTACTGTCAACCGACAAAACTGTAGATACTGGTCCACAGAGAATACTCATTGGGCTCAAGTGGCTCATACGCAACATCCCGAAAAAATCAATGTTTGGGCTGGAATATTTCAAGACAGGATTATAGGTCCGTATTTTTTCGACGTTAACTTAAACGGCGAAATTTATCTTGACTTTCTGCAACTAAAGTTGATTCCTGCCTTAGTTCAACTGTATCCAGGTAATGAGCCTGATATACCAACTCCAACTATGTGGTTTCAACAAGATGGAGCACCACCTCACTACGCGCTTACTGCTCGGCAGTATCTCAATGAGATATTTCCTAACAGGTGGATAGGATGTCGTGGCCCCGTAGAATGGCCGGCCAGGTCTCCGGATTTGACTCCCCTAGATTATTTTCTGTGGGGATATTTAAAAACCAAAGTTTATTTCAACAGACCTTCTAATATCGATGCGCTGAAAAATCGTATAAGAGATGAAATTCGACAAATCCCAACTTTTTTCATTCGAAACGTGCAACAAGAGTTCATCGATCGGTTAGGATATTGCCAGGAAGTTAACGGACAACAGTTTCAGCATTTGTGACGTTAAAATGTGTCATTTAAGTTATTGTCATTAAAAATTAAGTAAACTAGTAAGGTGTGTTTTATTTTAAAAACAATTGAATTTAGGTATAGGATATCCTATATGAAATATACTTAGAATTGTCCGTAGAATCCAAAAATGCAATAATATACAGGGTGTTCCATTAAAAAAAAGAAGTTAACAGCTGCCCAGCTTTCTTGAAGCACCCTGTATATATCTCAGAAATCTTAGAAGATAGAAGACAATTAAATAAAATCGACGTGTCCGAGCGTTTTTTATTCAGGTGCTTCGTTTACTTGCAAAAGGTAGTTTTCCAGACTTTATGTCCTCACTGTATATCTACCTTGGGTGCTTGTTTCTCAAAGTGTGAAGTGACAGTGTTTTTTTTAATTAAATATGGAGAACTTTCAACAATTGCCTAAACGCCCTAGAGTCGAACCATGTACAGCAAATGAAAATAAAATTGATTCTAAACTGTTACGATTCTATTAAAAGTAAGAATGCGGATTTGAGTGTTGACAATGCAGTGCAATTTACTGAAGAAAGAAAAAGTGTTGAAAAAGTGTTGACGTCAAACTTCCAAAAACTCTTTAATGGACAGAAGCGTTATTATATCGTCTGTTGGAGAAGAAATTACTTAAGAAGCATCCGAAAAGTCAGAGAAGAAAACAAAAAAATATTTTACCTAGACGAAACCTGGCTAAACGAAGACCACACTGTGACTAAATTTTGGCAGGATGAAAATATTAAAAGTTTAAGGCAAGCTTTTTTGAATGGATTGTCCACAGGATTAAGACTGCCATCTGGAAAAGGACATCGACTTATCATAACCCATATTGCAAATTCTGAAGGCTTCGTTAAAGGTGGTCTACCGATGTTCCAATCTAAAAATACAGGAGACTATCACGAAGATATGAATGCAGATGTTTTTGAAGAATGGTTTGAGCAAATGTTGGATCTTATGCCAAAAGATGCAATAGTGGTATTGGATAATGCAAGTTATCACTCTATGCTGACGGGAAAAAATGACCGACAAGTGCGTAGCGTAAAAGTGAAATAACAGAATGGCTATCTTTAAGACAAATAGAACATCCATTAGAGTCCTTAAAAAAAAACAATTGGTACTAGCCACTTTACATAAAAATGCATTCAAAAAATATGTAGTGGATGAAATGGCAAAGTTACGAGGAACATCTGTGCTCAGACTCCCTCCTTACCACTGCGAATTAAACCCGATCGAACTTATATGGGCTCAAATAAAGACAGACGTCGCCAGAAAAAACATGACTTATAAAATGGTGGATTTAGAAAGGCTCTTTAATGAAGCTATGGGTAAAATCAGTGCGGAAAAGTGGAAAAAATGTATCGATCATGTGATAGAAGAAGCCAAAATGTGGCAGGTAGATATAATAATCGAAGAAATGGTTGAACTGCTTATTATAAACGATGTTAATAAAAGTTCATCTTCCGAATCTGACTATGATTAAGCCATAACGACAAAGTATTATTCGATTTTTGAAAATGCTTTGTTTGTAAGATTCTATATTATATCTTGTTTTTGTAATTATATTATGTAAAATATTACCACCCTACCTACGAATATAATATAGTACAATTTTAGTAGAATAGGCATGTTTAAAATCTTTAATTTAAAAACTTCTCTAATACACGCTCCTGAATAAGGAATTATACCTGCTAAGAATGGTAAATCCTAAAATATAACAATAGCTTGCGATAAATCCAGAATGGACCTACTTAAAGAATGCTCATCATTTGGACCCTTTAATGTAAACACAATAGATTTTAAGGGATGGTGTTCAAATTGTTCTTGATACCCCCCCGTATGCGTTTTGCATATTTAATGAGCATTTATTACTTCGCGCCATTTAAAGATAGACTATAGTTATTTTCAATAATATTGTATAATTTTTGATTAAATTTATAAGATGTTTTAGGTTGGGGCCAAGCAACCTGTGGCTGAGCCCCGTCTTAATAAAGACTTTTTGAATTTGAATTTGAAATTCATAAGAACAGAAGTCGTTTTCAACATAACTCAGATATTCACAATTATGGTACAAGATCGGCTCATTTCATACGAACAAATAGGTACAGGCTTAATAAATCTATAGATAATTCACTTAGCATTGAAGTGTATAAAATCTTCAGAAAAACAAATTTAAACTTGTAAGGAACAAGTTTCTCGAAACGCAGGCATTTTATTCAGTTACTAAATACTTGGATGTTGTTTATCCTGCTTGTGCAATTATTAATCTGTGATTTAAATACATTTTTCTTCTACTTTTTATTGTTTGATGTATGGCTTTCTTTATTTGCATTTTTACAGTGTATATCTGTGTAAGATAACTATTAGAACAACTCATTATGTTATAATTGCATCTATCTATCGCAAAAATATGACTTGCTAAAATTTTAATTGTATACAGAAACGTCGTCAAATAAATGATTATATATTAATTTATTATTTATTAACCTCAACAAATTGAAGCAGCAATGGAGATAGAACATCAGGGGCATTTCGACTTCTGTACATGCTCCATAAGTGCCTTACCAATTAACTCTATATCTGAAGAACAAAACATAACCTTAAAAGTCGACTTCTACAATTTGACAGATCGTCGTTCTATTCATTTTCTCAAAGGTTTTAAGATTGTATGTATGTCTTTGGTGATACCATTAAAATAGCAATATGAAAAGTTTACAAATTGCTGTTGTCCAATGTGATGCAAGGCGAGATAACCTAATTTTTTTCCTGTCGTGCTAGCTTCATGTTTTTTAAGCCCAGGATATGGGATTTGTGCTAAAGATGTGTTCGACCCTATCCTAAAGCCCGTTCTACTGGAGCAATATATGCTGAAACGTGGAACAGGTAAAGTTTAGAAAAAGTTGATCTTTTTCTAAGGTATTTTTTCTATAAAGAGAATTGTACTTTTTGTCCACATCCTAACCTTTGCCTATTCACGTCAGCGCTGGTAGACGTGATGTACTCAAATCAAGTGTCCAAAATCTCCTTAAAATATTGATTTGCACTACAGAGGACCATACTCAAATGCTTTGCAGCTTTTAATTTTGATCGTCCAGGTTCGTCTATAACAATAGTATATATATGTAGAACGGTTTATATCGTTTCTATTCTTGTGAAAATGACTGTAAACTTAAAAACAATACAAGCATAAACTTTCCCTGGCCTTTCTAATGATTCTATTTATTCGTCTAGCCAACGTATAAAATCATTATTATATTATAAGATTCGTTTTGTCTAGAATTTTTTTTTATTTGCACAACCTGGTGTGCCTCTATCATGACCCAACTTGTGAACCTTTTTTAATAAAGAATTTAAAAATCAAAGTGTATCGCTGTTGCCGACAGTATTTTATCTTTATAAAAAAGGAAGGTAGCGCCGTCGCGTCGGTGCAAACAAGAATTTAATATGGAAGATTTAGTGCAAAAATAAGTTTTAATAAAACATTCTGGGCTTAAATATTTGAATTCGATTTTAATTTATGGATCGGATCACCTCTTCTAAAAATAATCCTTCAGAATTTAAAAATCGGGTAAATTATTAGAAAAAATTAAAAATTAAGACTTAATCCTACCTACTCTTCGTCTTGTAGTTTCACGGATATTGGCGATCATTATAGCAATGCAAACTTGGTGACGACAGCACAAACAAGGCATACTCCACTATTGTTGTATTATTATACCACAAGGCTAAATAACAATCAGAAGAATAACAGAAAGACAGATCCGATGCAGTCTGCCATGACGTTGATTGCGGATGCTATACCTATACGGCAAGCCTTGGTTTGCCAAGAATTGCGAACGAGCTGTTAAATCAAAAAATTATTTCTACCGACAATTGCGTAAAAATCTTATCGCCGAAAATCGTACCATCTTTGTTAACGCTCGTAACCAATGCAAGCAAACGATAAACCAAAGCAAAGAAGCACACAACCAGAGGATTTAAGATAAACTTCTTGAATGTCCTAACGGCTCAAGATCATTTTGATCGGTAGCTAAGGCCGTCAGTCAGAACTTCACCAAGTCAACCATTCCACCTCTAACACGTTCTGATGGCACCATTGCGACCAAAGCACAAAAAAAGCAAACCTACTGGCGGAACTATTCTGTTCACATTCAACGGTTGATTTTCAGGGAAGTACTCCACTGAACATTCCCCCTGTAGAATCGAGAATGCCCGAGATTGTTTTTCGCTACCGCCATGTTAAACGAATCTTAAGGAGTCTTGATTCTAAAAAGGATTCTAGTCCTGGCGATATTCTAGTCATTGTAATTAAGACATGCGCTGACGAACTGACACCGTTATTTTGTAGACTTTTTAAGTTATCCTACAAAAAGGAATATTTCCTTCTTGCTGGAGGACTGTGCGAGTCCAGCCCATACTTAAAAAAGGCAAGAAGACCTTGCCAAACAACTACCGTCCAGTCCCATTGCTTTCAGTTATATCAAAAGTTATGGAGAAGGCTATCAACGAAAAATTATTAAAATATCTGGAAGGCTTCAACATTATTAGTGACCTCTATTATGGATTCCGTAAGTCTAGATCAACAGAAGACCTTCTCGCTTTTGTTACTCACGTTTGGAATAACGCAATAGAACATCATGGGGAGTCCCGGACCGCAGCATTGGACATTTTCAAGGCTATTGACCGAGTATGGCATGAGGGGCTCCTAACTAAAGTGAGAGCATACGGAATGCCCGTTCAATTTTGTTCATGGCTATCGAACCATTCAAGGAAGAGCCATTCGCTTGATCGGTGACCATTATCTGACAAACAACCTGGAAAGCCTTGAACATCGAAGGCGAGTTGGCGACTTAAGTCTATTTTATAAAATATTTCCATGGTAACTGCTTAACTGAGGTTGCCCGCTTGAAACCACCCAGAGCGGTGCATGGTAGAAATACAACAGTACGTGGTTCAGCTTAGTGTCCCTCGAACGACACTGTCTCAAAAGTCTTTCATTTGGAGAACGTCATCACTCTGAAACAACCTCCCTGAGATCGTGTTCCCCAACGAGTATAATCTCCAAAGATTTAAGATCAACCTGAACCGTTTTCTGTGCACACGCACCGCTCCCAGAGCGCCATAAAGGAGTTATCCTGCAATCCTGTGCGTTATCATAGAAAAAAAATCATTTATGTAGATCAAAAAAGGCAAAGGTCCCAATATCGACCCCTGTGGCATACCATGACGAAGCTCTTTCCATTCTGTCGAAGTCTTTTCATTGTAGGTTGTCTGTTAAAGTTTCTGGATTAATATTGTCTTTTAACTTTATCTCTACCTACTTACCCTATTCTCAGGAGCGCTTTAGTCACTTGATATCAGCCTGCCTGTTCCTGTTATCTAACCTATGCCGGACTATGCCCACGGTCTACACCCACGTTGCATACTTATTGCAAGGCACCCGAACGAAACAGGTCGGGCTATTAATATTTTGGATATAAGCAAGTAAATAATGCTCTAGAGTAAACCGGAAATACTGAAATATTATATTTAACCATCATTTTTCCAAAATATAAATTTGATATCTTTCTTTATAAAAATAATTATAGTAACCTGGATGACACCCAGTATCAAAACGTTTTTTCAGAATACACATGCTTTACGCCGATAAAAAACATCAAGGCAAAAAATACAACCAATTCAAATAATCCTTTAAATCAATAGCGACTGCGAAAACGTCCTAAATCTGTTATATCTTTAACTGAAAAAGTATTAAGTTAAGCCGCAGTGAACTTATCTAATTGAATTGGGGCACACAAATATAAAATAAAGAGGAGAATAAAATACGTTACAAAAATCATTAATTCAAAGAAAAAGTCGAGATTATTTCCAACGTTTTATAAAAAACGTATAGAACAACCGCTGTTTCAAAACTAATGTCTAAATACAATAAATAGTAAAAGAATACTACTTGCCAAGTGCTAAACATAATATGACATATAAATATGTATATATGTGTGAGAACTTTGTTCTCTAGGCACTAGCTGAGACCTTATTCAATAAGGATTAACCAAATTATTATACTCTAACAGAGATTTTATGGTAAATTTAGTTAGTTGTGAGTTCTCGCACAGACCTTGTGGAAATTCCTAGTCCGAGGCAATGTCCTGGATGTAGGTCTATGTGGTTGCCAGATCAGACTGAACAGTAATTTTTTTTACAGTGTAGGTCTGACAGTTGCCGTCTTGCGCAAGACCCTGTCAAACAGGGTTTGACTGTTTGCTTCCTTTTATCGATAACTTTATAAATTTAAACCTTCAGGAATTTTATTGTCAAACCTAGTACTATCACGTTAATATTTCATTTCACTTATTTATCTTTTAACTTTAAGTGTTGATACTTAAAGTTAACAGATAAATTATTATTCTAATATCTATTTTCCACCAAAGTAAGAGGAGCTTGCATTTATAAAACCAAGTAGCCAAGGGCTTAACACCACTTTAAGAATAAATATTTGTATTGGCCTCTGCGAAAATTTGGCTTTTATTTTAAATAGAGTGACTTTGAGGGCTTGAGTGAATAAGAGCTTATAAGAAGCTAGTGTATACCGATTGTGATATTAGTGTTTTTTATCCTAGTTTGTTTTTTTCTGATGCTAAACACTAGAACCTTTAAAGGCTTTTAAGTAAAATAATACTAAGGTGGCGCCTTCAGGATTTGACTTTAACTTACTTATATAAGAATGCTAAACCTCTCAATCTAGAGACAAAATAGCGAACCTACCCTGAGTTGAGCTAGCTAAGGGGTGTCTGAAGAACATCCTCCAGGGCGTAGCGTTGCCAGAGTAAAGGTGGATAAGTTACCTTGTCGCAGTTTATTTTAGGTTATCCTAAGGTGAATACTGGCACCCGATAATTGTTTAGGGCGTAATTTTTTTTTTATAACACTTAATTATTTAAGGGTTTTTTTATAACAAACAGCTGTTCTCTGGGCTACATCCAGGACATTGCCTCGGACTAGGAATTTCCACGAGGTCTGTGCGAGAACTCACAACTAACTAAATTTACCATAAAATCTCTGTTAGAGTATAATATAATATCTTACGAGTACCTGTGGTTACTCAATAAGCATGCTAGCCACTCGGCCATAGATAAGTTAAAATGTCAAAGTTGCAAGTGTTAAATTTAAAAGAAACAAATGGCCTTTAGCCGGGAAACAAAAATATTTACTTTATAATCATAAATTGTAACTATATTTACAACAAAAGTAGCTGTAACAGACTACCTAACGTTCTGGACTACTAGAGACTCTTGTGACGTCTTAACGCTATGTCGACATACGCTACATGTTTACATTGCACAAGCTCTGTGTTTAACATGAGCGCAAAACTTTATCAAAACACTGTATATCAAACAATACGCAAGTGCAGAATATTAAGATTTTAAGTTGACTACTTTTTAAAGAAAGATGAACACAGGGTAATGATACTTTGCTGCAACTTTACGTGCTACCCATGGTCTCTCACACAGCTAACGTGGATACTGCTACACAGCTAGTCTCCAAGAATTCAAATGGTGCATGGCAACTGGCACGTCCCGCGTCCAGGCATTTCCAACAAAAGTAAACTAGTACTCCAGTTTGTACTCGGACTTTTAGCCCCTCAAATAACTAACGAGGGTTCAAATTTACCAAATGGCGTCTATGACCGCTGTTAAAGTTCATTAAAGCATTTTAAATCGGCATTCCGCCCAAAGAAATAGGCAAATTACAAAGCCATACCCTTTTTAAAATATTTGTGGATACTTTATTGGCACTACATTAGCCTGCACGGCCCAAAGAACTAAACTTGGGGAGCTATTTCCACAAACGTGCTTTAACTTCCAGTGTCCATGGTCGAAAGGGCCAATTCTTATTTTTCTCCCACGTACATAGTTACCAAAACAAAACAATGACAAAAATTAGTCAACCCTATCTACGGAAACTAACCTCTTTTAATAACATAGAAAACTAACGGCGACCGAAGTCAACCCACGCGACCAAGCAAAAATTAACCAGGCGTGGCTGTGAAAATGCACAGAAACTGTCAGTCTGACACTGACCTCTTATCGATTTTCTTAAAAACAGCTGATTTACAACAGTCGAGACATTTAACCTACATCTCAAATAGAAGAAGTAATTTCTATTGCTAACTTGAAAAGTTTATCAATTACCAATCAATTAGAACAAAGATTTAAAATCAAACCTGTCTGCAAGTAGTATCAAACAAGGAACAGAAGAAATCAATCCACTTGGCTATGTCTTGCAAGATACAAAACATTCCTGGAATATAAACATCAACAAAGGTTTGAAACCAAACATATTGAACATTTTGGTTATTACAGGTAACTTAATAAGTAATTAATGTTTACGGTAAGAGTTTACACGTGTATTTTAACAATTTAAAACCGAAAACTTAATATAGATAATCAAACTTATGAAGTACAATTTTTGAACTGTAACATGTTATAGCATAATTTGGTTAATACTTATATATGTATATTTATATGTCATATAATATCTAAATTTCCATTTTAAAAATTCTATGTCAAATTTGACATTAACGACAATGAAAAAAACAATTTCAAAAGAGAAATAATGAAAAAACCGTCATAAATAACTGTTAATCTTCAGGAAACAATTCCCCCTGTTGGGGGGTATTGCATCAAAACGGCTTGTGGTGTTGATAAAACTAAAGATATTAGCATTTAAGGATGCACCGATGAATTGACGCCATTGTATAAGCTTCTTAAACTACCATACAAAAAGGGCGTATTACGTAAGACTCAAAAAAAAAATCCTGCCAAGCAACTATGTCGCATTGCATTTTGTCATATCAAACGTTGTTAACCAAGACGTTTTAAAGTATCTAGAAGGCTTTAACATTATCACGTCTACAGAGTCTAGTTCAATAGAAGACGTTCTCGCTTATACTATCTATCTTTAGACCATTGCAATAAAACATCACAAATATTCTGGGCGGTAGCACCGAATATACAGGGTGTCCCATTAAGGTCAGCAAGGTACGTAGTATGAAAGCCATAAAGCTTACGGCTTCAGGAAAAATGTTTTATTGACTAAATCGACAAAAACAAATTGCTGGGACATATTTTCGAGTTTCCAAAATTACCGCTAGGGGGCACACTTACTAAGATATGTCTAAAAAGTCGAATTTTATCAGATAATCGCTATGTTAAGGTACTGCTTTAATGAAGAGAATCAAAAGGTCGTTAATTTTTGTGCAAACTTGTTCTCACGACTTTTTTGTATCTTCGAAATACATGATGATGGTAATTTTCTTAGACAATAAAGTATATTTCGCTATCATAATAACATAAGGTCGTATGTGACATTTTTCATGTGTTTTGAGATATTAACAGCAACATATGTAAAAATGGTCCATTGTACAATATGACTGAAAGTTGTAAGTGATTTTTAACGAAAAAATCTAAAAACTACCAATACTTAAATCACGTATGTGCCAAAATAAGTTTTACAATATGAAAGATGCTCGTATGTACAGTCAGGTGAACATAATATACGAGAATCAGTAGCACATTAGTCATATGAGTATCACATAAAATCGCATGTGCATACATATTACACATTCGCTGTGGAGATATTTTCTGCATCTTGTCTCGAGTGAATCCTGTTTTGAGTCCTTGTAGCTTCTACAGATCGTAGTACTGTTTCTGATCTGACTGCACTTATGTAAGATTTAAGTTGTTCAATACTTCTTCTGAGCGCTTCTATTTTCCTCTGGATTCTTTGCTGCCATGCGGGAATTCGGGCTGCCTGGTGGTCATTTTGCTTTATTTTCGATCCAGTTGATTTGGCTACTGCTAATGCTACCCAGTATATTACTGTGTGTATTGCTTCCAATGATGTTGCTCTTGTAACATACTCTGGTAAGATTCTGTTGTACATTACCTCTAGTGTAGCTGCTAGTTTTTTCGAGGAGTTTAGCTTGGGTAGTGGTGGTCTACACAGTGGATCTGTGCCTTCGTATTTCATTTCAGCTCTTCTCATGTCCATAGCCAGCTTTTCGACGAGCTGATAGTTTTCTCGTGGGTTTTCGATTAGCTGCTCTTCTTGCTGGTCTCGATCTTCAGGTTGTAATTCAGCTTGTTCATTTTCTTGGTCTTCGGGTTGTGGCGCTTCTGTTGTATTTCTTGCATTTTCTTCGCCAATTTCTTATTCTTGGATTTCTCGTTCAATTTCTCTCTTAATTATGTTTAATCTGGTCTCTGAAATTAGTCTATTTCTGAGTATTACTGTGTACTGATCTGCTACTCTCTGCTCTGAGACTTGGAGTTGTTGGTATGTATTGCAGAAACCAGCGTGCAATCTTTGACGGTGTCCGGTCGTATCTTGTCCTAGTTGCGTCACCCTGTAAAAAGTACGCATTATAGTTTCATTAATGGCTGTTGTCCACTTCATGCGCTGTCTAGGACGTCCCGCTTGGGCGAGCACTGGCTGTAGCTCTTGCGCAGCACCTTCGGCGGTCGAAGTACTGGTTCTTGTTCGACTCCTTGGCGTTGCTTCTTCTATTACTAGTATTATTATTATTATTATTACCATTTTTATCACTAACAATAATATTATTGTTAGGTATATACGACGCCTAGCAAAGTATCTATTAAGATCACCGCTAGAATATATTCACTTTTACCTTAAAAATATTTGTCATTATACTATCAAAAGTTTCGTAGGGATTAGTTATTTATTTTTCATGTTTTTTTTTATCGAATTTCTATTATTTTTTGGTATAAAAAAACCTTGCACATGAGGCATAAAGTCGTAAATAAGAACCTAATTTCACTTTTACTTACTATAAAAGGTCGTATGTGAATTAATTTTTCAAAATTTCTTGAATAAATTAGTTTTTTGACAACGGTAACGTAAAAAATATAACTCTTGATAATGAATCCAAAATCAAATCAGTTATATTTGACATTAATGCGAAGATATTGTACAGTGAAACTTTCCAATTTTACAAGTCTATTTATCTCAAAACTACTAATTTGAACATACGACTTTATGTAATTATGGTAACGATTTGACTACAACTTAATTTGATTTAATACAATTTCTATGTTATATGATACACTGTATAGACCAAACTATTAGTAATAATGTATGTCAAGGTCTCTTTATATTTTGTCTTTTTCTTGAACACAAACAAAACTAGAGGGAGAATTAATGAAGTGTATGAATAAGTTCCCCATACTCGTGGCACAGAAATAGCACCATCAACCCTTTAACTTAAACCTGCGGTAAACTTAAGAAGGCAGCAAAAAATATTATTACGGTCAAAAAGGTGCTTCCAGCCAGCAAAAAGCCCTCAAAAGAGAATACTCATACACGCGGAATATTTGAACCCTTACAACGGAAAAGTTTTTTTTATGTATGTGGTAGGTATATGAAAGAAGCTCTAAAAAATACGGAGTATATTATAGTTTAAGGACATTATCCAGGCAAATATAATTTTTTATGATTAGGCACAAGTACGAAGTATTCTTTAGGGCACTCTGTGGACAGTGCGTTATTACTAATAAAGAGCGGAAAAAATGCAAAATGCATTTTTTTGTATTTTTTGCATTTTTTGTCTGTTTTGTACAAAAAATGCATTTTTTCAACAATAGAGCATTTATTGCATTTTATTGCCAAATAAAGACCCTGTCTGGCCCTTTTCGGTTGCTTGTTTATTGCACGGCACGTGTTTATTAGTTTATTACATTACAACTCTCACTCAGGTACTTTATATGAATAGATTCATAGAATTACCCAGGATAAACCCACACTATATTATGGTATTCTCAGAAAAAGTAATTATAATTATAATTAATATTGCAAACAGAATCCGATAGAACAAAGAGGTAGCAATTTTAATATCTTTGATATCGTCTACTTGAAACGTTCTTGTGTGCCTTGTTTTGTAAAGTGAATTGTGTCTGTGTCTGTCTGTCCAGTGGTTGTTAAAATGCCGAAAACTAACTAAATTAACTAAAATAACGAAAATTGTAAGTATAAACCATATTTTCACATTTATTTTTTTCCCAGTCTATAGTAAATAAAGAAAGATATATATTTTTTGGTACAATAGGAAATTTTGACTTTTATAAATTACGTATTCAAGCACATTATTGGTAACGCCAGCTCAACGTGCGAAAATTGCAACGAGGGGAACCCTCCCAGCAAACAATACAACATTGTCTTGAAGAAAAACCAAAAAACAGCGAACAAGCCCAGTTCAATAAGGACTTATGTAAGGCATTCATTGGAGCCAATATACCACTTAAGAAACTGAACAACCCCAATTTAAGTTCATTTTTGACAAAATATTGTAAATTTAACATACCGGACGAGTCAACTGGTACGTAAAGGTAGTGTTGATGTCATTTACAAACAAACTGTAAATGACATTAAAAAAAAAGTGGGTGAAAATTATATTTATCTTGTGGTTGATGAAACAACTGACTCATGTGGGAGATATATTGCACACGCATTGATTGGAGTCTTAGGGGAAACCAATGATTATGGTAGATCATATTTAATTGCATCCAAACAATTGGAAAAAAACCAACAATTTAGGTGTAACGAGATTTGTTCAAGAAACATTAATCAACTTTTTTTTACCCGACAGTGTTCCGTCAGAAAAATTCCTACTCCTTTTATCGGATGCTGCACCCTATATGGTTAAAGCAGCAAAAAATTTAAAAATATCTTATTCTAACCTATTTCATGTTACTTGTTTGGCTCATGGTATCAATAGGGTGGCAGAATGTATAAGAGACAAGTTTCCATTGGTAAATGATTTAATTAATCAAGTAAAAAAAGTATTTCTAAAAGCCCCTTCGCGTGTTCAATTTTATAAGGAAAATTGTCCAAATACTCAATTACCACCACAACCAGTAATAACTCGCTGGGGAACTTGGTTAACCGCTGCTATATTTTATGCCGAGAACTTTGAATTAGTTAAAAAAGTTTTCAAAGATCTAAACGACTCGTCTTCTACCGCTCTAATAAATGCAAAAACTCTTTTTTTCTAACACAACAGTGAAAGAAAATTTAATATTTATAAAAACAAATTATTCTTTCGTACCTATGGCACTCACGAATTTGGAGGCTACCTCTGTTTCTTTGACAGATTCAGTGGCTTTAATAAATATATTTGAGGTAAATTGCAAAAAGGTTTCAGGTACTGTTAGGGCTGCGGTTATAAAAAAATTTATATCAGTAATTGAAAATAACACAGGCTTCAAAATCCTAAAAAATATTTCATAGTTATAGTTTTTATAGGCAATTTCACTAATTTCGAAACAGAACTGGATTTGTATAAATTAGAAACACACTTAATTCCAAAACTAAAATACTGTCCGATAACTTCTGTAGAAGTTGAGCGAAGTTTTTCCATTTTTAAACATATGTTTATAGATAAAAGACACAAGTTTCTGTTGGAAAATTTTGAAAAACATTTAGTTATAAATTGTTTTTTTTAACTGCAAAGGATAGTTTGTTAATTTACGAATTGTATGTTGTGCAAGTTGCTATTATTATTAATTGTATTATTATTTTTTTTTATAATCGCAAATAATATTTTGTCACAGTAAGATTTTTATGTTTTAGATTTTATGTTTTGCAAATTGCTATGTAAGTATCAATGTGTGTATTCTGAATAAAAAACTTTTATTACGATTTTTTTTTGTTTCATTTATATTTTCTCAAATAGGTCTGTGGAATAGGTATAGGATGGGATAGGTGGAATGGAATAGGTAAAAAATTATAGGATTTTTGAAGAACGGGTTTAATTATAAAGAAATAGTTCTGGCTTTATTTAAAGTAACATTAATGTTCATAATTTTTCATATAATAAAAATGCATATTTGCATTTTTTGTTCATTTCGATGCATATATTCTGAAAATTTTATGCATTTAAATGCGTATATATTGGGGTTTTTCGCTTGCATTTTTTCCGCTCCTTAGTTATTAGTTATGTTAAATAAAAGTAGGCACATTATCTACAATAAATACAGAATAATTACAGGATACGGCAAGAGCTGAGTCCTAAGTCGCCTAACCTAGCCGATTATTTTCTATTCATTTTACCGGTGTATATAATTTCATAAAGTCATAAAAAAGCTTGGACGTAACGCAAAGCTCTCAAGAAATTACGGTTATATTTTTCCAACTCGAAATATGTTCAACCGTTCAGAGAATTCTCTTCTTTCCGGCTTTGGTTTCAGAAATTCCGTTCTTTCAAATATTCTTGATGATTCAAACTACAGACTGGGAAATAAATTCTTTGGATTATTGGATTTAAGTAATAATCTTACCCGACCACTCTCTTCTAGAATGCTCTCCTTTGATTGGACATAATTAAATAGTTGAGCGTGATTTATTTTATTTGATTGATTTATTTTATCAAAAGATTTAATTCGTTTTGAAATTACTATATAAACTTCAATGTTCATTATTTATAAAATAATTTTATTTCTGACCGGTATATTATTAGCTTATAACGTCTTAGTTACGCGGGAATTATAAGGGTCAACTCCCTTGGGATATTAAGAAAAATTTGACATAAAATCAAACGATTGACATCTAATGTCAATTTGATTGTCATCTATTGAAACATTTATTCCACTTTAAAAATGAACAAATTGTTACTAAAATCGGTCAGATATAAAATTATCTATGTATCACTGGAATTATAAGGGTCTCAATTAACTCGGGCAATTGCTGTCCCTCGGGCCAAAGGCCCTCGGGACGTAAACTTTGCCCTCGGTAATTAAGACCATTATAATTCCCTAGATACATAAATAACTATTATTTCTGACCGGTATATTATTAGCTTATAACGTCTTAGTTACGCGGGAATTATAAGGGTCATAACTCCCTTGGGATATTACGAAAAATTTGACATAAAATCAAACGATTGACATCTAATGTCAATTTGATTCTCATATATTGAAACATTTATTCCACTTTAAAAATGAACAAAATGTTACTAAAGTCGGTCAGAAATAAAATTATCTATGTATCATAAATAACTATAATTTAAGAGCCGTCTCAGTTTCGCCTCGTGATATTTCATCATCAAAGAAAACAAATTTTTCAGGAGACACTAAAAACTCAAATTGTCAAAACATAAAAAAAAATATATTTTTTCGTAGGTAACATGTTTAATTTTTTTATTATTGCATTTTTGAAAAATAACTGGTTTCGTCTAAATTTTGTTTTTTCTTTAAAAATACTGTGGACAATTTCTGTAGACGCTTGCTACCTGTTGAGGAGTTAGGCACAAGTTTTGTTTTTTTTTTTAATTAATTTTTTATTGTAAATTGTAAAACCTGTAAAAATTAATCTTTTATTGTAAGTATGAAACTATAGTTTGTCTCACCTATAAGGAAATGTAACCAAGGGTAATATTTAACCATAACGTAATTGAAGTGTAAAATAATTGTAATGATTTATTTGAAACAGACGAACAGTAAATAAATTAATTCATTGTTGTTGTATAAAATTTGGTGTTTTTATTCCGATCTTCGTCAACGATCAACGTCCCCAGTCGCACCCGCAGGACGTGACAATATGTTAGATCAGAATAAACCCAAAACACACCCAAAAAACATTTTAGTATTATGACAGAACTAGTACATTTAGGGTAATTCGTCTAAATTCCAGCAATTCAGGCAAAAGTATCCATTCCTCTTTATGTTTCATTTTAAAATGAATTCCTTTTTCAAAATACTGAAGGACTCTGATATCAGTGATAGTCGGATCACCTACTGTTCTACCTGGATGCATGGAACTACTACTTTGGACTTGTTGAAAGCTTTGAAAGTAGGTATGATGTAGATGTAGTCTGCTATAACATTTATAACTATTATTCTGTTTTTCGTTTTAGTTTTTAATTAATTGCGCGTGCCCTCTTTCTAAAATTCTTTTCTGAATTGTAAATTTATTCTGTTACAAAAAGAGGAGCGCTTTTATTCTGTCCAGCACATCCATCACCATGCAAAATTATTTTCTCAAGAGAATCCTTTTGACGTACAATATTTGTTTGCAAAAACCTGTAAATTATAGAAACAAATGTGTTGGCAGTCCGTTCCGGCTTCAGCTTCATGCCACACCACGATCAACTTCGTTCTATAATAAAAAGCACTAACAGTGGATTTTAGACTCGAAAGGACCGATTGTAGGTCCATAGTGAAAACCTTTAATCTTTCCTTTTTTCATTCTGAGTTTCCTCTTTTGATTCCTGATGTTGTTAATAGTTAGCTTTATCAGTATTACCCATTTTATATCCTACGCGAATATCACATTCGTCTTTTTCGGTATAAACAGCGCCAGATTAAAAACGTCAAAACTGTTATTAAGGGTCGCAATCGATAATGCTCTTGATTTGCTTTTTTGGCACAAATCATTTTGATAAAATCGATAAAGTTCCATGTTGGATTGACAATTATTTTTTTTCCGATATAATTTAATTGTCGATTTTCGGCAATAGTGTGATTCAAATTTTAACGGTTATTCGGAGGAGTTGTAGAAATAAAACTATCGAGATACGATTTGTTCACCTTCGAAAACGACAGTAGGTTTCATCGCATTCAGCGAAATTTGATGAAAACATAAAGATTTCAATGGACTACCTGCATGAGTTTGGAAATAATAAACTTTAATTTGACTGCTCTGAAATTAATTGAATTGCGGCGCACAATAAACTGCTTCTGAAGTGACTAATTAAATAAGATTGGACACTTGTTGCCTTAAAAAATATTTACCTTGTATCAGAATATCAGAATTACTACTAGCCCTGAATATATTAAGGGTCTACTACAAATGCATAAGTAGGAATGTGTAATAGACTAGTTTAAAAGCTTCAATTGTTATAGACTTTTACGAGTAGATCTCTAAAGCGCAAAAATGCACCTACTTTTAAAAATATTGTTGGGCCGTTATTTTTGTTCTTTTTAGTATTTATTTACCTTATATAATTCTTATGTACACGAGCGCAAAAAATGACCAAATCCAATAAAATTGTCATATCAAATAATATGTCAAATTTGTTTCAGACAATATTTTATGTAGATTGTAATATGAATTTAAAACACTTGTGGTTGCCTTTTTCAATTTGTTTTTCTCCCTTGTTTTCTTTCGCTTATCTTTTTAATCTACATATATACATATTACAGGATACATTTTTGAAGTGCGATGAATATAAAAATAATGGAGAAAAAACTGGGTTACAGTCAGACGTGAAAAATTGGAGTATTAGGGAGCTCACCCCAGCATGTTTGTCATAGTAGAAGTATCAGAAGAATGTCGGAGCGTTTAGAAATTTGATGATTTTTCGGAATATGGTTGTATACAATAATAGATAATATTAATTATTTTGATTTTAATTTAAACTAGATAGGTAAATGATAAACACAAATAACACCAACATAAATTAACGATTCTTAAATTACATTCCACCACTACAAAAATTTAGCTACAAAATTTGTTGCTTTATAACTTTTTTATTCTTAACCCAATATACATACACTCACCGACATAAAATTCGGGACAACCAAAATTTAGATCAAATTTAATGTATGATAACTTTTTCTTCCATAGTCCGATTTCAATATTTTTTTCTTAAAATGTAGATAATTGTTTCGGTTCTAATTAATCTTATTCAATTTTCAAAAATACAGTTTACATGTTGAAATATACAGGTAAATAAAGAAGTATATTTTTCTCCTAAGCTTGTAATACTATGTAGAGTAATTTTGCAATGTAAACTACACTGGATATGCCTTTCTGCAGAGTTTGATTCAATCTTAACATTTTGCTGTTTTATTCTTCTCGGTATCGTTATCGGTTTAAGAGATATGAATTTTTGAAATAAACATTACACTTTTTGTAACAATGATTGAAAACACTGTTGATTTTTTTGGAATGTTTAGGTTTCCTTGGAAACGTATTCTGCATTTGTCAAACCGTTTTATCAGACATTTCGAGCATTTAAAACGTTTCGTAAGTGAATTTCTAATTTATTTTTTATTTCACGATGACTTTGTCATCCGAAGATTCATCTAGAGTCGTTGCTCTTCATGATGTTGGTTATTCCTATCAAGAAGTGGCGGATATGCTAGGTTTTACAAAATCTAGCGTGGAAAGAGCAGTTGCAAGGTATCGTGAGACTGGAAGTTATGGTAGAATCTGGAAGAAATCGCGCTACTTCCGCCCTTGATGATCGCTTCATTAGAATCTCAGTGTTAAGAGATCGGCATATCAGTGCAGTAGTGATAAGAAATGAACTTCAAAGAGTTCGTCAGGTTGCTGTCAATGAAATAACAGTAAGAAGAAGACTTAATGAAGTCAATTTACAGACCAGAAGACCGGCAACTGAACCAGAGCTCCTCAGACAGCATCGAGTTAATAGACTTCTTTTTCCGTAACCCATTGACTGGAACCTTCAAAAGTGGAGGCAAGTTCTATTTTCAGACGAGACCAGATTTTGCCTGAGGTTTCCTGACGGACTAGAAAAAGTATGAAGAAGACAAGGGAAGAGATTCGACCAATGTAATTTTAGCGAAAGGGTTAGCTTTTGTGGTGGATCCATTGTGGTGTGGGGTGGTATTTCATTTGACGCTCGAACAGAACTTGTTTTTTTTTGACAAAGGAACTATAACTGCCCGAAGGTACATTGAAGAAACTCTGGAAGAACATGTTGTTGCTTTTGCACAATTTATCCGTAACGAATTCGTTTTCATGCATGACAATGCCCGTCCACATACTGCCAGAATAGTGGCCCAATATTTTGAAGAGGATGGAATAAACGTTATGCGTTGGCCCGCACGTAGTCCTGACATTAATACGATAGAACATGTATGGGACACGTTAGGTAGACGAATCAGGAAACGCCGGGGACAGTTATTCACTCTCCAACAGCTCCGAAATGCTCTGGAAGAAGAATGGGGTGCTATTCCATAAGAGGATATTCAAACCTAATTAGAGCAATGAATCGACGTTTAGTAGCTGTTATAAGAGCTAGATGAGGTAACACGAGGTACTAACTTTTAAAGCCCCTACTTTTATGTTTCAATTAAAAATAGACTTGATCAAAAGTGTAAATAAACCGATAACGATACCGAGAAGAATAAAAGGGCAAAATATTAAAAATGAATCAAACTCCTTAAGGAAAAAGATATACTTTTTTATTATCCTGTATATCTCAACATGTAAACTGTATTTTTGAAAATTGAATAAAATTAATTAAAATCAAAACAATTATCTACAATTTGAAAAAAAAAAAGATTGAGATTGGACTATGGAAGAAAAAGTATTATACATTAAATTTGATCTAAATTTTGGTTGTCCCGAATTTTATGTCGGTGAGTGTATTTAGGACTTTTTAGCCCAAATAAGTACATTTGGTCTGATTATTTCATATTATCTTAATAATTACATTTTTGGCTTAGGTGATGTGATACCGGGGTAAATCAAAAGGTTGTTATTGTCATCAATTTAAAACACCGGTTCTACTGAAAAGTGAGGCGGATAGTTTTGTTTAAAAACTTGTTTGCAATAATCTTAGATGCATTATTTTATTTTTTGTAAGAGCTGCACTACTATGCTGATTTATTTTATTGTTAAGCGCAAACAAATAAAATAATTAGTACTTATTTAATATTGTAAAGCTCTTATAAAAATAAAAAAATTGGACGATAACAAAATGTAAGGAATATACAGGGTGTTAATGTGATTGATCATTTAACAAACTTCTAGGGTAGATAGAACACAGACTGACCTGGAACAAACACATGGAAGAAACAATCCAGACGTCGGAAGTAACCTTAGCAGTTACTAGACGGATGTATGGGGACTCTCACCTAAGCTGGTGCATTGGCTGTATACCAGGGTAGTGAGACTTGCAATTACGTATGCAGCACAGGTTTGGTGGCCAAAGACACAGCAGAAAATCACAAAATCAAAGCTAGGAAGCCTACAAAGACTGGTCTCCTCGAGCATCACAGGGGCCATGAATTCGACCCCCTACATCCGCAATCGAAAACATCCTGGACCTTACTCCACTTCCTTTGGTGATTAAAGGAGAGGCAAGAATGGATCTATACAGATTACAGAGTTCTACGTCACTTTCTAGGTGGCACAGAACTGACACGCACTTTTATGCGTTATTATGAGGGGACCTGAGAAATGAGATCAGAGCGCACAAACTCTGCATATCACTATGACATACAATTCGAGACCGTAATCGACGAACGGGATGCGTGAAACAATAAACCACCAGATACTCCTGGGGCAATAATCTGATACACAAACGGCTCAAGAACCAAAGACGGTACCGGATCAGGGATACACTGAGTAAGGCTGAAGAGAGATGCTTATTTCTCCCTAGGTAAGTCTCCTACGGCGTTCCAAGCGGAAATCTACGTCATCCTACAGCAGCCATGTCAAACATGCGGCCCGCGGGCCGCATGCGGCCCACTGAGCATTTTCCTGCGGCCCCGAATCAATTTTGAAAACAGCCATGTAATGCGGCCCGCGAGCCTGTTAAAAACCGAAAATAAAGTACTGTTACGATTGGTAAAAAATGGCCCAAATAGTGCCATCTATGTTTAGGAGCATGAACTAAGATGCGCGCTCAACCTAAAAGCCTGGCTTGTTCCGGAAAGTTCTATCGCGCGAGAATACAGATGACGCTACCTGAACATTCTGGAAAGAACTGTCGAGAAATCACAATCCGTATATAAGCCAATACCGCTCGATTGAGTTCAGTTGTTCAGTTAGTTATGAGTCAGTTGCGATAGAATTGCGAGTTTAGTTGCGTACTTATTGTTACAACACGTAACAGTACTTATTGTTATTTATTTCGGATAAAGTTTTTAACATGTCTGTTTCAAAACCAAGGGGAAGTAAGAGGAAACTTGGAGATGAGCATCGTATCTTTCAAGAAAAGTGGGAATTAGAGTTTTTTTGCTGTGAAGTGAAAGACAAAATTATTTGCTTGATTTGTAACAGTACAGTCGGTGTCCCAAAATTATATAATATAAAACGTCACTATGATAGTCATAAAACTAAGTTTGACAAGTATACAGGCATGATTAGAAACGAAAAGTTAAAAGAGTTAAAATCACGGTTAAAAGATCAACAGC